>JALPQD010000312.1:1589529-2204529 GCA_023101885.1 Typhlomys cinereus
CGGGATTATCAGAGTCCTTGTTATATAGTAAGTAAATTGGTAACATCAGAACAGGGATGAATATCAATACTAATAAATTCTTGTAAATGAAAGTCATTTAGTTTTAAATCGCGGTTTTAATGTTTGCAGCAGTGGAGTTTTGGAGTTCATTATTATTAAATGTATCCTGTGTGCATATCGTCAAACCACAGATGCATGAGCTGCTTGTGTGGAGGACCAGAGGGTTGTCATGGGATGTCTTTTCTCTTCATTCTCACTGATCTAATTTGATTAGTTAATTGTTTTGAAAACCACCTTAAGTGAATCTCTGTAAATACTGATTGGTAGGCTGACTGCCAGTGAAAATCTATGGGATCCTCCAGTCCTCGTCTTTCAGGCATTGGGCTACAAAGGGTTATCACTTCTTAAAGCAAGTTGCTAGGAGAGCTCCAAACTTCATAACTTAATACTCCACACAACAAGCACTTTCCCCCTGAATGTCCTCACACTGATCCTTTATTCCTACTTTGCTTTTTTACAAAGAGAAGTAAATGACAAATAGATTCTGAAAAGCACACAGGGGACAGTGACTGTTCTTTATCATTTTTTATTAAAAGTTAGCTTTATTAATTGTAGAATTTAAATATGTCTGGAGAACTTACAATAGAAAGATGGTACTGTAATATTATTTTAGATTTAAATGTTTTTTCACAAACAAAAAGAACAAAAATATTTGAAGTCTTTTTTTTCTTTTTAATTTTTTTTTTTGGATTTCTGTGTGCGGTTCTTCTTAACAATTCAGTAAGAAACATTAAAAAGAGTGCCTCCTGGTTCATTAATAAAAAAACTCTACTTTAATGGATCCTGGAAAAAATTATCTTCCATTGGGACTTGGACCTTCAGTGTGTCTATGGCCCTTCTTCAGCTTCCAGCCTTCACTTCTCCGTACCTTTTCTCTCATGCTTCTCTCAGGCACTACCTAAATTTCCTAGGGCAAGAGTAGTAAGTAAAGAAATAGTGTGTGCGGCAACCACACCTTTCTTGTCTGTCTGCATGACTTTGGCTACAACCTGAGACAACCCTATTTCCTGTGTAGCTTAAACAAAAAGAACACAGGCTTAAAGCAAGCACAGTTTGGCCAGCTCAGAATAACACTGACGTTTGGGCTGAGGTAGAAGTCAGACACAATCTTGTCCGGAGGACATTGTGGCCCAAGCCTTGGCTCCAGTTCTGTGGTTGTTCCCCGGGACTGACCTTCTCTGGTATGGTTGGCTGATGATGTGGCACTATAGCCAAGGACAGTGCTATGGAGAAACCAAGGTGGGAGGTAAGGCAAAGCAAACTGTTGCTTTCTATTACTTTGTCTTAGGTGCTGATACTTTCAATCTTATGGGGACATTATATTCCCACTCCATCAGGAAATTCACCTGTTACTTTCTGATTACCCCACAGGATCCCATTTGGCCCAGAAAAGTGACTCAAGACCCCAGGACAGCCACATTCAGCCAGTGAGGGGGATGGGGAATGAAGTCACTTTAGACTGCTCATATGAGACAAGTTCAGTCTTTTACGGTCTTTTTTGGTATAAGCAACTTCCAGGTGGAGAGATGGTTTTCCTTCTTCTTCAACTTTCTTCTTTTGAGAGTGAAAGGTGTGGCCGCTATTCTGCCATCTTCCAGGAATCAGCAAAGTCCATCAGCCTCATTATCTCAGACCTACGGTTGGAAGATTCTGTCAAGTATTTCTGTGCACTCTGGGAAGTTACTCACAGTGCTTGAAGTGACAGTAGGAGCTGAACAAAAACTGGAGCTTCTTCAGCATAGCCTGCTGCAGACCCGGCCAGGAAGCAGCTCAGAGACTGCTGAGTCTGTGGTCAGACTCAGAGCTTTAATTCTAAGAAAAACCTCTTCTTTAATTTGGAAGCAGTTATCATGTATAAATGTATGAGTCAAAAATAGACCACACAGAGCATTCTTAATGTTTTCTAACCTTGGAAAACTTACACCATAATAATTAAAGATGTTGTTTTTCATAAAGATGATAATGGTACATAATTACATGTAGATATATGGAGAAAATAATTCTTCAGATTTTAACCTTTAAGACTTTACGTCAAGTACAATCAGAGAAGTACTTTTTGTGAATGAAGGAGAATAAAAGATTAGTTGCTAGAAATTAGGCTCAGAGTAAGTTACTGGAGCTGGTGGGTTTCTCACTGCAGTCCTTGTTTTTGTATCTGCTGCTGAGCCTGAGTTACTGAATTGTTGGATCAACCATTGTGAAAGAAGGCTGCATGAAGACAAGCCATTGATAAACTATGACTTGTGAGTACACAGTGAGACCCACAAGGGAATTAGGAACCTATAAGAACAATCCTAAATTTGTCTGCCCCTCACATCCTAAACCACCATGTTGAGTGAACTTCAGAAGAAAGAGTGTCATTTGTCAACATGCTAAATAAAGACCTGACCCAAGGCAAAGAGAAGCTTCAGGAAGGGGAGTGGTAAGGAGACATCACAAAATGAGCTGGTAGATCATTAGCAGTGTAACAGCTAGATAAGATATACTGGGTAATGTGGTAAAAAAGTTAAGAGGGGAGGAGCTGTGATCTAGCCCAGTGAGTGAGGCTCCTCCTCATAGACCTGAGTTCAATCTCTGGTTGTACCAGATGGGGGTAGAAGAAAACTGACTTCTGAAATTTATCCTCTAAATCTGACATCTGATCATAGCCTACACTGGTGTCCACCCTTCTCTCTCTCAAATAAGTAAAAATATTTTTAAAAGAAAAAAATTAATGACAAATTATATCCATATAAGAGAAAGAACTAAAATATAAATTAAAAACAGATATTTCTCCATGAAGATGCAGCTGTATCACCTAGCCACAGGAAGCTGCTTATACCAGCTGGCATCTTCTGTAGCCACCAGTGAATGCCCTGTGGGTGGACTCTGTGAGTCAGAGGGAGAATCCAGGTTGTAGTGATGTCAGCAGAGGTTGTCTATGGGGCGCGCAGGGAGCAGCAGCATCAAAGCAGCCCTGAAGAGAGAAGCAGTGTGGTGTGGGAATCTGAAGTTGAGACCTGGAGACATTTGTCACAGAAGGTGACCTTCATGTCTCTGCCATGACCTGGGCAAGTATCCCAGATCTCAAGAAGTGTGCTGCAGAACCTGTCACAGTATCCTGACTGCAGGACAAAGGTGAACTCTACCAGAAAAATCTTCCACACACTCTCAGGGTCTTAGTCATTGAAAGTTCTGAGCATGGAGCTTGCCAAAACACAAGAGACAAAGTTGGAACTTGCAGATGCTGAAGGAGCTCACATCAGAGAATTCTAGAAAAGAAAGAAAGAAAGAAAGAAAGAAAGAAAGAAAGAAAGAAGAAAGAAAGAAGGAAGGAAGGAAGGAAGGAAGGAATGAAGGAAGGAAGGAAGGAAAGTAAGGAAGTAAGGAACAGAAGGCATTAAGAAAGAAAAGAAAGACAGAAATACAGCAATAAAACAATAAGCACAAGAAGAAAGAAAGAAAGAAAGAAAGAAAGAAAGAAAGAAAGAAAGAAAGAAAGAAAGAAGCAAACAAACTTTGGTCATAAAAATCCTCATCTGGAAGGAAATAATGACTTAACTTATTAAGTTAATAATACTAGCAGCCCCCACTCAATCAGTGGAGACTGATGCAAATAATAAGCCATATGGAGAAAGAAATGGTATCATCCCAAGTAGGAGGAAACATTCACATTGTATATGTACTGTACTGATTTTAATTCTTCCCTTCATTTACATGTATGTACTTCGCTGTACTTTGCTGTACTTTAGCATGCATCCTTAAAAAACACTTCTATGATTCACTTTTCTCTATGACTACAACATTTTCTCTACACCTATAATAGTTTCTCTACTTCACATATCTTTAACCCATATATGTCTTTCCTCATTCTTATTCTAGTCTTTCTTTCCCCCTTTTCACATTCCTTACTTATTAGCCTACTTGAATATTAGCTCTAAGACATTCTCTGCCAACAGTTCCTCAGGGCCACTGTCGCTGAGTGCTCCTGGGTTACAAGTGAAGGGCACAAGTGTCTTCTACTGAACTCAGCATTGAAACTGACTTTAATCACTTCATCTGCTACTGCAGTCGTCTAACCAGCTAAACAAAGACGCATCTTTTTCCTGTATATTTTTTAATCACTGAAGAAAAAACGTCAGTTCTGTATTGGCTTCAATGAGACCAAATCTTTATCATAGTTACTACACTTCAAAAAGTCAACATGGTCATTGCTATAAATTACTTGAAAGAATTTATCATGGAGAGAAATCAAATTGGGGAAAGAAATTTAACAATTTCTCTGAATCATACTTCCTCTCTGCTGTTAAATCTCACTGTCTCAGAAGGTGCAATGCAGGCTATTATTTTGAATCATCCTAGAAATATGTACTCACTATTAAGAATATTATGTGGGTAATAAAATGTGTTCTGCTTGAATGCAAATCCTGATCTTCCAAAGGAAACTTGTGCCTATAAACCAGGTTAAGAAGGTGTGGATTGTGAATTCATAAATGATGTGCTATTTTTTTGTTCTGTGCATATACCATTAGCCTACCTTTTAAATGTTTACATTATATCCATAGATTTGTGTTTCTTTCAACCTTAGAATGAGTTGCTTCTTTTTGATATACTTTTTAAATATTTCTTCATTCACTTATGAAAGAGAGAGAAAGTAAAAGAGAACAAGAGAGAGAAAATTTGCTTGCCTGCCATAACACATGTGTAAAGGTCAAAGAATATATCTTGCTCCATCATTGGGCTTCAGGAAGGGGATCAAGCTAGGGTCACCAGGTTTACAAGAAAGCACCTTAGCAACTGTCATTGTTCAGTACAGGTGGCAACTTGACAGTTGAGGGTTTGAGCTCTGGGCATATTTGTGGAGAATTAGTAATTGAGTTAAGCCCAGAGTGAACCTGAAGAAGATGGTGTAGTTGGCGGGGCAGACTTAGCCCATGGTAGGTGGGACTAGGGGAATAAAATACAGAGCTGGTTGAGGAAGTTGGCATCCTTGTTTATACTTGGCCAGAGATGCTGGTCTGGCAAGTAAGGATCATCCCTCTCTCAGTCATTATGTAGAGATGGCCCTTAGTCCTGGTGTTAATGCATGCTCTCCTGTCAATCTGGACAGACTAAAAGCAGACTATGGTGAAAAAATAAACCCCTTGTTCCTTTAAGCCGTTTGATGGTGATTTATCAGCAAACAGGAAGGTGAACTGCAACACCAGCTGAGCTACTTTACTGGTTGTAAACGCTTCTCTTTGTCATGGAATGCATATAATACAGTTAATCACAACCTTTCAAAATGCGGAAAATAAGTGATTGTGAAATACTACGTTCTAAACAGGACTTCTATGTCACCTCTCACCCCTATGTCTCATGGAACATCATGGAAGAGGGAATAGTAATAATGCAAAAACCAGAGGTGCTGTGGTATGGGAATTTTTACTCTGGGCATAGCATGATGCCCTTTTTGTACTTTGCCCACACTGTCTGATTCTTAGCAATTTAAAACTTTCCATTTTAAAAGAGATTTATTAAGGGATAAAAAGTTCTTTAAACTGAAAAGATTCAGTGGGTACCCCCCTCAAGGAAAAAACAAACAATAAATAACTGCTGGGGGAGAAAACTCTCCAGACAAGCAAGCAATCTAGAGGAAATTGAGCAGTCCAGTGGGATGGAGCCCAGAAACTCTCCACTCAGTGAGCTGGTTCCAAGTCATGAATAGAGCTACAGGATTTCTGCTTCCTGAGTTTTACCCAGTCTCAAGTGGACTTTTAAGTAAAACAAGCTTGCTTTTGGGTTTCCCTGCTTCTGTCAGTAACCATCAACCATGTAAAAGCAACTCAAAAAAACTCTAGTTCATCAAGTAGGACCTTGATATGATCATTATTTTGGTCTGTTGTTGAAACCCTATGTAGTGATGATAGATGTTTCTGTGACATCACTGTAGAGAAGGATGCTGTTTTTTGTACATTATGAGGCTACTGTATCATAAACTCTACAACTGTTTTTATTTCCCTAAACACATACAAGATTTGGCATGTAAACAATTCATCATGTGAAAGAAAGAAGAACTCAGAAGGGTCCACTTCTCCATGGAGTTCTATTAATAGTTAATACCTACTATGAACAGAAGTACTTTTTAATTTTTAAATTTATTTCTTTTATTTTTGTTAGCTGTTTAAAAATAATATACAAAGTGCAGGTTTCATTATGATATTTTCCTACATTGTATTTGTTAATTCTCTTTCCCCAGCTTCTTCTTCCATTTCTTGACCCTTTTTCTGCTCCTATTACTTCATCATTTACTAATAGTCACCCTCGTTGCGTATCTCATATATTCTGATACCCTAGTTTTTCTACAAAAGTTTGCTTCCCCAGCTCTCCCTAAAGTTTATTTTTTCCTCTCTTATGGTACCTTTTCTAGTTCATGATTTATACTCCCACCACACATATATGGACAAATAAAAATTAAAACCCAGGATCTGCACATAATGTGGAACTCAGGTTCCCGCTGTAAAGCCCAAGTTCCCACCAGCGAAAAATTCAAATCTCCAGCAAGCGGCAAACTCTCCTGCAGGTGCCAACTCACCGCGGGTGGGCTGACCAGAGACTGCCTGCATATCTCACCTTTTGGTCTTCTTTGAACTCACCCCTTGTGCTGAACAAACTCTTCTACAGCTGTGTCAACTCACCGCGGGTGGGCTGACCAGAGACTGCCTGCATATCTCACCTTTTGGACTTCTTTAAACTTCTCACCCTGGGCATGCCGGGAACCGCCTGGGGCGAGGTTATCAGCTGCCAACTCAACCTCCCTGTGTGTAGTGTAGTGGAATTTTTACTGCATGTAATTGCTCCAATGCAGTTGCTTTCATATAAAAACCCTGCCCCAAATTCAGTCGGGGCCGTTCTCTTTTGCTTGAGCAGGGAGACGGTCCTGGCGCGCTAGATTTTAATAATAAATTCTTGCCTCATGTCTTTACAGCAATCTAGTGGTTCTCGTGTCTCCTTCGGGGTCTGGGTAAAGGGGCCTGAAAGGAACTTCGGTTCCAACACTATTACTTCATCATTTACTAATAGTCACCCTCGTTGCGTATCTCATATATTCTGATACCCTAGTTTTTCTACAAAAGTTTGCTTCCCCAGCTCTCCCTAAAGTTTATTTTTTCCTCTCTTATGGTACCTTTTCTAGTTCATGATTTATACTCCCACCACACATATATGGACAAATAAAAATTAAAACCCAGGATCTGCACATCACAGAAAACATGTCTGTCTTTCTGAGACTTTGAAGTAGTAGCCATAACTTGAACAGCACCTCCTGGTATCTAGATGGAATATGCTGATATCGTGCTGGGCTCCCTGCACATCTATGCAGGTTAAACCAAAAGGAAGAAGAGCAACACCAGGAACTGGCATGACCACCAAGTTGATGGGCTGACTTCTCCTTTAGGTAGTACACTAGAGAGGAGTCAGGAAAACTGCCTGTGGCTTCTGACGCACTGACTTCTTAAAATGCAAAGGTAATTTATAAGGAAACAATAAATACAATGTACAGAATACTTTAGAAATAAAGCTTATTATTGTTGTACAAGGTAGGATCTTTTACATTGAAAATGATAACTCTCTCTAGTGCTCTGTCCTTTTTATGCTACAAAAATATCCTGAGAAGTAGGAACAGAAGTCACTGACAGAGAAAAGCAAGCCATTGTAATTAGCACCGAGTAGTAAATTCTCATCATGTTTTACTCTATAAATTGTATAACCTGATATAACATAATGACACAATGCTTTCCCATTGTTATCAGGAAGAAGACAGAACATGGATGTCTCAAGTGATTCTTGAAGCTGTTATTTATCTTCCATTGAAGGTGAATCTCAGATGAATGTTACAAGTTTTGCATTGTTGGTAGACTCCACTGTGATGTAAAATTAAACTTTTGAAATATCTTTGCGTCTTATTAGCAGTGTCACCTCCTTTATGTAACACAAATACATTTTCTCTTTCTTTAAACAACATTTCTATTTAGCTTCAGAAAATAAGGCAGTAGACTGTGGAGCAAACGCACACAAAGCAAACAAAGAGACAAAATCACAACAACAAAACGTTTGTCAGACTACCTTCCAAGAATGAAGATGGGCAAGAACACATCTTGACCAGGACCACTTAATTACACAATGCTGTTTAAACCTAGTCCTCATGTTCAGGAGGCACTAGATCTCTATATTCTTCTTCATGTGGACATACTAAATAAATTTCATTTTCTGTTTTAAGTTGTAAATTATATCTTTAATAGCGTAGTCATTCAGAATGGGTGGCTAAGAAGTGACATCAGGCTGTACCCCTGGTTTTGTAACAATATCTTCCTCAAGAAGCTATGTACTATTTAAATAAAGTGTTATCTCCACCCAAGACATCCATTCATTCAGTTCCTTAAGAAATACCCCATAACCATCTGATGGTCTTCTGGCATTGTTAAAGGTGTGAGAACAGAACAGTGGAAAAAGGTTAAGTTCAGGGCTCGTGAAGTGGACACAAATGGCTCAATAAGATCAAAACTAAATCTTCTTAGATATGTCATTCCATAGAGTTTTCAAAAAATACAGTATGAAAGATGAAAATAGGCTCGGGAGAAATAGTAACTGTTATTTACAATTACAGAGGACCAAGAGAAAGATTACCAGTGTATGGGGGGGAGGGTGAGCTGGAGGTGGAGCTTCAAGAGTGACTTTTGCTTCCTGGTGCAAGAGGACGCATGTTCCTGTGTCATTTGCCTTCTGTTTAAATTATGAGCTGACATTTCTCAGGTGTGACTTTAACATTTCCTTACACTAAGAAGCCAATATTCAAAGACTTCATAGGCTTCAGAAATGAACACTTCACCAAGACCTGTGATTATATTGTCATTACTCATGTTAGGTGAGTAAAATGGTGCACAAGTCTGTGATCCTTTTGTTCCTTGGTGCTGGGACCGTTTCCTCTTCCATTGGAGAACCCAGATGGTGATAAAGGCGCCCTAGACTGAATTCTAATTAACTTTTCTTTTTAGGAGGAAGCCATGGAGACTCAGTGACTCAGACGGAAGGCCAGGTGATCCTTTCTGAATGGGCTTCTCTAACTGTGAACTGTTCCTATGAAACCACACGGTACCCTGCTCTCTTCTGGTATGTCCAGTACCCTGGAGAAGGTCCACAGCTGCTCTTCAGAGCCTCAAAGGCCAGTGAGAAGGGAAGTGGAAAAAGCTTCAAAGCCACGTATGATAAAGGAACCTCCTCCTTCAACTTGCAGAAAGCCTCAGTCTCCACTGTGTACTACTGTGCTCTGAGTGACACAGTGTCAGAAACCACCGGGGTGGGGGGAGCTGAGCACAAATTCTGAGCCCAGGGTCCTGGCTGCTGAGATCATTGGCTTAGGGGACAGGAACTTCTCAAATTTTTTTACCACCTACTGCACATCCAAGGCACTATTTGTTGTAGCATAAAAAAGCATCCAAATTAATACTAAAAACACAATATAAGTATAAGAGATAGAAATTGCTCATAAATGTTTTAATTGTGAGAGTGAATGATCTGTTAGTGTTGTCTCCAACTGATATTTGCCACTTTAAAAGTATAACACCTGGAGATGAGAAATATTGTGAGTTTATCTTTCTGTGAAATTGTGTCCCTGACCATTCCCAGCCATGCAAGGAAAACTGTAGATTAAAAACTACTTTAGCCGTGGCATATAAGGACCACATACCTGACATCTTCCTGGTAATTGTTGATTTTAAAGGGCCCAGCCTTGGATGTGAATCCACTGATCCTGTACTTGGGTGAAATAAAACTGCTTCCTCAACAAATCTACAGTGTGTGCTGCTTCAATGCATAGGCACCCAGGACACCAAGGGTGATTCTCATGAAACGCTGATTCTTGACATCACAACTTTGATGTGGGTAACACATAGTTATATTCTTCTCTCCTCGTTTTTAATTTCCTAACTCTTGCTACTTTTGGACTTCATGTGGAAGCTCTAATGTTTATGAATGTGGGTGGATATATTCTTACGATTCTAACATTTCAACATTGTTAGCATTGATTATTATTATTATTATTATTTATTCAATTGTGTGTGCGCGTGTGTGTATGTGTGTGTGTGTGTGTGTGTGTGTGTGTGTGTGTGTGTGTAGAACCACAGGCGAATTCGGGAACCACCAAGGATCGCCTCTACCTGCTGCTTGTTTACTCTGCCCCCGGGATTCACAGGATCCAAACTCAGGACCTTCTGCCTGCAAGGCAGAGGCTTAACCCCTAAGCCACCTCTCCAGCCCCTATTTCAACATTTTTTTAATTTTTTTTATTATTATTATTTATTCAACTGTGCGCATGTGCGTGTGTATGTGCGCGCGCGTGTGTGTGTGTCTGTGTGTGTGTGTGTCTGTGTATGTGTAGAACCACGGACGAATTCGTGAACCACCACGGACGCCTCCACCTCCTTCTTCCCCGGGATTCACAGGCTCCGCCCTACCAGAACCAGAAGCGCAGGCCGCCCCCGCTTCCGCCTGGCGTCTATAAGTGGGATCTGGGATCCGAACTCAGAACCTTCCGCCTGCAAGGCGGAGGCTTAACCCCTGAGCCACCTCTCCAGCCACTATTTCAACATTTTTAAATGAGAATATTGCAGTTCTAATTTAAGTGTGTCTCTACTGTTATTTTTCTTCAAATAAAAGATATTGAATTTATCACCATAATGAACTGGACATTTCCTTTGTACTTTTCAGTGACAAGAAAAACAAGTTCCAAGCCCAAGCAATACTTCACTGTCTGACTTTGAACATAAGTTGCAATACCCAGAAATTTCAGAAAAAAAATCAACAATACAGGAGTCTGAGAGTCGGCAAAAATTGTTATTTGTTGTTTATTTTTTAAGAGTTTCCTACTGCATTATCTTTGATCTTTGATATGATTCCACTTTTTCCTGTTCTCTGGAAATATGTGCAAAACAACCTCTTAAATGATCTTTATTTACATTTATGGATTTTGAGTCACTCTCTTTTGCATAGTTTTTATAGGTGGGGGAAATCTGAAAGAGATAAATTATCAGAAATTATATCTATCTACACACACACTACATATACACATACACGCAGACTCAGACCCACACACTACACACTTCATGATCAAAATCCACATCTATACATCCACAGACTAAGCATTCACAAATTAACAATGATGGTAATCCTTCTCGAGAAAAGACAGTGTGCACAGGAAGAAAGAAGAAAATATACATTCTGAGTTCCTCAAGATTTCCATTGCCCCAGAAGAGGTCTGAAGTCTGTTACAGTACCACTTAGGAGACAATCCCATCAGAAATCTCGTTAACAAAGCTGCTACCTCAGGGTCGATTTCTAATCCTGACATGTTGTTTTAAACACATCACCTTTGCCTGAATAAAACTTTTCTCCTTCTGTGGCTCCCTGATTTTTAATCATCTTATAAGCTAACACGTCCCATATTGCCAATCATGTCATATTTAATAGGAACAGCAGAATCTCATGTATTGATTTCATTCTTTATGGGTGCAGTTTTTATGCTATTGGTGAATGCATCAGACTAGTGTAGAATCCTTAATCCTTATCTCTCTTGTCTCTGAATCATTCAGTTCTCTTTTCTTCTTACTACTTTTTTCCTGCATTCTCCTGTTATAGTTAATTTTGTAATAAATTTTCCCTGTTTATATTATTCTGTGGTTTCTCTCTACCAGTTGAAAGGAGAGTTATCTGTATATCGAGGACCCCAAGCAGGAAAACACTGTCCATCTCCCCTCTCCATGCTTAAGCAAGACATCAAAGGACTTGTTTGCTAGTTTTATTCATTGTTTTACGTATTTACTTCAAATGAGAGATTCCTTATGACTATGATATACTTCCTTGTAATAAAAAATCAAAACTACTGTAACAGTTTTGAAATCAATGAGATTAATTTTGATTTTTCTTGTCTTATGCATATTCGATCTAAAACATATTTAAACAATTGAAACAAACTATAATCAATTGCAAAAGTATTTTAACTTAGAAACATGGGCATGACGGTATTTTCTTGTAATGCCAGCCCTGGAGAGCAGATTCCTGGGTCCCAAGGCTACTTGACAAAATCTAGGCCATTAAGAGATTTAAAAAATTAGGCGGACTCAATACAACACTGTTATCCAAAATAGAGAAGGTCTGTGAAGGAAGATTCTGCAGTGAAGAGGACAGAAAGGATGAGAATGGAAGTCCTGCAGGAAGCTTTCTCCATTCAGTTCTGTTGACCAGGGCTGCTCAGAAAAGTCAAGGGACGTGGTTCTCAGAACCACTTCACTGGCCACAGTGAAGGAGGCCACAGTATAGTGCAGAGGTCCCGGGCAACTCCTAGGAAAGGATTTATGAAGTCCCCTCCCTTTAATGCCTGAACCTCAGAGGATGGGGCATCAGAGACCAACATTTGCACTTGCCCTTTTCCTACCCACACATCACTCTGTGAACCAGTTAGAGCAAGATGGATCTGAGAACTTCACTTGCAACTTAGAAAAGTTGTACTAACAACTCATTCAATAGTTTTCTTTTCACTTGCTTATTGTTTTACTATTTTTTCCACTTTTTCATATATGCCTCCCAAAGGTTTTTCTTTACTTATTTATTATTTACAAACAAACAAACCAGGTTTATATTTTTGCCCAGATACCCTTCCCATCCACTTTCCTCCTTCCCCACTTTACCCTCCCTTCATCCATCCTGTCTGCTTTTGTGTATCATAGGACTCTTTGGGGTGCCTGTGTTGGTAAGGGAGCTAAATTTCCTTGAACTTTATGTGTCTTTTCACTGGCTAAGGTTGTACATAGGCAAGTTCCACTTTCCTTGTACAGAACTTATCCATGAGATACTTTCTGAGAGCAGATATTTCTTCTAACATCTTAGATAGTCCCTGGAGAAATGTTAGTGTGTTGGCCACTATGTAGATCTGTGGTTGAAGTTCTCATTGCAGTGACTTCTGAGTATATCAGCCCTGTCTTTGCTCAAGTATGCTGGTCAGGAATATTTCATCCAATCTTTAGGCTCTTGCAATCTTGCCACTCCCTCTTCTGGAGGTTCCCTAAGTCTTGGTGTGGAATGAGTTTGAAGGGCTGATTAGGGCTCAGTATCCAGGATCACTGATATTCTACATTCTGTCCTGCTGGGGTTTTCTGCTTCACTTGTCTTCCATTCTAATAGGGTACAAGTTGATTGAACTCTGAGAGCCTTTCTTTCTAAGTGTTAAAAAAGTAGTATTTAGATGGTATTTAGATGGTGTTATATAATCAATCTTTTATAGTTAACACTAGGATAGCTGTTCCTGTCCATTTATTCCTTTTCTACCCTTATTTGGGTAGATTTGTAGTGTCAGGCCTGGTTTTACTGCTATTAGGGGGATTAAAACCCATTCAGAAATTAATTATTTTCTTTTGGGTCTACATACCTCTACTAATCCCTTAGATTCTTCTTATAGGAGTTGTAGAGGCTTATAGTGTTCACTACTGGGGTAGAACCTAGATCTCTCTATTTCCCTTGAGTTGTTTGCCTCTTTTGTTTTTCCCTTCTTACCCCTTATTAAGATGTTTCACATTTCTTCCCTTCCCTTATGGACTTTTCTTAATAGTGTCCTTATTTGTCTACTCTCCACTCTCTTGGGGTCTTCTTTCCCATATCTCCCAAATTATGTTCCTTTGTGGTCATAATCAATACTACAAAAATTTCTCTTTGAATATAACATTATGAGGGTTTAGTACTAGGTAGCACTTATTAGGGAGAATATGCGACATCTGTCTTTCTGTGTCTGGGATACTTCCTTCAGTATAACTTCTTCCATCTTCATCCATTTACTAACAAATTTCAATAATTCATTTTTCCAGCTGATTAGTATTCTACTGTGTATATATATCACATTTTTATTTAACATTAGTCTACTGTTGGGTATTTAGGCTTATTACATGACTTTGCTATTGTAAATAGAGTTGCATTGAACATGTATATGTTTCTCTATTGTAAAATGAAGAATTCTTTGGGAATATTCTCAGAAATGGTAGAGCTAGGTCATATGGCATTTTAGTTTTTTAACTTTTTGAGGAATTTCCATACTGATCTCCAAAGTAGATTTACAAGTGCTGCATTCCCACCAGCAATGTTTGAGGGTTCCCTTCTCTTCATATTCTTTACAGCATTTCCAGTATTTGTTGGTGTGTGACTTTTAGATTTTAACCATTTTGACAAGCATGAGATTATATCTTAGAGTGGTTTTGATTTGTTTTGATTTCTATTTCCCTAATGGCTAGGGAGATGGAACACTTTTTAAAGGTATTTGTTAGACATTTTATTCTCATCCTAGAAAAAGTTTCTTTTGAGTTTCAAGGTCCATTTCCTTTTTTTTTTTTTTTTTTGATTTTTTAAATTTATCTTTTCCACTCATACAAACTTGATAGGCACCCGATTCCCTCCCTCCCTCCACCTCTCCCTGGATCCTTCCCTGGATCCCCTTGTACCCTCCCTCTTTTTCTCCTTCCTTTCCCCCCTCCCTTCTTTTCTCCCAGTGCCCTCTCCCCCCCATTCCTAGAGCATCTTTAGTGTTCATGTCAAACTTCCCTCTGGGTCCTCCTTTCTAATGAGGTGTAAGGACTCAGTAGCATTATCTAGAGCTTTATCTTGTGTTCCCCTTTAGTATAGGAGCACTACTGTGGCTGTTAATCCCTTCCCTCTAAGGATCCTAGTGCTTGTGATCCATGCTAGACTTTGGGGGATCGATGATATGTTAGTCATTGTGCAGGTCATGTAAAGTCCTATCATGAATACTTCAGCCTTAACTTGTGTGGAGTGTCTTGCATATCATTGCCCCTCCTCATCTTTAGGCTCTTACAATCTTACCACCCCCTCTTCCACAAATTTCCCTGAGCTTTGGGATGGGGAGAGATTAGGCTGGCCTGGTTACTGATGATTAATGTAGAGTTTCTGATGTTCTGAATTATATTTTTTTTTGGTGTTGTTGTGCTTGTTGTGGTGTTTTGCTGTTCCTGCACCACCCTTGTCTCAATCCTGATGGGTATTGGATGTCACCTAGCCAGAGATAAAAGGCTGTTAGAATAGAGTCTTATTATAAGAGTATAGTCAAGGGTAGATGGAATAAGAGTAGGAGATCACAGTGAGGTGAGTCAAGGTCCATTTTCTAATTGGACTATCTGACTCCTTGGTGTTTAATTTTTTGTGTTCTTTGTGTACTCTGGATATTAGTCTTCTACTAAATGTGTGGTTAGTGAAGATTTTCTCCCATTCTGTGTGTTGTCTTTTAGCTCCATTAGCAATATCTGTTGCTGAAAAGAAGCTCTTTCATTTCATAAGATCTCACTTGTGGAGTGTTCATTCTATTTCCTGTGTAATTTAGGTCCTGTTTAAAAATGTTAGTTTAGGCCAATCAGTTTGAGGGAATTACCTGCTCTTTCTTCTAAGGCTTTTACAGTCTGTAGCCTAATATTAAGGTCATTGATTCATTTGGAGTTTTCATGCAAGTTTAAAAGTAAACCGGGCCCAAACAATCCACAACTTTCTCAGCATTTTCATTATTCAAATGGCCCATTAAACTCTGCAGAACGGTATTTGTAATCTACAAGCTCAAAAACTTCAAATATCTCAAAGTTCCTCCAACAAAACTGTTCAAAATCCATATAGCCAGATTCATCAGCAATACCTCACTTCCTGGGTACCAAATTTTGTTGCAGTTTACCTTCATGGTTGCTGATAAATCACCACCAAATGGCTTAAGGGAAAAAGGGCATGTCTTGGAGTGACTCAGCAGTGTACTTCTGTGCTCTGACTGACACAGTGTCTTAGACTGCAAGTGGAGCTGAACACAAAAGCACGATAATGGAATTCTCAGAATCAAGATCTTCCCTTGCATTCCTTTCAGGATTCATTTCTGTCTGGTGACAATAGGGAAGGAAAGGTAGACAAACTTAATAACATCTGCCCCAAATCTTTTTCTCTGGAGTAGTATGAAGAGCTTTGTGTCAGAAAGTTTTTCATTGTTGTCCCAAACATATGATACTAAATCATTAGTGCACTGAAATGAAGTCAGAAGCTATGCTCTTGTCCAAAATATTCAGATCCTCAGGGATTTGCTTAAGGTTGACTGCATAAAGGGGCTGATGTAACTTGGGACATGACCTGAGATTAGTTAGGCTTTCATTTATCTTTTTGTCTTTTAGTTCATACAGAATGAAAGATGGATTCCTCATGTTCATGTTTGTCTCCTTGTCTACTTGCTCATTCATAGTTATTTGTTTGTTTAGAATTTCTTTTGTCTGGCTATAACTATGTTGATCACGGTTTGTCAGAATACTGTGCCTGAGTCTATATAGTCATGTTTAGGACAGGTCACACTATGAGTCAGCATGGGGAATGATTAGACTTATAGATGGTTTAGGAGACTTTCACAATCATATAAAATTTGGAAGCAATTTAAGAAAGGTGCAAAAAAAAGTGGAGTGGGGATTTGGAATTCATCAAGTTCTTTAAGACTTCTCCACATCTTTAAAAATGGTTGCTTACCATTTGCTATCTTAAATTCTGCAAATCTCCTTTACAGATTGGTAGATTTAATTCCTTTTGTGTCTATTCTTCAGATTCTCATTGCTTTCCCTACTTTCGATATGATTAAAGTGTTAAGACTATTAGTAATTCTTATGTACTGAAATGTGATAACTGAGGATTTGTCATGTTTCAGAATGCTAAGCTGTTCTGGAGATTTTGATGAGAGAAGCAGTGCATACTGGGACTGGCTTTTCACTTTCTTCTAGAAAGAAATTTGTGACAGATTTCGCATTTTATGTTTGAAGCATTGGAAGACAGAAAATACTCCAGAGAAAGTGGAACAGGACGAAAAGAAGTTTTGTATTCACTATTTCAGTTACATATATAAGAAATTAGATGCAGTAAAAATATTAAAATACACTCCCTTCCCCACCCCACTCCGCCGGCTGGGACACGCATGCGGTCCAGCCGGACCTCACACGCGACCTAGGTAGGCTCTGCCCGCGCCTGACCCCAGACCCCCAAGTCAGCCCAAGGGACCCAGCTCCTACCCCACCATCCAGCCGGAGCCGCGCACAGGGCCGAGGGACGAGGAGCACCTCCCCCTGCGTCCAGGTCCCGCCCCAGCTCCCCTCGGGTTAAATAGCTCCACGCCGAGGTTCCCATCCTCCCTTCCCCAACCTGCTCGGCTGGACGGGACGAGCGCGGTCCAGCCAGGCCTCGTCCGCGACCTAGGTAAGCTCTGTCCCTGCCCACCCCCAGAACCCCAGGCCAAATAATTCCGTTTAGTGAAATTGAAAAATCTTAAGAGTTAATAAGACAATGCCAAAGTCAAAGTGCAAATCCATGAGAAACAACACTCAAGTAAACAAATTTCCCACTGAAGGAATTAATCCCATAATGTTAGACTCCAACCAGAAAAAACCCATGGAAAATGGCTAAGAAAGCCTGATCCAGGATAACGACCTTCAAAATATGATCATTACCATGTTCAATACTATGAAAGAGGAAATCCAGGAGGAATTACATAATTGAATCAATCGCTTTGAAGAGAAACACAACAGACACTTGGAGGAGTTGAGAAAAACAGTGCAAGAAACAAAAACTGGCATAGAGAAGTTAAAGCAGACTCAAGCAGAGTTTAAAACTGAGCTAAAAGACAAGTTATCTTCAACCCAAAACTCCACAGAGAGTCTTATCAGCAGAACTAATGAAGCAGAAAACAGAATTTCAGATCTTGAAGATAAAGTGGGAGTATTAACCAACTCAATGGAAAAGATTGTTAAAGCCAAAAAGATACTTGAGAGAAATATCCAAGAGATATGGGATACCCTGAAGAAGCCTAACATACGTATTCATGGAATACCAGAGCAAGAATATCAAAATACCACCCCTGAGGAAATTTTTCAAACAATCATCAAGGAAAACTTTCCTCCTATAAGAAAAGAGAGGCCAATCCATATACAAGAGGCATTCCGCACCCCAAACAGATACGACCAAAACAGAAGTGCACCGCTGCAAATAATAGTTAAAACACTCCACATTCAAGATAAAGAACTGGTGCTGAGAGCTTCAAGGGAGAAAAAACAAGTCACTTTTAAAGGTAAACCTATTAAAATAACAAATGACTTCTCAGTCGAAACAGTAAAAGCAAGAAGTGCTTGAAGAGACATACTTCAAGTATTGAATGAGCAAAAATGTCAACCATGACTGATCTACCCTGCAAAACTATCCGTCATGATGGAGGGAGAAAGAAAAATCTTCCAGCACAAAGACAACTTGAAGGGATACATGTCTACCAAACCAGGCCTTCAAAAAATGCTAGAAATGATACACAAGTGTGAAGAAAAAAACAGGCATATCCAGGAGAAGAGAAGGCAAATATAAAACCATTAAAAGTGAAGCAATATACTTATAAAAACTACTAAACCTAATAAATGTCTGGAACTAAAAATAGTTTCTCCATTATAACACTAAATGTTAATGGAATTAACTCACTGATCAAGAGACACAGATTACAAACTTGACTAAAAATCACAATCCATCAATCTGCTGCCTGCAGGAAACCCATCTCACCACAAAAGATAGGCACGCTCTAAAAATAAAAGGCTGGTCAACAATTCAACAAGCTAATGTAAGCAGAAAAGAGGCTGGGGTAGCCATTATGCTATCAGACAAAGTGGACTTCAAACCAAAGAAAATTATAAGAGATACGGATGGATACATTTTAGTCACAGGTACAATTCACCAGGAAGACTTCGCAATACTGAACATACATGCACCCAATACAGGCCCCTCCACATTCATTAAGAAAACCCCACAGCTTCTAAAGCAAATCAAACCCCAAACGATAATTCTTGGGGACTTCAACACCACCCTTTCACCATGGGATAGATCAACAGGTCAAAGGTTAAGAGAGACACTTTGGAACTTAATCAAACCCTGAAAGAAATGGACCTTACAGATCTCTATTGAACTTTTCACCCACGTACCAAAGAATACACATTTTTCTCAGCTGCACACAGAACTTTATCCAAAATAGATCACATATTGGGCCACAAAATGAATCTACACATATACAAAAAAGTTGAAATTCTAACCTGTGCCCTATCAGACCACCACGGCCTAAAGCTGGACATCCACAACACATCAAACAAGAGAAAATACACTAAATCCTGGAAACTTAACAATATGATGCTGAATGAGAACTAGATTCAGGAAGAAATTAAAAAGGAAATTCAAGATTTCCTGAGAGTGAATGATAATGAAAATACAACTTACCAAAATCTCTGAGACACAATGAAAGCTGTTCTAAGAGGTAAGTTCATAGCTCTTAATGCCTTCATCAAAAAAATGGAAACATCAGAAATAAACAACTTAACAATGCAGCTTAAAGCTTTAGAAAAACTTGAGCAATCTGATCCCAAAAGTAGTAGAAGAGAGGAGATTAGAAAAATAAGGGGAGAATTGTCTATTTTTTCAATATGATCATGAATATTCTAAATAACACTATTCGCTGAGTTTTTTGACTTCAATAAATGTTTTTTATTTAAAAATTTAAAAAAAAGTAGCTGTCTCCATAGAAAGTGATGATACACATTCTTTTTTTTTAAACATTTTTATTAGTATTTCCACTCATACAGACTTAGTAGGTACACCAGTTCCATCCCTCCCCTTTCCCCCGAGCCCTCTGCTCCCCCTCCCCTCACCCCTCCCTCCCTATCCCCCAGTGCCTCCCCCCCAATCCCCAGAGTCCTTTCTTGTGCATGCCTGACTCTCCTCTGGGCCCTCCTCTCCAATGACATACAAGGACCCAGTGGCATTTCCCTGAACCCTATCCTGTGTTCCCCTTAAGCATAGGAACACTACCGTGGCTGTCAATCCCTTGCCTCCAAGGATCTTGGTGCCTTTAGCAAATGCTAGACTTTGTGAGGTCAATAGTGTGTTGGACATTGTGCAGGGCATGCAAAGTCCAATTATGATTGCTTCGGCCCTAACTTGTGTGAAGTATCTTCCATATCATTGGTCCTCCCATCCTTGTGCTCTTCCACTGTTAGTGCCCCCTCTTCCGCAAATTTCCCTGAGCTTCAGGATGGGGAGAGATTAGGCTGGCCTAGTTCTAGGTGGTTGATATAGAGTCTCTGAAGTTCTGGATTATCGCTTTAGCTTTTTTGTCTTTTACTTTTTGACTACAATCTTTTTACATTTGATTGCTAATTTCATGTGACCCAACATTGCCACATTTGATTAGAATCAAATAACACATCCTCTATTTCAATGAACATCTTCTGTTGTTCATCATGTAGTCATAATGGCTCAAAGATTCTAGGCATTCCCAGTCCCTATTTGCATTTCAAAGTTGTAGAAGCAAATTTCCTTCGAATTAGGCTGAATCTCCTCTTGCAACTGTCCTCAGCATACATCCCATAATTTCGGCATCTCCAACAAATACTCTGGGTTTGCCTGTGCTTCACCTTTCCGGTCAGGAACTCTATGCCTGCTACTTGGTGCTAAGCTTTTGCTGCTCTCCATGAACCCCTCAATCTTATACCAAAACCAGTAGCACATGGGGGACTCTGCCAGGTTCTGCAGCAAGGTTGAAATGTAGCTTGGTCCACTCGAGCCACAGCTGTACCAACTTTAGCATGCTAGCTCTGGAAAAACCTCTTTCTAGGTAGCTGAAACTTCCAAAAGGCAATAAATGGCTTCAGTTTGGGCTTTCGGCCCCTGAAGGAATCCAGGTTTTCAAACCTCTAAATTGCCTTGTGGTGGTATTATGTCTTCCACCATACCAGTGCACCTCATTTAGGTTTTCCTTCACTGATGTTCATTTCTCCAACAATGGCAGTTGTTCTGCTGTCTGCCCTTTCCATATCCAGAGCTTCATGGCCACCAACACTGCTCTCCTCTATCAAGCAAACTAGTCCATCGTCTTTAGTTTCAACTTTACCAAAGTCCTGGTTCCCCTCATCATAAACTGTGCCTAAATAATCCACAACTCTGTCAGCATTTTCATTATCCAAATGGCCCATTAAACTCTGCAGGACAGTATTTGTAATCTACAAGCTCAAAAGCTTCAAACATTTCAAATTTTTTCCCACAAAACCATTTGAAATCCACAGAGCCAGATTCATCAGCAACAGCCCACTTTCCGGGTACCAAATTCTGTTGCAGTTCGCCTGCATGGTTGTTGATAAATCACCATCAAATGGCTGAAGGGAACAAGGGATTTATTCTCTGAAGATTATGTGCTTACAGTTCTCAGTCCAGGAGAGCTTGAGAGAAGAGCTTGCACCAACAACAGGGCCAAGGAAACTGGCCACACCATCTCTATGTAATAGCTAGAGGGACAATCCTACTTGCCAGAGTGGTATGTCTGGCCAAGTATACACAAGGATTCCAACTTCCTCAACCAACTCTCAGCATTTTATTCAACTGTCGAAGGCCTAATCCTACCCACCATAGGCTGGGTCTTCCTCATCTGCTAGACAATCTCCTGCAGGTTTGCTCTGGGCTTAAACCAACCATTAATTCTCTGCAAATGTGCCCAGAGCTCCAACCCTCAACTGTCAAGTTGGCACGTGTGCCAACTATGACAACAATGTAAAATAAACATAACTCTCATCTCACATGAAAGGGGATAAGAAAAGTTATTCTGATGACAACAAATATGAGTAACCATAAACTAAGAACACAGTTTCAAACAACCCCACATTCCATGTACAAACATGGTAACAGTTTCATGAAATGTTTATAGAAACAGAGCAAAGAGAGTTACAAATCAATACACTTTTGAAGCACACTAGGGGCAACTGGGACAAAGCACAATGGAAAGTGAAAGTCACCAGTTGATTCTTAGCAATGTTGTACATCCTGCACACTACAGCTTCCATTCAGAAGTCTCCAGCACCTCTCTGTGGAGGTGCAGTGCTTCCACCCTGTTCCCACAGTGCAGCTGGGCCTGACACCATAGCCCCTGTCATTTATGCAGCATTGTGTGCAAAGCTTTGGGCTTCGTGATCCACACTGTTCCATTTTCATTTGTTCCAACAGTGAGTATTACAATACTGGTATTTTGCTTGATTTGTAATTCTTTCTTCACAAAAAAAAATCCTTTTCAGGGAAAATTTCTCATAATGAAACGCTGAAGTAATTGGTAAATATGTTAGGGACTCAACTGTATGAAAACTCCACGTAAATTACCAAGATGATATATTTAGAAGACCCAAGATGTGTTAAACTACTCTAGAATTTTTATCTTAGAAGTGATCCAAAAATATTAGGAAATTGAAGTAGATGGAAAGGTTTTGGGCCAGAGGGGATGAATTCAGAAAAATAGCGGGGGACGTTTTTCAGTTGTTTTTGGAGGGGGAGGAACACTGTTTTGGAGTTTGGGAGAAAAATCAGTGATCAAGGGAAGACGTGGTCATTCCAGGAAGGAGATTTCCAGGTTGCAGAAAGTTTCAGTAGGAGAAACGAAAGTAAGTCAAGAATAAACTTACAGAGCTAGAGATATACTTTAATGACAGAATATTTGCCAAGTACAAGAGAAAAGAAATAAAATGAAATTATAGGTTGTTATACTTTACAAATGAACATTTTCCTAAAGTTCTTTTCTCTTTTTTAGCATTATAAAAATAAAACAATATGGGATATCTCATCAGATAAGAAAAAAAGAATAAAAATTAGGAACTTTAACTAGAGAGACTCATATTTACTGAAATAAGTCAGTCTCAGAAAGACAATTATCATATATTTTCTCATATTTATGACTCCAAAACATTATAGATACATGACATGTATATGACAGCAGAAGAGAAAGTATCTAGGACAAAAAGAGGACTAATAGATGTCAGAAAGGAAGATGACTAAAAGGAGGGTGGTGAGGTATGCGGAAAGCATGCTTAAAATACATTATATGCGTTCATAAAATGGCCTTAGCAACCCCATATAAAGCAACCCCATATAATAAATAAAATAAAATAGAGTTTTTCTCTGTGCCAATCAATCTTCAAAATACCTGAGAATGAAGATTTTTTTCCCTTTGATCATGATATTGAGGTTTGGTGCCACCTTGATTTACTGCTGCAATTTAGTCCAACTTTAAATAAACACAAACACATCAACCTTCCAATTTATTGAAAATGATATAGCATTGTGCATGAATCAAACCTGCGCTTGTCATATTTACCATGTCCTTAATCTTTAACTAATCTTTAATTTAAGACCACATCTTTGGATTTGTTTTTAATATATCTGTGTCCTCACACAGTAATGTGAACATTTAACTAAACAGTTCAACAATTAGAGATATAACCAAAAGGTGGCAGTAGACCTCAGTTGATGAAAAGAACTTGGAGGGCTCATTTTAATGCATTCTAAATGACTAGGCTTAGAACAGAATTTTTATTGGTTAGGAGAAACTACTGTGATTGCTAAAGGTGGCAATGGGACACCTTGAAAATACAAGTAGCATGCTTGTCTGAATATCACAGGTCTGCAATTCATCTAATTCGGAAACACCATGAAGACATCCACGCAAATTTTTTTCATACTCTGGTGGATACAGCCAGACTGTGAGTAAAGGACTGGGGAAAGCAAAAAAAAAATATTAGCGCATATTCCTTAAACATCTAAGAAGAAGTAAAATTTATAGTATTACCTCTTGTCATTATAGAAAAATCTGGCCAGGAATGACTTAGCATCTGTCCTCTTGTTTGTTTTTCTTTTCATGTAGGGGGGACCCAAGGAGAGAAGGTGGAGCAGAGTCCTTCTGCCATTACCGTCCAGGAGGGAGACAGCATTGTTGTCAACTGCACTTACTCAGACAGTGGTTCCACATACTTCTCTTGGTATAAAAAAGAAGGTGGAAAGGGTTTTCAGCTTGTGATAGACATTCGTTCAAATATGGAGAGAAAGAAAAACCAGAGATATCTAATTGTACTGGACAAAAAAGGCAAGCACTTCTCCCTGAACATCACAGAAATTCATCCCACAGACTCAGCCATCTACTTCTGTGCAGCAAGAGCACATTGCTTCCCATGCACCTGCACCCTGTCTTCAAACGTGCTGTTAAGGAGGAGCCTTCCCCTTCCCCCTATCTGTGTCAGATCCTCTACTGTCTGCAGATGGAATCTAAAATACAGACACTCAAAATGATGCAATAAGAGTGTCTGCTTCACAAAAATATGTAACAAATGTAATACAAATTAATAGAAATATATATGTATACTTTAAAAACAATAAAATTTCTGCAAATTTAAAGAAAAAGAATGTCTGTTTTAAAGTGACCAAGAAAGAGTGTGAACATTGTGTTGGCTGACTGTTTTAAGAGTTTATCATTTATTTTATTTTAGTTGTACGTTTTAAGAAGACATATTTAAGATAATTTTCAGACAGACAGTAGGAAATGAGAAGCCAAGGAAGAAATCATAGGAATAAATCTGGGAAAAGGGCAGTGTTTCATCTCTTGATGCAATAATACAGTGTGCAATACAGACCTCCCCCATGTTCAACAATCATAGCTCTTCACTGAATGGACAAAGGCAATTAGTGATGCTTCTCTTAAAATCTGGCCTTTAAAAATGGACTTTTCAAGCTCTCAAGTGGTGCAGTGGATAAGGTGCCTGCTTGCAAACTGGACATCTGAGTTTGATCGCTGGAAGTTCCCATGTACCTCTCTCTCTCTCTCTTTTGCTTTCTTTCTCTTTCTCTAAAAAAATGAACTTTTTAAAAGAGGTAACTTTCACTGGATGCCTGAACTCCACTACATAAATAACTCATTAGTTTCATTAATTCCTGTTATATTTAGTATTTGGGATTAGTTTTTCCTTTTTTTGGTTTTTATATATATGTCTGTGTAGTTGGTATGCAGGTTCCCATGTAAATACGGGTTCATGTGAAAATGTGTGCATGTACCAATGGAGAACCAAAGCTAATATTGGGAATTACATTTTGTAACTCTTCTACCTTATTTTCTTTGGAAAGGGTTTGTAATCAAGCTCAGAGTTTGTAGATGGGAATTGCTAATTTCTCTTCCAATGTTATAATTATAGACTGCATTTTATGTGGGATCTGAGGATCTGAACTCCAGCGTATTTCTTTAACTGCTGGTCATTGTTGTCAACAAAGAATTTATGCTTTTAAAAAAAATCTCACATTCATATTTTTGGACTACACACACACACACACACACACACACACACACAATGTACAAAATGAAAGGAAAAGTGGAAAATTTGTGCCCTCTTGTTAATATTGTGTTAGTAAGAACAAATAGGTAGATATGGGGAATCAATAAATCTGCAAAGCTTATTACATCACAATGCTACATTTGCTAAAATTGTACTGAATAAGCCTTTCAGTAAATAAGTAGCTTTTAGCTATTTTTGCCATGTACCCCAAGTAATAACTGATTATAATTATAAAGTTCTTAATTTGCTTCTTGTGTCACAAATTTAGTATTTATATTTTCTCCAACATTATAAGTTATAGAAAAAAGATAATGAAATTTATTTGAAAAATCAGTATTTCTTTCTATTTATCTTTCTCAATAAAGCTTATTTGGGCTGTATTGAGTACAGACTTATTTGGGCACATTAAATGAAATTTATTATATTAGTTACCCTTAATTAGATGTATGCAAGAAAACATCTGTATATTTTTTTTATTATTTATTCAATTGTGTGTGTGTGTGTGTGTGTGTGTGTGTGTGTGTATGTGCACGCGCATGTGTGTGTGTGTGTAGAACCACGGACGAATCAGGAACCACCATGGACACCTCCACCTCCTTCTGCCCCGGGATTCACAGGCTCCGCCCTACCAGGACCAGAAGCGCAGGCCGCCCCCGCTTCCACCTGGTGTCTATACGTGGGATCTGGGATCCGAACTCAGGACCTTCTGCCTGCAAGGCAGAGGCTTAACCCCTGAGCCACCTCTCCAGCCCCATCTGTATATTTTTAATATATATTTATCCACCATCCTACCAATTTGCTCAACCAACATTAGTGCATTGCTGAGAAAGTTTAAACTTACTTATAATTTACAGATAGCATTCTACAAACCTCTATGCAAAATCCTCATGGTTTGATTGCATCAATATTGGTAATATCAGTCTTTTCTTATGAAAGGTTATACTTTCTGCTAAAAGTAATAACTAATATAAATAGCTAATTTTCTTGTTCTACCTTTGATTAAGGATAGGCTCATCTCAAGAGTTTCCATATTTTTAGGATGGATATAACTGATAACCAGCAGAGTGAGAACAATCCCACTATGGAAGGCAGATATCATTGGATTGGCTTGTTGTTATAGCCACAATAATAAGCTAATATTTCTAAACATTTTATTTCTTTATTAGAAAGAGAGAATATACATGCCATGGTGCACATGCACATGGTGGAGCTCAGAAGTCAGTTCCATCCTTCTACCATGTGACTGAACTCAGATTGCTAGTTCTACAGTCAGGCACCTTGCCTGTTGCCCTCGCTCTCCAGAATAATAAATAAGTTTTAAAACTTTAATGGATGGTCTAGTGAGGTGTCTCAGCAGATTAAGCTGTCTATGTGCTACTTGGGCTTGATTCTTAGAGCCCACATGACAAAAGAAGAAAAACGATTCCTGAAAAATTGTCTTCTGACCTCTACATACATGACACTGAATTTATTCCTACTCCTTCCACCTTTCTCAAATAAATTTAAATACACAAGCAGATCAGCATGATATTCCAGCACTCAATTGATGTTTCTTATTCCACTCTCAGCCCAGTAACTTCTCCTTCAGAAATACTCTTGGTTGGTTCATTTTCTCCAACCTGAGGATGGAAAGTTAAGAATGGCTCATGTTTCATTGGTTTATTTGTCATTAGAAGAGAGAGAAGGTGCAGTGGTCATCAGCTCAATGTGATCTGTTGTTAGATGACAACTTCTCCAATGAAAGAGCAAACATCAGGAGTAGAGTGTGCAGTCAGCATCCAGTCAACTTCAGTCCAGACACCTGTGAGCTTCAGCTCCTCAGAATGGTGAATTTGTTTCCCCTTGTTTCTCTCAAAAGCTTTGTGCCTTAAGTCCACAGGAGCTATTTCTTTCCCATGGTTCTGGAGTCCTGAGGTGGAAATCTCTTTCACAGGTCAGTGGGTTTGCGGGACTTTGTTCCTACCTCATTCACTCTTATGGCTGCCAGGATCCCTCAGCTGTGTCTGCCTATCTCCCTCTGCGGTTTCCACAGCCACACTGACATCATCTCTGTCTATGTTTCATAAACACATCTGTATTCTTCCCATTTTGAGTATTTAGCATAGTCATTAATTCCACATAAAGTAACAGGTTATCATTCAAGGGCACAGAATTCTTACTTGCTTCACCACAGTTACCATGGCTGGGGATTTTCTTTTCCATGGTCAGAAATTAATAATTTTAGTACTACTACTAATAATAAAAATATAGGGCTATAGAGATGGTTCAGTGGTTAAATTCTTTGCCTCACAATGAAAAGGACTTGAGTTTGGATCCCCAGATCCCACAGGCAGGTGTGGCAGCCTGAATGTAATTCTAGCTTTGAAAGGTGAAACCTGAAAATCTTCAGAGGCAGCTGACTTGTCAGACCAGTGCTAACTACCAAAGTGCTCTGGGTTTAATTAGAGACCCAGGGTCTCAACAGTTAGCTGGAAAAGCCATTGAGGATGTTTCCTAATATCACCTTTTGCTACTACAGGCACAGATACTCATGTGCTCTCATGTACACACACCTGCACATCCACATGTGCCCACCCACATGCAAACACACACACATATACATGTGTCCATACACACATACATCATAAATTAGAAAAAATGTACAGGTATTAGGCAGAATCCAGTCAGATAAATAAAAACTACAATCATTCTTAATTTTTATTATTTGCAAATTATCATGTATAAAAACTGGCACTATGTGGTACATTTCAATCTGTAAATGCAGAGTGAATATACTGTATACATTCATCTCCCCCTACGTTATTCAGAACAGGGTCTTCATCTCAGAGCCCACTTGTGCCATTATCACGTACTCCAACATTCCCTTTCATCGATTCTAGAAACTTTGGTTTCTTTATTTTCTTTTGCTATATTTTTTAGAACAAATCTAAAGGTTGGAAAATGTAATAGTCAATTCCTAGTGCCTAATATAGCTTTCATAAGTAGACCTAAGCTATAAAGATTGGGGCATTTATGAGAGGATTCTTGTCCTAGGTCTTCATTTTCAACACTTTACCAAAGAGAATTTTTTCCCTCTGGTTTGGTATAGTTAAGTAAGTAGACAAACATGCAAATGAGAAAAAAATTGTTATATTCAGTAAGTAGAAAGCATTTATTCTAACTGATTTTGCCTTTTATTGATTAAATGATTTATTTTACCAGAGAATAATCAACTTGTATAAGAGTGAGGAGGAATAATTTTTTTTCCTTCTGTTGTATCCATATTCCACAACACCTAGCACTTGGAGAAAAACATCAACCTCCTTATTCCCTCACAGAGGACCGCTCCTTTTGTGCCGACTGTCTTCCCTCTAGAATATGCACCAGTTAGAGTCCAATCTCTGGGGTCTCCATAGTCTCTCTGATCAAGAAGCCAGGTGATTTGCCAGACCTTTAGGTCCATTTTAGAGATATCCAATCATCTCCTGAGGCCTAGTTGATCTGGGAGCAGAATCAGAATCATTGACTGTCTTTTTAGCCCCTGTAAGCTCACGGATGTAGGCATCCAAGAGCGATTAGTGTGTGCACAGAAGGTCGGTTACATCAGTGTTGAAGAACAGATTGTGTTTTAAAATTTAGCTGTTGTATTTTGCATAGATGAAACTTGACACAACCAGTTTTTCCCCTGTAAATGTATTTTACTAATTAGAAGCTTGGTGTATTTTGTAAAATGTACAAGGAATTAGGTAGATAAAGCATAGAATTTTTACTTTTTATGGTTTTGTAAACCATACTAGTTTTAAGTTTTAGTTTTTGCAAATGATTTTTCCTGATATTTGTTAATAGCTGATTTCCCATGAACATTGTCTTTTAAATTTATGAATAATCTTTGACCTCCAAGCAGAAATTACATCTAAAATTTTTCTTCTAAAATAATTCCTTTTTGTTGACTTTCTTAACCAAAAATATATTGTATGTTTATAACTTTTTAATATTTTATGTGGCTATTATTGTTTAAAAAATGATAGTATTCCAACAATAACACATGAAGCTGCATTTGGAAATAGCCTCAGAGACATTTTGACAACAAATTTATAGTTACAAATTATTAACTATAAGGGATGCATGATGAAATCTTATTATAATATTCACTTAGAAACTACTTTGTTTAAAAGTCTTTCTTATTTGTGCTCATATAGCATTCAAGTCAATATTAAGTTTCTGTGTTTTTTGCCTTTATTTTGTGTATATTTCCTTTCCTTTGGATAAACTACATACTTCTGTGTGAAAGCATATTAATTATTCAAAGAAATTCATAAGCACAGAGAAAACACTTGGATTTTAGAATAATAGATAGATACAGTTGATCCTGGAGGGCCAACTTGAGGTGAGGGCAATTGTCCATGAATGAAGCAGAAGTCATCATCCAGTGAGAGCTGATGTCTGCACTCAGGCATAGGGGCTTGTTCAGCCACTTATGGACCAGTGTTGAAACAATGACTAACCACACAATGTCTTGAATAAGACGCTATATATAATCTTTTCAATTTAAATTTTGCATTATGCAATAAACTAAAAGAAATTGGATTGACTTAACAGTGACTACATGTCCATTTACTTATGAGCTGATTTGGTACTAAGCTAAAAATATGAAAACAGAAACACAAAGAGACAACATTGATAAATATGTAAACATACATAAATAGTCATGAATACAGATAGGCTGAAAAATAATTTCATAACTCTCCTAGTTTTTATAAAACTATTCCTCAGATCACTTTTGAAATATTAAGATTTAGTTAACTTGAGATTTTACTTTTACAAACCTGACTCAATGCAAATAAAGTAGAATACCTTTGATTTCAGAGTCTAGTCTGATTATTGGAAAGACCTTAAGCAGGTTGGGTAGGAACTAACAGTTTGATTTTAAAAGGACTGTATTTTTTAAAAAAATTAAATATGATAAGATTATGAAGACATGCTTTTGTTTTTTTTTGAAGAAGCACAGATAGATAGGTGACAGTTTTATCTTTTGAATTATTTTATTTTTCAGTTTTACAAGTATATTGAGTAGTTTTCCCTGCTTCCCTCCCTCCCCTTTCCTACTCATTCCCCTCCCTTCCCTATGTCAATCCATCCCACTCTCTCCCTTCTGTCTATCTGCCTCTATGTAGACCAAGGTTCTCTCTGCTTTGTCTACTATTTCCTGTTAATTTTTCTACTTTTAGAAGCATATTGAGTACTTATGTCTGCTTCTCTCCATAGTCTTTCCCTATCATCCCTCCATCAATCCCACTCTCCTGCCTATCTGCTTTCATGGATCAAAAGGTTGCCTCTGGCCTGTCTACTTTTGCGGTTCAGGCCTCTGTGGCATACCAAGTTGCCTCTCTTCAGGCCACTCGACTGATAGGGTCATTTCCTTTAGCTCATCCAGCTTTAGTCCCCAAGGTTTTCACTGTGTATTCTTATCTTTCTTGAGTTCCTCAATAATCTATGGCAACATATTGGTATGTCAGTCATTATATGTGTCTGGTAAGTATAAGTCTCAATGAAATGAGGTCCTAGATGCAGCAATCCAGCCTTGAATGGGATGTCTTGTCCAATGGTGAACCTTCACATCTTTAGGTTCTTACAATCTCACCACCCCCTCTTCTGTGAGGTTCCCAAAGAGAGAATATATTTTGTTGTAAATAAAGCTGTGAGATCAAGTCACAGACTCTCTGACTTCATCTTCTAGAAATTAGGTTATACCTCCCTTGTAGTCTCTTTCCCTGTATCTGGCCTTTTCCCACCTCCCACTTGCAGCTTTTAGTATTGCATAGAAGACACACAATCATACATTAGAGTATAAGTATGTTTTTGTCATTACCACTCTTTTCCAAATCTGTAATGGATCTAAAACTTGTTTTCTAAAAATGATGGGAGACATCTGTAAAGCCTGTTTTGTCTCTCTACTATGAGTGCATATATATGAGTATGGATACGTGCATTCCATGGCATGTATGTGTAGGTTAGAGGACAATATAATGCAGCCAGTTCTCTATGTTTGGTGTTCTAGGCTGTCAGTCATGTTGGCAAACATCTTCATCTGCTGAGCTATTTCTTTGTCCAGCACACTCTCCCTTTCACCCCACCCTGCTCCGCTGGTGGGGCGCGTGCAGTCCAGCCGGGCCTCACCCCGCGACTCTAGGTAAGCCCCGCCCGCGTGCAAGGACAAGGGACGAGGAGGACCTCCCCCTGCGCCCGGGCCCCACCCCAGCTGCCCTGGGGTTAAATAGCTCCACGCTGATGCCCCCATCCTCCCATTCCCCATCCCACTTGCTGGTCGGGACCTGCATGCGGTCCAGCCGGGCCTCACCCGTGACCTAGGTAAGCTCTGTCCCTGCCCACCCCCAGAACCCCAGGCCAAATAATTCAGTTTAGTGAAATTGAAAGATCTTAAGAGTTAAAATGACAATGCCAAAGTCAAAGTGCAAATCCATGAGAAGCAACACTCAAGTAAACAAATTTCCCACTGAAGAAATTAATCCCATAATGTTAGACTCCAACCAGAACAAACCCCCGGAAAAAGGCCAAGAAAGCCTGACCCAGGATAACGACTTTCAAAATGTGATCATTACCATGTTCAATACTATGAAAGAGGAAATCAGGGAGGAATTACATAATCGAATCAATGGCTTTGAAGAGGAACACAACAGACACTTGGAGGAGTTGAGAAAAACAGAGCAAGAAACAAAAACTGGCATAGAGCAGTTAAAACAGACTCAAGCAGAGTTTAAAACTGAGCTACAAGACAAGTTATCTTCAACCCAGAACTCTACAGAGAGTCTTATCAACAGAACTAACGAAGCAGGAAACAGAATTTCAGACCTTGAACATAAAGTGGGAGTACTAACCAGCTCAATGGAAGAGGTTGTTAAAGCCAAAAAGATACTTGAGAGAAATATCCAAGAGATATGGGACACCCTGAAGAAGCCTAATATGCGTATTCATGGAATACCAGAGCAAGAATCTCAAAATACCACTCCTGAGGAAATTTTTCAAACGATCATCAAGGAAAACTTTCCTCATCTAAAAAAAGACAGGCCCATCCATATACAAGAGGCATTCCGCACCCCAAACAGATACGACCAAAACAGAAGCACGCCACGGCAAATAATAGTTAAAACACTCCACATTCAAGATAAAGAACTGGTGCTAAGAGCTTCAAGGGAGAAAAAACAAGTCACTTTTAAAGGTAAACCTATTAAAATAACAAATGACTTCTCAGTCGAAACAGTGAAAGCAAGAAGAGCTTGGAGAGACATACTTCAAGTATTGAATGAGCAAAAATGTCAACCATGGCTGATTTACCCTGCAAAACTATCAGTCATGATCAAGGGAGAAAGAAAAATCTTCCAGCACAAAGACAACTTGAAGGGATACATGTCCACCAAACCGGCCTTCAAAAAATGCTAGAAATGATACACAAGCATAAAGAAAAAAACAGGCATATCCAGGAGAACAAAAGGCAAATATAACACCAATAAAAGCGAAGCAATATACTTATAAAAACTACTAAACAAAATAAATGTCTGGAATTAAAAATAGTTTCTCCATTATAACACTAAATGTTAATGGAATTAATTCACCGATCAAGAGACACAGATTACAAATTTGGATTAAAAATCACAATCCATCAATCTGCTGCCTGCAGGAAACCCATCTCACCACAAAAAATGGGCACGCTCTAAAAATAAAAGGCTGGTCAACAATCCTACAAACTAATGGAAGCAGAAAATGGCAGGGGTAGCCATTATGTTATCAGACAAAGTGGACTTCAAACCAAAGAAAATTATAAGAGACATAGATGGATACTACATTTTAGTCACAGGTACAATTCACCAGGAAGACTTCACAATATTGAACATATATGCACCCAATACAGGCCCCTCCACATTCATTAAGAAAACCCTACAGCGTCTAAAGCAAGAAATCAACCCCCAAACGATAATTCTTGGGGAATTCAACACGGCCCTTTCAACATGGGATAGATCAACAGGACAAAAGCGTAATAGAGACACTTTGGAACTTAATCAATCCCTTAAAGAAATGGACCTTCCAGATCTCTATCGAACTTTTCACCCACGTACCAAAGAATACACATTTTTCTCATCAGCACATGGAACTTTCTCCAAAATAGATCACATATTGGGCCACAAAATGAATCTACACATGTACAAAAAAGTTGAAATTCTAACCTGTGCCCTATCAGACCACCACGGCCTAAAGCTGGACATCCACAACACAACAAACAAGAGAAAATACACTAACTCCTGAAAACTTAACACTATGATGCTGAATGAGAACTGGATTCAGGAAGAAATTAAAAAGGAAATTCAGGATTTCCTGAAAGTGAATGATAACGAAAATACAATTTACCAAAATCTCTGGGACACAATGAAAGCTGTTCTAAGAGGTAAGTTCATAGCTCTTAATGCCTACATCAAAAAAATGGAAACATCAGAAATAAACAACTTAACAATGCAGCTTAAAACTTTAGAGAAACTAGAGCAATCTGATCCCAAAAGTAGTAGAAGAGAGGAGATTAGCAAAATAAGGGGAGAAATATCTGAAATCGAGATTAAGAAAATGATAGAAAAAATCAACCAGTCAAAAAGCTGATTCCTTGAAAAAATCAATAAGATTGATACACCCCTAGCTAAATTAACCAAAAGCAGGAGAGAGAAAACCCAAATTAACAAAATCAGAAATGAACATGGAGTTATCACTACTGATACCCAAGAAATCCAGAGAATTATAACATCATATTTCAAAAACTTATACTCTGTGAAGTTTGACAACACAAAAGAGATGGATGAATTTCTAAGTAAATACAACTTACCTAAATTGAATCAGGAAGTTGTGAATTATTTAAATAGTCCTATAACATATAAGGAAATTGAAGAAGTAATCTCGAATCTTCCCACCAAAAAATGTCCTGGACCAGATGGATTCAGCACAGAGTTCTACCAGACATTTAAGGAGTTAATAATACCAATACTCCTTAAACTGTTCCATCAAATAGCAAAGGAAGGAACACTACCAAATTCCTCCTATGAAGCTAATATCGTTTTAATCCCAAAACCTAATAAAGACTCACTTAAAAAAAAAAAAAAACTATAGGCCAATCTCTATGATGAACACAGACACAAAGATTCTCAACAAAGTTTTAACAAATCGGATTCAAAAGCATATTAAAAAGATTATTCACGGGGACCAAGTAGGCTTCATCCCCGGCACACAAGGTTGGTTCAACATACGCAAATCAATAAATGTAATTCATCATGTAAACCAGTCCAAATTCCAAGACCACATGATACTCTCGATAGATGCAGAAAAAGCTTTTGACAAGATCCAACAGACTTTTATAATCAAAACGCTAGAGACAGTAGGAATGGAAGGAATCTTTATCAATATAATAAAAGCTGTATACAACAAGCCCACAGCAAGGATTATGCTCAATGGGGAACAATTGGAAGCATTCCCACTTTGATCAGGAACTAGACAAGGCTGTCCACTCTCACCACTTCTATTCAATTTTGTACTTGAAGTCTTAGCTGAAGCCATAAGACAAGAAAGGGACATAAGAGGGATTCGAATCAGCAAGGAAGAAGTCAAACTATCCCTATTTGCAGATGACATGATTTTATACCTGAGTGATCCACAAAAACCCCACCAGGAAGCTCCTGGAACTAATTGAGAAGTTCAGCATGGTAACAGGATACAAAATAAATGTGCAAAAATCAGAGGCCTTCCTATATGCCCAGAATGAAAGAAGTGAAAAAGCCTTGAGAGAAACCATCACATTCACTATAGCCCCTAAAAAAATGCAATACCTTGGTATAAACCTAACCAAGGAGATAAAAGACCTTTACAATGAGAACTTTAAAACCCTAACAAAAAAATTGCAGAAGACACCAGAAGGTGGAAAGACCTCCCATGTTCCTGGATTGGCAGAATCAACATTGTAAAAATGACCATCCTACCAAAAGCAATATACAAATTCAATGCTATACCAATTAAAATCCCAAAGCAATTCTTCAAAGAAGTTGACCAAACAATCTCAAAATTTATATGGAGGCACAAAAGACGCAGGATAGCAAAGACAATCCTGTGTTACAAAAACACTGCTGGAGGTATTACCATACCGAACCTTAGTCTATACTACACATCCATAGTTATAAAAACAGCTTGGTACTGGCTCCAAAATAAACACACAGATGAATGGATAAGGATTGAAGACCCAGATATAAGCCCACAAAATTATAGCCATTTGGTCTTTGACAAAGGGGCCCAAAGAATCCAATGGAAAAAGAACAGCATCTTCAACAAATGGTGCTGGCAAAACTGGATCTCCACATGCAGAAGATTAAAGCTGGACCCATACTTGTCACCATGTACAAGACTTCATTCCAAATGGATCAAGGACCTTGATATCAGGCCAGAGACTATAAAAACCATAGTTGAAAGGATAGGGAACTCCCTCGAGCTGATTGGGCTAGGCCAACATTTCCTAAACAGACATCCAATGGCACAGTCACTGCTACCAACTCTCAACAGTTGGGATCTTGTGAAATTAAAGAGCTTCTGTTCAGATAAAGAGATTGTAACACCAGCTCAAAGGCAACGCACAGAATGGGAGAAAATCTTCACTAACCACATATCTGATAGAGCTCTACTGTCCAGACTGCACGAAGAACTTAGAAAACTAAACACCAAGTAAACTAATGGCCCAATTTAAAAATGGGCCCTGGAACTTAAAAGAAACTTTACCAGGGATGAAATTAAAATGTCTAACAAATATTTTCAAAAATGCTCCACTTCCTTAGCCATCAGGGAAATGCAAATCAAAACTTCCCTGAGATATCATGTCACTCCGGTCAGGATGGCAAAAATCCACAACACAAACAATAACAAATGCTAGAGAGGATGTGGAGAGAGGGGAACTCTCTTACATTGCTGGTGGGAGTGCAGGCTCATACAGACACTCTGGTGAGCCGTCTGGAGATTCTTAAAGAAATTAAAGATTGAAATGCCATATGACCCTGCGATTCCACTTTTGGGTATAACCCCCATACAGCAGAGGTTCACCTCGATAGCACAAGCACGACCATGTTCATAGCAGCACTGTTTACAATAGCAAAGACATGGAATCAACCTAAATGTCCAACAGTTGACGAGTGGATAAGGAAACTGTGGTACATCTATACAATGGAGTACTACTCAGCCATCAAAAATGATGAATTACTGGAATTTGCCGGGAAATGGATGTCATTAGAAACAATTATATTAAGTGAAGTATCCCAGACCCAGAAAATTAAGCGCCGTATGTACTCCCTAATAGGTGGCTCCTAATACCAAACCCACCCAGCCCATCTTGAGACACTCATAGGTAAATCTATGTATTACCCACAGTAATTGCAAGGATTATGAACAGGAGGGATGGGTTGGAGTGCCACACCAGAAACAAGGAGAGAAGTGACCATGTTACAGTAGAGAAAATAGGCCTCCATCAAGGACTGCAAGAAAGTAATGTGACACCTAGTTAAGTCCACAATTCGTTCCTGATCATTTACAACTAAGGGGGTATGAACTCACCAGACGGGGAGGGCATATAGTCCGGCAGATTAAAAAGTAACCATTTTGCAAATGGGTGATTGACCCCTCCCATTGCCTAATGCCATATGACCCTGCGATTCCAATTTTGGGTATAAGTATTACATCTACACTTGAATGTGCTCTTATAATAAGACTCCAGTTTAATAGCTTTCTGTCTCTGGCCAGGGGGTGACGTACAGTGCCCATCACGATGGAGTGAAGGGCATTACAGGAGCAACAAAACTGCAAAAGAAAATCAGTGAACCACAATCCAGAACTTCAGACTCTATATCAACCACCTAGAACTAGGCCAGCCTAATCTCTCTCTATCCTGAAGCTCTGGGACATTTGCGGAAGAGGGGGCGGTAAGATTGTAAGAGCAAAAGGATGGGAGGAGCAATGATTTGCAAGATACTCCACACAAGTTAGGGCCAAAGCAATCATAATTGGACATTTGTATGCCCGGTGCAATGTCCAACACACTATTGACCTCACAAAGTCTAGCATCTGCTAAAGGCACCACGATCCTTGGAGGCAAGGGATTGACAGCCACAGTAGTGTTCCTATGCTTAAGGGGAACACAGGAAGGGGTTCAGGGAAATGCCACTGGGTCCTTGTACGTCATCGGAGAAGAGGGCCCAGAGGAGAGTCAGGCATGCACAAGAAAGGACTCTGGGAATTGGGGCAGGAGGCACAGGGGGATGGGGCAGGAGTGGTGAGGGGAGGGGGAACAGGGGGTTCGGGGGGGGGGAGGAGGAGGGAGGGAGGGAACTGGTGTACCTATTAAGTTTGTATGAGCTGAAATAATAATAAAAATTGTATTATATTAAAAAACAATGGATTTTATTTTAAAAAGAGAGTTGTGTTTTGTCTATTGTTATATTCTACTATTTTAAAATAAATTTACATACCTCTTGAAATAATAGATGGTCAGGAACACTGTATTTCTAACAAAAAGAACTAGCAATATTTTATTAAACACTTATTCAACACAGAATTCCTTGTTCCAACCTTGTATAGTCACAATCTAAAAGTGTGCAAAGAAGAGAAATTTGCTGTATTTGTGGAATTTGAGTTGATGATATTTCATGGAAGGTTTGCTCCATGTTTCCTCTAATTATCTGAATAATAATGTCACAGTTAGGCACAGGTGTCGACTTGACAGTTAAGGGTTTGAGCTCTGGGACTATTTGTAGAGAATTAGTGATTGAATTAGGCCCAGAGCAAATCTGCAAGAGATTGTCTAGCTGATGGAGAAGACCCAGCCTATAGTGGGTAGGACTAGGCCTTCAAAAGATGAATAAAATACTGAGAGCTGGTTGAGGAAGTTGTACATTTGGCCAGACATGCTGGTCTGGTAAGTCAGGATCATTCCTCTCTCAGCCATTACGTAGAGATAGTGTGACCTGTTCTCTTGGCCCTGGTGTTAGTACAAGCTCTCCTATCAGGCTAGACTGAGAACTGTAACCAGATAATTGTAAGAGACAATATACCCCTTGTTTCCTTAAGCCATTTGATGGTCATTTATCAGCAACCATGCAGGCAAACTGCAACAGAATTTGGTACCCAGGAAGTGGGGTGTTGCTGATGAATCTATGTGGACTTTGTGGCTTTTGAACAGTTTTGCTAAACAAAGTTTGAAACATTTGAAGATTTTCACTTTGTGAATTACCAATACTGTTCTGCAGAATTTAGTGGGCCAAGGGAGATCTTGATAGTAATTACAAACAAACAAACAAAATAGCACGTCATCTTACATTCAGAATGTTAAATTCTTCACAATGTAAGAGTTTTATACTTTTACTTATTTTGGTTGCAGTTTCTCTATGCCATATGGAAGTTCACTATCTGATAAATGAGTGAAGAAACTCTAAAATGGTTTCTTAAGGTTTTTTCCATGAGGTCTGATGGAAGGGCTGCTTGATAAAGTGTGTAATCTAGGTGCTTCTCTTGTTTTCACTGAAAAAACATATTTTCTAGTAATTTTTCCTACTGTGCATGAACCTCTTCCACATTGCATCTAATTTTAATCAAATGTACATGCAATTATGCATAGTAATTAGATGTAAAATAGGAATTTTTCTGTACAAGCTTACTTGTGAGTACATTTTAGCATTATTGACATGGTACTGAGAGAATTATGGATTGTTGGGCCCAATTTGTGGTGAGGGAAACAAGAACTTTGGTAAAGTTGAATTTAAAGCTGATAGACTGGTTTTCTTGATAGAGGAGGCTGCATTGGTGGCTGTGAAGCTCTGGATGTGGAAAGGGCAGCAGCAGAACAGCTGCCGTTGGAGAAATGAACATCAGTGAAGGAAAACTAATGAGATGGTGGAAGATGTGAAAACCTCCATACGGTGAGTTCATGGTTTGAAAACCCAGATTCCTTCAGGGGCCGAAAACCTAAGTTAAAACCATTTCTTGCCCTTTGCAAGTTTGGCTGCCTAGGAAAGAGGTTTTCCAGAATCAGTGCATTAAAGTTGCACAGCTGTAGCTCAAGTGGATCAAACTACATTTCAACCTCGCTGCAGAATCTGGCAGTGTCCCCCAAGTGATACTGGTTTTGGTGTACGATTGAGGGGTTCATAACGATCAGCAAAAGCTTTGCACCAAGCAGCAGGCATAGAGTTCCTACAAGGAAAGGTGAAACTTATAGCTGCACAGGTGAACACAGAGTACTGTTGGAGATGCCAGAACCTTGGGATGTATGCTGAGGATGGCTGCAAGTGGAGATTCAGCGTGGTTCAGAGCAACTCAGCTTTTACAACTTTGAGCTTCAAACAGGGACTGGGAATTCTTAGAATCTTTGAGTCACCATGATTACATGATGAGCAATGGAAAATGGACACTGAAGTAAAGGATGCAGTACTTGATTTACTAGACTTTGATCTTAATTTCAATGTTTTCTTATTATGTCAAGATACTTCTGTTTAAATGTTTTATTTCTTAAGAACTTTGAACTTTTAAAATGTTGGAACTGAAGTTTTAATGACAGAACATTTTAAATTTATCTACGAAATGTATTTATATTGTCAAGATAACTTTTAACATCTGTTAGGACAAGGATTAAAAGTGCTATGTTTTTGTGTCAAATTGACAAGGGGTAGAGTATCATAGTTAGGCACAGGTGTCAAGGTGACAGTTGAGAGTTTAAGTTCTTGGCACATCTCTAGAGTATTAGTTAAGTTAAGCCCAGAGCAAACCTGCAGGAGATTGTCTAGCTGTTGGGGAGGGGGGCCCAGCCCATGTTGGGTGGGACTAGGCCTTGAACAGATGAATAAAATACTGAGAGTCAGTTGAGGAAGTTGGCATTCTTTTGTACACTTAACCAGACATGCTGGTCGAGCAAATGTGGATCATCCCTCTTTTAGTCATTACGTAGAGATGGTATGGCCAGTTCCCTTGGCCTTGGTGTTGGTGCAAGCTCTCCTGTCAAGCTGAACTGAGAACTATAACCAGATAATCGTGAGAGGCAATAAACTCTTTGTTCCCTTAAGCTGTTTGATGGTCATTTATCAGCAACAATGCAGGTGAACTGCAAGAAATAATAACCTTTATTCAAATTTTCTCTTTATTTTAAAAATATGGAAGGGGAGTGGTAGAGGACCGAGATACTTATTGAGTTTGTATGATTAGGAAAAAAGTAAAATATGGGAAAAATTTTAACAGGGGGGCTTACAACTGAAAAGAAACTTTTCCCAGGACGAAATTAAAATGTCTGCAAATACCTTAAAAAATGTTCTACTTCCCTAGTGATTAAGGAAATACAAATCAAAACCATCCTGAGGTATCTCATTTCAGTCAAAATGGCTAAAATCCAAAATACATACAACAAATGCTGGAGAGGATGCAGGGATACAGGAACCCTCATACATTGCTGGTGGGAATGCAGACCTGTACAGATACTTTGGAGATCAGTTTCTAAAAGAGTTAAAAATTTGAGTGCCATGTGACCCAGCTATACCTCTATTACTTTTTTGATTTGACAGAGTATTGCAATTAAGAGATATGGACTTTAAAAAGGCATTTTGAAGTTTAAACTGCTAAAACTGAATTATGAATGACTATGAACATCTTAAAATTGGATTATAGAATTTTTAATATTGAACTTTAAGGATTTTTAAAATTGCATTGAATATATTTATATTATGAGATGACCAGGATGGAAAGGTTACAGTTTAAAGGCAATATGATTTTCTGTCACATTTATAAGGGATGGGGTATGATAATTACACATATCAATTTGACAATTGAAGGGTTGTACTCTGGCACAGTTGTGGGTAATTAGTAGTGGAGTTAAATCCTGGGTAAGCCTGTGGAAGATTGCTTGATTAATGGGGGAGCTCATGGAGGTTAGGACTTTTCCTTGGTCCGGTGGATAAAATGATGAAGCTGATTTGGGGAGTTGGCATTATTCACATGAGCTGACTGGCAAGGGAAATTCATCCCTCTCTCAGCAGTGGGTATGGTGTGGACAGTTACCTTACTCCTTCATGTTGGTATGAGCTCTCATGCCAAGCTGAACTAAGAAATGTCACCAAGAATGATAAGCCAGAATAAATATTCTTATTCCCTCTTAAGCTGTTTGAATGTGAATTTTTTGGCAACATGCAGAGTAAATGTGACAACTATTTTCACAATATTCTGCTAATCCATTATCATGAAAAATTTCTGTTTTGAAGTGTGTTCACATCATATGCAACTGCTGAACATTTGAATTTTTACATCCCTATTTGTATCTTGTTACTTATTTTACTTTGATTCTTTTTACTCATTTACTTATTTGCATGCATATGTGCATGCATGTGTGCGTGTGTGTGCATACGTGCATGCATGTGTGTGTGTGTGTGTGTGTGTGTGTGTGTGTGTGTGTGTGTGTGTGTATGTGTGTTTGTGTTCGTTTACCTATTTGTGTCTGAATGTATCACCTTATGGAAGCCCAAGGGTGACTTCAGGAATTATCCTGGATTGCTTCTACCTCTTTATTGCTTCACTCTGAAATTTCCCAGGTTCTGCTCACCAGAACCACAAGTGCAGGCAACCACTTTTTTCTGCACACCACAGCATTTTTATGTGGGATCAGGGATCCAAACTTAGAACCTTCTGCTTGGGATGCAGAATCTTAAACCCTGAGCCACCTCTCTAGTCCATTAATATGATTTTAAATTGGTTTGCTAGTACTTGTTAACAACAATGTAATCGGTTTTTTTGTTGTTGTTGCATTTCTTATCTGGTTTGGGCATCAGTGTAATATGGGCTTCATATAGTGAATCTTAGTGTTTCTCCATCTCTATATTTTGGAACATTTTGTGAAATATTGGTGCTAGATAACCCTTGGGAGATTAGTGGTCTCCAGCAGTGAATCTTGTTCAGTGCTTTTAGGATATTAATGATTGTGAGAATAGAAAAGGAAACTGTTGCTCACTTTCTGTCCTTTGATGTGCAGGAAGGGCACAAAATCATACTAAGTATTGGCAGTACTAGGCTATGATGATCATCACTCCTCAATTAGAGTACATTTCAGGGCAAAGGTGAAGAGATATTTCTAATGCAAATACAGTTCCTAATTGTTTTAACCTATGTTGAATTTGAATTTGAGTGATAATGGAGATTGTCTGTGAAGGGCTTGCTACGATTTGGGCTCTTCAATAGAGGGCTTGGGCCAGAGAGGATCTCTTGAGAGTAGAAGCAGGCTGCTATCCAAAATGATAAGCAAATGAATTTTGTCAACCATGTGATCTTGGAAAAGGCTCACATAGGAGTGTAACCTTAACTGACTCTGTGGTCTTGTGAGACAGAGTTTGTGTGCATTATACTGCTGACATGAGCAATTGTGAGACAATAAATGGATGTTTTTATAAATTCCTCAGCTTGTTACAAAGTGTTTCACAACAATGAGAAACTAATATAGACTTACGTGGTTACTGAGCATTAATAATCCTTAGGCTTTTTACAACCTTGAATTGCAAGGAAATTTATGAATATTGACTTATATAGAATGTGTTTTGATAGGTATTTCTACCAATTTGACTATAGTCCTAAGCTTTATACAGCTTCATCAAAATTAACGATGAATTAGGTTGTAGAGCTGGTTCAGGAGTTAAGATTCTTTCTCACAAGCAGAAGCTATTGAGTTCAGATCCCTGGTTCCACATAAAAGATGCAAAGCAGAAAACCGGCAGGGACCTGTACTTCTGGCCCTAGTGGGCAGAGCCTGAGAAATCCCAGAATGAAGCAAGAAGGAAATAAGATTATTCCCAGAGTTACCATTGGTCTTCCACAGAGACACACAGTGCTCTCTCTCTCTCTCTCTCTCCCTTTCTCTCTCTCTCTCTCTCTCTCTCTCTCTCTCTCTCTCCCTGTCACATACACACTAAATAAATAAATGTAAATAACTTAGTAAAAAGTTAACCTGAATGAATCATTCTGTTATATTAGCTTCTTTTGCTGGTGTTCCTTCCACAGATAATATCACAATCATCTTGTCATATGAATAACCAACTAAGGATTGTGAGGCCTAATAGCTGGGGGACAAAAAGGAATTAAAGAAGTTTGTCACCCAGAATGAACAGCCTTCGGTTAAGCAGGTGGACTGGAACTATCACCAAGAGCCAACTCCACCCGAGCCCTTGCCGACCAATGACTGTAAAGGTCATAGAAAATTCCTCAGCTAAGCAAACCCCCCTACCCCAAGACCCCTTAAAAACCCCTTGCCTGAGCTGCTCGGGGCCGCTTCAGTCTCTCCTGCGTGAGAGGTTGCTGGAGCCGCCCGGCGCGTCATTAAATAAAACCTCATGCTATTGCAAAAAAAAAAAAAAAGAAGTTTGTCAAGGAACCATTTAGAGAAAATTTGCTCTTTTTCTGAATATTGTGATGTTTTGGATGGTTTGTTTATAAAAAATTTTAAACTGCTGTAATATTCTCAGTCTGTATCTTTTGTTCCTATTTTTTAGTTCATGATTTCATCTCCTTCTTAAAAAAAATCCAAGTCTTATACCATATGACAAAGACCCTCAACACATTATCACGAAGTTCTGCCCTTCAACCTTGGAAAGGCAGGAAAGAAGGTGGGCCATCACCAAACAGATCTCAGGGGAAATGGCTTTAGGCAGTAGGACCCTTAGAGGCAAGGTATAAAACAGAGTTCCTATATTAGTAGGAAGCCCAAGAAGGGGCCCCAAGATATGTCATACAGTCCGGAACCTGTAGAAAACTCAGAGGAAACTTCAGGGCCCATATAAGCAGAAGTTCTGGAGAGTGGGAGGGAGAAGGTAGGAAACACCTAGAGAGGGGAGAGAGGGCAGAAAGGGAGGAGGGAGAGAGGGAGGTGTGGGAGAGAATGTGGGATGGGGGAATAGAAAGGAAGAAAAAAGGGAGAAGAGAAGGAAGAAAGGTACATACCCACTGAGCTTGCATAACTAGGTAAAAAATAAAATTTAAAAAAGATACCTTTTTCTTATAACAGATTACAATTTTATTTCAACACATTTATTGTGACCATTTCCTATTTTTATTAGTTGGTTCTTAGCTTTTAATCAAGAATTGTAAAGTCTTATGAAAGAGAAATGATATGAAATGATTTGTGGATGTTTAAACAAAGATAACTTTAGTTTTTGTTTGGATCAGATGGTAATAATATTCCTCCATTGATTAGCATGTGGAAGGAAATGGGAAATGAGGCAGACTCTCCTGTGTGTTGATTTTATCTGTAGAAAGTGTAGATCAGAGGAGGAGTGGGAGAGCTGTGGTGCTCATTGCTGGTGCTGTGAGGAACACAGAGGAAACCATGTGAAGACCTCGAAGGAGACACTAATTGAATGCTGCTGGGCAGTCAGGAGTGAAGTGGAGAAATAAAATTGGAAGAGAGGGAAAATAAGGTCTGGGAGTAAAGGTCAATAGCAGTTCTTGGCATGCCATACAGATAGGTCTGGTTGAGAGAGAGAGAGAGAACAGAAGAGAAGAGAAGGAGGAGAAGAAGGAGGAGGAGGAGGAAGAGGAGGAGAAGGAAGAAGAGGAGGAGGAAAAGGAGGAGAAGAGGGAGAAAAGCCATCGGTAAAGTCATTGCTGGTCCCCAAATTTCCATAGAGAATGTTGGCAGATTTTCTTTTTAATTTGGAACATTCGTTGTGTAGCATCAGTGCATAAAGATCTTTCCCCCTTTCTACTGAACACTGCTTTTATACACTCATTGAGAATCCTCATTGAGGCATCTCAAGCCTCAGGATGCACAGACAGGCCACAGTGATCAGGAAGCAGCACTCTGCTTCCCAGGAGATTTCCAACAAATAAAACCTGAGGATTGGGACACAGCGTACCCACTGTGGCTCTGAGATTGACAAGGAAGGACACAGTGTTTAGAAATTTTCTTTGCTGGGCTCTAGAAAGGATCATGAGGAACAGACACAGTTTCAACCCACCTGCTTTGCCATCTAAGATTCTGTATCAGTGTTAAAAACACATACTTTCATAACCCTTTACTGAAGTGGTTGAGGAGATTTTCCTTCAGCTTGTTCTTCAGGAAAAACTGTCTCCTCTTTAGGCTGCAGTGCCCTCTGAAGGCCAAATCCAGAAATAAGAAGTTCTCTGCATGGAGTAGTGGGGGCCATGTAATATTTCAGCATACATATTACTGTATAATATACACTGCTTTAGTTTTTTAAAAAAATCCATAGGCCACTATTGTTACCTGTGATTGTCTACAGTGACATGCCACAGAGGTTTGCTTCTAATGCTGACAGTAGCTTAGAACTCATTGATCATCACCCACCATCCCTCCCCTGAGACAGGATCACTTTCTATAACTTATTCCACAAATCTTGATTATTTCACAATATTTTATACACTCTAAAAATAAAACTTAAATCTATGCCATATAACATTTATGTTCTTGTTGCTTTGTGTGACTGGACAGTCTTTCACTTAAATTAGTTCAAATTGAGTAAAGATTCTTTGGTCATACCATGTGCATATTCCTGGGATAAATACTGAGCAGTTCTTTTTCTCTGCTCCCCAGACTCAGATCCTCCTTAGGAGGAGCCAGTTTCCCTTCTCACCGGTTCCTCTCACTACTTACAACTCCAGGCAATCAGAAAAATTTCCCTTGCCTCCCTGGTGCTCCACGCTCACTCAGACAGGCCTGGGCTGGTAAGGAGCTGTAGGCTCAGAAAGCAGTGAGACTGAGCAGAACCTCTGGTCTGGCATGGTTTGTGGGTGGAGCTCACTGCAGACAGTGACAACCTCAGAGGCTTCCCTGTACCCAGACCCAAGGTTTGGCAGCACACTTCTCTCTCATACAGCAGACAAGCAGCATGCAGAGGCTGGGTGCTCTGCTGGGGCTTTTGTGCATCCAGCTTTACTGTGCGTTGGGTCATTCCAAATTCAGGGCACCTAAAAGGATTTTGCAGCTGCAGCACGTGGAGGAGAGGGAGAAAGGGACCTCAGGAGTCTTGCAAACTTGGAGTCTTTTCCAATTATCCAGGGAATTTCAGGGCTTTGTGTGTGCTACAGGACATCACTTCTGAATATTTCTGCTTCTCATCAGGTGTGAAAGGACAACAGGTGGTGCAGAGACCTGAAGCCTTGATTCTCAGGGAAGGAGACAATGCCACAGATGCAGTGCAACTTTTCTAACCCTTTCAACAACTTACAGGCTTTACTAAAATCCTGGGGACCGCTTGGTTACCCTGTTTTACAATCCTTCAGGAACCAAGCAGAAGGGAAGACTGACATCCACCACCATCAATGTGGAGCGCCGCAGCTTGCTGTACATTTCCTCTTCACAGACCACAGACAGAGGCACTTATTTCTGTGCTGGGGATCTATAGTGCTCCCCAGACACCTGCAGCCCATGCAGAACATGGATGCCTGTGCCCCCTCCACTATCAGAAAATAGCAACAGACCATCACAACAATGTTTACATTTTAATTTATGTATTTGGCAGAGGATTATTTTCAGGGTCTTGGTTTTCTCACTGTATACTTCCTCCTGAAGCAGAAGTGTCCAACTTGAAACTAGCTGAGAACCTTCAAAGAGTGAATCAAAATAAATATGTAAATGTATGCCTGATGATTTCTAAAGAGACAAGGACCAAAAGCATTGAAATGCAAAGTCATCCTGATAAAATTACTGGGGACAGTATTGGAACTTAGTCATTTCCCCCTTACCACAACCTGACTGGCACACAAATGTACCCCATACTATCAGCTCAGTACAAAGCAATAAAATCAATAAATGTTTGTGTTAATAACCAAATGTGAGGGGCTGGAGAGGTGGCTCAGGGATTAAGCCTCTGCCTTGCAGGCGGAAGATCCTGAGTTCGGATCCTAGACCCCACGTATAGACGCTGGGCGGAAGCAGGGGCGGCTGCATTTCTGGTCCTGGTAGGGCGGAGCCTGTGAATCCCGGGGCAGAGTAAACAAGGAGGAGATAAAGGCGTCCATGGTGGTTCCCGAATTCGTCCGTGGTTCTGCACACACACGCACACACACGCACACGCACACACACGCACAATCGAATAAATAATAATAATAAAAATTTAAATAACCAAATGTGAGAGAAAAACCTAAAATGTATTTTCTTCTCATCCTAGTTGTTACAATTATTCTTTCTGTTGCCTTGAGGCAAGATTCAAACTCAACTTAAGGGAAGAAAAGATATTTATTTGGGTATGGTTCCAGAAGCACAATATAGTCTATTATGGTGGGGAAGGTATGGCAGGCTGTAGAAGCTGGATGGGACTTAAGTCATGCCCATCATGCAGGATGAGAGCAGACCAGAAGAGCAGGCTGCTAGAGGAAAAAGTTCAGTACAAACCAACCTCAAGGACTGGCCCTTGCCGGACTTGCATTCCTCCTGCAAGAGTCTACCTCCCAAAGGTGCCATCACCTTCCCAAATTCTAACACCAGATAAGAATGCAAACACATGAGCTTATGGGAGACAATTCACGTTCAAGTCATGACATACATGCTATTCACATTTATGAAGTTTCTTTGAACAAAGGCCTCATCAGTCATAAAATGTTCTTTGCATACTTGAGAAGAATAGAATATCTTTTCTGAATGAGTGTGGAGCCCTCAACCTTAAGTGGGACATCTAAATCCAAGCCATCTTCCCACCAAGGCTCAGGGAACATCATGGAAGAAAGGACAAGAAGAATGTAGGATCAACAGGGAAGAGAGGATTGTTGTCAATGTCTTCTGGACATGAAGAATGGGTTGCACTCCTGCACTCACTGCACCCATGTTTATCTGTGCAGGAATGAATTCATCAACATTTTATCATAGATGGGGAAGATCTCATGAGACACACCCTTCTTACAGGAAATATTGTTGACCAATGCTAGCTGTGGGAAAGAAATCACTAACGTATCCCTATGATGAAATAAATAACCAGGCACATACTAATATGGGTCACTGTTAATAAATTCAGTAGATTATGCACACACAAATAAACATATAAGTAGGATGGAAACTTATTAAGAAGAAGATTGTCAGTCAGAGTAGGAGGAGCAAAAGGCAGGACAATATAGGGGAGTAAATGATAAAAATTCACTGCATGCACATAAAAAACTGACAAATGGAAAATGACTAAAAATTATGCAATGATTAAAAATAAAATTGACAGATAGTTGCTCTGCAGTGAGTGACCTTTCAGATCTACCTTAATTAAAATTGAGAAATTTTTTTTAAACTTTCTAATTTTTTATTATTATTTATTCAACTGTGTGCATGTGCGTGTGTATGTACGCGCGTGTGTGTATGTCTGTGTATGTGTAGAACCACGGGCGAATTCGTGAACCACCATGGACGCCTCCATCTCCTTCTGCCCCGGGATTCACAGGCTCCGCCCTACCAGGACCAGAAGCGCAGGCCGCCCCCCGCTTCCGCCTGGCGTCTATACGTGGGATCTGGGATCTGAACTCAGGACCTTCCGCCTGCAAGGCGGAGGCTTAACCCCTGAGCCACCTCTCCAGCCCAAAATTGAGAAATTGGTAATGCAAACAAACAAAAAAGACTGAGTTCTCCTTGCATACACAGGACTGGTACCAACTATTTTCTTTATTATATTTGGTCCAATTATCCTATTTGTTATTATGGCTAAGTGTGATGTGTAATATTGGTTGTAATATAGTCTACAAGCCAGCGGGTACACCTATGAGAAACTGACTTGATCTGTTTAAATGAAGAGGCAAGACCCACTCTGCATATGTGTGGCACCTTCCAGTGGCAGTACTGAGAAAAGACTCCAGAGAGAGAAGAAGACTTTGATACTCACCAGCTTCCCTTCACAGTACACTGATGAGCTCACCTACCCCATCTGCATCTTGCCCTGTTCATCTGCTCTGTTGCTGCTTCTGCTGCCTCTGATGCTCCATTCTTTACTGACAGCAGAGCCTGGCTTTGATCCTCTGACATGGACTAAAGACCAATGTCTGTACAGGCATCTCCAGGCCTGGACTGCTGAGACATTCTGCCCCATGTACTAAGCACCACCAAGTTCTCAGCCTTTCCAGTGTACAGTTGGGTATTGTTGGGAACACAAAGTACATCACGTAAGACATTCTAATAAATGCCCTTATGACATACAGAACATGTATTCTATTAGTTTTGTTCCTCTTGAGAACTCTGAGTAATTCAGTAAGATAAAAAAAAATCTCTATTTTTATTGTTAAATTATTTATTTCTACCTGCAGTTTTTCCAGTTTTGTTTTAAGTGTTTTGGTGGATCACTATTTTATTTCTTTGACCATTATTAGTTATTATTCTTTTGAGATTTTTGCCTGTAATTTCATGTAAGTCATTGCAATAGGGATCATTACTCTTAGATAAGAATATTTATGAGGAGGTAGGTTACATTGATTATTATGTGACAGGTCACTTATGCATCAGGGCTCAGGACTTTAATTATTTTATTTATTTGTTTGTTTGCTTGTTTGTTTGTCAATCTAGCATCTCTATGACAACTCTTATATAGTCCCCAAAGCACTTACTTAGAATTCAAGGACATCCCACTTCATTAGAACCTTAAGACGTAGTAAACTCATTTTTCCTGATGGGATTGAAGCCTCTTAATTTGGATCCCAAATATATGTGTTCTGAACCATAGTTCTTCTAGACTAGTCCTTATTATACTAAATGTATTCATGGGAGTGTACTTACTCCAGAGTAAAATAATCCCCATGTATGCCAATGCTCACCTTAGCTAAGCTTTCCTCAGCCTTTTAAAATCATAAATACCCTAAAAATCACCTATTCCTTCCAATGTTACAAATGTTGCAATACCTCACAGTCTATAACATAAACAATTAAACTTTCTTTCTAAAATCTCACCTGTCCTCCTTGACTGTGTGCCTGCACTTGAATCTGTGGCAATATAAAAACCAGGACAGGCTCAAGAGTGGTCTTGGGAAACATCATCTTATAGAAAACACACAAGACTGATCTTTCTAGTCTTCCTCCTGTCGGCAGTTACTGACCCATAAAACAAGCCTTATGACAGTGCTTAAAATTGCAATCTATTAAAAAAAAGCAGCACAAGTGAAGGTTTATTCCTCACTACTAGACCATTGTGTACTTAGTGCATAGGTAATAAATTTCCATTATGTATCTAAAGAAAGGGGCTATAATTCACAAACTTACTTAAAAATAGAGAAACAAAAGAAAAAAAATTGCCCTCTAATTTCTGCCAATCTATTTTTCTGGCAGGATCTGCAAAGCTACATAATGGTTTTCCCAAGATTAACTCAGAGACATCCATGAACAATCCACTAACAACTCTCTTGACTCTCTGATTCCTTCCCTACAGCTCTTTCATGATATTTTGAATGGTTTAAGTGTGAACAATATCCTCCAGGGAACTGAAAAGGAATCTTGAGCTTTATAATGGTGACTATTTTATCACTAATTCTTGTTGATCCCTGTTCTCAATAACATAGTTCATTTCTGACAGAATTAAACAAATTAGCTCAAATGATTTTACAGGTGGAGAATGTTCTACTGATATGTGAATATGAATAGAAGCCTCTGATTCACAGATGCCTTGACTGACAACCTGTCATGGTATGAGGACAGGAGCTAACTCACAAAGTTCCAATTCATTAGGAAGAAGTCAGAGTTACATAGACACCCATGAATCCACAGGCTCCTCCCCTTCTCCTTTCTTTTGTCATTCTTGTGTTTCTTTTCTATATAAACAAAAAGGCTGGAAATGTTAGAATCCAGACCATCTAGATACTGTTGTGAAAAGCCTGAGAGATGCAGCCAGTACTCCTGCAGCTTCTCTTCCCCCATAGGCACTGTGAGGAGCTGGCAACCACACAGGTTTCCCAGAGGACTTCAACAGATCCAGCAGGCTTCGTCATTCACACTTCTCACAAAGAGCAAAATCGTTACCCTTCCCTTGGTACCCAGGAACCAATACAACTTGACTGCAGTTACACCTTATCCAGCTCCATGAGTTATGAAGCATCCCCAGGACATTCTCAGATATGACCCACAGCACAAGTCACATATCAAATGAGCTTGCTTCCTTAAGATGCAAAGAACCACCCCCTCAGTGGAAACAATTAAGATTAGAGACCATGCTTCATCCTCTCTTGCTATGTGCCCTGGGTAAACTATCTGTAGTGCTAATAAAGCTCACAACTGAAGGAGATTTTTCTCACCATCTTTCTCTCAAATTTAACTCTTCTCTTCCCTTCTCAAAACTAATCCTCAAAACTGCTTCTTGAGACTTCCTTTCCACTTAGTCTGTGGGCATAATAAAGTTGTTATCTGATGTAAGGATCTCATAGCCTATCTTTTAACAATAGGCTCTTACATTCGTAGGATGGTACCCAATTCTGCTGTGTTATACAGTATGACATAGGGATTTCTTTCCACCACTGGCCTGTCTTCTTGGAGAATCTCACTAATGCCATAAAACTTGATTTGAGGATTGTGAATACTATTGGCTTGTCCTAAGAGCAGGACAACCCACTTCTCTTTTGCCTAACTTACATTTTAGAAGCTGCTTCTATCTCCCCTCTGCCTACCAGGAACTGAATAGCTGAGACTGCATGATGCTTACTTCTCTGGGTCCTGTGCCCTTTTTTATCATATCTCTATCTCTCAGATACATTTGTACCTACTCACTTCATGGATTCCCTAAGTTCCTCCTTTACTTTTCTTATTAGAATAAAGTCTTTTTGACTCTCTTTCATTGGTTCATATAAAGACAACCTCTCATCTCTCTTCTTACCCATAAATCTTCAGTCAAGCAATTTCTGCAAGAAACATGTGCTGTCAATTTTAGTAAGATTTTATTGAATTTATAGAATACTTTCAGTGTTTTGCAGTTATCTTGCCTTGTTGATGATAAAGTCATGACAAAACAGGTTTAGGGAACAAAGGGTTTATTCTCTGTTGTGCTCTGGGTTGAAGATAGCTTGTCTTTTAGTTGGAATTTAATCTCTGCTTGAGATTGTTTTAACTCCTCTATGCCTATTTTTGTTTCTTCAGCTGCTTTTCTCATCTCATCCAAGTGTCTGTTATATTCCTGTTCAAATTGGTTGATGTGGTTATTTAACTTCTCATGGATTTCCTCTTCCATTATTTTGATCATAGTAAAGATCAGGCTTTGAAAATCATTGTCCTGGATGTGTTTTTCTTGGCTAGTTTCTGTGAGTTTGTTCTGGTTGGATTACATCATTTTAGGGTTAATGCTTTTTGTAGGAGATTTGTTATCTTGGTTTTTGTTTCTCATGGATTTGTGCTGTGACCTGGCATTTTTCATCTTATCTCTTACTTCCTTCTTGATGTGTGTTTTTGGCTAATCTGAATTAAATGGTATTATTACACTTGGGCAGTTATTGGTAGTGTTTGCTTTGGAGCTGGATATGCTTGCTTGGTGTTTGTGTTCTTTCCTAAATGAGGCTATTTGATTATTAGTACATCAGTTAAGGTGGGTTTAGTATACATGGATTGAAGTTTAATACAGTATTGCAGTTTTTGTGGTTTACATCTTTGGCGATATGTGAAGATGTATGGTATAGTCCCTGAAGTTGTATGAGTTTTTGGGTGGGCTCCATGGAAATCTTAAGCTATGGTGACTAGTAATTGAGAGTAACAGGATGGGGTTTACTTATCTTAGATCTGGAAGTGAGGATTCTTTCCCATTTGATGGAATGATTTTAGAAGTCCTCAGATGTATGGTGTTGGTCCCCTAGCCCATTGTTTGGGTTTTCTCTGGACTCTGTTGAATTCTTGAAAACTTTACAGTTCTCTAATTTTTATGCAGGATGGGGGAGAGAGAGAAAGAAAGCAGGAGGAAGAGAAGGAAGAACACCACAGGAGAATGGGTAGATGTCTTAATGGAGGTTGGTGGGCTCATGGCCACTAGGACCTTACAACAAGGAGATAGAACTCTTCAAGCTAATGGACCCAGAGTGGAAAGGGCCAACTGGCTAATGGGACCTGCTGCTATCCTGGGGCTTGGGATGTGACCTAGAGGCCTTGCCAACCTTACAGTGAAGAACAAGAAGCCTGCTGGAGCCTCAGAAGTAAGGGCTCAGGTCACTCTTTTACTAAGGAATTTAGTGTTATTTTCTTATTTGCTATCACTCTTTGAAAAAGAGTTACCATTCTACATATACAGATTCCATGTTTCCATCTTTAGCGCATATTAATGTTTAAGAATACTGTGGTATCTTTAGGAGATACAACCTTTCTGAAGATAGAAAGTCACAGGGGGTAGACTTGGATAGCCTGGACCTGCATCTTCTCAATTTGTACTTGTTCAGGATCTTAACAAATATTTCAATCCCCTTCTGGAGGCACTCCTCAAAACAGGTAAAAATTATTAATCTTACCATCATCTTCCCATATGAAAAAATCTTACTGTCATAGGTAGATGCAATGAATTTTACCTAGGACTGTCATTAGCAGTGGAGTTGCGTCATAGAAACTTTTAAGTTCAGAAAATGTTTCAGTGTAACCTCCATATTTTGCCACAGAGGGGCAACGCTGTTTCAGAGAAAAGAAATGTTCTTTCTTCCACATTTTAACCAATTGGCAGAAATTATATTTCCAAACATGTTACTATCTCATTAAATGTATTTATATGTCATGTAAATTATTTGTCTGTCTCCTATCTCTCTATACTTTTATCAGTTTATCCTAGAGTCCTATAGTCAAAACAAATGGTTCTACAAGTGAATTATTTGAAGGTATATGCTATTCTTCAACTTCATTAACTAATTCTAGCCATTAATTCTATCATATAGTCTATCTAATATTGTCACCCAGATGTGTTCCAATGTCCAGTCACATTGATATGGCTAGTGCCTACAGTTATTTTGTGCAGTATTTTTCTGGGAAATCTATTCATATTTTGAGGCCCTATTCACACAGGCAAAGTCCATCAGGACTTTCTCTTACCATGTCAAGAAGCAGTTTCTATTATTTATTTTGTCTCTTTGTTCAGGCATTCAGTTTTCTTTATTAGTTTCATTTTGCTGTCCTTTAGGACTGAGACCAAATTGAAGGTTGGGGCTATGCCTCTCATTCTGACATACTGTGATTTAAAATTACCTAACTTAAACTTCTCAATGAATTAGAGAACCATCTATTTAACTTGAAAGGTTATAGCTTCAGGAAAACTTTCAGACTAATCTATAGTGATTCTTAGGTTGCACGCAATGGAATCTTACAATCATGTGATATTACCAATTGTTTGTTATTTCAGTGAATATTAAAAAAGAATAACATAACAAACCAGTTGCATAAGACTTATGTCTACATCTTATATCTACAAACAAACAAGCAAACACTCAGAATGGTCCTTATGGATCCTATTAAAATGACTTCTGATTGAATAATGACCAGAAAATTTCCATTATTTAGGAAAAGTATTCTCCACATAAAGAGAAATATACCATAATATCGGATATTCTGTTCTGTTAAAGAAAGCAATTAAAGAAAGTTTTCATTTCTTCAAAGTAACCAGTGCCTTTTGATGCAAAGCAAAACAAAAAATCCCAACAACTGTCAATATTTTGGCCAAAAAAACTTATTAAACTTGATTTTCATTAGTAGTTATTTTGTCACACTAGTAGTTGAAAAACCAAGATCCAGATTTATATATATATATATATATATATATATATATATATATTAGTTTCATTTTGCTGTCCTAAGCCTAACTAAGCCTAAGCCAGCACTAAGTTAGCCTCATCTGAATCCTTCCATTTCATGAGAATCATCAGCTCCACAATGCTGTCCATGGCACCAGTTATTCGTTCAGAATCAAGACCTCTTGGTTTGTCAGTGGCATCTCTTTTCTATCATCAAATTCACTGGTAGATAATAATTTTATTTTTGCACCATCTTTTTCTTTACCAATTTTTTGGGGTAATGCTTCAATTAACTCTGGATGATCTATATTTTCTTCTGGTGCTTAAGTATTATTATCAGCATCACTAAATACCTTCCACTTCAGGAAAAACTCCGTGTTTTAACTCTTTCTATTCTGTTTCTTTCCCATTCTTTTGCAATGTAGTTTTACTGGAGGCCATTTTTTAAAAATCATAGATTTGGAAGAGTTCACTACTTCAGGATGTTCCAGCCACAGGTCCTGCAAGGTCTGTTTAATTGTATTTTTATAGCAAAAATTCTAGGTGCTCCACAAATCTTTCTTAAATTCTTTTAACTTCTGTTACTTAGAGTCTAGAGGATTCTTAGTTTTGGACCTATGTTTTAATTTATTCTCCATTTCCGCTTCAATGTCTTTGGTGTTACTATGAAACAATAAATTGATCTTCTTATTTTTAAACTCATCCTTGAGGTTAAAGACACATTACATGCTAAACATTTATTCATACTCAGGATAGCAGCAATCAATAATCCTGTGCTATTGAACGGCCAGAGCCATGTGCCCTGTGGCACCTACAGAATGTTTTCCATGCTCTCTAATCCATTTTAAGATCAAGTTCCTCTAGAACAGATCATTCCACTACTTTCTAGATTCTCTTCCACAAACAAATATTTAGATATATTAACTATGCTGAATTCTGTTTTATATGAAATAAAATAATTGTCATCAACTTAATTACCTTGTGACATTTTGTATAGTAATATAAAAAACAGACATATGTGAACTATTGTAATAAAATTTAAGTTCCCTTAAAAAAATAGACCATGAGTTCTCTCTGTTCTGATCCATGACTGTAGCACGAAATCTCTTTTGTATGATGAGCACGATTCCTTTGGAAACTATTTATTTATGTATTTATGAACTTGCATGCTGATATCACTGGTGGTGGTAGTAAAGGTTTCTTTTAAGGAGTAGATTTCTGATTCTTGATGACTGTAGTTTAGAAATACTAGATTGTTGAAAAACAGAAATGTTTCCTGTGTCTGAAACAACTTTTAGACATGCAGCTGTGAATGGGCGGAGCCGCTGAAAGAATCCTAGTGTCTGTAAAGAGGCTGACAGAGTTCCTTCTGCGGGGAGACAGGAGTCCACCTGAGCTCTCACTGAGCTTCAGACACCGGAGGAATGGGCAGGATCCTGGTAGCATCAGTCTTAATCCTAGGCCTTCTAACCTGTGAGTGGTGGAGGCTAATCCAACTACCTGTGATTAATTTGGAGGAATGAGAACTGGGGACCAAGAAGCAACCTGGAGCTAGAAAGTTTAAGTTTCCTTGGGACATACTGACATACGTTATTTCTCCACGCAGGCGTGAGTGGTCAACGGAAGGAAAGTCGTGACCAGCAGCAAGTGAAGCAAAGTCCTCAGTCTCTGGCAGTCTGGGAAGGAGAGGTTTCGGTTCTGAACTGCAGCTATGAAGACAGCGCATTTAGCTACTTCCCTTGGTACAGGCAATTCCCAGGGAAGGGACTTGAGCAAGTAATAGCCATACGTTCGGTTTCAAACACAGAGATACATGAAAGATTCCAAGTCTTCTTCAAGAAAAGTGACAAGCAACTGTCCTTGCATATCTCAGCTTCGCAGCCTGGAGATTCAGCCACCTACTTCTGCGCCGCAAGCACACAGTGCTCTCCAGGCACCTGCAGGCTGTACCCAAACCTGCAGCCTTGGTTCCAGAGAGCCCTGCTGTGGATCTTCACCTGACAGAGACGTGGGCTTGTGTTCATTTGCACAAACAGGTGAAGCTGTGACTAAAACACTGTAAGAATTAAGTAAATTCAGCGTCCAAAATAAATGGAACTGAAGACAGTTTTGCTGCTTTTCCCTAGGTCCCCTTTCTCTTTAGGATGGCTAGAATTTCAGGTGTGCATCTTATCTAGCTCAGACAAATTGTTCTCCTAAGCAGTTGTGGAGAGAGTTCTCTGTGTGCTTGCTCTTTTGTTAACTGAAAAACTATAAAGGCCCATCTCCCCATGTTCTTGACAACACTTCATTATTAGAATTTTTTGTATATCTGATCTAAATGATGTACAATTTTTATATATTACTTTTGTCTAAGTGTCATTGGAGCTGTGTTCACATGTGCACTGATTATTCCTTTTTTGTTTTGTTTGAATTGCTCTTTCTATCCTTATCTACATTAGTGATCAAATCTTTAAGTAAGGTGGAATTTACAAGAATTCAGCCCCACTTACACATAATAAACAATCAGTAGTGAATGCAAAATGCAATTTATTCAAAGAATAAAAATACATAGCTAGTCCACTAAAGAAGTCATCCAATATGTGATTTCAAAAATGGATTAAAAATGTAATGATGAGTGTACAAAGAATAAGACATATTTATCCTACTATTTATGAGAAATCACTAATGAATAGATTGTTTTTAATAAGTATCTGAAGTACAATATTTCAAATAACCTGAAGGGAAAGGGAACATCTTCAATGATAGTTATTAACATATTATTTATTTTAAGATGAGCGTGAAAGAGAAAGAGAGAGAAAGAATATGCATGCCACAGTGTGTATGTGGAGGTCAGAAGATAACTTTAAATTTTTATTATTTATTCAATTGTGTGTGTATGCATGTGTGTATGCATGTGTGTGTGTAGAACCACGGACGAATTCAGGAACCACCATGGACGCCTCCACCTCCTGCTTGTTTGCTCTGCCCCGGGATTCACAGGCTCCGCCCTACCAGGACCAGAAACACAGGCCGCTCTGCTTCCACCTGGCGTCTATACGTGTGGTCTAGGATCAGAACTCAGCACCTTCCGCCTGCAAGGCAGGCTTAACCCCTAAGCCACCTCTCCAGCCCCAGTCAGAAGATAACTTTGAGAACTCAAATATTTATTTCCATCATGTGTATTGTGGGTATACAACTCAGGTTGCCAGGTTTTGTAAGTAACTACATTAACTTGTGTTTCCATTACAAATGTTGACAAACCCACAATCAAATGACATATGTAACCAAGGGTTTTATTCTGGCTTATGGTTGTTTAGTTATAGCACCTAATCAACAGTGATAAGAGAGTCCATACCAACACCAGGGGTTGAGGAAACTATATCCTTATATTCATAGTACTACTGAGAGAGGGACAATCTTTACTTGCCAGACTAGCAAGTCTGATCAAATATACCAAAGGATTCCAAATCAACTTAACCAGTTTGCTCCATCGTATTCACCTACCTAGAAACTAGTCCCATTCCCCATGGACTGGGCCCTCCCTATCAATCTATCTTCTATAAACTAGTCCAAGTCCAAACTTAACTGTCAATTATGCTCAGAGCTCAAGCCCCCAATTGCCAAGCTGTCAGCTGTAACTAACTATAACATCCTGTGAGGCACCTCATTGACACCAACAGTAATTTTCTATTTGGGCTAAAGAGGAGAAAGGCATCTATTTTATATCTGTGCAAATAAGGGAAAGAGAAGCTAGGCAAAGAGTTCTTCAGGAAATAAAGCAGAGTTAACTATCTGCTTGGTCTTATGGATAGTTGTCTGTTATATAGTTTTCTGAAGTTTCACACATGTAGACTTCCTGAGGTTTTTAAAAGTAGAAGAATCTATGATTTTTTGCCATTAAAATTTTCCCATCTGATTATTTTAATGTTGTAAACATGAACGTACTAATTTTGCAATATTTCAACCTATTCCACCTCTTTTTCTCCTTATAATCCTTCCTGACTCCTTCTTATTTTCAAATCTTTTGGCTTGTATGGCCCACTGTAGTTTGTGATACATATGCCTGACCTGCTTCATACTCTAGCAAACATCCTAGATCAGTGGATATACCATTAAGAAAAGCATCCTCCTTTATTTGCCCATCAACATTAGTCCACATCAGTCTCTTAGAGAGGTGTGAAGCACATTGAGAGCTTTCTGATGTTATGGTTTTTGGTTAATATATATGTATGATTAAGATGTTGATACAGTTCCCATGCAATTCTTGGGTAAGTACACATATCTGTCGTGAAACCTTGAATATCCAACTATGTCATGTACAGGAGATAATGCATGGCCCACCACCTTCAGATTCTTACAGTCTCACCACCCTCTTCTTCTTCAATATCTCTTGGGTAATACAGGGAAACCACAATTTTTATGTCTTCTACAAGTTCACAGAGTGTAGAAAGGGGTCCTTAGCATTTAACACTTTGTGAAATGTATTTCCATAATGCAAATAAATACCAACAAAAATTTCATTGGAAAAGTCTTTTTGTTTCTGTTGAGAATCCCCACAGCCCCTTCTATTAGAGACAGAAACAGAAAGATTGCTTGAGCCTAGAAGTTGAAAAGTAGCTAATGAACATAGGTAAAATCTGTGTGGGAAAACCAAAACACAGATCAAGCCAAAACATTACAGGTTCTATTTGCCATTGTTTCATGTTGCCCTCCTATCTCATATGAGAGAGGGTTTGTTTTCCTGAAAACCAGAACAAGAACTGAAGAATAGCTGTATACAGTGTGCATGAGTTTGTGGCAATGGCATTGCAAAGTTTGAACTTACTGATAGTTTCCATGATTCTTCCTTCCCAGAGCTTCTAAGAAAACTAAACCCAGAATTGCATCTAATAACATGTCTTTGCTGTTTCTGCCACTCTAATATGCAGCTAGAAGGACATCATGGCTCAGAATCTATTGGATCTCCAGAATCTGAATAGATGTTTTTATGGGTTGAGTGAGTGGAAAGGAAGGTGTGGGTGAGTATTTGCAGCTTGTCTCTGAAGGAAAATGGATTGATGAGCACTTTTCACCTTAGGATCCAGCAGGACAGAGATCACAATGTGAGTGGACATGGCCAGTCATGCTCAGAATTCGTGCTGTTTCACCTCAGGGAAGCCTCTCAGGCTGATTACATGATTTCTGAAATTTTCAATGACCAAAACCTTTTGTAGAATTCATTTATATATTATACTTTATTCATTACTTAGTAGTATTATGGGTCAATTAAATCACAATTAAAGCTAGAGCAAGGTTTAGGGTGGGACCAATTCTCTAACAGAGCACATTCAAACTTGATTCACTCCTAGCCACATTACTGGGCAGCAGTTGCATGGCACTAAGGGGACCTTGTCCTGCACTGCAGGGCACACAGATCAGGGAAATACATAGCCTCCATCAGGAACCAGATCACGGGCTGCCTGTCAGTACTCAGAGGAAATGATCAGAAGAATATAACTCAGATACCAGAAGTGAGTTACTAAACCAGTAGGCAATCTGTCACTTAAACTGGTATAAATGAACTGAAAGTCTTCCAGGGACGTTCTTTGTTCTTTCTTTTCTAATTGCCTTTTCCTTTGTTTATGTTAATTTCATCCATTGAAACAATAAGATGAAATGAAATATAAACAGCTATGTTGCACATCATTACATCACAGTACAAGAAAGGGCAGCTACCAATGTATGTAGTGCTAACCTGTCTCTCAGTGCACACTGTGTGGGACAGACAATTGATGCAGGTCACAGGACGACATGCAGGCGTCTTCCTCAGGCTAGTACAAAATTTTTTTTTAAAGTATTGATTTTAAAATGTGAGACTGAATACCTCAAAGCATTCATACAGATATGTGATATCAGGATAATCAGGGTGTGTCATATAGAAAGTAAAATTGGTAACACAGAGAGAACAGGACTGAATGTCATTACCACTTAAATTCCTTATAAATAAAAGTCATGTCAGGTTTGAATAGATGTTTTAATCTTTTGCAGAGGTAAGTTTGGAGTTCATTACTGTTTTTACTGTGTGGCTGAGTGCACATGCAACACATATGCATGCAGGTGCTTGTGTGGAGGAAAGAGGTTGTCATGGGATTTCTTTCTCTGTCATTCTCCACTGATCTAAATTTTGCAGTGTATTGTTTGAGACCAACCTTATTGAATCTGTGTAAATTACCGAATTTTCTAGCTGACTGACCAGTGAGCCTATGGGATCCTCCAGTTTCTGTCTTTCAGCATTGCACTTACAAGGGCTCATCACTTCACAAGCAAGTGCTAGAGATTCAAACTCAAATCCTCATACCCACACAACAAGCACTTTGCCTACTGAATTGTCCTCACACTGAGTCTTTATTCCTACTTTTATTTTACAAGAGAAGAAAATGAATAGATTCTTAAAGCATGAGGAAAGGACTGTTGTTTAACATTTTTATTTAAAAGTAGCTTTGATAATTGTAGATTTTAAATATATCCAAGAACTCAGCAATAGAAAGAGGTACTGTAATTTATTTTAGATTTGAATGTTTTCACAAAACAAAAATTTTTAATTTTTATTTCATTCTAGATGAAGAATCTGTAACATTCATTAAGAACCATTATAAAGAGTGCTCGTAGCTCATAATAAATTCTACTTTAAATGGATTCCAAATTATCCCATTGAATAACATCAGTGTGTGTCCATGGTTCCCTCAGCTTTAGCCTTCAGTTCTAGTACCTTCTCTCATGCTCTCTCTCAGGTACTACCTATCTTAAATTACCAGTTCAAGAAGAATAAGTAAAGAATAGTTTGTGAGAAACCACACTTTTCTCGTCTGTGCATGATCTTGTGGTCTACAAACCTGAGAAACCCCATTTCCTGGTTGGGAGATAGCATAAAAACACAGGCATCAGTGCCAGATCAAAAACACTGAAGTTTGAGCTGAGGCAGAGCAGACACATCTGTACAGGACATGTGCCCCAAGCCTCACTCCAGTATTCTGTGGGTGCTCATCGCCTGCACCTTCTCTGGTATGGCTGCCTGAGAATGTGGCATTATATACACACATACAGTGCTATGCAAGAAGCAAGGTGGAGGAAGGCAAGCAAACTGTGCTTTTCTCTTAACTTGTATTCGGGTGCTGAATTACATTAAATATTATAGCCTTATATTCACTCCATCAGATGTTCAGCTATAATTTCTGATTATCCCACAGGATCCATTGTGAACAAGAAAGTGACTCAAGACCAGCCAGCCATATTCAGCCTGGAGGGGAAAAACGTCACTTTGGACTGCTCATATGAGATAAGTCGGAACTTATACTATCTTTTCTGGTACAAGCAACTTCCAGGTGGACAGATGGTTTTACTTCTTAGTCAGCTTTCTTCTAGTATGAGTCAAAGGAGTGGCCACTATTCTGCCATCTTCCAGCAAACAGCCAAGCCTGTCAGCCTCATTATCTCAGACTTATGGTTGGAAGATTCTTTCCAAGTATTTCTCTGTGCTCCAGGAAGTTACTTACAGTGTTTGGAGTGACAGTAGGATGTGAAACAAAACTGGAGCTTCTTTAGCACAGCCTGCTGCAGACCCGGACAGGAAGCAGTTCAGAGATTCCCCTGTATGTGGTCAGACTCAGAGCTCTAATTCTAAGAAAAAAACTCTTATTTAAATTTGGAAGCAGTTATCATGTGTAAATGTATGAGTCAAAAATAGACCACACAGAACATGTTTAATGTTTCTAACCTTGGAAAAATTACACCATAATAATTAAAGATGTTATTTTTACCCAAAGATGATAATGGCACATACTTAATGTAGATATTTGGAGTATAAAGAAAATAATTTCTTCCACTATTAACCCCAAGACTGTATGTCAAGCACAACCAGAGAAGTACTTTTTATGGATGAAGGAGAATAAAAAATTAGTCACTAGAAATTAGCGTCAACAAGTTATTGGAGCTGGTGGGTTTCTCACTGCAAGTCCTTGTTCTGTATCTGCTGCTGAGACTGAATTACTGAATTGTTGGATCAACCATTGTAAGAGAAGGCTGCATGAAGACAAACCTTACTTGTGAGCACACAGTGAGACCCACAAGGAAATTAGGAACCTGTGAGAACAATCCTAAACTTGTCTGACCCTCACTTCCTTAACCACTACGTTGAGTGAATTTCAGAAGAAGCAGTGTCATTTGTCAACATGCTACAAAAATACCTGACCCAAGGCAAAGAGAAGCTTCGGGAAAGGGAAAGGTAGGGAGACAATCACAAAATGAACTGGCAGATCATTAGCAGTGTAACAGCTGCTCCAGTGCCTGTGACCTGTCTGCAGAACTTCACACCATGCCTGTCTTCCAAATGTTATGCTCTCTTTTCCATCCCAGCCCTGGAACAGTGTAATATAGGTTTGCAAATTTTGAGAGTTAAGGTGAAATTGCAAAGCAACCTTATTCGGGACTTCCAGATAAGACATACTGGGTAATGTGATATGAAAGTTAAGAGGGGAGGAGCAGTGAGATAGCCCAGTGAGTAAAGCTCCTGTTCATAAACCTGAGTTCAATCTCTGATAGTGCTACATGGAAGTAGAAGAAAACTGACTTCTGAAAATTATCCTCTGACCCCCACATCTGCACCATAGCCTACACTGGTGTCCACTCTTCTCTCTCTCAAATAAGTAAAAATATTTTTATAGGAAAAGAAAAAATTAATGAAAAATTATACCCATATAAAAGAAAGAACTAAAATATAAACTAAAATCAGATATTTCTCCACAAAGATGCAGCTGTGCCACCTAGCCACAGCATGCTGCTTGTACCAGCTGAAATCTTCTGTAGCCACCAGTGAATGTCCAGTGGGTGGACTCTGTGAGTCAGAGGGAGAATCCAGGCTGCAGTGATGGCAGCAGAGGTTGACTATGGTGTGTTCAGGGGCAGCAGCATCATGGCAGCCCTGGAGAGAGAAGCAGTGTGGTGTGGGAATCTGAAGTTGAGACCTGGAGACATTTGTCACAGAAGGTGACCTTCATGTCTCTGCCATGACCTGGGCAAGTATCCCAGATCACAAGAAGTGTGCTGCAGAACCTGTCACAGTATCCTGACTGCAGGACAAAGGTGAACTCTACCAGAAAAGTCTTCCACACCCTCTTAGGGTCTCAGTCACTGAAGATTCTGAGCATGGAGCTCACCAAAACACAAGAGACAAAGTTTGAATTTGCAGATGGGGAAGGAGACTCACATCTCTAGCATAAATAAATAAATGAACAAACAAACAACTTTGCTCATAGAAATCCTAATCTAAATGGGCACAGTGACTTAACTTAATTAAGTTGATAATACCAGCAGCCCCACCCAATCAAATACAAATAATAAGCCACATGAACAATGAGATGGTATCATCCCAAATAGGAGGAAACACATTGTATATGTTCTGTACTGATTTTAATTCTTCTCATCATTTACATGCATGTAGTTTTCTGTACTTTAGCATGCATCCTTTTTTTATTTTTTATTATTATTATTAATTCAATTGTGTGTGTGTGTGTGTGTGTGTGTGTGCGCATGTGTGTGTGTGTGTGTGTGTATGTGTCTGTGTGTGTGTAGAACCATGGACAAATTCGGGAACCACCATGGACGCCTCCACCTCCTTCTTGTTTACTCTGCTCCAGGATTCACAGGCTCCGTCCTACCAGGAACAGAAGCGCAGTCTGCCCCCACTTCCGCCTGGCGTCTATACGTGGGATATGGGATCCGAACTCAGGACCTTCTGCCTGCAAGGCAGAGGCTTAACCCCTGAGCCACCTCTCCGGCCCAGCATGCATCCATTTTAATAACACTTCTATGATTTACTTTTCTCTATTATTACAACATTTTCTCTACACCTATAATAGTTTCTTTACTTCACATACCTATAACTCACATATGTCTTTCCTCATTCTTATTCTAGTCCTTCTTTCTCCCTTTTCAAGTTCCTTACTTATTTGATCACTTGAATATTAACTCTAAGACATTCTGTACCAACAGTTCCCCAGTGTCACTATCACTGAGTGCTTCTGGGTTACAGGTGAAGGGCACAAGTGTCTTCTATTAAGCCCAGAGTGAACCTGAAGAAGACAGCCTAGTTGGTGGGGCAGACCCAGCCCGTGGTAGGTAGGATTAGGTCCTGAACAGGTGAATAAAATACAGAGAGCTGGTTGAGGAAGTTGGCATCTTTGTGTATACTTGGCCAGACATGCTGGTCTGGCAAGTAAGGATCGTCCCTCTCTCAGCCATTACATAGAGGTGGTGTGGCCATTTCCTTTGGTCCTGGTCTTATTGCATGCTTTCCTGCCAAGCTGTACAGGCTATAACTGGTCTATCATAAGAAAATAAACCCCTTGTTCCCTTAAGCTGTTTGATGGTAATTTATCGCAAACATGCAGGCAAACTGCAACACCAGCCCAGCTACCTTGCTGGTTGTAGACGTTTCCCTTTGTCATGGAATGCATATAATACCGCAAATCACAACCCACAAAGTGCCTAAAATAAGTGATTGTGAAATACTACATTCTAAACAGGACTTCTATGTCAACTCTCATCTCTATGTCTCATGGAACATGACAGAAGAGGGAGGAGTAATAATGCAAAAACCAGAGGTGCTGTGGTATGGGACTTTTTCCTCTGGGCATAGCATGATGCCCTTTTTGTACTTTGCCCACATTGTCTGATTCTTAGCAATAACTTTCCATATTGAAGGGAGTCTTATTAAGGGATAAAAATTCTTCAAACTGAAAAGATTCAGTGTTGGGCCCCCCTCAAGGTTAAAAAAATAACAGTAAACAACTGCTGGGGGAGGAAACTCTCCAGACAAGCAAGCAATCTAGAGGAAACTGAGCAGTTCAATGGGATGGAGCTCAGAAACTCTTCACCCAGTGCGCTGGTTCCAAGTCATGCTAGAGTTATAGGATTTCTGCTTCCCTGAGTTTTACCCAAACTTGAGTGGACTTTTAAGTAAAACAACTTCCCTTTGAGTTTCCCTGCTTCTGTAAGTAAACTTCACTCATGTGTAAGCAACCCCAAAAACTCTAGTTCATCAAGTAGACCTTGATATGATCATTATTTTGGTCTGTTGTTGAATTCCTATGTGGTGATGAATAGATGTTTGTGTGGCATCACATGTAGAGAAGGATGTTGTCTTCTGTACATGATCATGTACCATGAACTGCTGTACCATGAACTCTACAACTGTGTTTATTTTCCTAAGACATATACAAGATTTAGCCTGTAAACAATTTATAATGGAAAGAATAATACAGGAAGTTCCACTTCTCCATGGGGTTCTATTGATGGTTAATATCTACTATGAAAACTGCTTTTTAATTTTTTAAATTTATTTCTTTCATTTTTATTAGCTGTTTAAAAATAATATAAAAGTGCAGGGTTTCATTATGGTATTTTCCTACAATATATTTGCTAATTCTCTTTCCCCAGCTTCTTCCTCCTTCTTTCAGCCCCTTTTTCTGGTCCTCTTACTTCATCTTTTCCTAATAGTTATCCTAGTTGCATATCTCATGCATTCTGATACCCTAGTTTTTCTACATATTTTTGCTTCCCCAACACTCCCTGAAGATCATTTTTACCTCTCTTATGGTAGGTACATCTTCTTGTTCATGTCTTATACTCCCACCACACATATATAGACAAATAAATTAAAATTCAGGATCCGCACATCAGAGAAAACATATCTTGTCTTTCTGAGACTTAGAAATAATAGCCGTGATGGAACAGCGCCACCTGGTGTCCAGATGGAATGTGCTGACATTGAGCTGGGCTAACTGCTCTCCAGTGCTTCAGGTTAAACCAAAGGAAAGAAGAGCAACTACAAGAACTGGCAGGACCACCAGGCTGGTCTGCTGACTTCCCCTTCAGGTAGTACACTACAGAGGACTCAGGAAAACTGCCTGTGGCTTCTGATCCACTGACCTCTTAAAAGGCAAAGGTAATTTATAAGGAAATGATAAATGCAATGTACAGGGTGGTTTAAGCTGAAAATAGAATACTTCAGAAATAAAACCTAGTACTGTTGTACAAGGTAGGAAGTATTTCATTGAAAATGATAACTCTCTATAGCACTCTGTCCTTTTTATACTACAAAAATATCCTGAGAAGTAGGAACAGAAGTCACTGACAGAGAAAAGCAAGTCATTGTAAGTAGCACTGAGTAGTAAATTTTCATCATGTTTTATTCTATAACCTGATATAATATCATGAAAAAATATTTTCCCATTATCAGAAAGAAGACAGAGCATAGATGTCTATGGCAATTCTTTAAGCTGTTATTTAGCTTGCATTGAAGGTGAATCTCAGATGAATGTTACAAGTTTTGCATGGTGAGTAGATTCCACTGTGATGTAAGATTAAACTTTTGAAGTATCTTTGAAGTATCTTTTGAAGTATTCTATTTAGCAGTGTTACCTCCTTCATTTAACACAAATAAATTTTCTCTTTCTTTAAACAACATTTCTATTTAGCTTCAGAAAATAGTAGCCTGTGGAGCAAACATACACAAAGCAAACAAAAACAAACAAAATCACAACAACCAAACACTTGTCAGACTACCTTCCAGAAAAGACTGAAGATGGGCAAGAACACACCTTGTCCAGGACTGCATAATTACACAAAGCTATTTAAACCTGATCCTCCTGTTCAGGAGACACTAGATGTCTATGTTCTTCTTCTTCATGTGGACACAATGAATTAATTTCATTTTCTGTTTTAAGATGTTAATAGCACAACGATTCAGAACGGATGACTAAGAAGTGACGTCAGGCTATACCCCTGACTTTGTAACAATGTCTTCCTTGAGAAGCTATGTACTATTTAAATAAGGTGCTAACTCTCCCCAAGAACATTCATTCATTCAGTTCCTTAAGAAATACTCCTTAACTATCTGATGGCCTTCTGGCATTGTTACAGATGTGAGAAAAGAACAGTGGGAAAAGGTTAAGTTCCCCCAATTTTTTCCTAAAACTTTTCTGGCTATTGTTTCAGTGCTCATGAATTGGGCACAAATGGCTAAGTATAACCAAACTAACTCTTCTTAGATATGTCATGCCATAGAGTTTTCAAAAAACACAATGTGAAGGATGAAAATAGGCTCGAGAGAAATAGTAACTGTTCTTTACAATTACAGAGGACTAAGCGAAAGATAACCAGTGTATGGGGGAGGGTGAGCTGGAGGTGGAGCTGCAAGAGTGACTTTTGCTTCCTGCCACAAGAGGACGCATGTTCCTGTGTCATTTGCCTTTCTGTTAAATTATGAGCTGACATTTCTTAGATGTGATCTTAACATTTCCTTCCACTAAGAAGCCAATATTCAAAGACATCATAGGCTTCAGAAATGAACACTTCACCAAGACCCGTGATTATATTGTCCTTACTCATGTTAGGTGAGTAAAATGGTGCACAAGTCTGTGATCCTTTTGTTCCTTGGTGCTGGGACCGTTTTCTCTTCCATTGGAGAACCCAGATGGTGATAAAGGCGCCCTAGACTGAATTCTTTTTTTTTATAATACATTTTTATTATTATTTCAGCTCATACAAACTTAATAGGTACACCAGTTCCCTCCCTCCCTCCTCTTCCCCCCGAACCCCCTGCTCCCCCTCCCCTCATCCCTCCCTTCCCACCCCCCAGTGCCTCCCGCCCCAATTCCAGAGTCCTTTCTTGTGCATGCCTGACTCTCCTCTGGGCCCTCCTTTCCGATGACTTACAAGGACCCAGTGGCATTTCCCTGAACTCTTTCCTGTGTTCCCCTTAAGCACAGGAACACTACTGTGGCTGTCAATCCCTTGCCTCCAAGGATCTTTGTGCCTTTAGCAGATGCTAGACTTTGTGAGGTCAATAGTGTGTTGGACATTGTGCCGGGCATGCAATATCCAATTATGATTGCTTTGGCCCTAACTTGTGTGGAGTATCTTGCAAATCATTGCTCCTCCCATCCTTCCTAGACTGAATTCTAATTAATTTTTCTTTTTAGGACGAAGCCATGGAGACTCAGTGACTCAGACGGAAAGCCAATTGATCCTTTCTGAACAGGCCTCTTTGACTGTGAACTGTTCCTATGAAACCACACGGTACCCTGCTCTCCTCTGGTATGTCCAGTATCCTGGAGAAGGTCCACAGCTGCTCTTTAAAGTCTCAAAGGCCGGTAAGAAGGAAAGTGGAAAAGGCTTCGAAGCCACATATGATAAAGGAACCTCCTCCTTCAACTTGCAGAAAGCCTCAGTCCAAGCGTCAGACTCGGATGTGTACTACTTTGCTCTGAGTGACATGTTGGCAGAAACCATAGGAGGAGCTGAGCACAAACTCTGAACCCAGGGGCCTGGCTGCTGTGATCACTGGTTTAGGGGACAGGAACTTCTCAAATGTTTTTACCACTCACTACACATCCAAGGCATTATTTGTTGTAGCATAGAAAGCAACCAAATTAATACTAAAAACACAGCGTAAGTATAGAAAATAAACATTGCTCATAAAAATGTTTTTTTTTTAATTGTGAGAATGTCAATGATCTGTTAGTGTTGTCTTCAACTAAAATTTGCCATTTTAAAAGCATAACACCTGGAGATGAGAAAATAATCTCTGGGTTTATCTTTCTATGAAATTGTGTCCCCTGACCTGCCCAGCCACGCAAGGAAACACTGCAGTTTAAAGACTTAGTCATGGCACGTAAGGACCACATACCTGATATCTTCCTGGTAATTTTTGATTTTTAAAGAACCCAGCCCTTGGATGTGAATCCACTGATCCTGTACTTGGGTGAAATAAAACTGCTTACTGAACAAATCCTCAGTGTGTGGTGCTTCAGTGCATAGACACCCAGGACACCAAGGTTTCATGAAACGCTGATTCTTTTTTTTTTTTTCAGCTGTACAAAATGTTATTCCTTTTAGCTCTATTTTTTTATTCATTTTTTCCCCAATCATAAAAGCTCATTACGTACCCTGGTCTTCTCCCTCCTAGCACCATTCCCCAGTCCCCCTTGCATCTTCCCGCCCTTTTCCCCTTCCTTTCACCCCTCTCCCTCCCCTTCTTATAGTGTCTTCCTTTTCTCCCCTCCTATCCCCTGGAGCATTCTTTTATGTGAATGCCAAACTTCCCTCTGAGTCCTTCAATCTAGTGAGGATTAAGGACCCAGTGGCTTGGCCTAGAACCCTTTCTTGAGCTCTCTTTCAATATGGGAACACTATTATTACTGTTAATCCCTTTCCTCTAAGGATCCTAGTGCCTGTGACTCATGCTAGACTTTAAGAAATCATTGATATATCAGTCATTGTGTAGGTCATACAAAGTCCAATTATGGCTACTGGAAATTCTTGACACCACAGTTTCTTGACACACATAGTTAGTTATACTCTTCTCTCTTCACTTTTAATTTCTTAAATTTGTTACTTCTGGACTTCATGTGGAGGGTCTAATGTTTATGAATATTGTTGGATGTATTTCTTAGGATGCCAACAACATTTTAAATGAGAATATTGTAGTTCTAATTTAAGTGTGTTTCTACTGTTATTTTTCTTCAAATAAAAGGTATTGAATTTATCACCATCTAAACTGGATATTTCATTTGTATTTTTCCAGTGACAAGAAAAACAAGCTCCAAGCCCAAGCAATATTTCACTCTCTGGCTTTGAACATAACTTTTATAATACCCAGAAATTTTGGAAAGAATCAGTAATACAGGCATCTGAGAGTAAGCATAAATTGATATTTGTTGTTTATTTTCAATGTGTTTCCTTCAGCACTAGCTTAGATCTTCAATGTGATCCCATTTCTTCCTGTCCTCTGGAAATATGTGCAAAATGGACCTCTTAAATGATCTTTATTTACATTCATGGAATTTGAGTCATTCCCTTTTGCATAGTTTTTATAGTTAGGGGGAAATGTGAAAGAGACAAATAATCAGAGAATATATCTATCTACACACACTACACACACACACCACACACACCACACACACACACACATACACACACATATGCAGACTCAGACCTACACACTTAATGATCAAAATCCACATCTATACATCCACAGATTAAACATTCACAAATTAACAGTATTGGTAATTCTTCTCCAGGAAAGACAGTGTGCACAGCAAAGAAGAAGAAAATATACATTCTGAGTTGTTCAAAGATTTCTATTGCCCCAGAAGAGGTCTGAACTCTGTTACAGTACCACTTAGGTGACAACGCTGTCACAAATCTCTTTAACGAAGTTGCTACCTCAATATCCATTTCTAATCCTGACATATGTTGTTTTAAACACATTCTGATCCATCACCTTTGCCTGAATAAAACTTTTCTCCCTGTGTGGCTATTTCCTGTGTACCCTGATTTTTAATCATCTTTGTAGCTTATAATCCAACACATCTCACAGCTGTCAATCATATCATATTTAATAGGGACAGCAGAATTCATGTATTGATTTCATTCATTACGGGTGCTTTGTTAAAGCTAGCTAAACTTGGTGAAAGTTTGGGACTACTATGGAATCCTTAATCCTTATCTCTCTTGTCTCTGAATGTTCCAGAGTTCCCTTTTCTTCTCACTGTCTACTTTTTTCCCTGCATTCCTGTTATAGTTAATTTTGTAATAAATTTTCCCTGTTTATTATTCTGTGGTTGCTCTCTAATGGTTGAAGCAGAGTAATTTTTATATCGAGGACCCCAAGCAGGAGAACACCCTCCATCTCCCCTTTCCATGCTTAAGCAAGACATTAAAGGACTTATTTGCTAGTTTTATTCATTGTTTTATGTATTCATTACTTCAAATGAGAGATTCCTTTGTGACTGTGATACACTTCCTTGTAATAAAAAAATCAAAACTACTGCAACTGTTTTGAAATCAATGAGATTAATTTTGATTTTTCTTATATTATGCATAGTTGATCCAAAATATATTTAAACAATTGAAGCAAATTATAATTAATTGCAAAAATATTTTAACTTAGAAATATGGGCATGATGGTATTTTTTGGGATGTCAGCACTGGGGAGGCCGATCCCTGTGGCTCAAAAACAGCCAGCCTAAGGTTACTTGTCAAAATCTAGGCCAATAAGAGATTTAAAAAATTAGACGGACTCAATACAACTCTATTTTCCAAAATAAAAAGTTCTGTGAAGGAAGATTCTACAGAGAAGAGGGCAGGTAAGATTATAATATAAGCTCTGAAAGAAGCCTTCTCCATTCAGGCCTGGCATTTTGTGTGGGACCTGGGATCTGAACTCAGGACCTTGTACTTTTGAGGTACAGTCTTAATCCCTGAACCATCTCTCCAGCCTGAATTTGCATTTTTATGGATGGATAGATGGGAGACTTCCCTCAATAACTTGCCCTCATGATAGGGTCTCTTCATTATCCAAAAGCATCACAGAATATGGGCAAAATATATCAACTGGAATTGGTCTGAGGATTTTCTCCTCACTGGATAGCTTACACAGTACCAAGGAATACTGTAGAAGCTATTGGGGGAGAGAAATAATCAAAAGCCCCATCAACAGCATGAGATATGTAAATTGCAATATAAATCACTATGGCAACAGTTGACCACCAATGTAACAGTGACTTGAATACTAAAGAGAAAACCAGCAGCTCTGTGATTGGATTCAATTTCCACTTGTCAGAATGGTACACATGCCTGTTACTGTAAACTAGATCAAGAACTTTAAAAAAGGGGAAGGAAATAGATCAATAGGGAAGAAGCAAATAAATCTAAAGTTAGGAAGACAGTACATCAAACTGCTCTGTAGGTAGCTGTTATTAAATCCATAGAATGGGAACTTACAGTGGAAACTTTTAAGTCTGAAGCTGAATGAGTGAAAGGAAATGCACATATCAGTGGGGTGGTCTGAATAGATGTAACTTAATATGCCACAGAGGCCTGAACTCCCATAGGAGTAGACAAGCCAGGTCCACAGAAGCATGCAGGTGAAAGGATGGGAGGAAATGGGAAGGAATGGTGAAGAGAATGGAGGGGATAGGACAAAGAGGGGAGGGAGGGTAGCTGGGATGAATACCCAATATGCTTGTAAAGGTAGGAAAAAATCTCCTAGAAGAAAAAAATAGCGAATACCCATAAAAAATATAGTACAAGCGAGTCCCAGAATAAGGAAAAGAGATACCAATAAAAACACAGGAAGTATGCTTAAAGGGAAAACGAGAAAGGGTTCAGGGAAATGCCACTGGGTCCTTGTATGTCATCAGAGAGGAGTACCAGAGGAGAGTCAGGCATATACAATAAAGGACTCTCTAGGAATTGGGGGGGGGAGGCACTGGGGGATGGGGAGGAAGGAGAGGGGGAGCAGGGGGTTTGGGAGGAGGAGGAGGGAGGGAGGGAACTGGTCTACCTATTAAGTTTGTATGAGCAGAAATAATAAAAAATGTATAAAAAAACACAGGAAGTAGTCAGTTTACGAAGTAGATAAAACTGGGAAAGAACCTGCCATTACAATATTATAATAATTAAATTTAAAATACCAATCCGCTTTAAAGGAGTTGTTCATCAGAATGGCAGCAGAATGTCAACTGCAACTTACATGTAGCGCCTAGGAAGATTCCAAGCTTTGGAAGATAACAACTGCCATCCCAGAGTACTATACTCAACAAAGCTATCTACCATAATTGAAATGAAAATAAGACTTTACATGATAAAAATAAACTAAATTAAATTGTAACCACTAAGCTATCTCTATCTTCAGACTTAAAAGTTTCCACTGTAACAAAGTGGAAACAAAGATATAAACAAATCCATGCAGGAATCTCACAGGAAACAAAGAATCATGCCAGAAAAACAGGCAACAGAAGAGAAGAAAACCCATACTACAAATCACCAAAATATGAGGAGTTAATTAAAATGCTTTATAATAACTCTGAATATTATTGGCCACATTCCATAGCACAGTAGTAGTAATTCCAGCACAGTAATAGTAGTTGATTTGACTCTCCCCCTCTATCTCCAATTGACAAGCACATCTGCCCAAAAGTAAAGAAAGAAAAGACAGAACTGTCTGAGTTAAACAATAGATCATATGGATTTGATAGACATCTACATCATATTCCATGCAGTTGCTGTTCAGTTATTTTTCTGTTGCATTGAGAAAATATTTTTGCCCAAGCATCAGAGGGAAATAAGACCATTAAGGGAACAGTCTATTATGGAACAGAAAGCATGGTGAAAGAAATGGTGGTTTCAGATCACAGAAACAATCAGGAGGCAGAAAGTGAGAGTGGAAGAGAGAGGAAGTGAGGCCAGGCTTCCTAAGCTTCAAGTGCTCCCTCCTGCAAGGCTCCACCTCCTGGAGGTCCCATACCTTCCCTAAAGATGCCACCAGCTGAGGGTCAAATGTTCAAACACATTGAGCCTATGATGATCAAGTCATATTCACATCGTAAAAACTGTAGAAAATATATTTTTTCCTCAGGAGTTCATGAGCCTTCTTTAAAACATATTATATATTGGGATATAAAGCAAGTCTTAACAAATATAGGAAAATGGAAATGATTCTTTGTAGTCTATCTTATTACAACAAGGCTATGAGTCAGTATCAAGAGAATCCCTAGATCATATTCAAACTAATGGAAATTAAACAATATAGTATTAAAAATGAGTTGCCCCTTGTATAAATCAGGAAAGAAATAAACAAGTTCTAGCAGCAAATGAAAATGAAAACAAAGCAAATGAAAACCCATGGGATACAATGAAAGCAGATCTAAAAGGAACTTGATATCTCTATGTGCATACATGAAGAAATCATATTAAGAAAGGAGGATAGAAAGAATGTAAGAGATAGAGAATGGAGAGGAGTTTTGTGAGGTGCTTTCCTCTGGTCATGACATGGCTATTCCATCATGAATTCACAGCATGTGCATAAGGGAACTTATTAGGGATCCTCCTAACTGAAGAACTAGTGACAATTGAAAGATGCTGGGGGAAGGATAGTACATTTTCTTGAGTGGTATGGATGCTTTGAGGAATGGTCCAGGAACAGTGGTAAGCACTATGAGATTCAATATTTGATTGTTTGTTTGTTTTTAACAATGACAAGGTATGGGTTGGGAAGACAGATACATCAGTAAAGTCTTTGTTATGCAAAGATGATTATCTATTTTTTCTAACCTGCACCTCCATAAAAATGTGGGTATTGTGGCTCATGCTTATAATCCCAAAGCTGGGAAACATAGGGACAACCCTGGAGCTCACTGGCAAGCCAGTCTATCCTAATCAGCAAAATCAAGCACTTAATGAGATACTTTGTCTCAAACAAAAACTCAAGGTTGATGTCTGGGTAGCATTACCTGAGCTTATCTTCTGGCTTCTACATGCATATGTACATATGGACATGCATAAAGTCATACACATGTATTCACAGTCAAGTGTGTATACCCATGTATACACAAAATTATTTTGAATTACAACACACATGGAATTTGTCTGATGATTCTAATAAAAGTCACTTCTCTGACATGTAAATGTTCATTTCTTATTTCTTTAAAATGAAATGAGAAGGCAGTAATAATTTGCAAACAACTTAAAGACATAACACTTTTATCACCACAGATAAATTTTATGTGTCCCTTTCAAAGCAACTCACTTTCTGGAACAATAAATTTTCTCAATTTCTGTCACTCCAAATTTAGTTTACTAACTTAGAACTTGAAATCCATGGAATTATAAGAATTATTTGGTTTTTTTCATTTCTTTTCCTATGTACATGTTTCTCATATTCTTAAGTATATCAATCATTATTACTGGTTTTGCTGAATAGTATCATAATGCATACATATAGCACAGATTTGTTTATAACTCTCTAGCAACACAGGATCTTTTCGGATTAAAGCTTTGATGCTATTCCTAAAGTTTCAAGGTATATAAAGAAATTAAAGATTGAAATGCCATATGACCCTGCTATTCCACTTCTAAGAATAATCCCATATACAGCAAAAATTTACCTCGATAGCACAAGCACGGCCATGTTCATAGCAGCACTGTTTACAATAGCAAGGTCATGGAATCAACCCAAATGTCCAACAGTTGACGACTGGATAAGGAAATAGTGGTACATCTATACAATGGAGTACTACTCAGCCATCAAAAAGGATGAATTACTGGAATTTGGTGGGAAATGGATGTCATTGGAAACAATTATAATAAGTGAAGTATCCCAGACCCAGAAAATTAAGCACCATATGTACTCCCTAATAGGTGGCTCCTAGTATCAAACCTAACCAGCCCACCTAGAGACACTCAAAGATAAATCTCTGTAATACAGTAATTGCAAGGAGTATGAACAGGAGGGATGGGGTAGGAGGGCCACACTAGAAACAAGGAGAGAGGGGACCATGTTATAGCAGAGAAAATAGGCCCCATCAAGGACTGCAAGTAAGTAATGAGACATCTGGTTAAGTTCACAGACTTTAGTTCCTGATCATTAACAACTGAGGGGGTATGATCTCACCAGAAGGGGAGGGCATATAGTCTGGCAGATAAAAAGTAACCATTTTGCAAATGGGTGATTGACCCCTCCCTCACTGTGGTTTCTTATTTTTGTTACATCTACCTTTGAATGTGCTCTTATAACAAGACTTCAGTTTAACAGCTTTTTATCTCTGGCCAGGGGGTGACATCCAATACCCATCAGGATGGAGTGAAGGCATTGCAGGAGCAGCAAAACTGCAAAATAAAATCAACAAACCATAATCCAGAACTTCAGAGACTCTATATCAACCACCTAGAACTAGGCCAGCCTAATCTCTCCCCATCCTGAAGCTCAGGGAAATTTGCACAAGAGGGGGGGGGCGGTAAGAGTGTAAGAGCACAAGGATGGGAGGAACAATGATATGCAAGATACTCCACACAAATCAAGGCTGAAGCAATCATAATTGGACTTTGCATGCCCTGCGCAATGTCCAACACACTATTGACCCCACAAAGTCTAGCATTTGCTAAAAGCACCAAGAACCTTGGAGGCAAGGGGAACAAAGGAAAGGGTTCAGGGAAATGCAGCTGGGTCCTTATATGTCATCGGAGAGGAGGACCCAGAGGAGAGTTTGGCATGCACATTAAAGGATTCTCTGGGGATTGGGAGAGGGGAGACACTGGGGGTGGGGAGGGAGGGGTGAGGGAAGGGTGAGCAGAGGGGTCGGGAGGAGGAGAACGGAGGGAGGGAACCAGTGCACCTATTAAGTTTGAATGAGCGGAGATAATAAAAAATGTTAAAAAAATTGGACTTTGCATGCTCCACACAATGTCCAATACACTACTGATCCCACAAAGTCTAGCATTGCTAAAGGCACCAAGATCCTTGGAGGCAAGGGATTGATAGCCACGGTAGTGTTCCTATGCTTAAGGGGAACACAGGAAAGGGTTCAGGGAAATGCCACTGGGTCCTTGTATGTCATCGGAGATGAGGGCCCAGAGGAGAGTCTGGCATGCACATTAAAGGATTCCCTGGGGATTGGGGGGGAGGCACTGGGAGATGGGGAGGGAGGGGTGAGGGAAGAGGAGGCGGGGGGGGTGGGGGAAGGAGGAGGGAGGGAGAGAACCAGTGTACCTACTAAGTTTGTATGAGCGGAAATAATAATAAAAAAAAAAGTTTCAAGTTATAGACTAACCAAAATTTTTATGTTCTGTTCAGGTAGAGTAGGTTCATCCTCTAAAATACATTTACTTTTGTTATGCCATTGAACAGGTCACTGATTTTGTTAAGGAAAACCAACTTCTAGTCTATCCTATGATAAATATTAAAATTTTATTAATTAATCAAGATATGGAAAACTGAATTTTGGCTTCCCCATCATGGCCTTCAGACAGTTGTTAAACCTGGAGTTTTCTTTCCTGATTAGGCTTCCTGATTCTACGTATGATAGAAAATAATTTAACATGCACATGCTTAATTTCCCACAGTATGCGATGAAAATGATTATTCTTAATTATACATATGCACTGTTCCAGATACTTTTCTATTGCTGTGATAAGAATATTCTTATTCAAACAACTTAATGGAGAAAGGGTTTATTATTTTACAGTTGTAGATTAATTTACATTAGGATGGGGAATGAATAATAAATGACAGGAAGGCATGACTACTGGAGCCCGATTTTAGCTGCTACCATGTAGCCACACTCAGGAAGCAGAGAGATAATGTAAAAACAGTAATGAGATATCTGGTTAAGCTCACAGACTTTCTTCTTGATCATTTTCAACTGAGGGGGTATGATCTCATCAGAAGGGGAGGGCATATAGTCTGGCAGATAAGAAGTAACCATTTTGCAAATGGGTGATTGACCCCTCCCTCACTGTGGTTTCTTACTTTTATTACATCGACCTCTGAATATGAATATATTCTTTAACAAGACTCTAGTTTAACAGCTTTTTATCTCTGGCCAGGGGGTGAAATACAATACCCATCAGGATGGAGTGAAGGGCAATGCAGGAGCAGCAAAACTGCAAAAGAAAATCAACAAACCATAATCCAGAACTTCAGAGACTCTATATCAACCACCTAGAACTAGGCCAGACTAATCTCTCCCCATCCTGAAGCTCAGGGAAATTTGCGGAAGAGGGGGCGGTAAGATTGTAAGAGCATAAGGATAGGAGGAGCAATGATTTCCAAGATACTCCACACAAATCAGGGCCGAAGCAATCATAATTGGACTTTGCATGCCCTGAGCAATGTCCCACACACTATTGACCCCACAAAGTCTAGAATTTGCTAAAGGCACCAAGATCCTTGGAGACAAGGGATTGACAGCCACAGTAGTGTTCCTATGCTTAAGTGGAACACAGGAAAGGGTTCAGGGAAATGCGACTGGGTCCTTGTATGTCATCGGAGAGGAGGGCCCAGAGGAAATTCTGGCATGCACATTAAAGGATTCTTCGGGGTTTGGGGGGGAGGCAGTAGGGGATGGGGAGGGAGAGGTGAGGGGAGGGGGAGCAGGGGGTTCAGGGGGAGGAAGAGGGAGGGAGGGAACCGGTGTACCTATTAAGTTTGTTTGAGCAGAAATAATAATAAAAAATGTTAAAGAAAAAACAGGAAGAGGGGCCAAATCTCAAGACCTGACCTAAAGTGATGTACTTTCCTACCTAAGCTCTCCTTATAAATGTTCCCCCAACTTTTCCAAACATCTCAACCACTGAAGACTAAGAATGCATACACATGGAGCATGTGAGAGACATTTTTGTATTCAAAACATGACGTATATCATTATACATGAAGATCATGTACAATCATGCACATACATCATTGTTAGCTGGAAATCTTCAGAAAATTGTTCCTGAAAGTTCTGAAAATTTATGTCTTGTAAATTTTAGCCTTTTCTCAACAGCTATTCTAAGGATTTCAATGTTTAGTGGTATTTTACACAACATTGTATCTTATATATGCGTAGATTTATTAGGAAACTACAGAAACCTCCGCTCATTTGTTACTTAGTTTGGAATGCAATAGAAACTTTCAGTCTCTAGTACATTGGAAAATTTGTTCAGATAATTGCATCTTTAGATATGATTCTTGTATGTCAACACAAATGGCAAACTTTCTCTGGCACTGAAATGTTCTAAAAATGTGTGAAACAAACATTGTTAAAATTTTGGGATACTTTCATATGTACATTTAAGAGTTCAAATTGTTTTCATGTCACACACTAATATATAAAAATGAATTACTATATTAGTTTTCTGGGGCTTCCATACCAAAATGCCACAGAATGCCCCCCTTCCTCCGGCCCTGAACACATGCTTGCTCACGCAGTCCAGGTAAGGCACCCTGTTTCCCAGGTACTCCCCACTAGAACCCAGGTCACTGGCTCCTCCCAGCCCCTCCCACCATCCATCCTGAGCAGCGCCAAAGCTGCCCAGGGCTTGGGTGGACTACTGACCACACTACAGATCCCAGGTGAAGCCCACTGATCATCTTTATCCCATCCCCCTTCAGTGGGCCAGGAACACATGCTTGCTGGGTCTCAGACCAGGTGAGGCACCTCCTGTCTACTAAACCTGATTTAATTGATGTACTAACTGTTTAATAGCCTCATCTTGGAAATAACAATAACAACAGACAAACACACCCAACTCCAAGGCAACCACTAGTAATAACTGCCAGAGAGCATTTATACCAACTAAATCAGTTCAGTCAAAAGCACATAGAAACTGTAAGGACTCAAGAGACAAAATAATTAATGCCCAATTCAAACTGTAGATCCATGAGAAACAAAACCCAAGAAAACAAATCTCTCACTGAAAGAATTAACCCCATACCTACAGATTGCAACCAGAACAAATTCACAGAAAACAGCCAAGAAAGCCAGGCTCAAGATAACGACTTTCAAAGCATGATCATTACCATGATCAATACTATGAAAGAGGAAATCCAAGAGGAATTAAATAACCGCATCAACCACTTTGAACAGGAACACAACAGACACTTGGAGGAGTTGAGAAAACAGTTCAAGAAACAAAAATAGGCATAGAGCAGTTAAAACAGATTCAAGTAGACTTTAAAACTGAACTAAAAGACAAGTTATTCTCAACCTAGAAATCAACAGAGAGTCTTAGCAGCACAACAAACGAAGCAGAAAATAGAATTTCAGACCTTCAAGACAAAGTGGGAGTATTAAACAGTTCAATGGAAGAGGTTGTTAAAGCCAAAAAGATACTTGAGAGGAATATTCAAGAGTTATGGGACACCTCGAAGGAGACTAACATGCACATTCATGGAATACCAGAGCAAGAATCCCAAAATACCACACCTAAGGAAATTTTTCACACTATCATAAATGAAAACTTCCCTTTTATAAAGAATGAGAGGCCCATCCAAATACAAGAGGCATTTCGCACTCCAAACAGGTATGACCAAAATAGAAACTCGCTAAGGCAAATAATAGTCAAAACACTCCACATTCAAGACAAAGAAAAGGTACTGAGAGCTTCAAGGGAAAAAAAACCAAGTCACTTTAAAGGTAAACCTATTAAAATAACAAATGAATTCTTAATGGAAACAGTAAAAGCAAGAAGAGCTTGGAGAGATGTACTTCAAGTACTAAATGAACAAAAATGTCAACACAGGCTAATATACCCGGAAAAACTATCTGTCATGATCGAGGGAGAAAGAAAAGTTTTCCATCATAAAGACATCTTGAAGCCTTACATGTCTACCAAACCAGGCCTTCAAAAAATGCTAGAAATGATACTCAATCTTTTTTTTTTGATTAAAAATTTAATTATACATTTTAAAATTTTTTACCAGTTCCCTCCCTCCCCCCTCCTCCCCCTACCCTTCCCCCAGTGCCTCCCCCCCAATTCCCAGAGAGTCCTTTATTGTATACGCCTAACTCTCCATTGGGTCCTCCTCTCCGATGACATATAAGGACTCAGTGGCATTTCCATAAGCCCTTTCTCTTGTTCCCCTTAAGCATAAGATCACTACTATGGCTGTCAATCCCTTGCCTCCAGGGGTCTCGGTGCCCTTAACAGATGCTAGACTTTATGAGGGCAACAGTGTGCTGGACATTGTGCAGGGCATGCAAAGTCCCATTACGATTGCTTTGGCCCCAACTATTGTTGAGAATCTTGCAAATCGTTGCTCCTCCCATCCTTTTGCTCTTACAATCTTACCGCCCCCTCTTCCGCAAATGTCCCTGAGCTCCAGGATGGGGAGAGATTAGGCTGTCCTAGTTCTATGTGATTGATATAGTCTCTGAAGTTCTGGATTGTGGTTTGTTGATATTCTTTTGCAGTTTTGCTGCTCCTGCAATTCCCTTCACTCCATTCTGCTGGGCACTGTATGTCACCCCCTGGCCAGAGACAAAAAGCTGTTAAACTGGAGTCTTGTTGTAATAGCACATTCAAGGGTAGATGTAATAAGATTAGGAAACCTCACTGAGGGAGGGGTCCATCACCCATTTGCAAAATGATTACTTTTTATCTGCTAGACTATATGCCCTCCCCTTCTGGTGAGATCAGGAAAGAACGTCTGTGAACTTAACCAGGTTTCTCATTACTTACTTGCAGACCTTGATGGAGGCCTATTTTCTCTGCTGTAACATGGTCTCCTCTCTCCTTGTTTCTGGTGTGGCCCTCCTAACCCATCTCTCTTGTTCATAATCCTTGCAATTACTGTGTTTCATAGGTTTACTTTTGAGTGTCTCAATGTGGGCTGGGTGAGTTTGGTACTAGGAGCCACCTATTAGGGAGTACATACGGCACTTAATTTTCTGGGTCTGGGATACTTCACTTAATATAATTCTTTCTAATGACATCCATTTCCCAGCAAATTCCAGTAATTCATCATTTTTGATGGCTGAGTAGTACTCCATTGTATAGATGTACCACAGTTTCCTTATCCACTCGTCAACTGTTGGACATTTAGGTTGATTCCATGACTTTGCTATTGTAAACAGTGCTGCTATGAACATGGTCGAGCTTGTACTATTGAGGCGAACCTCTGCTGCATGGGGGGTTATTCCCAAAAGTGGGATAGCAGGGTCATATGGCATTTCAATCTTTAATTTCTTTAAGAATCTCCAGACGGCTCGCCAGAGTGGCTGTATGAGGCTGCATTCCCACCAACAATGTAGGAGAGTTCCCCTCTCTCCACATCCTCTCCAGCATTTGTCGTTGTTTGTATTGTGGATTTTTGCCATCCTGACTGGGGTGAGATGATATCTCAGGGAAGTTTTGATTTGCATTTCCCTGATGGCAAAGGCAGTGGAGCATTTTTTAAGATAGTTGTTAGACATTTTAATTTCATCCCTGGTAAAGTTTCTTTGAATGTTCTAAGAGGTAAGTTCATAGCTCTTAATGCCCACGTCAAAAAAATGGAAACATCAGAAATAAACAACTTAACAATGCAGCTTAAAGCTTTAGAGAAACTAGAGCAATCTGATCCCAAAAGCAGTAGAAGAGAAGAGATTAGCAAAATAAGGGGAGAAATATCTGAAATCGAGACTAAGAAAACGATAGAAAAAATCAACCAATCAAAAAGCTGGTTCTTTGAAAAAATCAACAAGATTGATACACCCCTAGCTAAACTAACCAAAAGCAAGAGAGAGAAAACCCAAATTAACAAAATTAGAAATGAACATGGAGTTATCACTACTGATACCCAAGAAATCCAGAGAATTATAACATCATATTTCAAAAACTTATACTCTGTGAAGTTTGACAACACAAAAGAGATGGATGAATTTCTAAGTAAACACAACTTACCTAAATTGAATCAGGAAGTTGTGAATTATTTAAATAGTCCTATAACATATAAGGAAATTGAGGAAGTAATCTCGAATCTTCCCACCAAAAAATGTCCTGGACCAGATGGATTCAGCACAGAGTTCTACCAGACATTTAAGGAGTTAATAACACCAATACTCCTTAAACTGTTCCATCAAATAGCAAAGGAAGGAACACTACCAAATTCCTTCTATGAAGCTAATATCGTTTTAATCCCAAAACCTAATAAAGATTCACTTAAAAAAGAAAACTATAGGCCGATCTCCCTGATGAACACAGACGCAAAGATTCTCAACAAAGTCTTAGCAAATCGGATTCAAAAACATATTAAAAAGATCATTCATGGGGACCAAGTAGGCTTCATCCCTGGCACACAAGGTTGGTTCAACATACGCAAATCAATAAATGTAATTCATCATGTAAACCAGTCCAAAGTCCAAGACCACATGATACTCTCGATAGATGCAGAAAAAGCTTTTGACAAGATCCAACAGCCTTTTATGATCAAAACGCTAGAGACAGTAGGAATGGAAGGAACCTTTATCAATATAATAAAAGCTGTATACAACAAGCCCACAGCAAGGATTATGCTCAATGGGGAACAATTGGAAGCATTCCCACTTCGATCAGGAACTAGACAAGGCTGTCCACTCTCACCACTTCTATTCAATATTGTACTTGAAGTCTTAGCTGAAGCCATAAGACAAGAAAGGGACATAAGAGGGATTCAAATCGGCAAGGAAGAAGTCAAGCTATCCCTATTTGCAGATGACATGATCTTATACCTGAGTGATCCCAAAAACTCCACCAGGAAGCTCCTTGAACTAATTGAGAAGTTCAGCAGGGTGGCAGGATACAAAATAAATGTGCAAAAATCAGAGGCCTTCCTATATGCCCAGAATGAAAGAAGTGAAAAAGCCTTGAGAGAAACAATACCATTTACTATAGCCCCTAAAAAAATGAAATACCTTGGTATAAACCTAACTAAGGAGGTAAAAGACCTTTACAATGAAAACTTTAAAACCCTAAAGAAAGAAATTGCAGAAGACACCAGAAGATGGAAAGACCTCCCTTGTTTCTGGATTGGCAGAATCAACATTGTAAAAATGACCATCCTACCAAAGGCAATATACAGATTCAATGCTATACCAATCAAAATCTCAAAGCAATTCTTCAAAGAAGTTGACCAAATAATCTCAAAGTTCATATGGAGACACAAAAGACCCAGGATAGCAAAAACAATCCTGAGTAACAAAAACACAGCTGGAGGTATTACCATACCAAACCTAAGTCTATACTACAAATCCATAGTTATAAAGACAGCCTGGTACTGGCTCCAAAATAGACACACAGATCAATGGATAAGGATTGAAGACCCAGATATAAGCCCACAAAGTTACAGCCATTTAGTCTTTGACTAAGGGGCCCAAAGAATCCAATGGAAAAAGAACAGCATCTTCAACAAATGGTGCTGGCAAAACTGGATCTCCACATGCAGAAGATTAAAGCTGGACCCGTACTTGTCACCATGTACAAGACTTAATTCCAAATGGATCAAGGACCTTGATATCAGACCAGAGACTTTAAAAACCATAGTTGAAAGGATAGGGAACTCCCTCGAGCTGATTGGGCTAGGCCAACACTTCCTAAACAGACATCCAATGGCACAGTCACTGCTACCAACTCTCAACAGTTGGGATCTTGTGAAATTAAAGAGCTTCTGTTCAGATAAAGAGATTGTCACACGAGCTCAAAGGCAACCCACAGAATGGGAGAAAATCTTCACTAACCACATATCTGACAGAGCTCTACTGTCCAGAGTGCACAAAGAACTTAGAAAATTAAACTCCAAGGAAAACACTGGCCCAATTAAAAAGATACTCAATCTTGAAGAAAAAAACAAGCATATCCAGGAGGACAGAAGGGAAGTATAATACCACCAAAACTTAAAAGCCAAACAATATACTTACAAAAGCCACTAAACATAAAAAATATCCGGAATTAAAAATAATTTCTCCACTATAACATTAAATGTCAGTGGAATTAACTCACTGATCAAGAGACACAGATTACAAACTTGAATTAAAAACCACAACCCATCAATCTGCTGCCTTCAGAAAACTCATCTCACCACAAAAGACAGGCACATCCTAAAAATAAAAGGCTTGTCCAAAATTCTGCAAGCTAATGGAACCAGGAAACAGGCAGGAGTAGCCATTATGCTGTTGGACAAAGTGGACTTCAGACCAAAAAAAATCATAAGAGACACAGATGGATACTACATTTTAGTCACAATTACAATTCACCAAGAAGACTTCATACATACATGCACTTAATATGGGCCCCTCCACATTAATTAAGAAAACCCTACAGTGTCTAAAGGGAGAAATCAACCCCCAAACCATAATTCTTAGGGATTTCAACACTGCTCTCTCAACATGGGATAGATCAACAGGTCAAAAGCTTAACAGAGACACTTTGGAACTTAATCGAATCCTTAATGGAATGGACCTTACAGATCTCTATAAAACTTTTCATCCACGCACATTTCTCTCAGCAGCACACGGAACTTTATCCAAAATAGATCACATATTGGGCCACAAAATGAATCTCCACATGTACAGGAAAGTTCTAGCCTGTACCCTATCAGACCACCATGGTCTAAAGCTGGACATCCACAACACAACAAACAAGAGAAAATACACTAACTCCTGGAAACTTAACACTATGATGATGCTGAATGAGAATTGGATTCAGAAAGAAATTAAAAAGGAAAGTCAAGATTTCCTGAAAGTGAACGATAATGAAAATACAATTTATCAAAATCTTTGGGACATAACGAAAGCTATCCTAAGAGGTGAGTTCATAGCTCTTAATGCCTACATAAAAAAATGGAAACATCCCAAATAAATAACTTAACAATGCAGCTTAAATCTTAGAGGCACTAGAACAATCTGACCCCAAAAGCAGCAGAAAAGAGGAGTTTAGCAAAATAAAGGGAGAAATATCCCAAATTGAGATTAGGAAAATGATACAGAGAATCAACCAGTCAAAAAGCTGGTTGTTCTTTGAAAAAATCAATAAGATTGATACACCCCTAGCTAAATTAACCAAAAGCAAGAGAGAGAAAACCTAAATTAACAAAATTAGAAATGAAAATGGAGTTATAATTAGAGATACCCCAAAAATTCAGAGTATTATAATGTCATATTTCAAAAACTTATACTCTGTGAAGTTTGACAACACAAAAGAGATGGATGAATTCCTAAATAAGCACAACTTACCTACATTGAATCAGGAAGTTGTGACTTATTTAAATAGTCCTATTACATTTGAGGAAATCGATGATGTAATCTCAAATCTTCCCACTAATAAAAGTCCTGGACCAGATAGATGCAGCACAAAGTTTTACCAGACATTTAAGAAGCTAATAACACCAATAATCCATAAACAGTTCCATCACATAGCAAAGGAAGGAACACTACCAGATTTTCTATGAAGCTAATATCATCTTAATCCCAAAACCTAATAAAGATACACTTAAAAAAGAAAACTATAGGCCAATCTCTTTGATAAACATAGATGCAAAGATTCTCAACAAAGTCTTAGCAAATTGGATTCAAAAACATATCAAAAGGGGGCTGGAGAGGTGGCTCAGAGGTTAAGCCTCTCCCTTGCAGGCAGAAGGTCCTGAAGTCAGATCCTAGACACCACTGTATAGACACTGGGAGGAAGCAGGGGCAGCCTGCATTTCTGGCCCTGGTAGGGTGGAGCCTGTGAATTCTGGGGCAGAGTAAACAAGGAGGAGGTGGAGGTGGTCCATGGTGGTTCCCTAACTCACTTGTATTCACAATTGAATAAAAAAATTTAAAAAAACATATCAAAAAGATCATTCACGGGGATCAAGTAGGCTTTATCCCAGGGACACAAGGTTGGTTCAACATAGGCAAATCAATAAATGTAATTCACCATATAAACCAGTCCAGAATTCAAGACCACATGATACTCTCGATAGATGGAGAAAAAGCTTTTGACAAGATCCAACAGCCCTTTATGATCAAAATTCTAGAGAAGGTTAGAATACTAGGAACCTTTATCAATATAATAAAAGCTAAGCACCATATGTACTCCCTGATAGGTGGATCCTAGTACCAAACCTACTTAGTGATACACTCAAAGATAAATTTCTGTAATACCTACAGTAATTGCAAAGATTATAAGCAGAGCGGGATGGGGAAAGAGGGCCCCGCCAAAAACAAGGAGAGAGAGGATCATGCTACAGCAGAGAAAATAGGCCACTATCAAGAACTGCAAGTAAGTAATGAGACATCTGGTGGGCTCGCAGACTTTCCTTACTAGTCACTTGCGTTTGATGGGGTATGATCTCACCAGAAAGGAGGGCATAGAATCTAGCAGATAGAAAGTAGCCATCCTGCAAATGGCGAACTGATCCCCCCCCACACACAGTGGTATCCTACTCTTATTCCATCTACATTTGAATATACTCTTTTAATAAGACTCTATTTTAACAGCATTTTATCTCTTGCCAGGGGGTGATATCTAATACCCATCAGGATGGAGACAAGGGCAGTGCAGAAGCAGCAAAATTGAAAAAAAAAAAACACAACAAACCATATTTCGGAAAATCAGAGACTCTACATCAATCACCTGGAACAAGGCCAGCCTAATCTCTCTCCATTCTAAAGCTCAGGGAAATTTGCGAAAGAGGGGGCAGTGAGATTGTAAAAGCCTAAAGATGGAGAGGAGCAATTGGCTTCAAAATAAATTTGGGGTGGAACTCAATTCAGTCTTTAACACGTTTCAAGAAAATTAATATTCAGTTTAATAAAAACTGCTAAAGTTTCCTTAATCCAACATTCTGTGAGTTTCTGGTATGTATATGATCACACACAAAAGACACACACATGTACATACAAAGGAAGAAGAATCCTATGTTACATGCTCAACATTTTTGTTTTAGATTTCTCAAGCAATATGTACCAAGGCAAAATTTTGTTTCAACTGAATAATTTCCCTTTTTATATAGTTTGATTGGTTATGTGTTTGGAATCAATTTTAATATTTTGTTCTCCTTGCCATGTGTATGTATCTGTGTCTGTAGTCTATCTTTGTTTATCATCTATCATCTATCATCTATCTATCTATCTATTTATCTATCTACCAATCTTTTATCTATCATTGATTTATCTATGTATCTATCTAGTTATCATTTAGCTATCATCTGTCTATCAAATTCTCTGTTGTGTATCTATCATCTCTCCATACATGTAACAGTAACCCCAATATATAATCACAGGTAATTTTGATGACTTCATTTCTATAGGTCTTGTGTGTGTTTCTAGATCTAGAAGTATAGAATTATAAGTTTTATTTATGGAGAGTGAAAGTAGAGGGATGAATTATAGAATTGAAAATCCATCACATCAAAAGTCATCACTCAGGCTTACCACTCAGTCTTCTACTATCTCAGCATATAAGAATTTCTCACTTTAAAGTTTCCTTCCTTTATGCTTCACTCATTCTTGTGTTCTCCCTTTTCCCTTTTTATATGCCCGTTTCTGTCTGCTAATTCAATTACTTGTTTTCTGGCATCCTCCTTTTCTGACTATAGACATAACAGATGGGCTTTTGAGAAGTCTGGTGGGCATGATGGGTCAGCTAGTTACAGAGAAGATCTCTGCACCAAGGATGCAGGAGGAATCTCCACTATAATGCATGCTCAGCATTGTGGGTGTTTGCTTTTAGATTTTTCCCATGAATTATATACCAAATTTTTGATTCAACTGAACAATTTTTATGTGTCTTGATGGCTTTTACATTTGGATTATTTTAATATTTTGGTGCTGTTTTTCTTTTTCCTATTGTCCTGTCTTCTGTTGCATTGCTAAAAAAATGAAACATAGCACTGCAGAGTTCTTATGATAAGTACCTGTGCACTATACATTTATTCATGCTGTTATATTTTTGTACTCTACTTCATGCCCCATGTTACTTTAGAATAAGGGTTATGTAAGCTGGTATGTATCTATAATATGGTGTAAGACAGCACCAGGCCCCACCTGTGTTGAAAAGACTATGAAGTTTTTGTTGTTGTCAGACAGAGTCTCACATACGTTCAGGCTTACCTCCACTTCACTATTTAGCCAAAATTAACATGAGCTTCTAGTCCCACCTCCACCTTGAAAGTGCTGTGATTGTAGACATGAACTGGTGAATCCTGCTAAGACTTAATTTTGAGTTTATAAGGCAAAATGAAAATGCTATGTACTAAATGTTTTATTTTTTATGAAATAGGAATTATAAATTAAATGTTGTATGTCCTATTGTCTTAATCATTTAGTATATGATTGTAAATCTGCAGTAAAACCTCCAAATTCACATGATGAAGGAAGAGTGAAGATGACAAGTGATCAAAAGGCCAGACTGAATAAGGAATGCTAATGGGATCAGAGTATTTTAATCTCTATGTAGTCTTATTACTTTAAATAATTTACATATTCACCAAATTTTCTAATATTAAGACAAATGAAGAAGTCATTTGTAGTCTGCCTGCATGGTTGCTGATAAATGATCATCAAACAGCTTAAGGGAACAAGGATTTATTCTCTCTATGATTCCTGGTTACAGTTCTCAGTCCAACTTTATGGGAGAGCACGCACCAACACCAGGGCCAAGGAATTGGCCACACCATTACCACACAACAGCTGAGAGATGGACAATCCTTACTTACCAGACCAGCATGTCTGGCCAAGTGAACAGAAGGATGCCGACTTTCTCAACCAACTCTCCGTGATTTATTCCAGGGCCTAGTCCCACTCAACCATAGGCTGGGCCTTCCCCATCAGCTAGACAATCTCCTGCAAGTTTGCTCTGGGTTTAACTCAACCACTAATTGTTTACAGATGTGCCCAGAGCTCAAACTGTCAACAGTCAAGTTGACACCTCTGCTTCACTATGACAGTCATGAAGGTCACAATGAAGATTTCTGTATTATTTTATATTCCAGCAATCATTTTAATAAAGAAAGTGAGAAGAGAAAATGTCCATCTTCTTTTCAAAGTTTTGTTCAGCAATCCCAGGTGTCAGTATTAATCCCATCTCTGCATCATCAGCCCTGAGACTGTGCTCCTCTCAGTGTCCCATATTTTGATTATGTCACAGATATGTGCATCTTTGTCTTCTCTAGATCGTTAGTTATCATTTTGTCCCTTTTTACATATTCTTTTTACTCTTAGTAAAACTTCCACCTGAATTTCCTTTATCTGGAAAATTGTTCAACGTGAATTAGGTGGGCTGACGTATCTTTGATGGTCCACTAGGGGGTACTACATACTTCCTGAAAACCTTTTTTGGAAGATTCTAGAGGAAACATAAGTCAGTGAACTCACAGAAAGTAAAGTGTGACTTTGGTGCAGTGTTCAATCAGATCTTCATCTCTCTGCCATTCCATATAAGGTTCAGAAAGCCAGGAAGAGTTTGGATATTCACAGGCATCCATGTGTCTGTAAATCCACTAAAAGAATGAATATCTATGTAGAAGTAAGACTGAGACTATCACTGTGAGCACGGCAGTTAAGACAAAACATCACCTTACTCTGTTTTTGATTTTTAAAATTTGATTTGTAAAATTCCCAAGATTCACAGAACTAGAAATGTTACAATAGCCTTGGTATCCAGATATTTTAATATATATTTTCTCTAGACTAAAAGAACAAGAATAACTACTTGAGAAGAAAAGGGGGAGACATAAGGTCAAAATTAGGAGAAGAAATGTGAGAGGATATTACTGAACTTGGCCAACCATCTTTGGCCAGATCAGAATCAGCTGTGAGAATAGGGAACAGGGAAAGGACCCACAGAGGGAATGGTGGTATAAATCAGGGGGAGTCACACGTGAAAAACCCATTTTTTTATTGACCAATAAAATTCTTATTGTAATGATGATCTGTTGACTTCACATAATTCCATTTGTTCCTTCGAACACACTGAAAGCTTTCAAAGAACTTCATTTATAATGATTTTCATCCATCTGATTTTTTTTCAAATTATTTGCCAGACTAAGTAACTGAGGAAAGAAAACTCATATTAAGTGACTTTTTTATAAGTGGCAACAACAATAATATTTTCACCTCATACATTAGGAACATGGACTCCCTCCTCCACTGCACAGCTCTCACCCACAATCCTGAAACAGTCACTGTGCAGTCTCCTAGGTCATAGTGGGCAGGGTTTACAGAAAAGATGATTGACAGAACACAGACACGACTGGTGCTCTGAGTCACAGCATCTGCTGTCTGTGAGCATATGTTAAGGGGCACCCAAGATCTGACACATTTCTTAGTTGGAAGAAGCACCCAACAATCCAGTGGGAGTCATAGAGATGAAACTGGGAGCTGTGCTGGGGCTCGTGTGGGTGCAGATTTGCTGTGAGTTGTGGTCATCCCACATGCAGGTAGGGGTGCTCCAGACCTGGCAGTGAGGGCAAGGGAAGAGAGCTGGTGAAATTCTCTTATGCTGTCATTCATCCTCATGATCTTCTGGGATATTTTAAATTTGGGCACAGCTCACTGGTTCCCCTTAAACCATGTTGTTTGTTTTCCTTTTTCCAAGCAGGGGTGAGAAGCCTTCAGGTAGAGCAGAGTCCTTCAGTCCTGAGTCTCCTGGAGGGAACAGACTCTACTCTGTGGTGTAATTTTTCTACTACCATGACGAGTGTGCAGTGGTTCCACCAGAAACCTAGGGGCAGCCTCATCAATCTATTTTACATGGCCTCTGGGACGAAGCGGAATGGAAATATACGGTCAACATTTGATTCTAAGGAACGATACAGCACCCTGCACTTCACGAGCTTCAAACTAGAAGACTCTGGCACCTATCTCTGTGCAGGAGAGGCACAGTGCTCGCAGCTGGCCTGCTGCCTGGCCCCAAACTGCAGCTGGGCCTGCAACCACAGCCCTGCCGCTGAGACCCACGAGCATCGTGTTGGGTTCCTGATTACTTTCATCTCTGCTAACATTAAGCATCTCAGAACTCAAGTTTCACTTGGCTTTTTCATTCTTCAAATTCTTTTTCACTGAAAAAAAAATGTTGATATAGAAAGATACCCTGAATGTGAATATCTGGAATGAGAAGGTTTGAGAATATGAGGTCTACAACAAAAGAAATGATCTAGTGTCCAAGTAAATATGAAATTATTGGATTTTTCCCCTGGCGAACAGGGATTTAAGCTTATATAATATACACCATACAGCATTGCACACATACAATATTGTTCTATGGAGCTTCCATACCCAATTCCGTAACAAATAAAATGAAAATGCTTCCAATCATTAAATGTCAAGCACTGTAAGTTGTTACATATAGATGTTCTGCGAAGTCCCTGCATTTTCTCACCGTCCACTGCTGCGAGGAGGCGCTGAGAGGCTGCTATCAGCAAGTTCTGCTTGTGGGCTCGCCTGACCCTCCGCATGGCTGCTCACTCCAAGTGGTGCCCGCTGCCACGAGACTCAGAGGCTGCCTGCCAGGTGCACCGGGTCCCGCTCACATCCGCTGTCCCAGGACGAATGGGGCCCAGGTGGCGTCCCAGCGGCTCACTGCCCCGCCCACACAGCTGCCCTCACTGCTGATTGTCTATAAATAACTCATTTTGTCTATAAATAAACTCAAGATTATACAGTGAAAATGACTTATCTAAACAGGCATGTTTACAAGTAGCAAAGCTGGGGCAAGATGTCCACTAAGGAAGGGATATAAAAGCTTATTCTCTGAACTGGTCAATGTAGAGTATTCTGCAACCCAAATGCTATCAAGTCATAGTTTGTACAATGTATTTATATCCATCACTGACAAAAACATCTTCATTTTAGAATGTTTATTCACAAATAATCTCCTTTTGAGGAAGAAGTCATTGAACTTTTCTTTTTCTTGTCTAAATACGACATCGAGGAGAGAGTTGGACCCTGCAATTGACATGAAGAAAACTAGGCAACCCTAGCAAAAATGGGAACAGACCCGATTTCCTTTAGGCCCAAAAAGAACATAGCACTTGATTTTGTATTCTGCTACTGTTATCATGAAGTCTGAGCAACTTGTCTTTAACTTGTGTTTCATAAGCAAAGTTCAATGAGAGACAACAGAGCATGTGTGTAAGTAGGAGAATAAACAGGACTGCAGAACAGGAGCACATCCAAGTGAGGGTTGTGTGAGATGAACAGCTGCTTGTCCCATTCTAACGGTGTGTACACACTGGGGACTGTCTAGTGCCCTTAAAGTTAAACTGATGGTAGTAGGTATTATTAGCAAATTACTAAAAAATGAAAGCTTATATATGGAATAAAGAATTTGAAAAGATTGGAATACATTCCAAAGGTTAGAAACACTGATTTAGAAAACTGTGTCATATTTTATTTATATTGCAAAACACAGTAGCTAAACATCACAGTAGAGAGGAAAAAAACTGAACTGAAAAATCCAACAGATCATGTAGGATTTTACCAGTGTTTTAGTCATGTTTCTGTGCATGTTAGCTGCTTTCCAGTGCTATGCGATGTACAATGGCACAATAATGTGACTGTTCTTTTTAACATCAGTCCGAACAATGATCTCTGGGTAACTGGAAGTCAGATGCTCATGATACAGGTATGATGATAGTTTTGGACCTAAATAGCTATTTTTTTCTTTTACTAGAATAACTCTATAATAATCTTTCAGAAGCCATTGGATGAAGACAGAGGAGCTTTAATTTACACTTGTTGGCTGAAAGTCAGGATAGTTCCAAAGTATCAAAAACAAAAAGTTTCAGTTGGTTCTTACAATTTATATTACATATTGTATACTGCACACTGTAGGAAAGGAGAAGGGGGGATGAAAGTGAGAAGTCTAGTCATGTGGAACATTCAAGCAGGACACACAAAAGCAAAAGCATTGATACAACATCCAAAGTGATGGTTACTTAGCAATAGCCAGGGGGAATGACCTCAGACTTTGCAGAACTTAACATGACTCTCAATGACTCTCAATGGTTTATTAAGTAACCTAGGTGCAGACTTGCAAGAGCAAAGTGTAATTCAGGGACTCAGAAGTTTTCTGTTAACCCATGTTATGGTTTTGTTTATTAACAACTGAACCATTTATTTTCCTATATCTCTCAGATGCCTGTTTCCTTTCTGCCATACCTGGGCCTACTTTCTAGCCAGGGTGGCAATTTTTTCAAAAAGTATTTACTGAATAGTGACAGCCATTTTTTCCAATCACTGTGGCCTACAAATATGTATATGAGTTAGTTGTTTAAATTACATAACAATGTATATCTGTGTGTGTGTGTGCGTGTGCGTGTGCGTGGTGTGTGTGTGTGTGTGTGTGTGTGTGTGTGTGTGTACATATCTGTGTTCATGTGGACATCAAAAGCTGATGTAACATGTTTTCTTGCCACCCTTAAACAAGGAATCTGAATTCATCAGTTAATCACGGCAGTTCATCATTTTGGCTACCGAACAATCCTCAAAAACCCTTTTATCCTTGCCTCCCCAGTGGTGGGATTACAGACACAGGTTGGTATGTCTGCTTATTATGTGAGTGATGACAATCCAAACTCAGGTTCTCAGGCTTATAAGGAAGCACTTTACTGACTGAACCACCTTCTCAGTTGCCATCATTTTATTTACACTATTTAATAGATTGGTTTAGATTTATTGGATGCAAATAAATTCTAAGAATTACATTTTTTTTGGTTTTGCAAATCTTTTTTTTATTTTAATACAATTTTTATTATTATTTCAGCTCATACAAATTTAATAGGTACACCAGTTCCCTCCCTCCCTCCTCCTCCCCCCGACCCCCCTGCTCTCCCTCCTGTCACCCCTCCCGCCCCATCCCCCCGTGCTCCCGCCCCAATTCCCAGAGTCCTTTCTTGTGCATGCCTGACTCTCCTCTGGGCCTCCTCTTCGACGTACAAGGACCCAGTGGCATTTCCCTGAACCCTTTCCTGTGTTCCCCTTAAGCATAGGAACACTACTGTGGCTGTCAATCCCTTGCCTCCAAGGATCTTGGTGCCTTTAGCAGATGCTAGACTTTGTGAGGTCAATAGTGTGTTGGACATTGCGCCGGGCATGCAAGGTCTAATTATGATTGCTTCGACCCTAACTTGTGTGGAGTATCTTGCAAATCATTGCTCCTCCCATCCTTTTGCTCTTACACTCTTACCTCCCCCTCTTCTGCAAATTTCCCTGAGTTTCAGGATGGGGAGAGATTAGTCTGGCCTAGTTCTAGGTGGTTGATATAGAGTCTCTGAAGTTCTGGATAGTGGTTCGTTGATTTTCTTTTGCAATTTTGTTGCTGCTGCAATGCCCTTCACTCCATCGTGATGGGCACTGTATGTTACCCCCGGCCAGAGACAGAAAACTGTTAAACTGGAGTCTTATTATAAGAGCACATTCAAGGGTAGATGTAATACTTATACCCAAAAGTGGAATCGCAGGGTCATATGGCCTTTGGCAATGGGAGGGGTCAATCACCCATTTGCAAAATGGTTACTTTTTAATCTGCCGGACTATATGCCCTCCCCTTCTGGTGAGTTCATACCCCCTTAGTTGTAAATGATCAGGAACGAAGTGTGAACTTAACTAGGTGTCATATTACTTTCCTGTAGTCCTTGATGGAGGCCTATTTTCTCTACTGTAACATGGTCACTTCTCTCCTTGTTTCTGGTGTGGCCCTCCAACCCCATCCCTCCTGTTCATAATCCTTGCAATTACTGTAGGTAATACATAGATTTACCTATGAGTGTCTCAAGATGGGCTGGGTGGGTTTGGTACTAGGAGCCACCTATTAGGGAGTACATACGGCACTTAATTTTCTGGGTCTGGGATACTTCACTTAATATAATTGTTTCTAAAGACATCCATTTCCCAGCAAATTCCAGTAATTCGTCATTTTTGATGGCTGAGTAGTACTCCATTGTATAGATGTACCATGGTTTCCTTATCCACTCGTCAACCGTTGGACATTTGGGTTGATTCCATGACTTTGATATTGTAAGCAGTGCTGCTATGAACATGGTCGAGCTTGTGCTATCGAGGTGAACCTCTGCTGCATGGGGGGTTATTCCCAAAAGTGAAATAGCAGAGTCATATGGCATTTCAATCTTTAATTTCTTTAAGAATCTCCAGACGGCTCGCCAGAGTGGCTGTATGAGCCTGCATTCCTACCAGCAATGTAGGACAGATCCCCTCTCTCCACATCTTCTCCAGCTTTTGTCGTTGTTTGTACTGTGGATTTTTGCCATCCTGACTGGGGTGAGATGATATCTCAGGGAAGTTTTGATTTGCATTTCCCTGATGGCTAAGGAAGTGGAGCATTTTTTCAGATATTTGTTAGACATTTTAATTTCATCCCTGGTAAAATTTCTTTTAAGTTCCAGGGCCCATTTTTTAATTGGGCCATTGTTTTCCTTTGTGTTTAGTTTTCTAAGTTCTTTGTGCACTCTGGACAATAGAGCTCTATCAGATGTGTGGTTAGTGAAGATTTTCTCCCATTCTGTGGGTTGCCTTTGAGCTCATGTTACAATCTCTTTATCTGAACAGAAGCTCTTTAATTTCACAAGATCCCAACTGTTGAGAGTTGGTAGCAGTGACTGTGCCATTGGATGTCTGTTGAGGACCTGTTGGCCTAGCCCAATCAGTTCGAGGGAGTTCCCTATCCTTTCAACTATGGTTTTTATAGTCTCTGGCCTGATATCAAGGTCCTTGATCCATTTGGAATTAAGTCTTGTACATGGTGACACGTATGGGTCCAGCTTTAACCTTCTGCATGTAGATACCCAGTTTTGCCAGCAACATTTGTTGAAGATGCTGTTCTTTTTCCATTGGATTCTTTGGGTCCCTTTGTCAAAGACCAAATGGCTGTAATTTTGTGGGCTTATATCTGGGTCTTGAATCCTTATCCATTGATGTGTGTGTCTATTTTGGAGCCAGTACCAGGCTGTCTTTATAACTATGGATTTGTAGTATAGACTAAGTATGGTATGGTAATACCTCCAGCAGTGTTTTTGTTACTCAGGATTGTCTTTGCTATCCTGGGTCTTTTGTGCCTCCATATAAATTTTGAGATTGTTTGGTCAACTTCTTTGAAGAATTGCTTTGAGATTTTGGTTGGTATAGCATTGAATTTGTATATTGCCTTTGGTAGGATGGTCATTTTGACGATGTTGATTCTGCCAATCTAGGAACATGGGAGGTCTTTCCACCTTCTGGTGTCTTCTGCTATTTCTTTCTTTAGGGTTTTAAAGTTTTCATTGTAAAGATCTTTTACCTCCTTAGTTAGGTTTATACCAAGGTATTTCATTTTTTTAGGGGCTATAGTAAATGGGATTGTTTCTCTCAAGGCTTTTTCACTTCTTTCATTCTGGGCATATAGGAAGGCCTCTGATTTTTGCACATTTATTTTGTATCCTGCCACCCTGCTGAACTTCTCAATTAGTTCCAGAAGCTTCCTGGTGGAGTTTTTCAGATCACTCATGTCATCTGCAAATAGGGATAGCTTGACTTCTTCCTTGCCGATTTGAATCCCCCTTATGTCCCTTTCTTGTCTGATGGCTTCAGCTAAGACTTCAAGTACAATATTGAATAGAAGTGGTGAGAGTGGACAGCCTCCTGATCAAAGCGGGAATGCTTCAAGTCTTTCCCTATTGAGTATAAACCTTGCTGTTGGCTTGTTGTATACAGCTTTTATTATATTGAGAAAAATTCCTTCCATCCCAACTGTCTCTAGGGTTTTGATCATAAAGGGCTGTTGGATCTTCTCAAAACTTTTTCTGCATCTATGAGGAATTCATGGAATTTGCCAGGAAATAGATGGAATTAGAAACAATTATATTAAGTGAAGTATCCCAGACTCAGAAAATTAAGTGTCGTATGTACTCCCTAATAGGTGGCTCCTAGTACCAAACCCACCTAATTTCAATTTTTCTATACATATGAAGTTTGATTTGTGACCTAGCATATGTACTATTTCTGAGAATGCCCATGAGCTGCTCAGCAGATTGTGAATTCTTTATTGTTTGGATGAAATGTAGATATCTATAAGGTCCACTTGATTTTTTAAAAACATTTTTATTATTATTTCTGCTCATACAAACTTAGTTGGTACAGTGGTTCCCTACCTTCCTCCTGCTCCCCGACCCCCCTCACCCCTCCCTCCCTATCCCCAGTGCCTCCCCCCCCCCACTCCCGGAGAATCCTTTAATGTGCCTGCCAGTCTCTCCTCTGAGTCCTCCTCTCCAATGATGTACAAGGACCCAGCGGCATTTCCCTGAATCCTTTCCTGTATTCCCCTTAAGCATAGCAACACTATTGTAGCTGTCAATCCCTTGCCTCCACGGATCTTGGTGCTTTTAGCAAATGCTAGACTTTGTGGGGTCAATAGTGTGATGGACGTTGTGCAGGGCATGTAAAAGTCCAATTATGATTCCTTTGGCCCTAACTTGTGTGGAGTATCTTGCATATCATTGCTCCTCCCATCCTTGTGCTCTTACAATCTTACCGCCCCCTCTTCCGCAAATTTCCCTGAGCTTCAGGATGGGGAGAGATTAGGCTGGCCTAGTTCTAGGTGGTTGATATAGAGTCTCTGAAGTTCTGGATTATGGTTTGTTGATTTTCTTTTTCAGTTTCACTGCTCCTGAAATGCCCTTCTCTCCATCCTGATGGGTATTGGATGTCACCCCCTGGCCAGAGACAAAAAGCTGTTAAACTGAAGTTTGGTTATAAGAGCACATTCAAAGGTAGATGTAATAAAAATAGGAAACCACAGCGAGGGAGGGGTTAATCACCCATTTTCAAAATGGTTACTTATTATCTGCCATACTATATGCCCTCCCCTTGTGGTGAGATCATACCCCCTCAGTTGTAAATGATCAGGAACGAAAGTCTGTGAACTTAACCAGATGTCTCAATGCTTACTTGCAGTCCTTGATGGAGGCCTATTTTCTCTGCTGTAACATGGTCCCCTCTCTCCTTGTTCCTGGTGTGGCCCTCCTACCCCATCCCTCCTGTTCATAATCCTTGCAATTACTGTAGGTATTGCAGAGATTTATCTTTGAGTGTCTCTAGGTGGGCTGGGTGGGTTTGGTACTAGAAGCCACCTATTAGGGACTACATATGGCGTTTAATTTTCTGGGTCTGGGATACTTCACTTAATATAATTGTTTCTAATGACATCCATCTCCCAGCAAATTCCAGTAATTCATCATTTTTGATGGCTGAGTAGTACTCCATTGTATAGATGTACCACATTTTCCTTATCCACTCGTCAACTGTAGGTCTACTTGATTCATGGTTTTATTTGACTATACTGTGTCTCTTTTTAATTTTAGATCCACTGATCTGTCCAATGGTGTTGGTAGGGTATTAAAGTCTCCTACTACTTCTATGTTTGGGTTGATTAGTTGTTTTGTTTTCTGCAATATTTGTTTGATGAATTCAGGTGCTTCCATGTTTGGTGCATATATGTTTAAGATTGTAAGAGCTTCTTTCTGGAATTTTTCCTCTACCAAGATGTAGTATCCTTTTGTATCTCATATGGTTTGCTTTAGTTTGAAGTCTATTTTTCTCTGATATTAAGATGGCAACTTCTGCTTGTTTCCTTTTTCCATTGCTTAGTGTACATTTTTTAACAATATTTACTTTATTATGGTAAAATTAAAAATAGTAGACAAGCTTACAGTTTTAGTTTCTAAGCAGAATACAAATATATAAATTATTCAGTTTTCTAAGAAAATAACCAAATAATGTCTAAATAAACTTTTTTAAAACAAACTTTTTTTTCTCAGAAGTTTACTTTTTTATATGTCAGCACAATTTTGTAAAGGAGAGATTAAAGTTCAATGATTATAGCATATGCTAGCTGTATTAAAGTGAGATAACACACCATTGCTTGGAAATTTTTTGACCATCCTTTTACCCCAAGAAATTTTTTATCTTTAAGGTGAGGTGTGTTTCTTGGAGATAGGGAATTGATAGGTCATAATGTTTGATCCAAGTTATAAGCCTGTTTCTCTTGATTGGGGAGATAAGCCCATTGACATTTAAAGTTTTTATTGAAAGGTGTTTAATGGTTCCTGACATTTTATTGATCTTTTGGTTTGCCTTTTTTATTTCCCCATTCAGCTCTTGTGCTGATATTCTTTATTCCCTTTAACTTCTTTGATGTGTTTATCCTGCTTTCTGTCTTGCACATTTCTGCCAGTATTATCTATGGCCTTAACTTAGTGGTCATATAGTCTTTTAGTTTGTTTTTGTCATGGAATATTTTTCTTCCACATTCTATTTTTTTATTTTATTTTTTAATTTTTTTATATAACGTTTTTATTATCTCCGCTCATACAAACTTAACAGGTACACCGGTTCCCTCCCTCCCTCCTCCTGCCCCCACCCCTCTGCTCACCCTCCCCTCACCCCTCCCTCCCCACCCCCCAGTGCCTCCCCTCTCCCAATCCCAGGAGAATCCTTTAATGTGCATGTCTGACTGTCCTCTGGGTCCTCCTCTCCGATGACACACAAGGACCCCGCAGCATTTCCCTGAACCCTTTCCTGTGTTCCCCTTAAGCATAAGAACACTATTTTGGCTGTCAATCTCTTGCCTCTAAGGATCTTGGTGCTTTTACCAAATGCTAGAGTTTGCTTCCACATTCTATTATGACTGGCAATTTTACTCAATATAATGATCTGGGTTGGTGTTTGTTTTCATTCAGAGCTTGTATTATGTCTCTCCAGACCCTTCTGGCTTTTACCATGTGTATTGAGAAGTCAGCTGTTATTTTGTTGTGTTTATTCCTATATGTGACTTGCTCATTTTGTCTTGCAGCTCTTACGATCTTGTCTTTAATGTGTGTATTTTGTGTATAGTCTATCATATGCCACAGGGTGTTTCTTTTTTGTCTGAATATTTGGAGTTTTGTATGTCTTTTGAGTCAGGATGAGTATCTCTTTTTTCAGTAAGGGAAATTTTCCACTATTATCTCATTGATTATACATGGTGGCTCTTCTTTTTGTGTGTCCGTTTCTAGGATACCCATGATCTGTATGTTGGCGCTTTTGATGGTGTCCTAGAGTTCCTATATGTTCCTTTCAACTGGTTTTTTTTTTTTCAGTTTATCAGCCTCTCTCATTGACTAATGAACCTCTTCTATCTTATCCTCCAGTTCCGAGACTCTGTCTTCTACATTATTAGTTCTATTTGTGAGACTCTTTGTTGAATTTTTTTTATTACAGTTTAGTTTTGTTCCAGTGTTGTTCAGTTTGGTTTTTTTCAGTGTTTCTATGTTTGTTTGTAGATCACTGCGGTTTTTATTTTCAGTGTCTCTACTATGTTTTCAGACCATCTGTTTTCATTCTATTTGTGTTATGTTTGTGTTTTCTTTTTTTTTTGATACCACAAGCATGAATTTCTTTAATACATAATTTAAAATGAAAACACATAATTTCTTGAACTTTTTCCTGAATTTATTGTATTCTTCTTGAACTGTGTTTAGGCATTTACCTATGTCTTCAAACAACATATATAAATATGTTTGAACATATTTATAATTGATCTTTGAAATTTGTTGTCTTGGTTATTGTTCTTATGGATAACTGAATCTGAAGCCTTGGATTCAGTGATTTTGAGGGGAAAAATGTTTTCTTGGATTGCTGTGTTCTATTTTTCCTGTGATATATTGGCATTTTCAGAATGAGTAGATGTTGATTGTAGTTTTATTTGGTTTTCAGAGATCTTTTCTCTCTTTATTCTTTGAAGCTTGGTGACATATGAAATTTCTCTCTCGAACTTATTTCCTGTATGTGTGTGATTAAGCTTTCAGGGCTCTCCACACACAAGCCTGCCCAGGGACCAGCTCACCCAGGCCACAAGAGCAGCACCCATGGGCCATTTTCATTATCTTAATGTCACAACCACAAGCTAGAACTTACCATCAAAATATAAGATCTTAGTTATTATATTGATATTCAATGACAATGCTGCTTTTATTAAATGCAGTGTCAGCTTGCTAAGATTTTGAATAATATAAGTTATTGAGGTTGCACATAAAGTAACTGTGTGTTTCTGTATGTGTGTGTGTGTGTGTGTGTGTGTGTGTGTACCTGAGTGTGTTTACAGGAAGGCACTTGAGTGTGTGTGCCTTTGTAGGCCCAAGTGTGACATCAGAAATCATCCTGGAAACCTCTACCACCCCATTACTTTGCTCTCCCCAGGCTGTCTTTCTAGGTCCAAGCACAGGTAGCAGCTATTTAAACCTCACATTTTTTTTAAAGTTTTTTTATTATTATTATTATTTATTCAACTGTGCGCATGTGCGTGTGTATGTGTGCGCGCGTGTGTGTCTCTGTGTGTGTGTGTGTGTCTGTGTGTCTCTGTGTGTGTGTGTGTGTGTGTGTGTGTGTGTGTGTGTAGAACCACGGACGAATTAGTGAACCACCATGGACGCCTCCACCTCCTTCTGCCCAGGGATTCACAGGCTCCGCCCTACCAGGACCAGAAGCGCAGGCCGCCCCCGCTTCCGCCTGGCGTCTATACGTGGGATCTGGGATCCGAACTCAGGACCTTCCGCCTGCAAGGCGGAGGCTTAAGCCCTGAGCCACCTCTCCAGCCCTAAACCTCACATTTTTAAGTGAGATCTTGGAACCTGAATTTAAATGTTCTTGCGTACAAAGCAAGAACCCCTGAGCAATCTCTCCAACCACTATTTTTAACTTTTATTGAAGTCAGTGACTCAGGTGTTAAATAAGACACTGATATCAGATAATTATTTCAGGATTCAGTTACTTGAGCTAGGATACCTTTGATGTCTGGAATTCACACTTCTCACTTTCTAATGATCCCGAAAATTTTGAATATCTTGAGGGTTGATGGCTAGTGGGAAAAGCTTATAAAAATGGCATTACTTAAATTTGTATTATTTTAGTACTATAAAAATGAACTTTGAAGTTGTATTAACTCTGCTTCTTAAACAGCCTAATTGTTATCCTTGTTTCCTTGATCAAATGTGAACTAGTAAATAAAAGCTATTGATGTACAGGTAGAGAATCACTCAGCATAAAGGTAACTTCTTCTGACTCCTGTGGTATAAACTTGAAATTTTCTTCAGATTTCAGTGAATTTTCAGGATTTTGAATGACCCAGAGAGCTGAAACCACAACCACAGATATACTGGGATAATCTAAAGTTTTTTCTTTGCTCAGTTGTGTGATTGACATCAATTCCTGAGGAGATCAATAAACTCCTAAGGACATCAGTGATGAATACTGTATGATGAGACAGGGTATACCAGCTGTCTTCAGGTTTACAATGGTGATCTGAAGACTGACTAATGAATGCCTCATAATAAAGCTAATAGAAAGCTTGTAATTTTAAGTTCTGGAAAGATCAGAAAAATGTTTACCCCCCAGTTGAGTCTTTGTCCACTAGGGGATGCAGTTTCCCTTCACATACTCATTTCCTGGGTGATTGTGTCAGCTAAGTAGATTCATCATTTCACCAGGTTTCAACATTTCTTCATGTAAAGAATCAAGAACATTATTTAGCAGACTCTAAAGATGAGTGCTTTCCCAGGCTTAGTGACTGTGGTGCTCTTCACGCTTGGTAAGTAAAATCACTTCAAAATTTGCACTTCTATGGTGTCAGTAAGTTTGTGTAGCCATAAATTAAAATCTTTCTTTCCAAGTTAATATGAACCTCTGCTTCTCTTTTTCCCCCCAGGAAGGACACATGGTGACTCAGTGGCCCAAACAGAAGGACAAGTGACCCTTTCAGAAGAAAGTTTCCTGACAATGAACTGCTCTTACTCAACAACAAACATAGCGAACCCTGTTCTTTTCTGGTATGTCCAATATTCTGAAAAAGGTCTCCAGCTCCTCCTGAAAGTCATTACAGCCAACAAGAAGGACAGCAACAAAGGCTTCGAAGCTACATACCATAAAGGAACCTCATCCTTCAACTTGCAGAAAGCCTCAGTTCAAGTGTCAGACTCAGGAATGTACTACTGTGCCGTAGGTGACACAGTGACAGAAACCACAGGGGGAACTGAGCACAAACTCTGAGCAGCACCAGGCAGGCTGGTGGCTGAGCATTTGTCTCTGGGGTCATGGTGCTTTCGGCAATCTGTGATGTGTGTACTTCTACTTCTCTAGTTGATGAAAAGTCATGACTATTCTCATTCAGGGCCACATAATTCCATAACCCATTTACACATTCAAGTTTTCTTTGTGGCTATTTTTGCAAAGCTCAGCTCTACATGTTGTCCCAGGACATCTTGTAAGACACTGGTTTAACTTATTTAATTTTATTTTTAAGCAGTTCTGGAAATAAAACTCAGACTTCAAAGAAGGGAAAGTAGAGACCAGATACATCAATGAGCTTATGATTTGTGGAAAGAGTGACTGGTGAATTTGATGGTGTGTGTTTCATTTCAGACCTAGGTCTTGAAGAAGTGATGAACTGGAATGACACAGTCAGTACAGATTTTTAAAAATCCACAGAAAAACTTGCTTTGTAGTTAAAGAACCATTATGAAAATAGCTTATTAAGACAGAAAACATTAGAATAGTTGACCAGTATAGCTGCTGAAGACAATTCTATTTCTGTGAAAACCAAGGAAAGTGATGTTTGGACACAGGAGTGTCCTTGGCACAAAATGTAATGATGTGTTCCAATATACTCTAGACCTTTTTTCTGTTGAAATGTTTCTCAGGTTTCAGAGTGTAGCTATATATGTCAAGTCAGATTTAAGTCATTGGTACTGTAAGGACTGAACTGAATTAGAAGAAAAAATTTTAAAAACTTGCAAAAAAAAGGGATGTGTGTTTGTATGTCCACATGCGTGTGTGTGTGTGTGTGTGTGTGTGTGTGTGTGCATGTGAAGTCTGACATGGAGAAGAGATAAGTAATAGGGATTACTTCTTGAATTTCAAGAAAGTTGGTCTAATTTCACAATAGAAAATATAACCTTTTCTTTATTGTAAGAAAAATGCTACTGAAAATAACTGCTTTTATTCAGAAAGTAGTTCTCATTAATGTAAAGTACAAATAAACATATGTATTCCTCTGCATTGATTTCATGTAATAAATATATTTTAAGTATTTAGTTTAACTGAAGTGTCAGATTTTTACTTTTAACACCTAATAGAAAAAGGCTGTTCATTTTTAACAATTCTTTGTTCAACAATGGAGTCCACTAGATGGCAATCTTATTCCCTGGAGGAAAACTCAAAGGACCTTTATGTGTGTGTATGTGTGTGTGTGTGTGTGTGTGTGTGTGTGAGAGAGAGAGAGAGAGAGAGAGAGAGAGAGAGAGAGAGAACAGAGAGGGAAAGAAAGAGAAAGAGAGACCCAGTGATAGACACAGACAGGCTTGATAAAGAGAACTTACTTCTAATCAGTTTAACAGCTACTTTTTATATTCTCAATAAAAGAACTCATTTTTTAATGCCATTCACTTGTTTAGAGCTTAAAATCTTAATCAGTGACAAAAACAGGGAGACAGCAATGAAATACTTGGGCATCTCACTCGTGACCTTGTGGCTCCTGGTAAGCGGTGAGTTTGGGCATTTCTACGGGAAAACAAAGTCCTACATGTGTACTTTTCTCTGCTGCTGGTCAAAACAATAGACACTTTTGAACTCTACCTAAGAGAGGGTGCAAGGCTCATGGACAGACAGCCTCTGGAGTGCAGCGCCCATATCCTTCCAGTACTCTTGGTCTGACAGCTGTCTTTCTACACAGGGGTGAGCAGCCAGCAGAAGGTGGAGCAGCATCCTGAATCCCTGAGTGTTCCAGAGGGAGTCATGGTCTCTCTCAACTGTACCTACAGTGACAGCGCATCTTTCTTCTTTGGGTGGTACAGACAGTATTCTGGGAGAAGCCCTGAGATCCTGGTGTCAACATACTCCAGTGACAATAGAGAAGGTAGATTCACAGTGCAGCTCAATAAACCTGGACTTTACCTTTCCCTGCACATCGAAGGTTCCCAGCCCAGCGACTCAGCCATCTACCTCTGTGCAGTGAGCACACAGTGCTTTCTGGGCACCTGCAACTTGCACCTAAAATGACTGTGCTCCAGATAGAACACAGACATAAGGTGGAGACATTCTACTTCTTCTCTAAGCAGAATGGGAGGGAGGGCTTCATGGATTAGATTATTTCAACATTCTGAAAATACCTGATCTTGACAGAAAATAAAGATGATATTGCTTTGGCTAAAACAGTTTCACTTTCTGTTTCCACTCCAACATAAATTTGTGAGACACTTCAAAATGTATGCATGATTATGTCTCTATCTCAATGAAAATGATACAAAAATAAAACTATAAATATTAAAAGCAGCCTCAATGTGTTGTTTCATCACCCCTGTTTTTTAAAAAGCAGTTAATATGAAAACAACAACAAACTATAATTCAGAACAGCAGAGACCTTATATTAATCACCTGGAACCAGATCAGTCAAATCTCTCCCCATTCTAAAGCTCAGAGAAATTTGCAGAAGAGGAGTAAGACTGTAAGAGCCTAAAGATGGGGAGGATAAATGATATGCAAGATATCCTACACAAGTTAGGGCCGCAGTAGCTATAATCAGACTTTGCATGACCTGCGCAATGGCTGACATGTCAGTGACCTTCCAAAGTCTAGCATGGATCACAGGCACTAGGATCTTTAGAGGCAAGGGAATAAGTCACAATAGTGGTCCCATACTAAAGGGGACCCCAAGAAAGGGCTCTGGGCAATGCTACTGAGTCTTTATACCTCAGTAGAGTGGAGGACGAAAAGAAAAGTTTGAAATTCACACTAAAAAATGCTCCAGAGGATTGGAGGGTCCAGGGGGAGGCAATGGGAGAAAAGAAGGGAGGGGGGTGAAAAGAAGGGGAAAAGGGGGAGGGTGCAAGGGGGACTGGGGAGGGGTGGAGGGAGGGAGTGGACCAGGGTACCTATTAAACTTGTATGATTGGGCTCTGCCCCTCTTGCCTGCCTGACACAGGATGCTCGCTCATGGTCCTCCTTCCCAGGTAAGTTCCACCAGTCCCCAGGTCACCCGCTTGTCCCAGGTCCTCCCACCAGCCAGCCTGAGCAACACCCAGGCTGCCCCAAGCTTGGGCGGGCCATGCCCCAAGTCCCAGATGAAGAGCTGTGCCATCGCGGTCAGCCCCTCTGCCCCTCCGGTGAGCCTGAGATCCTTGATCACAATGCAAGGAGGACACACTACTCCTCAGAATTAAACAGAGTCCAGCAAAGTTCTAGGGGACAAAGGCCATACATCTGAATTCCTTTAAATTTATCCTATCACATGGGAGAGATTCTTCACATACAGCCCAAAGACAAGTAAACCCCCTTTTTACCATCCTGCTCCTTTCAATTATTAATCACTGTAGATTAACTTTTCCATTTAGCCACGTGACCAAGGTACTAAATTGCAAAAGTGTACTACCATAATAATATTCACCCCCTATCTACTAAATCTGAATTAATTAATGTACTAACAGTCTAATAGCATCTAGAAAATAACAGTAACAACAGACAAACGTACCCAACTACAAGGCAAACACTAGTAATAACTGCCCGAGAGTAGTAATACCAACTTAATGAATTCAGTCAAAAACACACAGAAACTGAAAGGTTTTAAGAGACAAAACAACAATGCCCAAGTCAAAGCACAGATCCTAAAAATAATGCAAATTAATACACTTATAAAAGCCACGAAACATAAAAATGTCTGGAATTAAAAATAATTTCTCCACTATAACACTAAATGTCAATGAAATTAACTCACCGATCAAGAGACACAGATTACAAACTTGGATTAAAAATCACAATCCATCAATCTGTTCCCTTCAGGAAACTCATCTCACCACAAAAGGTAGGCACATCTTAAAAATAAAAGGCCAGTCCAAAATTCTACAAGCTAATGGAACCAGGAAACAGGCAGGGGTAGCCATTATGCTATGTGACAAAGTGGACTTCAAACCAAAAAAAATCATAAGAGACACAGATGGATACTACATTTAAATCACAAGTGCAATTCACTGGAAGACTTCACAATACTGAACATATATGCAACTAATATGGCCCCTACACACACATTAAGCAAACCAAACAGCATCTAAAGTGAGAAATCAACCTCCAAACGATAATTCTTGGGGATTTCAACACCACCCTCTCAACATGGGATAGATCAACAAGTCAAAAACTTAACAGAGACACTTTGGAACTTAATCAAACCCTTAAAGAAATGGACCTTACAGATCTCTATCATACTTTTCATCCACACAACAAAGAAGACACGTTTTTCTCAGAAGCACACAGAACTTTCTCCAGAATAGATGACATATTGGGCCACAAAACGAATCTCCACATATACAGGAAAATTGAAATTCTAACCTGTACCCTATCAGACCACCATGGTCTGAAGCTTGACATTCACAACATAACAAAAAAACAAAAAATACACTAACTCCTGGAATCTAAACAGTATGATGCTAAATGAGAATTGGATTCAGGAAGAAATTACAAAGGAAATCAATATTTCCTGGAAGCAAATGATAATGAAAATAAACTTATCAAAATCTTTGGAACACAACGAAAGGTGTCCTAAGAGGTAATTTCATAGCTCTTAATGGAAACATCACAAAAAGTAACTTAACAATGAAGCTTAAAGCTTTAGAGATACTAGAGAAATCCGATCCCAAAAACAGTAGAAGAGAAGAGATTCACAAAATAAGGGGAGAAATATCTGAAATTGAGATTAGGAAAATGATACAGAGAATCAACCAGTCAAAAAGCTGGTTCTTTGAAAAAATCAGTAAGATTGATACATCCCTAGCTAAACTGTTGGAACCGGAGTTCCTCCAAGTCACCCGCCCCGACCCCAAAAGGAGACACGAGGACCGAGAGGCTGCTGCAAAGGCAATAGGCGAGTTTATTCTGGCATGCCAGGACTGCCTCCCTCTTGCAAGCAAGAGAAGAGCGGCCCCGACTGAGGTTGGGGTAGGGTTTTTATAGGGTAGCAAAACATATGAAAACATTCTGCATTTTTCTATAGCACTCTTTGGCACACTTTTTACAGCACACAAGGAAGTTGAGTCAGCCAAGGGTGACCATCAGATGTTCTGGTCGAGGTCTCAGTCAGCACGTCCGCAGCAGGGCTGACTTGTTTGTGCAAGATAGCAGTGGGCTTGGGGTGAAGCTTAGGTTATAGTTACTAAGGCTTTGGTGGTATTTGGCATAACTGCACGTATTAGACCTTGAGAGGGGGAGCATTTCCCGGAATTCTGTGCGGGGAGGGGGCAAGCGTGCTTAGACGGCATCTGGACATACTGAAAACATTTCTCCGAGACCTTGAAGGGGGAAGATTCCTGGAACCAACTTTAGGGGGAGGTCTGGGTGGTCTAGTATCTGGGTCTGGGTGGTTTGGCATCTGGCCCTCTCACAGGGACCTTGAGAGGGGAGATGTTTTCCAGTCTCTAGCCACCTGTTGTTTTCAGAACTCTGAAAACTGCTGACCACCAGGCTCAAGGACATAGACATTTCTGGTTTTGGGTCTGTCTAAAATTTCCTTTTCTTCCACAAAACTAACCAAAAGCAAGAGAGAGAAAACCCAAATTAACAAAATTAGAAATGAAAATGGAGTTATCACTACAGATCCCTCAAAAATTCAGAGTATTATGATGTCATATTTCAAAAACTTACACTGTGAAGTCTGACAAAACCAAAGACATGGATGAATTCCTAAGTAAGCACAACTTACCTAAATTGAATAAGGAAGTTTTGAATTATTTGAATAGTCCTATAGCATATGAGGAAATCAATGAAGCAATCTCAAATCTTCCCACCAAAAAGTGTCCTGGACCAGATGGATTCAGCACAGAGTTCTACCAGATAGTCAAGAAACAAATAACCACCACTTCTTAAACTGTTTCATCAAATAACAAAGGAAGGAACACTACCAAATTCGTTCTATGAAGCTAATATTGTCTTAATCCCAAAACCTAATACAGATACACTTAAAAAAGAAAACTATACGCCAATCTCTTTGATGAACACAGATGCAAAGATGCTCAAGTAAGCCTTAGCAAATCAGATTCAAAAACATATCAAAAAGATCATTCAGGAGGATCAAGTAGGCTTTATCCCAGGAACACAGGGTTCTTTCCACATATGCTAATCAATAAACGTAATTCACCATATAAACCAGTCCAAAATTTAAGACCACATGATAACTCTCAATAGATGCAGAAAAAACTTTTGACAAGATCCAACAGCTTTTTATGATCAAAACCCTTTTATCAATACAATAAAAGCTGTATACAACAAGCCAACAGCAAGGATTATACTCAATAGGGAAAGATTGAAGCATTCCCGCTTCATTCAGGCACTAGACAAGGCCTATCCACTCTCACCACTTCTATTCAATATTGTACTTGAAGTCTTAGCTGGGGCCATAAGACAAAAAAGGGAGATAAAAGGGATTCAAATTGGCAAGGAAAAAGTCAATTTATCTCTCTTTGCAGATGACATGATCATATACCTGAGTGATCCTAAAAACTCCACCAGGAAACTTCTGGAACTAATAAAGAAGTTCAGCAGGATGGCAAGACACAAAATAAACATACAAAAATCAGTGGCCTTCCTATATGCCCAGAATGAAAGAAGTGAAGAAGCCCTGAAAGAAACAATCCCATTTAATATAGCCCCTAAAAAATGAAATACCTTGGTATAAACCTAACCAAGGAAGTAAGAGACCTTTACAATTAAAACTTTAAAACCCTAATGAAAGAAATTACAGAAGGTAGAAAGACCGCCCATGTTCCTGTATTGGCAGAATCAATATCATAAAAATGAACATCTTGCCAAAGGCAATATACAGATTCAATGTTATACCAATTAAAATCCCAAAGCAATTCTTTAAAGAAGTTGACCAAACAATCTCAAAATTCATATGGAGGCACAAAAGACCCAGGATAGCAAAAACAATCCTGAGTAACAAAAACACGGCTGGAGGTATCACCATACCAAATGTTAATCTATACTACAAATCCATAGTTGTATAAACAGCCTGATACTAGCCCCAAAATAGACACACAGATCAATGGATAAGTGTTGAAAACCAGATATAAGCCCACACAATTAACAGCCATTTGATCTTTGGCAAAAGGGCCCAAAAAATCCAATGGAAAAAGAACAGCATCTTCAAAAAATGGTGCTGGCAGAACTGGATGCCCTCATGCAAGAAAATTAAAACTCAACCCATACTTGTCACCATGTACAAGACTTAATTCCAATGGACCTCAATATAAGGCCAGAGACTATAAAAACTTTAGTTGAAAGGGTAAGGAATTCCCTGGAGCTGATTGCACTAAGCCAACAGTTCCTAAATGAAAATCTGATAGCAAGCTCACTACAACCAACACTCCACAGATGAGATCTTATGAAATTAAAGAGCTTCTGTTCAGATAAAGAGATTGTAACTGGAACACAAAGACAACCCACAGAATGGGAGAAAATCTTCACTAACCACATATCTGATAGAGCTCTATTATCCAGAGTGCACAAAGAACTTAGAAAACTAAACACCAAGGAAACTAATGGCTCAATTAAAAAATGGGCCCTGGAACTTAAAAGAAACTTTACTAGGGATGAAATTAAAAATGATGAATTAATGAAATTTGTCAGGAAATGGATGGAATTAGAAAAAGTTATATTGAGTGAATTATCCCAGACACAGAATATTAAACGCCATATATACTCCCTAATAGGTGGATCCTAGTACCAAACCCACTTAGTCACACACTCAAAGATAAATCTTTGTAATACCTACAGTAATTGCAAAGATTATAAACAGGAGGGAAGAGGAAGGAGAGCCCCGCCAGAAACAAGGACAGAGGGGATCATGCTACAGCAGAGAAAATAGGCCACCATCCAATACTGTAAGTAATGAGTCATCTGGTGAAGCTCACAGTCTTTCCTTCCTGGTCACTTGCAACTGCTGGGGTTTGGTCTCACCAGACAGGGAGAGCAAAGACTCTGACAGATAGACGGTAATCATGCTGCAAATGGGAGACTGACCCCCTCTCACTGCGGTCTCCTACTCATTTCATCTACCTTTGAATCTACTCTTATAATAAGACACTATTTTCACAGCCTTTTATCTCTGGCTAGGAAGTGACATCCAGTTCCCTTCAGGTGGAGCCAAAGGCAGTGCAGGAGCAGCAAAACTGGAAAGAAAAAAAAAAAAAAAACAGAATTCAGAGCATCAGAGACCCTACATTAATCACCAGGCCAGCCTGATCTCTCCCCATCTCAAAGCTCAGGGAAATTTGCGGGAGAGGGGTCGATAAGATTGTAAGAGCCTAAAGATGGGGAGGAGCAATGATATGCAAGATACTCCAAAGATGTTAGAGCCAAAGTAATCATAATAGGACTTTGCATGACCTGTGCAATAACCATGATATCATTGATTCCCCAAAGGCTAGCATGAATCACAGGCACTAGGATCCTTACAGGTAAGGGATTAACAGCCACATTAATGTTCCTATACTAAAGAGGAACACAAAACAAAAAAGAGTTCTAGCAAAGCTATTGAGTCCTTACACCTCATCAGAAGAGGAGGATCCAGAAGAAAGTTTGACATGCACAGTAAAGGGTGCTCCAGGAATGGGAGGGGGGAATGGGGCACTGGGAGAAAGGAAGGAGGGGGGAAAGGAAGGGGAAAAAAGGAATTCAGGGAGGGGTGGAGGGAAGGAGGGGAAGTTTGTATGAGTGGGAAAAAAGTATATATATATCCTGATATGAAAAAAATAAAAGAAAATAAAAGAAATGGTCACTGTAGCCGTTACTCTGTCTGCTGCTGTGAGACACCATTCAGACTGAAGCCACCATTCAGACTGAAGGGAGATTTATTTGGCTTATGATTCCCGAGGGGAGATACAGTCCATCATGTCAGAAATGGTATGGCTGGCTGGCAAAAACTGGAGGCAGTTTAGGATGTCCATCATGAAGTCTGACAGAGCTAGTTGAAAATTCGAAGAGCAGAATGATAGAGAAGCAGGATGGAGAGAACCAACCTCAAGCCCACTGCCTGTGACCTGCTTTCCTTCAGCAAGTCTCCACTTCCTAAAGTTCCCATACCTTCCCAAACATGAACTAAGGATTCAAACACATGAGTCTATGGGGACAACTTATATTCAAACCATGACACACCCTCTAATTAAGGAGCTCACAAACATGTAAACAAATATATTTGTGAACAAAAGTAAACAATGGTAGAGGTATATGAAGAGTGCTAGGTGTCACATGGATGCAAAACTTGATATAGTTAGGGAAGGCTTTACCATGGAGGCTCGCTGCTGTGAACTTAATGTCTATTCTCATCAAATTCATATGGTGAAATCTGACCTCCAATGTGCTGATATTAGGAGACAGAAATTGTTGAACATGTTTAGGTCATGAATAGGGTTAAGGCCATTTTTAAAAGAAGACTCAAGGGAACTCATCATTCTATCAAATGAGAACACATAGAAAATACTGTCTTTGAACCAGAAAGCCACCATAAAAAACTTTTGGCACCTTGACGTGGACAACCCAGCATGCGGAGCTGTCAGAAATTAATTTCAGTTGTTTGCAAGCTGTTCAGTTTACAATGCTTTATTATGGAAGTAGACTAAATAGACTAAGATAGCATTAAATAGAATAAGACAGTTATTTTAGCCTAATTTCATGGAAGAATTAAAGTCCATCTGGTGGACTTGATCAGAAAATATTTCAAGCTGACAGAATAAGGAGAATGATGTAATTAAAACTGATATACTTTTGGATGGCATTTTTTATATACATGGTGAGATGGTATATTTTGATACAAGTAAAAATTTGGGTAAAGGTAAATAGAAGTTACATCTAAATTATCAAAAACCAGGTTGGACATAAAATTTTATGAAATTACTTAAAATGAATGCAATACCCAATCAACCAACTCATGACCTATTGCTTTAAAAGTACTACATAATGACCTCACACTGATTAGTATTTGCTGAAATAAGTAGTAGAAATCCATAGTACAGAGATTCAATTTAATATTGAGTGGCTGAGAACAGGTTTTACTTTTTTGTGCAGTTTCTGTGATAAAATACCAACAAAAGCAACTTATGAGGACAAAGGGTTTATTATGGCTCACGATTGCAGGTTATAATTCACAAATGTGGGGAAGTTATAGTGGAATGAATTTAAAGAAGCTCATCCCATCAAATCCATAGTGGAGAACAGAAAGCAAGGGATGAATACATGCATGTGTGATTGCTTTCCAGTGTTCATCTTAGTCTCTTTATCTGTATATAACCCTGACTCCTTCCTATGGAATGACATTGCCCACTATTAACTGGGTCTTCTCACTTCAACTAATGCAATCCAGACAATATCTCACAGACATGCCCACAGGTCAGTTTTAATCTAAAGAATACTTTTTAGGTGTGCCTGGAGACCTGTTTCCTAGGTGTTAGGTGGAAAATGGATACTAAAGCCAGCTTATCTTTATATAAGTATAAAGTATATAGTATATAGGACATTAAATATGTACTCATTTGTGTCAGGCTACCCATTTTTTTCCTTTTTTGATGTATGTGTGTGTGTGTATGTGTGTGGGGGGTGTGTTTGGGTGTTATGTGGATGGATGCTCATGCATATGTGAGCATGTCTACAAGAGGTCATTTGAGTGTGTATGTCTGTGGTGGTCCAAGGGTGACAGTGGGAATCATCTTGGGTTGTGTATTCTTCCATTGTATTGTTTTGCTCTGGGGTTTCCCAGACTCAGCCTTCAGAAAAAATATTTGGAGTACAAATTACAGGATACTACTGATATTTTTACTTGGGATGTAGAGATTCAAACTCAGGTCTTTTTGCTCGTGAAGCCAAGGTTTTAGCCATTGAGCAACCTCCTCAAGCCCCAAACATTCTTGAAACTGAAAGTTTCCAGCAAGTTCTCAGGTACTTGCCAGTACAGATATTCCATATGAAACTCACATAGAGGATCACACATATATAAAGAAGTAGGAGAGAGACAGGCTAGAAAGGAAAAAGGATGAAGTGGGACAGGAGGGAGAGTGGAATAGGATAATAAGGGGTACAAACACTTAAGTTCATTGTATTCATGAATGAAAGTGTCAAAGAATTAAAAAAATAAAAATAATAAATTGGGAATTTTCATAAAAAACTAATACTGTTAAATGTCTTCTTTTCTCCACAACTGCTTCTTGAGACTTCCTTTACCCTTACTTAGTCCATGGGCAGAATAAGGTTGTTACTTGATGCAAGGATCTCAGGATAGCTTATCTTTTAACAATAGACCCTTAACATTCTTAGGATGTTTTCTGACTCTGCTGTGTCATAGTATGTAATATATGGATTTCTTTCCACCACTGGCCTGTCTGCTTGGAGGGTCACTGTCTCACTAATACCAGCAAACTTGATTGAGGATTGTGAATACTATTGGCTTGTCCTAAGAGCAGGACAATCCACTTCTCTTCTGCCTGACTTACATTTTAGAAGCTGCTTCTAGCTGATGGGCCTTCCCCATCAACTAGATGATCTGCAAGTTCACTGTGATCTTAACTCAATTACTACTTCTCTACAAATGTGCCCAGAGCTTGGACCTTCAACTATAAAGTTGACACCTGTATCTAACTATGACACAGGGAAATTAAACCTGCTGAGTTTTCTCATACATTATTTTTACACAAATTTGCACTTATTGAGTTTCCTTAACTCTTATTAGCAATGATTTAACTCTTCAGAGCACAGGACTTGTACATATTTAAGAAAATAAAGAGACAAGCAACTAGAAAAAATATTTGGAGTACAAATACTGTTCAAATAGTTAAAACTTCTAAAACATTAATACAATTCAATGCAAGAAAACAAATGAACTTGTTTAAAAGTGCACACAAAGTCTGAGTTGACTCTATATAAATGAATGTAGTGTGAAATGCCATCACATGTAAAAGTTGTTTTACATAAGAGGTAAAAAATGCTGCTCATATCAAATCCAGTCTTACTAATTTGTAAAATTTTGCAGAATTACAGCATTGTTTTGTGCATTAGATGACTGACACATTTACACATCACGTACAAATAATTAGAATAGACTGATTTGGATAATATCATGATTTTTTTTCTAGAAATACTCACCCTGGAGGAGAAAGAAGGGAGAAAGAGGTAGAAATCCTATGCCTGGATCTGGATGGTGTTGCTCAGTTCAACTCACTCTTTTTTTAATCAAACTTTTTTTGCCTAATAATACAAGCTTAATAGATATCCCTCTTCTTCCTCCCCTCTCCCTTACCCCATTGTACTCTTCCTCCCTCCTTTCCCACCCACCCACCTCTTACCTCTTTTCCTTTCCTATTCCTCTCTTGGTGCTTCCTGCTTTCTCCCTCCCATCTCCAGAGCATCTGTTTATGTGGGCACTGAATTTGTGACAGTTCAGAAGTCAGTGGCATAGCTTGGGACCCTTTCTTGAGCTGCTGCCTTGTATGGGAACTCTATTTTTTAACCCCTTGCTTCTAAGGACCTACTGCCTGAAGTCTTCTCTGCTGTAATCCCTGCTACACTTTGGTGTGTTGTTGACATGTCAGGCATAGTGTAGATCAGGCAAGATCCAATTTATATTGTGGCTATATCCTGGCTGCTTCAGCCCTGACTTGTGTAGAGTACCTTGCATATCCTTGGTCCTCCCCACTTTAGGCTCTTACAATCGTGCCACTTTCTCTCCCCTAAGGTTCCCTGAACTTTGGATGTGAAGAGATTCGGCTGGTCTGGTTCCAGGTGAATATTGTGGGTCTTTGGTGTTCTGAATTATGGTTTGTTGTTGTTTTCAACTTTTGCCTTTCCTGCACTGCCCTTGGCTGCATCCTGATTGGTTGTCAAGGTACTCTCCTAACCAAAGATAAATGATTGTTTAAATAAAGATTTTAATATAAGAAGAGACTCAAAGGCAGATGGAAGAATAGAAATGGGACACAGCAGTGAGAGGGGTCAGTCTCACATTTGCCAGTACCTATACCTCCCTGACTGGGATGATCAAACCTATTCAGTCCCAGATGAACAGGAAAGAAAGTGAGAGTGAGCTGCATCAGATGTTTCATTACTTACATGCAATACATGACTGTGGTCTAATTTCTTTATTGAAGTGAGTTCTTTTGTTTCCTTTCTTTTGAGGTCTTCATTTCTCTTCTCTCCTGTTTAAAAGCCTTTATAATTATAGTGGACATTACAGTGATTTACTATGGACTATGTTATTAAGTGGGTTTGTAACTAGGATCCACTTATTAGGGAGCACAAACAGCCTCTAACTTTCTGTGTCTGGGATACTTCACTCAATATAATTTCGTCTAATTCCATTCATTTCCTGGCTAATTTCAATTCATCTTTTTTTGATGGCCGAGTAGTATTCCATTATATAAATGTACTACGTTTTCATTATCCATTTGTCAATCGTTGGGTATTTGTGTTGATTCTTGTCTTTGCTATTGTAAATAGTGCTGCAATGAACATGGTTGTACTCATGTCACTGTAGTGAACTGATGCCTTTTGGGGGCATAATTCCCAGTAGTGGTATAGCAGTGTCATATGGCATTTCAATCCTTAACTTTTTTATAAATCTCCATACTGATCTCCAGAATGCTTATATAAGCTTGAATTAACACCAGCAATATATGAGAGTTCCCTTTCCTTCACATCCTCACCATCATTTGGTGTTTCTTTGTATTGTGATTTCACCATCTTGACCTGGATGAGATGATATCTCAGGGTACTTTTGATTTCTATTTCCCTGATGGCTAGGGAAAAAATGTAAAACATTTTTAAAAGATATTTGTTACACATTTAATTTCATTGCTAGAAAAGTTTCTTTTGAGTTTTGAGACCCATTTTTCTCTCTCCTTGGTATTTAATTTTTTTATTATTATTATTTATTCAACTGTGTGCATATGCATGTGCGTGTGTGTGTGTGTGTGTGTGTGTGTGTGTGTGTGTGTGTGTGTCTGTGTGTCTGTGTGTCTGTGTCTGTGTCTGTGTAGAACCATGGACGAATTCGCGAACCACATGGACACCTCCACCTCCTTCTGCCCCGGGATTCACGGGCATTTTTTTAAATCTTTATGTCTAGTTAATAGAGCTCTATCGGATATATGGTTAGTGCAGATGTTCTCCCATTCTATGGGTTGCCTTTTTGCTCAGCTTACAATCTCTTTAGCTGAACAAAAGGTCTTTAATTTCATAAGATCCCATTTGTTGAGTATTGGTTCTAGTGCCTGTGCTATTTGGTTTCTGTTTAGGAAATGTTGGCCTAGCTCAATCTGCTTGAGGAGTTTCTTCCTCTTTCATCTAGAGTTTTTATAGTCTCTGGCCTAATATTAAGGTTCTTGATACATTTGGGTTTGATTCCTGTGCATGGTGTACAAGTAAGGTGCAGGTTTAATCTTCTGCATATGGATATCCACTTTTGCTAGCACCATTTGTTGAAGATGTTGTTCTTTTTCCATTGAGTTTTTTGGGCCCCTATATCAAAGATCAAATAGCTATAATTGTGTGGGTTTACATCTGGGTCTTTAACCCTGATTCATGGTCTATGTGGTTATTTTGGAGCCAATACCAAGCAGTTTTTATTACTATGGATTTGTAGTGTAGATTAAGGTTTGGTATGGTGATACCTCTAGCAGTGTTTCTGTTACTCAGAATTGTTTTTGCTATCCATGCTCCTTTGTGTTTCCATATGAATTTCGAGATTTTTGTCCAATTTGTTTAAAGAATTGCTTTAGAATTTTGAGTGGTATAGTCCTTGAATCTGTTTATTGCTTTTAGTAGAATGGTAATTTTCATGATGTTAATTCTGCCGATCCAGAAGCATTGTAGGTCTTTCTATCTTCTGGTGTTTTCTGTGATTTTTATTTTCAGGGTTTTAAAGTTTTCACTATAAAATTCTCCCACTTCTTTGGTTAAATTTATATCAAAGAATTTCCTATTTTAGGGGCTATAGTAAATGTAATTGTTTCTTTTAGGAGGTTTTCACTTTTTCATCTTTGTTGTATAGGAAGGCCACTGATTTTTACACATTTATTTTGTAATCTGCCACTCTGCTGAACTTATGTATTAATTCCAGGAGTTTCCTGGTAGATTTTTTAGGATCACTCAGATACATGATCATGTCATCTGCAAATAGAGATATCTTGACTTCTTCTTTTCTGATTTGAGTCCCTTTTATCTCCTTTTCTTGTCTTAGGGCTCTAGCTAAGACTTCAAGTACAATATTGAATAGAAGTAGTGAGAGTGAACAGCCTTGTCTAGTTCCTGATCAAAGCAGGAATATTTTAAATTTTTCCCCACTGAGTATAATCCTTGCTGTTTGTTTATTGTATACAGCTTTTATTATGCTGATGTAAGTTCCTTCCATTCCAACTGTCTCTAGGGTTTTGATCATAAAAGGATGTTGGATTTTGTCGAAAGCTTTTTCTGCACTTATCCAGAGTATCATATGGTCTTAGACTTTGGATTAGTTTATATGATGGACTACATTCATTGATTTGCATATGTTGAACCCAGCTTGTGTGCCTGAGATAAAACCTACTTGATCACAGTGAATGATCTTTTCGATATGTTTTTGAATCCGATTTGCAAAGATTTTGTTGAGAATCCTTTACATCTGTGTTCATCAAGGAGATTGACTTGTAGTTTACTTTTTATGTGTATCTTTATTAGGTTTTGGGATTAGTATGATACTAGCTTTGTAGAAAGAATTTGAAAGTGTTCCTTCCTTCACTATTTTATGGAATAGTTTAAGGAGTAGTTGTAATAGTTGTTCCTTAAATGTCTGGTAGAATTCTGGGCTGAATCCATCTTTTCCAGAACATTTTTTGCTGGATAGATTCAAGATTACTTTGTAAATTTCCTCATTTGTACATGACTATTAAATAATTCAAAACATCCTGATTAAATTTAAGAAAGTTTTACTTACTCAGAAATTCATCCATTTCCTTCTGGTTATCAAATTTCATGGAGTATAAGTTTTTGAAATATGGCCTTTTAATTTTCTGAATTTCTTGGGTATCAGTTGGGATAACTCCCTTTCCCTCTCTAATTTTGTTAATTTGAGTTTTCTCTCTCTTTTGATTTTGGTTAATTTAGCAAGGGGTGTATAAATTTTATTTTTTTTCAAAGAGCCAGCTCTTCATCTGGTTGATTCATTGTATCATTTTCCTTATCTCAATTTTGGATATTTCTCCCCTGATATTGCTAATCTCCTCTCTTCTACTGCTTTTGAGATTAGATTGCTCTTATGTCTCTAAAGTTTTAGCTACATTAGTAAGTTATTTATTTGTGACATTTTCATTTTTTGATATAGGCATTGAGAGCTATAAACTTACCTCATAGGACAGCTTTCATTGTGTTCATGAGATTTTGATATATTGCATTTTCATTATGATTCACATCTAAGAAATCCTGAATTTCTTTTTTGATTTATTTGGAACAAATTTCTCCTTCAGCACCACGGCATTTAATTTCCAATAATTAGCATTTTGTCTGCTACATGTTGTGTTGTAGATGTCAAGCTCTAGACCACGGTGGTCTGACAGAGTCCAGGCTATATTTTCAACTTTCTTGTATATGTGGAGATTCATTTTATGTCCCAATATGTAACCTATTTTGGAGAAAGTTCCATGGGCTGCTGAGAAGAATGTGTATCTCTTGGTGCTTGTATGGAAGGTTTGGAAGAAATCTAATAGGTCCATTTTGGTGGGTTTGATTTAGTCCCAGGGTGTCTCTGTTGTGTTTTTGGCCTGCTGATCTATCCCATGTTGAGAGTGGGGTATTGAAATTCCCAACTATTATAGATTTGAGATTCATTTGTTTTTTTCTACATAGTAGTGTTTATTTGATGAATATGGAGCAACCCCTATTAGGTGGATATATGTTCAGTATTGTGAAATCTTCCTGGTGAATTGTTCCTGTGACTAAAATGCAGTATGCTTCTGTATCTCTTATGGTTTTCTTTGGCTTGAAGTCCACTTTGTCAGGTACCCCTGCTTGTTTTCTTGTTCCATTAGCTGAAAAAATTTTGACCAGTCTTTTACTTTTAGAGTGTGCCTATCTTTTGTGGTGAGATGTGTTTTCTGAAGGCAGCAGATGGATGGGTTGTGATTTCTAATCCATATTTGTAATCTGTGTCTTTTGATTGGTGAGTGTAACAGTTACTCTTAACTATTGCTGTAAGAGAACACTCAAAGTCAAGAAACTTAAGGGAGAAAGGGAGGTTTATTCAGCTTACGGTTCCAGAGGGAAGGCAGTTTCTCATGGCAGAGGCAGCATGACTGGCTGGCCAAAGCTGGAGGAGACTAAGTCACTGCAGACATCTTGGAAGCTGAGAGCTGCAGACTGCTTGCTGCAAAGATCGACTTCTCCTGGAGGTAGGGTGGGACTAATCCACCTCAAGGCCCACCCCTTGTGACTGCCTTCCTCCAGCAAGGCTCCACCTCTCAAGGTACCATGACTTTGCCAAACACATGAGACTGTTGGGGACACATTTCAAATTATGACAGTGAGTTAATTCCATCAACATTTAGGGTTATAATGGAAAAATTGTTTTTGGTCCCTGACATATTTGTGTTTAGTTACTTTCATAAGTGTATTATTTAGCTTGTTGGTTATAATGGTAGTATACTTCCCTTCTGTCCTCCTGAATATGCTTATTGTTTTCTTCAAGCTTAAGTATCTTTTCTAGCATTTTTTGAAGGCCTGGTTTAGTGGTCATGTAAGCCTTCAACTAGTCTTGATGGTGCCAAATTTTTCTTTCACCTTGATTGTGACTGATAGTTTTAATGGGTATATCAGCCTGGGTTGACATTTGTGCTCATTTAATTTTGAAGTATGTCTCTAAAAGATCTTCTGGCTTTTACTGTTTACATTGAAAAATCATTTTTTTTATTTGGTTTACCTTTCAAAGGGACTTGGTTTTGTTTCTCTCAAAGCTCTTAGGATATTCTCTTTGGTTTGTATATATAGTGTTTTGACTATTATTTGCCATGGCAAATTTCTATTTTGGTCATATCTGTTTGGGGTGTGATATGGGTCTTATACTTGAATGGGTCTCTCTTTCTTTAGATGTGAAAAGTTTTCCTTTATTATAATTTGAAAAGATTCCTTAGGTGTGGTATTTTGGGATTCTTGCTCTGGTATTCCATGAATGTGAATGTTAACCTTCTTCAAGGTGTCCCATAACTCTTCAATATTCCTCTCAAGCATCTTTGTGGTTTTAACAACCTCTTTAATGCATCTGGTTTGTTCTCCCATTTTGTCTTCAAGATCCGATATTCTATTTTTTGCTTCATTAGTTCTGCTGATAAGACTCTCTATTGTGCTCTGGGTTGAAGATATTTTGTCTTTAGTTTGAATTTAATCTCTGCTTGAGATTGTTTTAAATGCTCTATGCCTATTTTTGTTTCTTCAACTGCTCATCCAAGTGCCTGTTGTGTTCCTGTTCAAAGTGGTTGATGTGGTTACTTAAATACTCATGGATATCTACTTTCATTATTTTGATCATAGTAAGATCAGGCTTTGAAAATCATTGCCTTGGATTTGATTTTCTTGTCTATTTTCTGAGAGTTTGTTCTGGTTGGATTCCATCATTTTGGGGTTAATGCTTTTTGTAGGAGATTTTTGTCTTGGTTTTTATTTCTCATAAATTTGTGCTGCAACCTAACATTTTTCATTTTATCTCTTACTTTCCTTCTTGATGTGTTTTTTTGGCTGATCTGAATTACAGAGTATTACTACACTTAGGCAGGTATTGCTAGTGTTTGCTTTGGAGTTGGATATGCCTGTTTGGTGTTGGTGGTCTTTCCTAGATGAGGCTATTGGATTATTAGTACATCAATTAAGGTAGCTTTAGTATACAGGGATTGAAGTTTAATACAGTATTTCACTTTTTATGTTTTACATCATTGGTGATATGTGAGGGTGAATGCTATAGTCCCTGAAGTTTTATGAGTTTTTAGATGGGGTATGTGGAAATATTAAGCTCTGGTGACTAGTAATTGAGAGTAAAAGGAAGGGGTTTATTTATCTTAGAGGTGGAAGTGAACATTCTCTCACATTTGATGGAATGATTTTAGAAGTCCTCAGATGAATGGTGTTGGTCCCCTAGTCCATTGCTTGGGTTTTCTCTAGACTTTGTTGAATTCTTGAAAACTATGTTTTTTAATTATATGTGGGATGGGGGAGAGAGAGAAAGAAAACAGGAGGAAGAGAAGGAAGAACACCACCACAGGAGATGATTAGGTGTCTTGGTAGAGGCTGCTGGGCTCATGGCCACTAGGACCTTAGGGCAAGGAGGAGAAAACCCTCTGGGACCCAGAGTGGAAAGGCCCAACTGGCTAGTGGGACCCACTGATGTACTGGGGATTGGGGTGTGACCTGGGGGCCTTTCAGACCTTACAATGAGGAACAAGGAGCCTGCTGGAGGCAGAGAAGTAAGGGCTCAGCTCACTCTTTTACTAAAGAATTGAATGTTATTTTCTTATTTACTATCATTCTTTGAAAGTGAGTTACCCCCTACACATACAGATTTCCATGTTTCCATCTTTAATTCATGTTAATGTTTAAGAATACTGTAGTATCTTTAGGAGGTACAGCCTTTCTAAAGGTAAGAAGGTTACAGGGGGTAGAATTGGATAGCTTGGACTTGCATCTTCTCAGTTTGCACTTGCTCTCTGTCTCTTAATGATTGCTACAATGAACTATGGGCTTCCTTTTTCTGCCTACATGCGTACTTTCTGTATCTCACATTACACTACATTTCTGGAATTGCAAGCAAAATAAATCAGTAGCAATGAAAAGAAGAGTAACTTCAGTACTTGCACTAATTAAACTGTTGAGTGGGTGTTCTGTTATTTTTTGCCATCTGAATTTCTCCTCTTTCTGGAGAACAAGGAACAGAGGTTGCACTTGGGTCAGACCATAGTAAAATGGAGACTCAACCATGGCAAATCATCTATGGAAAAAAAAGCTCACAGACTCCCAAATCAATATTTATTGAGGAAAATCCCACAGTAAGGTATCACCATAGTCTTATACTGTCCTTATGATAAAATATGATTATATCAAGCATGGGTGAAGGGGTAAAAGTACTATCAATTTCACAGTCTATTAAGGTCCGTGTTCCTTTTTGGGGTGAAGCACAATTATTTAATCATAGAGAAAGGACAGCCCAAGCAGTGACTCAGACTGAGGTACTTTGTCTGCTCTGAAAAGACCACAAAGCAGATATGGTCATCCATACTTCACATTTCAGAAGCAACGTTCTTTCTTGATATGTTCTGGATCTTAACAAATATTTCAATCCCCTTTTCCTGGAGGACTCCTCAAAACAGGTAAAAATTGTTAATCTCACCATCATCTTCCCATCTGAAGAAATCTTACTGCCATAGGTAGATGCAATGAATCTTTTTTTCAGAACTGTCATTACCAATGGGGTTGCTTCACAGAAACTTTTAAGTTCAGAAAATGTTTCAGTGTAACCTCCATATTTTGCCACAGAGGGGCAATGCTGTTTCAGAGAAAAAAAAAGTCCTGTCTTCCACATTTTCACCAATTGGCAGAAATTATATTTCCAAATGTTACTATTTCATTAAATGTATTTATATGTCATGTAAATTATTTGTCTGTCTCCTATCTCTCTATACATTTATCAGTTTATCCTAGAGTCCTATAGTCAAAAAATGGTTCTGCAAGTAAATTCTTTGAAGGTATATGCTGTTCTTCAAATCCAGGATCCCATTAATTGTATCATATAGTCTGTCTAATATTGTCACCCATGCATGTCCCAATGTCCAGTCACTTATTAGATATGGCTAATGCCTACAATTATTTTTATTAGTTTATTATTTTCCCCATTCATACAAACTTATTAGGTACCCTGGTCCCCTCTCTCCCTCCACACGTCTCTGGACTACCTTGCTCCTTCCTACTGCTTTCCCTTCTTTCCCCACCCTCCCTCCCTTTCTCCCAGTGCCCATTCCCCTCTCCCCCAGCATGGTTTAGTGTGAATGTCAAACTTCCCTCTGGGTCCTCCTCTCTAATGAGGTGTAAGGACTCAGTAGCATTGCCTAGAGCCTTTTCTTGTGTTCTCCTTTAGTAAAGGAACACTATTGTGGCTGTTAATCCCTTGCTTATAAGGATACTATTTCCTGTGATCGATGCTACCCTTTAGGGGATCACTGCTATGCTGCTCAATGCTCAGGCATTCAGTTTTCTCTATTAGTTTCATTTTGCTGTCCTTTAGGATTGAGACCAAATTGAAAGTTAGAGCTATGCCTCTCATTCTGATGTGCTGTGATTTAAAATTACCTAACTTAAACTGCTCAATGAACTAGAGAACCATCTATTTAACTTGAACAGTTATAGCTTCAGGAAAACTTTCAGACTAATCTAAAGTGACTCTTAGTTTGCTCAAAATGGAATCTTACAATTATGTGATATTACCCATGGTTTATTGTTTCAGTGAATATTAAAAAAAGAATAACAACAAAAACAACCAGTTGTATAAGTATCTTATGTCTACACAAAAACAAACAAAAACTCATAATGATCCTTTTGGATCCTATTAAATTAACTTCTGATTGAGTAATGACCAGGAAATTTCCATTATTTAGGAAAATTGTTCTCCAAATACAGAGGAATATACTATAATATCAGATATTCTGTTCGTTTAAAAAGAAAACAATTACAGAACGTAACCAGGGCCTTTTAATGCAAAACAAAAAATTCCAACAACTGTCAATACTTTTGTCAAAAAACATATAAAACTTCATTTCCATTAGAATGTAGTTCTTTTGGCACACTAACAGTTGAAAAACCAAGAACAGATTTTATATATTTGTAAAATTGCAAATGATTATTGAGTTTCATCTTCTAGTCTTTCTTCATAGAAAGCAATTACAATTGAGGACACTACGTTTACCTCTTTTGACAGCACTAAGTCAGCCTCATCTGAATCCTTCCATTCATGAGAAGCATCAACTCTCCACTACTGTCAGTGACACCAATTATTCGTTCAGAATGAAGATATCTTGGTTTGTTAGCGGCATCTCTTCTCTATCATCAAATTCACTGTTAGATAATGATTTTCTTTATGCACCATCTTTTTCTTTACCAGTTTTTTGGGGAAATGCTTCAATTAACTCTAGACAATCTAAACTTTCTTCTGGTTCCCAAGTATCATCAGCATCTCTAAACCCCTTCCACTTCAGGAAAAACTCCATGTTTTAACTCTTTCTGTCTGTTTTTTCCCATTTTTTGCAATATAGATTTATTGGAGGTCATTTTTTGAAAATAATAGATTTGGAAGAGTTCACTGCATCAGGATGTTCCAACCACAGGTCCTGCAGTGACTGTTTTGATTGCATTTTTTACAACAAAAATTCTAGGTGCTCTACAAGTTTTCCATAAATTCTTTTAACTTCTGTTATTTATAGTCTAGAGGAGTCTTAGTTTAGGACATTTGTTTTAATTTATTCTTCAATGTCTTCTGGTGTTACTATGAAAGCATAAACTGATTTTCTTGATTTTTAATCCATGAGGTTAAAAATACATTAAATGCTAAACATTTATTCAGACTCAGGATAGCAGCAATCAATAATCCTGTGCTGTTGAATGGCCAGAGCCATGTGCCCTGTGGCACCTACAGAACATTTTCCACACTCTCTCACCCATTTGAAGATCAAGTTCCTCTAGAACAGATCATTCCACTATTTTCTAGATTCTCTTCCACAAGCAAATACTTATATATATTAATTAGGCTGAATTCTGTTTTGTATGAAATAAAATAATTTTCATCAACTTAACTACCTTGTGCCATTTTGTACGGTAATATAAAAGACATATATGAACTATTGTAATAAAATTTAAGTTCCCTTAAAAAAAGTACCATGTGTTCTCTCTGTTCTGATCCATGACAAGAGCATGAAATCTTTTTTGTATGAGTATCCTTTGGATACTATTTATTTATGTATATATGAACTTGCATGCTGCTATCGCTGGTGGTGTTAGTAAAAAGTTTCTTTTAAGAAGTAGATTTCTGATTCTTGATGACTGTAGTTTAGAAACACTAGATTTGTGAGAGAACAGAGAAATGTTTCCTGTGTCAGAAACAGCTTTTAGACAGCTATGTATGGGTGGAGCCACTGAAAGAACCCCAGTGCCTGTGAAGTGGTGGCCAGAGTTCCTTCTGTGGGGAGACAGGAGTCCATCTAAGTTCTCACCGAACTTCAGACCCGGGAGGAATGGACAGGATCCTGGTAGCATCAGTCTTAATCCTAGGCCTTCATCTAACCCGTAAGTGCTGGAGGTAAATACAACTACATGTGATTCATTTGGAGGAATGAGAACTGGGGACCAAGAAGCAACCTGGAGCTATAAAGTTTAAGTCTCCTTGGGACATACTGACATTTGTTATTTCTTCACACAGGGGTGAGTGGTCAACGGAAGGAGAGTCACGACCAGCAGCAAGTGAAGCAAAGTCTTCAGTCTCTGGCAGTCTGGGAAGGAGAGGTTTCCGTTCTGAACTGCAGCTATGAGAACAGCGCATTTGACTACTTCCCTTGGTACCGGCAATTCCCAGGGAAGGGTCTTGAACGAGTAATCACCATACGTTCGGTTTCAAACACAGAGATACATGAAAGATTCCAAGTCTTCTTCAGGAAACGTGACAAGCAACTGTCCTTGTATATCACAGCTTCGCACCCTGGAGACTCAGCCACCTACTTCTGCGCCGCAAGCGCACAGTGCTCTCCAGGCACCTGCAGGCTGTACCCAAACCTGTAGTTGTGGTTCCAACAAGCCTTGTTGTGGCTCTTCGCCTGACAGAGAGGTGGGCTTGTGTTCATTTGCACAAACAGGTGAAACTGTAACTAAAAAAAACACTGTAAGAATTAAACAAATTTAGCACCCAAAGCAAATGGAACTGAAGTCAGTTTTGCTGCTTTTCTCCAATCTCCCTTTTCTCTTCAGGATGGGCTAGAGTTTTAAGTGTGCATCTTATCTAGCTCAGACAAATTGTTCTCCCAAGCAGTTGTGGAGATAGTTCTCTGGGTGCTTCCTTTTTGTTAACCAAAGAATTATAAAAGCCCATCTCCCCATGTTCTTGACAACACATCATTATTGGACTTTTTTGGTACATCTGATATAAATGTCATAAAACTATTTTGTGTCTTACTTTCCTTCGAGTGTCATTCGACTTGGTGTTCAAATGTGCACTGACTATTCTTTTTTTGGTTTTGTTTGAATTTCTTTCTATCCTTATCTACATTTGTGATCAAATCTTTAAGTAAGTAGGCATTTACAAGGATGCAGCCCCACTTAAACAGAATAAACAATCAGTAATAAATGCAAAATGTAATTTAGTCATTGAGTAAAAATACATAGCTTGTCCATTAAAGAAATTGTATATGTGATTTCAAAGATCAATTAAAAATGTAATGATGAATGTACAAAGAATGAGACATATTTTATCCCATTATTTATAAGAAATCACTAATATATATTGTTTGTAATACACGTGAAGTGCAATATTTCAAATAACATGAAGGGAAAGGGAACATCTCCAATGACAGATTTAAATATATTGTTTATTTTAAGATGAGCGAGAGAATATGAATGCCACAGTGTGTATGTGGAGTTCAGAAGGTAACTTTGAGAAATCAAATTTTTCTTTCCATCATGTGTACTGTGGATATCCAACTCAGGTTGCCAGGTTTTGTAAGTACCACCTTAACCTGTGTTTCAGTTACAAATGTTAACAAATCCACAATCAAATGACTATGTGACCAAGGGTTTTATTCTGGCTTAGTTGTAGTACCCAATCAACAGTGATAAGAGAGTCCATACCAACACAGTGGGTTGAGGGAACTATATCCATATCTTCATAGTACTACCGAAAGAGGGACAATCCTTATTTTTCAGACTAGCAAGTCTGATCAAATATCCTAAAGGATTCCAACCTCCTTAATCAGTTCCCTCCATCTTATTCACCTACCTAGCGTCTAGTCCCATCCCCGGTAGCCTGGGCACTCCCAGTCAATCAATCTTCTAGAGACTTGTGGAACTCCTAACTCAACTGTCAATTCTTCTCAACTGTACTCTGTGCTCAAGCCCCTAATTGCCAAGGTATTAGCTGTAACTAACTATAACATCCTGTGAACTACCTCACCAACACCACCAGTAGGTTTTTTTATTTGACCTCAGAGGAGAAGGGTGTCTACTTTATACCTGAGCAAATGAATAGAAAGAGAAGCAATACAAAGAGTTCTTCAGGAAATAATTCAGAGTTAAATATCTGCTTGGTGTTATGGACAGTTGCCTGTTACATAGTTTTCTGTACTTTCTCACATGTAGACTTCTTGAGATTTTGTAAATTAGTAGAAAAAGCTACAATTTTTTGCTATTAAAGATATATTAATATTATTTTTGCACTTGATTATTTCTAATGTTTTATATATGAATGTAGTGACTTTATAATATTTTCAACCCTGAGTCCCCAATCTTATTCCCCCTCCTTTTCTCTTTACAACCCTTCCTGACTGCTTCCTACTTTCAAATCTTTTCACTTGTATGGCCCACTGTGTTTCATCAAGTCTGTGATATGTATGCCTGACCTGATTCATGCTCTAGCAAGTGTCCTAGATCAGCAGATATACCATTGAGAAAAGCATCCTCCTTTACTCCCCCATCAACATTAGTCCACATCAATCTCTTAGGAAGGTGTGAAGCACATTGAGACCTTTCTGATGTTATAGTAAGATGTTTATGAGACAGTTTCCATGCAATTTTTGTGTAAGTATACATAATTGTCATGAAAACATATCTATCTTGAATATCATAACTATGTCATGTCCAGGAGATAATACGTAGCCCACCACCTTGCTATTTCAAATTCTTACAATCTCACACCCCCTCTTCTTCAATGTCCCCTGAGCAATGGGGGAAACTACAATTTTTATGAGTTCTAGAAGTTCACAAAGTGTAGAAAGGGGTCCTTAGCAGTTAACACTTTGCAAGAAGTATTTCCATAACACAAGTGAATACCAACAAACATTCCATTAGAAAAGTCTTTCAATTTCTCTTGAGAGTCCAAACAGCCCTTCCTATAAGAGACAGAGAAAGAAAGATTTCTTGAGTCTAGAAGGTAAAAAGTAGCTAACGAACATAGGTAAAATCTGTGTGGGAAAACCAAAACCCAAATCAAGCCAAAGCAGTATAGGTGTTTGCCATTTTTTTCTTGTTGCCCTGTAGAGGCTGACATTTCAAATGACTCTGACTACATGGATCACAAGATGTACAAAATGCAGACTGGAAGTGACCTGAAAACTTCCCCTTTACTGGCTAGTTTTTATAGTAATTAAAGATACTATGTAAACGAGTGGTGTAGAAATCACCAGTATCCACCAGTTCTGAAAGCTGAAAGATACGATAACAACCATGGTGACAAGAGGCAGCCATCAATACAATAGAGACACAAACAGTATGCGGATAACCATCTGCTTTGTGATTGGATTTAAAGTCTGTCCTTCAGCAAGGAGCACATGCCTGGTACTATCCCATGCTAGAGCATGAATCAGGTCAGGCATACATATCACAGACTTGATGAAACACAGTGGGCCATACAAGCAAAAAGATTTGAAAATAGGAAGCAGTCAGGAAGGGTTGTAAGGAGAAAAAGAGGGGGAATAAGATTGGGGACTCAGGGTTGAAAATATAAAGTCACTACATTCATATATAAAACATTAGAAATAATCAAGTGGAAAAATAATATTAACATAGGCAAAAATTAATAAAGGCAAAAATCTGTGGAAGAGGAGGTTCCTAGGCCATAGGAAGGAATAAACCAGTAAGTTTTAGCTCTATGGACATGAAATCATACTGACATCTAAACACTTATCATTATATCCATAGATTAGCGGCAGTTTCAATATTAGATATAGAAGCTCCGTTTGTAATAGAAGATCTTAAATAGAGGGCTGGAGATGTGGCTCAGGGGTTAAGCCTCCGCCTTGCAGGCAGAAGGTCCTGAGTTCGGATCCCAGATCCCACGTATAGACGCCAGGCGGAAGCAGGGGGCGGCCTGCGTTTCTGGTCCTGGTAGGGCGAAGCCTGTGAATCCCGGGGCAGAAGGAGGTAGAGGCGTCCATGGTAGTTCGCGAATTCGTCCGTGGGTCTACACATACACAGACACACACACAGACATACACACACGTGCACACATATACATGCACATGCGCAGAGTTGAATAAATAGTAATAAAAAATTTTAAATAAATAAAAAAGATCTTAAATAGAGAATTACAACTGATTGAAATGCAAAGAATAAATAATCATCAACTACATGGCCCTAAACTAGGGTATCTAAATCACCACCTTCCCACCATAATGCTCAGGGAACATGATGGCAGAAAAACAGTGAAGATGTGAAGGCAGGAGGGTGGGATGAGTGTTGCCAGATAGTATTTTCTGAACATGAAGGGGCAGCTGCATCCATGAACTCACTGCAGCTGTGTTTGCTTCCATAAGACCTGCATAAGATTTGGCCTGTCAACAGTGCAGCATGTGAAGAACAAGATCTCAGCCAGAATTACACCTTCCTGAGAGATGACTTAAGTATAACTATGGGGAGGGGGACTGGAGGTGTTAGCAGAATACTTGCCTTAATAGTGTACATATTGATAAATCATTCACTGATTCAGGAAGTGCTCCGGTACAGACTAAGATAGGAATCCCATATGAAATCCAGTGGATCACATAGGCTAATTAAAAGATGGGAAATTAAGAGAGAGATTAGTTGGGAAGAAGAATTTTACTATGAAAAATAAAGGTATGTATCAGGTACTAAGGGGTTGAAAGCTACATAAATTTATTGAATTTATGCACAAACACTAAGGAACAGGAATCATAACATAAAAATAAAATAAGTATGTAAAAGATATTTAGTTTAAAATAACAACCTGGCACCACCTTTGTCCAAACAGCCATCCCCAGGTGAGTGAGTCAGTCCGCCCAATCCCCCCAACCCCGCAGGTCACTCTGTGTCCCAGCCCCATGCTCCGGGCTGCCACTCACTCTCACATATCACCAAAATACTACATGGTAAAAGTGTACTACCATACTAATATTCACCCCCTGTCTACTTAACCTGACTTAACTGATGTACTAACAGCCTAATAGCCTCAACTAGGAAATAACAGTAACGAAAGACAAACATACCCAACCCCAAGGCAAGCATTAGTAACACTGCCCAAGTGTAGGAATACCAACTAAATCAGTTCAGTCAAAAACACACAGAAACTGAAAAGCCCTAGAAGACAAAACAACAATGCCCAAGTCAAAGTGCAGATACACGAGAAACAAAACCCAAGGAGACCAATCTCCCATTCAAAGAATCAACCCCTTAAGGATGGATTCCAACCAGAACAAATTCACAGAAAATAGCCAAGAAAGCGAGACCCAAGACAACAACTTTCAAAGTATGATCATTACCATGATTAATACTATGAAACAGGAAATCCAAGAGGAATTAAAAAACCCCATCAACCATTTTGAACAGAAACACAACAGGCATTTGGAGGAGTTGAGAAAAACAGTTCAAGAAACAAAAATAGGCATGGAGTAGTTAAAACAGTCTCAGGCAGAGTTTAAAATTGAACTAAAAGACAAGTTATCTTCAACCCAAAGCTCAACAGAGAGTCTTATCAGCAGAACTAACGAAGCCGAATATAGAATTTCAGATCTTGAAGACAAAGTGGGAGAATTAACCGAGCTCAATGGAAGAGGTAGTTAAAGCCAAAAAGATACTTGAGAGGAACATTCAAGAGATGGGACACCCTGAAGAAGACTAACATGCACATTCATGGAACACCAGAGCAAGAATCTCAAAATACCACACCTGAGAAAATTTTTCAAATTATCATAAATGAAAACTTCCCTCAACTGAAGAATGAGAGGCCCATCCAAATACAAGAGGCATTTCGCACTCCAAACAGATATGACCAAAATAGAAAATTGCCATGGCAAATAATAGTCAAAACACCCCACATTCAAGACAAAGAAAAGGTGTTGAGAGCTTCAAGAGAAAAAAAGCAATTGACTTTTAAAGGCAAACCTATTAAAATAACAAATGACTTCTCAATGGAAACAGTAAAAGTAAGAAGAGCTTGGAGAGACGTACTTCATGTACTAAATGAGCAAAATTGCCAACCCAGACTGATATACCCAGCAAACTATCTGTCATGATCAAGGGAGAAAGAAAAGTTTTCCAGCACAAAGACAACTTGAAGGGATACATGTCTACCAAACCAGGCCTTCAAAAAATGCTAGAAATGATACGCAAACTTGAAGAAAAAAACAACTTATCCAGGAAGACAGAAGAGTAGTATAATACCACAAAAACATAAATGTAAACTAATAAGCTTACAAAATTCACTAAACATAAAAAATGTCCAGAATTAAAAGTAATTTCTCCATTATAACATTAAATGTGAATGGTATTAACTCACCGATTAAGAGAAACAGATTGCAAACTTGGATTAAAAAGCACAACCCATCAATCTGTTGCCTTCAGGAAATTCATCTCACCACAAAAGATAGGCACATCCTAAAAATGAAAGGCTGGTCCAAAATACTGCAAGCTAATGGAACCAGGAAACAGGCAGGGGTAGCCATTATGCTGTCAGACAAAGTGGACTTCAAACCAAAAAAAATCATAAGAGACACAGATGGATACTACATTTAAGTCACAGGTACAATTTACCAGGAAGACTTCACAATACTGAACATACATGCACCCAATACAGGCCCCTCCACATTCATTAAGAAAATCCTACAGCATCTAAAGTGAGAAATCAACCCCTATATGATAATTCTTGGGGATTTCAACACCGCCCTCTCAACATGGGATAGATCAACAGGTCAAAAGCTTAACAGAGACACTTTGGACCTTAATCAAACCCTTAAATAAATGGACCTTACAGATCTCTATCGAACTTTTCACCCACGCACCAAAGAATACACATTTTTCTCAGCAGCACATGGAACTTTCTCCAAAATAGATGACATATTGGGCCACAAAACGAATCTCCACATATACAGGAAAGTTGAAATTTAGCCTGTGCCCTATCAGACCACCACGGCCTAAAGCTGAACATCCACAACACATCAAACAAGAGAAAATACACTACCTCCTGGAAACTTAACAATATGATGCTGAATGAGAACTGGATTCAGGAAGAAATTAAAAAGGAAATTCAAGATTTCCTGAAAGCGAACGATAATGAAAATACAACTTACCAAATCTCTGGGACACAATGAAAGCTGTCCTAAGAGGTAAGTTTATAGCTCTTAAAGCCTACATCAAAAAAATGAAAACATCAGAAATAAGTAACGATGCAACTTAAAGATTTAGAGAAACTAGAGCAATCTGATCCCAAAAGTAGTAGAAGAGAGGAGTTTAGCAAAATAAGGGGAGAAATATCTGAAATTGAGATTAAGAGAACGATAGAGAAAATCAACCAGTCAAAAAGCTGGTTCTTTGAAAAAATCACTAAGATTGATACATCCCTAGCTAAACTAACCAAAAGCAAGAGAGAGAAAACCCAAATTAACAAAATCAGAAATGAAAATGGAGATATCACTACTGATACCCAAGAAATCCAGAGAATTATAACATCATATTTCAAAAACTTATACTCTGTGAAATTTGACAACACAAAAGAGATGGATGAATTCCTAAGTAAACACAACTTACCTAAATTGAATCAGGAAGTTATGAGTTATTTAAATAGTCCTATAACATATAAGGAAATTGAGGAAGTAATCTCGAATCTTCCCACCAAAAAATGTCCTGGACCAGATGGATTCAGCACAAAGTTCTACCAGACATTTAAGGAGTTAATAACACCAATACTCCTTAAACTGTTCCATCAAATAGCAAAGGAAGGAACACTACCAAATTCCTTCTATGAAGCTAATATCGTTTTAATCCCAAAACCTAATAAAGATTCACTTAAAAAAGAAAACTATAGGCCAATCTCTTTGATGAACACAGATGCGAAGATTCTCAACAAAGTCTTAACAAATCGGATTCAAAAACATATCAAAAAGATCATTCACGGGACCCAAGTAGGCTTTATTCCCGGCACACAAGGTTGGTTCAACATACGCAAATTAATAAATGTAATTCACCATATAAACCAGTCCAAAGTCCAAGACCACACGATACTCTCGATAGATGCAGAAAAAGCTTTTGACAAGATCCAACAGCCTTTTATGATCAAAACGCTAGAGAATGGAAGGAACCTTTATCAATATAATAAGAGCTGTATACAACAAGACAACAGCAAAGATTATGCTCAATGGGGAATAATTGGAAGCATTCCCACTTCGATCAGGAACTAGACAAGGCTGTCCACTCTCACCACTTCTATTCAATATTGTACATGAAGTCTTAGCTGAAGCCATAAGACAAGAAAGGGGCATAAAAGGGATTCAAATCAGCAGGGAAGAAGTCAAGCTATCCCTATTTGCAGATGACATGATCTTATACCTGAGTGATCCCAAAAACTCCACCAGGAAGCTCCTGGAACTAATTGAGAAGTTCAGCAGGGTGGCAGGATACAAAATAAATGTGCAAAAATCAGAGGCCTTCCTATATGCCCAGAATGAAAGAAGTGAAAAAGCCTTGAGAGAAACAATCCCATTTACTATAGCCCCTAAAAAAATGAAATACCTTGGTATAAACCTAACCAAGGAGGTAAAAGACCTTTACAATGAAAACTTTTAAACCCTAAAGAAAGAAATTTCAGAAGATACCAGAAGATGGAAAGACCTCCCATGTTCCTGGATTGGCAGAATCAACATCGTAAAAATGACCATACTACCAAAGGCAATATACAAATTCAGTGTTTTACCAATTAAAATCCCAAAGCAATTCTTTAAAGAAGTTGACCAAACAGTCTCAAAATTCATATGGAGACACAAAAGATCCAAGATTGCAAAGATAATTCTGAGTAACAAAAACACTGCTGGAGGTATCACCATACCAAACCTTAGTCTATACTACAAATCCATAGTTGTAAAGACAGCCTGGTACTGGCTCCAAAGTAAACATACAGATCAATGGATAAGGGTTGAAGACCCAGATATAGGCCCATAAAATTACAGCCATTTGGTCTTTGACAAAGGGGCCCAAAAAAATCCAATGGAAAAAGAACAGTATCTTCAACAAATAGTGCTGGCAAAACTGGATCTCCACATGTAGAAGATTAAAACTGAACCCGTACTTGTCACCTTGTACAAGACTTCGTTCCAAATGGATCAAGGACCTTGATTTAAGACCAGAGACTATAAAAACCATAGTTGAAATGGTAGGGAATTCCCTCGAGCTGATTGGGCTAGGCCAACAGGTCCTCGACAGACATCCAATGGCACAGTCACTGCTACCAACTCTCAACAGTTGGAATCTTGTGAAATTAAAGAGCTTCTGTTCAGATAAAGAGATTGTAATATGAGCTCAAAGGCAACCTACAGAATGGGAGAAAATCTTCACTAACCACATATCTAATAGAGCTCTATTATCCAGAGCGCACAAAGAACTTATAAAACTAAACACCAAGGAAACCAATGGCCCAATTAAAAAATGGGCCCTGGAACTTAAAAGAAACTTTACCAGGGATGAAATTAAAATGTCTAACAATTATCTGAAAAAATGCTCCACTTCCTTAGCCATCAGGGAAATGCATATCAAAACTTCCCTGAGATATCATCTCACCCCGGTCCAGGACGGCAAAAATCCACAACACAAACAACAACAAATGCTGGAGAGGATATGGAGAGAGGGGAACTATCCTACATTGCTGGTGGGAATGTAGGCTCATTCAACCACTCTGGTGAGTCGTCTGGAGATTCTTAAAGAAATTAAAGATTGAAATGCCATATGACCCTGCTATTCCACTTTTGGGAATAATCTCCCCATGCAGCAGAGATTCACCTCGATAGCTCAAGTGAGACCATGTTCATAGCAGCACTGTTTACAATAGCAAAGTCATGGAATCAACCCAAATGTCCAACAGTTGATGAGTGGATAAGGAAACTGTGGTACATCTATACAATGGAGTACTACTCAGCCATCAAAAAGGATGAATTCCTGGAATTTGCCGGGAAATGGATGTCATTAGAAACAATTATATTAAGTGAAGTATCCCAGACCCAGAAAATTAAGTGCCGTATGTACTCCCTAATAGGTGGCTCCTAGTACCAAACTCACCCAGCCCACCTAGAGACACTCGACGATAAATCTCTGTCATACCTACAGTAATTGCAAGTAATATGAACAGGAGGGATGGGGTAGGAGGGCCACACCAGAAACAAGGAGAGAGGGGACCATGTTACAGCAGAGAAAATAGGCCTCCATCAAGGACTGTAAGTAAGCATTGAGACATCTGGTTAAGTTCACAGACTTTTCGTTCCAGATGATTTACAACTGAGGGGGTGTGATCTCACCAGAAGGGGAGGGTATATAGTCTGGCAGATAATAAGTAACCATTTTGCAAATGGGTGATTGTCCCCTCCCTCACTGTGGTTTCCTACTTTTATTACATCTACCTTTGAATATACTCTTATCACTAGACTCTAGTTTAACAGCTTTTTATCTATGGCCAAGGGGTGACATCCAATACCCATTAGGATAGAGTGAAGGGCATTGCAGGAGCAGCAAAACTGCAAAAGAATCAACAAACCATAATCCAGAACTTCAGAGACTCTATATCAACCACCTAGAACTAGGCCAGCCTAATCTCTCCCCATCCTGAAGCTTAGGGAAATTCGCACAAGAGGGGCCGGTAAAAGTATAAGAGCACAAGGATGGGAGGAGCAATAATATGCAAAACACTCCACACAAGTTAGGGCCGAAGCAATCATAATTGGACTTTGCATGCCCTGCGCAATGTCCAACACACTATTTACCCCAGAAAGTCTAGCCTTTGCTAAAAGCACCAAGATCCTTGGAGGCAAGGGATTGACAGCCAAAATAGTGTTCCTATGCTTAAGGGGAACAAAGGAAAGGTTTCAGGGAAATGCTGCTGGGTCCTTGTACGTCATCAGAGAGGAGGACTCAGAGGAGAGTTTGGTATGCACATTAAAGGATTCTCCGGAGATTGGGGGAGGGGAGGCTCTGGGGGGTGGGGAGGGAGGGGTGAGGGAAGGGTGAGCAGAGGGGTCAGGGGGAGGAGAACGGAGGGAGGGAACCGGTGTACCTATTAAGTTTGTATGAGCAGAGATAATAAAAAATGTTTAAAAAAATAAAATAAAATAACATAACAACCTATGACTTCCTTTTCCCAGCCCAAATTGTATTGTTCTCAATATGGGAAAAGAAGGTTATAAAAGAAAGTCAACTGACTCTTTGCAGAGGGACACATGATTCACAATGCCAGAATAACTCCCTAGGTCTCTCAAAAATTTACATTCTTTTCAGACTTCAGTGCTTTGAACAATATATTATATTCACTGGACAGAAATGTGCAAGAATGAAATGGAATATGATGCCTATGTTAGAAGCCTACATCAGAGTAGGTGCATTTTCAAGGATATAGTAAGTAGAATTGGGTGGTCTGGGAACCACAGTAGCAAATCTACTTCACAGATAATGTGAGGCTATGAATAATAGGTTGAAAACTACATTGCCCCCTGAGTGCTGGAATTACTGATGGTCACCACATCTGCCTGATTTTATGTGGCTTCTGAGAACAAGCACCTAATCCAATCACACATCTCCCCACATCCTAAGTAACTTTAGAATAATCTTAGTTACTACATCTGGATGTCACTATGTGTAGTCAAACAAATCCTTATATTGGAATTTGGGAGTATACCATAAATTTCTTTGCCATGAGAATTTCCAGTATAAAGCAGATGAGACTAATGATTTTCCAGTATCTGAACAAACAAATTTTCGTTTTGGACAGTACTTCAAGCATTAACAATTCAGTGGATGAAACAGCATAAGGAGAGAGGAATTGTTTTCCTGAAAACCAGAACAAGAATTGAAGAATTGATGTATACAGTGTGCATGAATTTGTGGCAAAGGCATGACAAAATTTGAACTTAGTGACTGATGGTTTCCATGATTTCTCCCTTCCCAAAGCTTCTCAGAAAACTAAACCCAGACTTGCATTTAATAACAGGTCTTCGCTGTTTCTGCCACTCCAGTATGCAGCTAGAGGGACATCATGTCTTAGAGTCTATTGGTGAACAGATAGATGCTTTGATGGGTTTGGTGAGTGGGAAGGAAGGTGTGGGTGAGTATTTCCAGCTTGTCTCTGAAGGGAAATGGATTGATGAGTACTGTTCACCTTAGGGTCAGACAGGACAGAGATCACAGTGTTAGTGGACATGGCCAGTCATGCTCAGAATTCATGCTGTTTCACCTCAGGGAAGCCTCTCAGGCTGATTACATGAACTCCAAAATTTTCAATGACTAAAACCTTTTGCAGAATTCCTTTATATATTATGCTTTATTCATTACTAAGTAGTAGTATGAATCAGTTAAATCACAATTAAAGCCAGAGCAGGTTTAGGGTGGGACCAATTCTCCAACAGAGCACATTCAAACCTGATGCACTCCTAGCCACATTACTGGCAGCAGTGACATGGCAGTAGGGGACCTTGTCCTGCACTGCAGGGCACACAGATTGGGGAAATCCATGGCCTCCATCAGCTATAAGCATTGGAAACCAGAACACGGGCTGCCTGTCAGCACTCAGATGAATGATCTGAAGAATATAACTCAGATACCAGAAGAGTTACTATGCAATCTGTCATTTAAACTGGTATCAATGAACTGAAAGTCTTCCAGGGACGTTCTTTGTTATTTCTTTTCTAATTGCTTTTTCCTTTCTTTATATAAATTTCATTCATTGAAACAATAAGATAAAATGAAACATGAACAGCTACATTCCACACCATTACATCACAGTACAAGAAATAGCAGCTACTAATGTATGTGGTGCTAACCTGTCTCTCAGTGCACACTGTGTGGGGCAATTGATAGAGGTCACAGGAGGACTTGCAGGGTTCTTCCTCAGACTAGTATAAAATTTTTTAAAAAGTCTTGATTTTAAAATGTGAAAACTAAATACTTCAAAGCATTCCTATAAATATGTGATATCAGTACAATCAGGGTATGTCATGTAGTAAGTAAAATTGTTAACACAGAGAGAACAGGACTGAATGTCATTACTACTTAAATTCCTTATAAATAAAAGTCATGCCAGGTTTTAATAGAGGTTTTAATGTTAGGCAAAAATGAGTTTGGAGTTCATTATTATTATTACTGTGTGCTTGTGTGCACATGCAACACATATGCATACAGATGCTTGTGTAGAGGAGAGAGGTTGTCATGGGATGTCTTTCTCTGTCATTCTCCACTGATCTAATTTTTGAAGTGTATTGTTTGAGACCATCCTTATTGAATCTGTGTAAATTGCTGATTTGGCTAGCTGACTGTCCAGTGAACCTATGGGACCCTCCAATCTCTGTCTTTCAGCATTGGGATTACAAGGGCTTATCACTTCTTAAGCAAGTGGTAGAGATCTAAACTCAGATCTTAATATCCACATAACAAGCACTTTGCCCACTGAATTGTCCTCAAAGTGATCCTTTATTCCTATTTTGATTTTACTGAAGAAGTAAATGAATAGATTCTGAAAGCATGAGGGAAGGACTGTTGTTTATCATTCTTATTTAAAAGCAGCTTTGTTAATTGTAGAATTTAAATATGCCCAAGAACTCAGCAATAGAAAGAGATATTGTAATTTATTTTAGATTTTAATGTTTTCACAAAAAAGCACAAAAATCTTTGATTTATTTTTTCCTTTTTAAAATTTTATTCGATTCTGGATGAAGAATCCGTTAACATCAGTACGAACATTATGAAGAGTGCTCATGGCTCATAATAAAGTCTACTTTAAATGGATCCCACAAATTATCCCATTGAATGACATCAGTGTGTGTCTATGGCTCCCTCAGCCCACCTTCAATTCTAGTACCTTCTCTCATGCTCTTCTCTCAGTCACTACCTATTTAAATTACCAGGGCAAGAGGAGTAAGTAAAGAAATAGCTTGTGAGGAACCACACTTTTCTTGTCTGTGCATGATCTTGTGGTCTACAAACGTGAGAAACCCCATTTCCTGTTTGGGAGATAGCATAAAAATGCAGGCATAAGCATGCAAAATGCCAGATCACAAACACTGAAGTTTGGCTGAGGCAGAGCAGACACATCTGTACAGGAGGACATGTGCCCCAAGCCTTGCTCCAGTCTTCTGTGGGTGCTCATGGCCTGCACCTTCTCTGGTACGGTTGGCTGAGGCTGTGGCATTGTATCCAGGCTTACAGTTCTATGGATGAACCAAGGTGTAGGAAGGCAAGCAAACTGTGCCTTCCTCTTACCTTGTATTCCAGTGCTGAATTACTTTATAGCATTATATTCACTCCAATAGAAGTTCAGCTGTAATTTCTGATTATCCTACAGGATCCATTGTGGCCCAGAAAGTGACTCAAGACCAGACAGCCACATTCAGCCAGGAGAGGAATAAAGTCACTTTGGACTGCTCATATGAGACAAGTTGGGACTTTTACTATCTTTTTTGGTACAAGCAACTTCTAGGTGGAGAGATGGCTTTACTTCTTCATCAATATTCTTCTAGTATGAATCAAAAGAGTGGCCGCTATTCTGCCATCTTCCAGAAATCAGCCAAGTCCATCAGTCTCATTATCTCAGACCTCCAGTTTGAAGATTCTGTTAAGTATTTCTGTGCACTCTGGGAAGTTACTCACAGTGTTTGAAGTGACAGTAGGAGCTGAACAAAAACTGGAGCTACTTTAACACAGCCTGCTGCAGACCCGGACAGGAAGTAGCTCAGAGACTGCTGAGTCTGTGGTCAGACTCAGAGCTCTAATTCTAAGAAAAACCTCTTATTTAATTTGGAAGCAGTTATCATGTGTAAATGGATGAGTCAAAAATAAACCACATGTTTTCTAACCTTGGAAAACTTACACCACATTAGTTAAAGATGTTAGTTTTTCATAAAGATGAACATGGCACATGTTTACATGTAGGTATCTGGAGTAGCAAAGAAAATAATTTCTTCAGTTTTTAACCCCAATATTTTACATCAAGCACAATCAGAGAAGCATTTTTTTTGTGTATGAAGGAGAATAAAAGATTAGTTACTAGAAATTAGCATCGCTGGAGATGGTAGGTTTCTCACTGCAAGTCTTTGTCTTTATATGTGCTGCTGAGACTGAGTTACTGAATTGTTGGATCAACCATTGTGAGAGAAGACTCCATGAAGACAAGCCTTTGAGAACTATGACTTGTGAGGACACAATGAGACCCACAAGGAAATTAGGAACCTATAAGAACAATCCTAAACTTGTCTGCCCCTCACATTAAGTGAACTTCAGAAAAAGCAGTGTCATTTGTCAACATGCTACAAAAAGACCTGACCCAAGGCAAAGAGAAGCTTCAGGAAGGGGAGTGTTAGGGAGACAATTACAAAATGAGCTGGCAGATTGTTAGCAGTGTAACAGCTGCTTCAATGAATGTGACCTGAGTCTGCAGATGTACACACAAAGCCAATGTCACACTATGCTCTCTTCCAAGTGTTATGCTCTCTCTTCCATCCCAACCCTGAACATAGCAACATAGACTTGCAAATTTTGAGAGTTAAGGTGAATCTACACCACCACCTTATCTGGGACTTCTAGATAAGACATACTGGTTAATGTGATGAAAAAGGTAAGAGGGGAGGAGCAGTGAACTAGACCAGTGAGTGAGGACCCTCACTCATAATTGAGTTCAATTTCTGGTACTACCACATGAAAGTAGAAGAAAACTGAAAATTATCATCTGATCCCCACATCTGTACCATAGCCTACACTGGTATCCACCTTTCTCTCTCTCAAATAAGTAAAAATACTTTTAAAGGAAAAGAAAAAAATTAATGAAAAATTATACCCATATAAGAGAAAGAACTAAAATATAAACTAAAAAGTCATTTCTCCATGAAGATGCAGCTGTGCCATCTCTTCACAGCATGCTGCTTTTACCATTTGGCATCTTCTGTAGCCCTGTGGATGGACTCTGTGAGTCAGAGGGAGAAATCCAGGCAGTAGTGATGGCATCAGAAGTTGGCTATGGGCTGTGCATGGAGCAGCAGCATTATGGCAGCCCTGAAGAGAGATGCAGTGTGGTGTGGGAATCTGAATTTGAGACCTGGAGACATTTGTCAGGGAAGGTGAACTTATCTCTGTTGTGATGTGGGCAAGTACCCCAGATCACAGAAGTGTGCTGCAGAACCTGTCACAGTATCCTGACTGCAGGACAAAGACAAACTCTACCAGAAAAGTCTTCCACACCCTCTCAGGGTCTCAGTCACTGAAAGTACTGGGAATGGAGTTCGCCAAAACACAAGAGACAAAGTTGGAATTTGCAGATTGGGAGAGAGATTCACATCAGGGAATTATAGCAAAAAACAAACAAACAAACTTTAGTCATAGAAATCCTCATCTAGAAGGACACAGTGACTTAACTTATTAAGTTAATAATACCAGCAGCCTCCACCCAATCAGTGGAGACTGATACAAATAATAAGCCACGTGGAGAAAGAAATGGTATCATACCAAGTAGGAGAAAGCATTGACATTGTGTATGTACTGTACTGATTTTAATTCTTCTTATCATTCACATGTATGTATTTTGCTGTACTTTAACATGCATCCTTCTTAAAAACACTTCTATGATTTACTTTTCTCTATGACTGTAACATTTTCTCTACACCTATAATAGTTTCTCTACTTATAACTGTAACCTGTATTTGTCTTTCTTTATTCTAGTCCTTCTTTTCCCCGCTCACGTTCCTTACTTATTTGACTACTTGAATATTAGCTCTAAGACATTCTCTAGTTCCCCAGTGCCTCTGTCAATGAGTCCTCCTGGGTTAGAGGTGAAGGGTACAAGTGTCTTCTACTGAACTCAGCACCAAAACTGACTTTAATCACTTCATCTGCTACTACAGTCATCTAACCAGCTAAATAGAGACACATCTTTTTCCTGTATATATTTTTAATCACTGAAGAAAAAACGCAAGTTCTGTATTGACTTCAATAAGACCAAATAATCTTTAACATAGTTACTACACTCTAAAAAGTCAACATAGTTATTGCTACAAATTACTTGAAAGAATTTATCATGGAGAGAAATAAAATTGGGGAACGAAATTTAAAAATTTCTCCAAATCATACATTTATAAGTACTATCATATTTAAAATGCTTGAAAGACACGAATTCTCCATATTTAGAACAGTAGTTTTCTATTAGCAATAGAACATACACACATACACACACACACACACACACACACACACACAAAGCTTCTTTTCATCAGACTAAATGAATTACTATGGTCAGAGGGAAATGACCCCAAAAGGAAAGAGAATAAGGAAAATTAACAATTTTCTCTAAGTTTCCATCATTAAACACATAGAGAATTTAAAGCAGAAACGCACATAGAGACAATGTACACCAGAAATAAGTCACGTTCCTATAAATTCATGGAAATGATGGTATTAGTACACACACACACACACAAGGATAAGTTGATTTTTGAGGTGCTATATGGAAGATACCATATTACACATTTCAGAATCTTTTTCTAATTTAAACATCAAACCATCTACAAGACAGTTTTTATTTTTCCTACTTCTGTTCATCAGAATTGAGACATTATTTACTCTGAAGGCACAAAGACCCCAAAGAAAGACGTCTCAGTGATAATGCCTGTGATTGTAACTCATCCCAAAATTAACCAGGGAAAATGGTGTAAAGAATAGACAAGCCAGATTGAACCCTGAGGTCTATTGAGACATGCTGGAGAAAGGGTGGGAGGGAATAATGAAGAGAAAAGAGAGGATGGGAGAGAGAAAAGAGGGAGGGAAGCTGGAATGAATATGCAATGTGCTTGTAATATAGAAAGAATTAATAAAAAAGACAATGGTGTAAAACCTAGGGGGTACAAATTTTCCCATGGTTTTAAAAAAATCGTCAGCTAAGTAGTTAACAGTGCTGACTGTTTTAATAAGCTACCTACAACACTGTGATGAAGGATGGGGAGCTAAAGGGAAAGATCATTCCTGACGTATAGTTTGTTTGTCACACCTTTGTCTCTTGCATTTGTCCTGTCTGCCCACAGTGCTGCCCCATCAAACACCTGCACATCATACCTCTACACTTCCTGCTGGTCATTATTCAAATGTCAGTACCTGCAAAACTGTCAAAATCTTTCTATTTTCTTTCTTTGAGAATCAGATCCTGGCATAATCCATATGCAGAAAAAAAGTTCTGACAGCCTTTTATGATCAAAATGCTAGAGACAGTAAGAATGGAAGGAACCTTTATCAATATAATAAAAGCTGTATACAACAAGCCAACAGCAAGGATTATGCTCAATGGGGAACAATTGGAAGCATTCCCACTTCGATCAGGAACTAGACAAGGCTGTCCACTCTCACCACTTATATTCAATATTGTACTTGAAGTCTTAGCTGAAGCCATAAGACAAGAAAGGGACATAAGAGGGATTCAAATCGGCAAGGAAGAAGTCAAGCTATCCCTATTTGCAGATGACATGATCTTATACCTGAGTGATCCCAAAAACTCCACCACGAAGCTCCTGGAACTAATTGAGAAGTTCAGGAGGGTGGCAGGATACAAAATAAAAGTGCAAAAATCAGAGGCCTTCTTATATGCCCAGAATGAAAGAAGTGAAAAATCCCTGAGAGAAACAATCCCATACACTATAGCCCCTAAAAAAATGAAATACCTTGGTATAAACCTAACCAAGAGGTAAAAGACCTTTACAATGAAAACTTTTAAACCCTCAAGAAAGAAATTGCAGAATACACCAGAAAGTGGAAAGACCTCCCGTGTTCCTGGATTGGCAGAATCAACATTGTAAAAATGACCATCCTACCAAAGGCAATATACAAATTCAGTGCTTTACCAATTAAAATTCCAAAGCAATTCTTTAAAGAAGTTGACCAAACAATCTCAAAATTCATATGGAGGCACAAAAGATCCAGGATAGCAAAGACAATCCTGAGTAACAAAAACACTGCTTGGAGGTATTACCATACCAAACCTTAGTCTATACTACAAATCCATAGTTATAAAAACAGCCTGGTACTTGCTCCAAAATAGGCACACACATCAATGGATAAGGATTGAAGACCCAGATATAAGCCCACAAAATTACAGCCATTTGGTCTTTGACAAAGGGGCCCAAAGAATCCAATGGAAAAAGAACAGCATCTTCAACAAATGGTGCTGGCAAAACTGGGTATCTACATGCAGAAGGTTAAAGCTGGACCCATACTTGTCACCATATACAAGACTTCATTCCAAATGGATCAAGGACCTTGATATCAGGCCAGAGACTATAAAAACCATAGTTGAAAGGATAAGGAACTCCCTTGAACTGATTGGGATAGGCCAACATTTCCTAAACAGACATCCAATGGCACAGTCACTGCTACCAACTCTCAAGAGTTGGGATCTTGTGAAATTAAAGAGCTTCTGTTCAGATAAAGAGATTGTAACATGAGCTCAAAGGCAACACACAGAATGGGAGAAAATGTTCACTAACCACATATCTGATAGAGCTCTACTGTCCAGAATGCACAAAGAACTTAGAAAACTAAACACCAAGGAAACCAATGGCCCAATTAAAAAATAGGCCCTGGGGGCTGGAGAGGTGGCTCAGGGGTTAAGCCTCCGCCTTGCAGGCAGAAGGTCCTGAGTTCGGATCCCAGATCCCACTTATAGACGCCAGGCGGAAGCGGGGGCGGCCTGCGCTTCTGGTCCTGGTAGGGCAGAGCCTGTGAATCCCGAGGCAGAAGGAGGTGGAGGCGTCCATGGTGGTTCACGAATTCGTCCGTGGTTCTACACATACACAGACACACACACACGCGTGCACACACATACACACGCATATGCACACAGTTGAATAAAATAATAATAATAATAATAAAAATTTTAAAACAATGGGCCCTGGAACTTAAAAGAATTTTTACCAGGGATGAAATTAAAATGTCTAACAAATATCTTAAAAAATGCTCCACTTCTTTAGCCATCAGGGAAATGCAAATCAAAACTTCCCTGAGATATCATCTCACCCCGGTCAGGATGGCAAAAATCCACAATACAAACAACAAATGCTGGAGAGGATGTGGAGAGAGGGGAACTCTCCTACATTGCTGGTGGGAATGCAGGCTCATACAGCCACTCTGGCGAGTCGTCTGGAGATTCTTAAAGAAATTAAAGATTGAAATGCCATATGACCCTACTATTCCACTTTTGGGAATAATCCCCCATACAACAGAGGTTCACCTCCATAGCACAAGCACAACCATGTTCATAGCAGCACTGTTTACAATAGCAAAGACATGGAATCAATCCAAATGTCTAACAGTTGACGAGTGGATAAGGAAACAGTGGTACATCTATACAATGGAGTACTACTCAGCCATCAAAAATGATGAATTACTGGAATTTGCTGGAAATGGATGTCATTAGAAACAATTTTATTAAGTGAAGTATCCCAGACCCAGAAAATTAAGCGCCATATGTACTCCCTAATAGGTGGCTCCTAATACCAAACCCACCCAGCCTAGCTTGAGACACTCATAGGTAAATCTGTGTATTACCTACAGTAATTGCAAGGATTATGAACAGGAGGGATGGGGCTGGAGGGCCACACCAGAAACAAGGAGAGACGTGACCATGTTACAGTAGAGAAAATAGGCTTCCATCAAGGACTGCCAGAAAGGATTGTGACACCTAGTTAAGTTCACAGACATTCGTTCCTGATCATTTACAACTACGGGGGTATGAACTCACCAGAAGGGGAGGGCATATATTCCGGCAGATTAAAAAGTAACCATTTTGCAAATGGGTGGTTGACCCCTCCCACTGCCAAATGCCATATGACTCTGCGATTCCACTTTTGAGTATAAGTATTACATCTACCCTTGAATGTGCTCTTATAATAAGACTCCAGTTTAACCGCTTTCTTTCTCTGGCCAGGAGGTGACATACAGTGCCCATCACGATGGAGTGAAGGGCATTGCAGGAACAACAAAACTCCAAAAGAAAATCAACAAACCACTATCCAGAACTTCAGAGACTCTATATCAACCACCTAGAACTAGGCCAGACTAATCTCTCCCCATCCTGAAGCTCAGGGACATTTGCGAAAGAGGGTGTGGTAAGAGTGTAAGAGCAAAAGGATGGGAGGGGCAATGATTTGCAAGATACTCCACACAAGTTAGGGCCGAAGCAATCATAATTGGACATTGCATGCCCGGCGCAATGTCCAACACACTATTGACCTCACAAAGTCTAGCATCTGCTAAAGGCACCAACATCCTTGGAGGCAAGGGATTGACAGCCACAGTAGTGTTCCTATGCTTAAGGGGAACACAGGAAAGGGTTCAGGGAAATGCCACTGGGTCCTTGTATGTCATCGGAGAGGAGGGCCCAGAGGAGAGTCAGGCATGCCCAAGAAAGGACTCTGGGAATTGGGGCGGGAGGCACGGGGGATTGGGAGGGAGGGGTGAGGGGAGGGGGAGCAGGGGGTTCAGGGGGAGGAGGAGGGAGAGAGGGAACTGGTGTACCTATTAAGTTTTTATGAGCTGATATAATAATAATAATGTATTACAAAAGGTAAATATGGTAAAATAAAGATGATATAATAGGCTAAAAAAGTTCTGGAAATTTTAAACATTTTATTTTTATTCTTTGTTTTTTTCACCCATGAATACAAGGAATGCCAATCATTTTGAGTACATGTTAACTGATTCCCATCTGCCTCTCTTCTAACATATTCTTCCTTATCTGCATCCTTCTCCTTTCACTTTGTGTGTGTGGTCCACTGAGTTTTTGTCAGCATTGCATATGTGTTGTCACTTGCTGAAGCATGGACAAATATGGAGAAAATAAGCTGGATGGATCTGGAAGCTTCCTCTCTGCTGCTAAGTCTCACTGTCTCAGAAGTTGCTATGCAGGTTACTTATTTTGAATCACCCAGAAATATGTACCCATTGTTAAGAATGTTATGTGGCTAACCAATTGACTTCTGATTGAATGCAAGTCCTGATCTTTCAGAGGAAACTTGTATTTATAAACCAGGTTAAGAAGGTGTGGGTTGTGAATTTATAAATGACATGCTTTTGTTTTTTTCTGTGCATATAACATCAGCCTACCTTTTAAACATTTACATTATACCCATAGATCGGTTTCAATTGGCATCCTTGTTTATACTTGGCCAGACATTCTGGTCTGGCAAGTAAGGATTGTGCCTATCTCAGTCATTACATAGAGGTGGTGTGGCCCATTCCCTCGGTCCTGTTGTTAGTGCATGCTCTCTCATCAACCTGGACACACTGTAATCAGACTATCCTAAGAAAATAAACTCCTGTTCCCTTAATCCATTTGATGGTGATTCATCAGCAACCATGCAGGCAAACTACAACACCAGCTGAGCTACTTTGCTGGTTGTAGACACTTCCATTTGTCATGGAATGCATATAATACAGCAAATCACAACCCATCGAAGTGCACAAAGTAAGTGATTGTGAAATACTATGTTCTAAACAGGACTTCTATGTCACCCCTCACCCCTATGTTTCATGGGACATCATGGAAGAGGGAGTAGTAATAATGCAAAATCCAGAGGTGATGTGGTAAGGACTTTTTCCGCTGGGTATAGCATGATGTCCTTTTTGAACTTTGCCCACACTGACTGATTCTTAACAATTCAAAACTTTTCATATTGAAGGAGACTTATTAGGGAAAAAAAGTTCTTCAAACTGAAAAGATTCAGTGGAGACCCCCCTCAAGGTAAAAAAAAAAAAATAGTAAATAACTGCTGGGGAACGAAACTCTCTAGACAAGCAAGCAATCTAGAGGAAACCGAGTAGTCCAGTGAGACACAGCCCAGAAACTCTCCACCCAGTGACCTGGTTCCAACTCATGTTAGAGCTGCAGGATTGCTGCTTCTCTGAGTTTTACCCAAGCTCGAGTGGACTTTTAAGTAAAACAATTTGCCTTTGTGTTTCCCTGCTTCTGTAAGTAATCGTCACCCATGTGTAAGCAACCCAAAAAATCTCTAGTTCATCAAGTAGGACCTTAATATAATCTGTTGTTGAATTCCTATGTGGTGATGGTAGATATTTTTGTGACATCACATATAGAGAAGGATGCTGTTTTCTGTACTTGACCAGGCGGCTGTACCATGAACTCTACAACTATGTTTATTTCCCTAAGACACATATAAGATTTGGCCTGTAAACAATTCATGATGGAAGGAAGAAGAACTCAGGAGGTTCCAGTTACCCATGGGTTTCTATTGATGGTTAATACCTGCTGTGAAAAGAAGTACTTTTTAATTTTTTAAATTTATTTCTTTCATTTTTTATTGTTTAAAAATAATATACAAAGTGTAGGGTTTCATTAAGATATTTTCCTACATCGTATTTGTTAATTCTCTTTCCCCAGTTTCTTCCTCCATCACTTGCACCTTTTTCTTGTCCGTTTTATCTTTTCCTAATAGTCACCCTAGTTGGATATCTCATATATTCTGATACCCTAGTTTTTCTAAATATTTTTGTTTCCCCAACCCTCCCTGAAAGTTATTTTTTCCTCTCTTATGGTACCGCTTCTGGTTCATGACTTATACTCCCACCACACATATATGGACAAATAAAAATTAAAACCCATGATCTGCACATGACAGAAAACATGTCTGTCTTTCTGAGACTTGGAAGTAGTAGCTGTGCCTGGAACGGCGCCACCTGGTGTCTGGATGGAATGTGCTGACATCATGCTGGGTTCCCTGCTTTCCAGTGCTCTGGGTTAAACCAGAGAAGAGCAAGAGGAACTGGCAAGACTACCAAGATGGTCTGCTGACTTCCCCTTCACTTAGTACACTAGAGAGAAGTCAGGAAAATTGCCGGTGGCTTCTGATCCATTGACCTCTTAAAATTCAGAGGTAATTTATAAGGAAACGATCAATACAATGTAGAGGTAGTTTAAGCTGAAAACAGCATACTTTAGAAATAAAGCCTAGTATTGTTGTACAAAGTAGGAAATTTTTCATTGAGAATGATAACTCTCTCTAGTGCTCTGTCCTTTTTATACTACAAAAATATCCTGAGGATTAGGAACAGAAGTCATTGACAGAGAAAAGCAAGTCATTGTAAGTAACACTGAGTAGTAAATTCTCACCTGACATAACATAATGACACAATGCTTTCCCATTGTTATCAGGAAGAAGATAGAACATAGATGTCTATGGCGATTCTTGAAGCTGTTATTTAGCTTGCATTGAAGGTGAATCTCAGATGAATGCTACAAGTTTTGCATGGTGGGTAGACTCCACTGTGTAAGACTGAACTTTTGAAGTATCTTTGTACTCTATTTAGCAGTGTGACCTCCTTCATTTAACACAAATTTTATCTTTCCTTAAAAAACATTTCTATTTAGCTTCAGAAAATAAGGCAGTAGTCTGTGGAGCAAACATACACAAAGCAAACAAAGAAACAAACAAAAACACAACAACAAAACAGTTGTCAGACTACATTCTAGAAAAGACTGAAGATGGACAAGAACATGCCTTGACCAGGACTGCATAATTGCACAAAGCCATTTAAACCTGACCCTCATGTTCAGGAGGTACTAGAGCTCTATGTTCTTCTTCCCTTTTCTGTTTTAAGTTGTTATTTATATTTTTAATACCACAGTCATTTAGAATGGATGACAAGAAGTGACATCAGGCTGTATTCTTGGTTTTGTAACAATATCTTCCTTAAGAAGCTATGTACTATTTAAATAAGATGTTATCTCCACTCAAGAACATCCATTCATTCAGTTCCTTAAGAAACACTCCTTAACCATCTGATGGCCTTCTGGCATTTTTACAGGTGTGAGAACAGAACAGTGGGAAAAGGTTAGGTTCCCCCAAATTTATCCTAAAATTTGTTCTGGCTATATTTTCAGTGCTCATGAATTTTCATGGCACAAATGGCTAACTAAAAGCAAAAGTAGGGGCTGGAGAGGTGGCTCAGGGGTTAAGCCTCCGCCTTGCAGGTGGAAGGTCCTGAGTTCGGATCCCAGATCCTACGTATAGACACCAGGCGGAAGCGGGGGCGGCCTGCGCTTCTGGTCCTGGTAGGGCAGAGCCTGTGAATCCCGGAGCAGAAGGAGGTGGAGGCGTCCATGGTGGTTCGCGAATTCGTCCGTGGTTCTACACACACACACACACACACACACACACACACACACAGACATATGCGCGCACACATACACACGCACATGGACACAGTTGAATAAATAATAATACTAATAATAAAATTTTTAAAAAAAAGCAAAACTAATCTTCTTAGATATGTCATGCCATAGAGTTTTCAAAAAACACAATGTGGCCTTTGCACCCCACCCCGCTCCGCCAGTCGAGACGCTCGCCCGGTCCAGCCGGGCCTCACCCCGCGCCCTAGGTGGTAAGTCTCCACCCCACGCACCGCCCACCAGGACCCCAGGTCGGCCCACAGGGACCCGGCTCCGACTCCCACCATCCAGGCGGAGCCGCACCGGCAGGGACAAGGGACGAGGAGGACCTCCCCCTGCGCCCGGCCTGCCCCAGCTGCCCTCAGATTAAATAGCTCCACGCGGTCGCCCCCATCCCCCCTTTGCACCCCACTGCGCTCCGCCAGTCGGTACGCGTGCGGTCCAGCTGGGCCTCACCCCATGACCTAGGTAAGTCTCCGCCCGCGCCCGCCAACCAGGACCCCAGGCCAAATAATTCAGTTTAGTGAAATTGAGAGATCTTAAGAGTTAAAATGACAGGGCTGGAGAGGTGGCTCAGGGGTTAAGCCTCCGCCTTGCAGGCGGAAGGTCCTGAGTTCGGATCCCAGATCCCACGTATAGACGCCAGGCGGAAGCGGGGGCGGCCTGCGCTTCTGGTCCTGGTAGGGCGGAGCCTGTGAATCCCGGGGCAGAAGGAGGTGGAGGCGTCCATGGTGGTTCGCGAATTCGTCCGTGGTTCTACACATACACAGACACAGACACACACACACAGACACACACACACACACACACACGCACACGCACATGCGCACAGTTGAATAAATAATAATAAAAAAATTAAAAAAAAAAGAGTTAAAATGACAATGCCAAGGTCAAAGTGCAAATCCATGAGAAGCAACAATCAAGTAAACAAATTTCCCACTGAAGAAATTGATCCCATAATGTTAGACTCCAACAAGAACAAACCCACGGAAAAAGGCCAAGAAAGTCCCATCCAGGATAAAGACTTTCAAAATATGATCATTACCATGTTCAATACTATGAAAGAGGAAATCAGGGAGGAATTACATAATCGAATCAATTGCTTTGAAGAGGAACACAACAGACATCTGGAGGAGTTGAGAAAAACAGTGCAAGAAACAAAAATGGCATAGAGCAGTTAAAACACACTCAAGCAGAGTTTAAAACTGAGCTAAAAGACAAGTTATCTTCAACCCAGAACGCCACAGAGAGTCTTATCAACAGAACTAACGAAGCAGAAAACAGAATTTCAGACCTTGAACATAAAGTGGGAGTACTAACCAGCTCAATGGAAGAGGTTGTTAAAGCCAAAAAGATACTTGAGAGAAATATCCAAGAGATATGGGACACCCTGAAGAAGCCTAACATACGTATTCATGAAATACCAGAGCAAGAATCTCAAAATACCACCCCTGATGAAATTTTCCAAACGATCATCAAGGAAAACTTTCCTCATCTAAAAAAAGACAGGCCCATCCATATACAAGAGGCATTCCGCACCCCAAAAAGATACGACCAAAATAGAAGCACGCCACGGCAAATAATAGTCAAAACACTCCACATTCAAGATAAAGAACTGGTGCTGAGAGTTTCAAGGGGGAAAAAACAAGTCACGTTTAAAGGTAAACCTATTAAAATAACAAATGACTTCTCAGTCGAAACAGTAAAAGCAAGAAGAGCTTGGAGAGACATACTTCAAGTATTGAATGAGCAAAAATGTCAACCTAGGCTGATTTACCCTCAAAACTATCAGTCATGATTGAGGGAGAAAGAAAAATCTTCCAGCACAAAGACAACTTTAAGGGATACATGGCCACCAAACCAGGCCTTTATAAAATGCTAGAAATGATACTCAAGCATGAAGAAAAAAACAGGCATATCCAGGAGAGCAGAAGGAAAGTATAATACTATTAAGAGCGAAGCAATATACTTATAAAAACTACTAAACATAATAAATGTCTGGAATCAAAAATAGTTTCACCATTATAACACTAAATGTTAATGGAATTAACTCACCGACCAAGAGACACAGATTACAAACTTGGATTAAAAATCACAATCCATCAATCTGCTGCCTGCAGGAAACCAATCTCACCACAAAAGATAGGCACGCTCTAAAAATAAAAGGCTGGTCAACAATTTTACAAGCTAATGGAAGCAGAAAACAGGCAGGGGTAGCCATTATGATATCAGACAAAGTGGACTTCAAACCAAAGAAAATCATAAGAGACACAGATGGATACTACATTTTAGTCACAGGTACAATTCACCAGGAAGACTTCACAATACTGAACATATATGCACCCAATACGGGCCCCTCCACATTCATTAAGAAAACCCTACAGTGTCTAAAGCAAGAAATCAACCCCCAAACAATAATTCTTGGGGACTTCAACACCACCCTCTCAACATGGGATAGATCAACAGGTCAAAAGCTTAACAGAGACACTTTGGACCTTAATCAAACCCTTAAAGAAATGGACCTTACAGATCTCTATCAAACTTTTCACATACGCACCAAAGAATACACATTTTTCTCAACAGCACACGGAACTTTCTCCAAAATAGATCACATATTGGGCCACAAAATGAATCTACACATATACAAGAAAGTTGAAATTCTAACCTGTGCCCTATCATACCACCACGGGCTAAAGCTGGACATCCACAACACAACAAACAAGAGAAAATACACTAAATCCTGAAGACTTAACACTATCATGCTGAATGAGAACTGGATTCAGGAAGAAATTAAAAAGGAAATTCAAGATTTCCTGAAAGTGAATGATAACGAAAATACAACTTACCAAAATCTCTGGGACACAATGAAAGCTGTTCTAAGAGGTAAGTTCAGAGCTCTTAATGCCTACATCAAAAAAATGGAAACATCAGAAATAAACACCTTAACAATGCAGCTTAAAGCTTTAGAGAAACTAGAGCAATCTGATCCCAAAAGTAGTAGAAGAGAGGAGATTAGCAAACTAAGGGGAGAAATAGCTGAAATCGAGATTAAGAAAACGATAGAAAACATCAACCAGTCAAAAAGCTGGTTCTTTGAAAAAATCAATAAGATTGATACACCCATAGCTAAATTAACCAAAAGCAAGAGAGAGAAAACCCAAATTAACAAAATTAGAAATGAACATGGAGTTATCACTACTGATACCCAAGAAATCCAGAGAATTATAACATCATATTTCAAAAACTTATACTCTGTGAAGTTTGACAACACAAAAGAGATGGATGGATTCCTAAGTAAACACAACTTACCTAAATTGAATCAGGAAGTTGTGAATTATTTAAATAGTCCTATAACATATAAGGAAATTGAGGAAGTAATCTCGAATCTTCCCACCAAAAAATGTCCTGGACCAGATGCATTCAGCACAGAGTTCTACCAGACATTTAAGGAGTTAATAACACCAATACTCCTTAAACTGTTCCATCAAATAGCAAAGGAAGGAACACTACCAAATTCCTGCTATGAAGCTAATATCGTTTTAATCCCAAAACCTAATAAAGATTCACTTAAAAAAGAAAACTATAGGCCGATCTCCCTGATGAACACAGACGCAAAGATTTTCAACAAAGTCTTAGCAAATCGGATTCAAAAACATATTAAAAAGATCATTCATGGGGACCAAGTAGGCTTCATCCCCGGCACACAAGGTTGGTTCAACATACACAAATCAATAAATGTAGTTCATCATGTAAACCAGTCCAAAGTCCAAGACCACATGATACTCTCGATAGATGCAGAAAAAGCTTTTGACAAGATCCAACAGCCTTTTATGATCAAAATGCTAGAGACAGTAGGAATGGAAGGAACCTTTATCAATATAATAAAAGCTATACACAACAAACCAACAGCAAGGATTATGCTCAATGGGGAACAATTGGAAGCATTCCCACTTCGATCAAGAACTAGACAAGGCTGTCCACTCTCACCACTTCTATTCAATATTGTACTTGAAATCTTAGCTGAAGCCATAAGACAAGAAAGGGACATAAGAGGGATTCAAATCGGCAAGGAAGAAGTCAAGATATCCCTATTTGCAGATGACATGATCTTATACCTGAGTGATCCCAAAAACTCCACCAGGAAGCTCCTGGAACTAATTGACAAGTTCAGCAGGGTGGCAGGATACAAAATAAATGTGCAAAAATCAGAGGCCTTCCTATATGCCCAGAATGAAAGAAGTGAAAAAGCCTTGAGAGAAACAATCCCATTTACTATAGCCCCTAAAAAAATGAAATACCTTGGTATAAACCTAACTAAGGAGGTAAAAGATCTTTACAATGAAAACTTTGAAACCCTAAAGAAAGAAATAGCAGAAGACACCAGAAGGTGGAAAGACCTCCCTTGTTCCTGGATTGGCAGAGTCAACATCGTAAAAATGACCATCCTACCAAAGGCAATATATAGATTCAATGCTATACCAATCAAAATCCCAAAGCAATTCTTCAAAGAAGTTGACCAAACAATCTCAAAGTTCATATGGAGGCACAAAAGACCCAGAATAGCAAAAACAATCCTGAGTAGCAAAAACACAGCTGGAGGTATTGCCATACCAAGCCTTAGTCTATACTACAAATCCATAGTTGTAAAGACAGCCTGGTACTGGCTCCAAAATAGGCACACACATCAATGGATCAGGATTGAAGACCCAGATATAAGCCCACAAAGTTACAGCCATTTGGTCTTTGACAAAGGGGCCCAAAGAATCCAATGGAAAAAGAACAGCATCTTCAACAAATGGTGCTGGCAAAACTGGATCTCCACATGCAGAAGATTAAATCTGGACCCGTACTTGTCACCATGTACAAGACTTCATTCCAAATGGATCAAGGACCTTGATATCAGGCCAGAGACTATAAAAACCATAGTTGAAAGGATAGGGAATGTCCTCGAGCTGATTGGGCTAGGCCAACATTTCCTCAACAGACATCCAATGGCACAGTCACTGCTACCAACTCTCAACAGTTGGGATCTTGTGAAATTAAAGAGCTTCTGTTCAGATAAAGAGATTGTAATATGAGCTCAAAGGCAACCCGCAGAATGGGAGAAAAACTTCACTAACCATATATCTGATAGAGGTCTATTGTCCAGAGAGCACAAAGAACTTAGAAAACTAAACACCAAGGAAAACAATGGCCCAATTAAAAAATGGGCCATGGAACTTAAAAGAAACTTTACCAGGGATGAAATTAAAATGTCTAACAAATATCTTTAAAATGCTCCACTTCTTTAGCCATCAGGGAAATGCAAATCAAAACTTCCCTGAGATATCATCTCACCCTGGTCAGGATGGCAAAAATCCACAATACTAACAACGACAAATGCTGGAGAGAGGGGAACTCTCCTACATTGCTGGTGGGAATGCAGGCTCATACAGCCACTCTGGCGAGCCGTGTGGAGATTCTTAAAGAAATTAAAGATTGAAATGCCATATGACCCTGCTATTCCACTTTTGGGAATAACCCCCCATACAGCAGAGGTTCACCTCGATAGCACAAGCACGACCATGTTCATAGCAGCACTGTTTACAATAGCAAAGTCATGGAATCAACCCAAATGTCCAACAGTTGACGAGTGGATAAGGAAACAGTGGTACATCTATACAATGGAGTACTACTCAGCCATCAAAAATGATTTATTCCTGGAATTTGCCGGGAAATGGATGTCATTAGAAACAATTATATTAAGTGAAGCATCCCAGACCCAGAAAATTAAGCGCCATATGTACTCCCTAATAGGTGTCTCCTAATACCAAACCCACCCAGCCCACCTAGAGACAGTAATTCCAAGGATTATGAACAGAAGGGATGGGGTAGGAGGGCCACACCAGAAACAAGGAGAGAAGGGACCATGTTACCCCAGGGAAAATAGGCCTCCACCAAGGACCCAAATAAGTAATGAGACATCTGATTAATTTCACAGACTTTTGTTCCTGATCATTTACTACTGAGGAGGTGTGATCTCACCAGAAGAGGAGGGCATATAGTCTGGCAGATAAAAAGTAACCATTTTCCAAATGGGTGATAGACCCCTCCCTTACTGTGGTTTCCCTCTTTTATTACATCTACCTTTGAATGTGTTTTTATCACAAGACTCTAACAGCTTTTTGTCTCTGGCCAGGGGGTAACATACAATGCCCACCAGGATGGAGTGAAGGGCATTGCAGGAGCAGCAAAACTGCAAAAGAAAATCAACAAACCACAATCCAGAACTTTAGAGACTCTATATCAACCACCTAGAACTAGGCCAGCTTAGTCTCTCCCTGTCTTGAAGCTCAGAGAAATTTGTGGAAGAGGGGGCAGTAAGAGTGTAAGAGCAAAAGGATGGGAGGAGCAATGATATGTAAGATACTCTATACTAGTTAGGGCCGAAGCAATCATAATTGGACTTTGCATGCCCTGCGCATTGTCCAACACACTGTTGACCTCACAAAGTCTAGCATCTGCTAAAGGCACCAAGATCCTTGGAGGCAAAGGATTGGCAGCCACAGCAGTGTTCCTATACCTAAGGGGAACACGGGAAGGGGTTCAGGAAAGGCCACTGGGTCCTGGTACATCATCGGAGAGGAGGGCCCAGAGGAAAATCAGACATGCACAAGAAAGGACTCTCTGGGAATTGGGGTGGGAGGCACTGGGGGATGGGGAGGGAGAGGGGTGGGGAGGGGGAACAGGGGGTATGGGGGGAGGAGGAGCGAGGGAGGGAACTGGTGTACCTAATAAGTTTGTATGAGCTGTAATAAAAAAAAAGAACAGTTATTTATGCTTTTTTTTTTTCATCATTCTATTGCCTTCCATGATCCCATATCCCCACCTAGTATAAAACTCAGACTTACTTAAGCTTCAAAGACTGTAAACTCAGAAATAGAGACTTAGCTTTAGGTAAACACATTCAGGACTACGATAGTTAGTTGACATGAGTTCTGCAGTCAGCAGACCAGATTTGAATCTTGACTGTGCTTCCAGTAAATGCGCATTCAGCTGAACTCTCCACAGTTCAATTTCTACAACTGTAAAACTGGGGCAATAATGAATGGGTCTGAGGACTGTTGAGAGAATTAATTGACAGAGCATCCATTTGTCATTTGGTGGAGCGCCTCCACAACTGTTCACTAGAAAAGGACTGAGAGGCAGTACCTCAAACCCCCCTACAGGGAAAACTAGAGGACGTTCCTACTTTCATATAAGTAGAAATATAGCACTGGCTCTGAAACATTAAATCAGTTACTTTAATGACTTTTTCATAATCAGAGTGATAGAAATGCAAGGATAGCTATTGAGAAAACCAAAGTAAAATTGTAGCTCTAGAATTGTTATTGAAGATTGTCTAAGTCTAAAAGCATCAATGTTTCACATGTATTGAGATCCTCAGGAAAACCTGAATTCATAAGTAAACTGAGCACTAAAAAATAATGCAACTTCCTTTTTTTGGTACTGTGGGAAAATATATGGCTTCTGTGTTATACTTTGGTGGTAGAGACAAATGTGCTGTGCTCTTTTACCAAGTGTTTGATGGAATGACAGCTCTGTCGACCAGAATTGGAGAAAAGACTTGGAGAAATGGGAACTTTGTGGTTTGAAACCTTCCAAAGTGTTAATAGGCTTTTTTTTTCTGAAAGGAAAATAAATACTTGTCAACTTGGTTCAGATCAAGAATTTCAAGAATAGTGTTGATAGAATTCTTGGTAAGAATAAAAAAAAGGCAGAACAGAATAGTTCCTACAAAAGCTACCTCCATATAACATGAATTAAGCCTGACAAAACAAGCTGCATGTGTGCAAAAGGCACGCAAAAGTTGTGAGAAATGTAACTCTCCATTTGACCATTCTTCGCTTTTGAAAATAAGTCTGATGATTGAAAGTACCAACCCCTTTGCGCAAAGAAATATTTTGCTCAAAGAGACGATTCGACATATATAAAACAAAAGGCAGCTGAATTAGTAAAGTGGGTGATTTGGCTAAGTTCATAAACTCGTCGAGAGCAGAATCAGAGAAAGAATAGGAGAGTAAGTCCACTGTTCTCTCCCAGGATCTAAAGAATCCTAATAAAAACCCAAATTTTAAAACTTAACCTCAGTAGAATGGATTGATGAAAGGAAGGGAAGGGGATGGGAAGGAGGGGTGATGGAGGGGAGCAAGGATAAGTACTCAACACGACTGTAAAACTAAAATAAACACATAAGTAAATGTGGAAAAACTCCTTCTTCCTAGTGCCTAAGATGCCTTCGGTAGGACACAGAGCCTTTGATATGAAACAGTGACTTTACTAGAACAGAGATGAAAAGATTAATATGCAAATGAACATGGAATCTTTTGATAGAGATAGATATTTCAAAATCAGGCAGAATGTATTTATTTACTCAAGAGTACAAGACTTCTATGCAGGAAGAAAGACTGAAAACAGGTGATAATGTAGACTTCTAATATGCATGATTTCAATTTTGCCCCAGGCTAAGTCTATATAGAATATTGAGAAAAGCTTAAATATGAAAGTAAGACTTTCACTCAGACTCACCTAAAAATTTAACAAAAGCATGCCACTAGCCTCAGGACCTCAGTTTTCTCATTTTTCAAATGAGAACCTAGGACTGGAGAGATGGTGTAGTCAGTAAAGTGTTTGTTGTACAAGCTTGAGGTTCTGAAACAACAACTCAGTGGTTCAAGTAGCTCAAATTGGCTTCTCTGCCGCGCTCCTATCCAATTAATCTGGTAGAATATGTCTCAGTTTGGAAAAGGTGGATTCAAAGTAACATGTTTTGGGACATGGCTTTATTTTAGAGAAATAAGGAAAAATATGGGAATTGTCAGGTTTTGGTGTTTCTTCCCAGTTCAGGCCTAAAGCCTGTTCCCTGGGAAGGTCACAGTAACCCCATGGGCAAGGGCTAGGAATTTCTCGGTATGTCACAATAAAGCCCATGGACAGGTGCTAAGCATTTTTACCTAGGTTTTGTTTGGGATAATTCAAGTTTTGCCTCTGGCAGGAAGAATTCTTCTGGGATTTAGGAGTGCCCTTTCTTAGGGTTTTTTGGAACTAGCTTCCTGCTCTCTGTTCTAGAGAAGAAGCCTGCTTTTTAAGTTTCAGTCAAATACTAAATAGAAATTTCATGTCTAGTATTTACAATAAGTAGACTTGTTAGCCAGAATGTGTGCACTGATTTTAAGGAAATTAGAGAATAACTTCTAGAGTCTTAAAACATAGGTGGGTAAAATTCCCACCTACATACTAACTCAGAAATTCCAGAAGTATAAGGTTATGCTATCAGTCCACCAGAACTTAAAAGAAACTGTGATACCCTCTTACCCTGGCTGAAGGCCAAGGAAGAGATCATCATGCCAGAAAGTCTACATGCCAAGACTGCCCCTGGAGATGGTATTTGCAATCCAAACTGGGAGAATCCATGTCAGAAGCAAAGGGGGCCGTGTCTTTCCTACCCCAAATAGCACTCTTATGAGAAATCACAGAGATGGACCATCTGGGTGCACTCCCACCAATGATCTCCTCCACCCCGAAAGAGACACCCTCAGCATATGGGGCCTGACTGGACCCCAGGTTTGGAGTATGCATGGTTCACAGATGGGCCATCTAACTGATGGCAATACACTTCTGGAATTCCTCAAAGGAAGATATAAGCAACCTTACTATTAAAGGAATAGAAGGATGCTATTATAGAAGTTATTCTTTTAATAATTATATTGCTTAAGTGTTTTCTTCAGTGCATACCTCAGTGCTCCATCAACAGAACCAGCTATAGCTTATGGGCCTTGAGTATCCAAGTCAAGGCCTTCTTAGAGATGTAGTTTAAACTTGGATAGTAGAGACTACATGAGCTGCATACATTTTCCCAAGTTAGAACCTGCTGCCATGCCTGGTGCCTATGTCGACCTGCCTGACTGAGAGTATCAACCTGGAGAGGACAACAGCCAAAGCTCATGCTGGGACTTATGGGGTGTTGGGACTCCTATAGTTAATTGTAAAATATGTTCCTTGCTAAAATCAAAAGGAGATCATTCTGCCTCTGTATTTTAAAAAAGCAGTTAAAATGTGGGCTCAGCCCCATAGCTATCCAGTGAAGCATTATAGATTAGATAAGTTTAGAAATACTGAGAGAATGTTTCTGTTAAGTGCCTTTGCCCTGAAGCAATGGGTTAGGTTCTTGAAAAAAGGGTCCACCCTGAAGGTGATTTTGCTGATTATCTATTGTATATGCAACATTCTTTACCCCAAAATTTTCTGTATAAAAGTTGTCACGAAAATTTCAATAAATGTGTTCAGGATTCACTCGGAAAAAAAAAACACAATGTGAAGGACGAAAATAGGCTCGGGAGAAATAGTAATTATTCTTTACAATTACAGAGGATCAAGAGAAAGATAACCAGTGTATGGGGGAGGGTGAGCTGGAGGTGGAGCTGCAAGAGTGACTTTTGCTTCCTGCCACAAGAGGGCCCATGTTCCTGTGTCATTTGCCTTTCTGTTTAAATTATGAGCTGACATTTCTCAGGTGCGATCTTAATTTTTCCTTACACTAAGAAGCCAGTATTCGAAGACTTCCTAGGCTTCAGAAATGAACACTTCACCAAGACCTGTGATTATATTGTCCTTACTCATGTTAGGTGAGTAAAAAGGGCGCACAAGTCCACAATCCTTTTGTTCCATTTGTTTGGGACTATTTTCTCTTCCATTGGAGAACTCAGGTCATGATAAAGGCGCCCTAGACTGAATTCTAATAACTTTTCCTTTTAGGAGGAAGCCACGGAGACTCAGCGACTCAGATTGAGGACCAGGTGATCCTTTCTGAATGGGCTTCTCTGACTGTGAACTGTTCCTATGAAACCACAATCTACCCTACTCTCTTCTGGTATGTCCAGTACCCTGGAGAAGGTCCACAGCTGCTCTTGAGATCCTCAAAGGCCGGTGAGAAGGGAAGTGGAAAAGGCTTCGAAGCCACATATGATAAAGGAACCTCCTCCTTCAACTTGCAGAAAGCCTCAGTCCAAGCGTCAGACTCGGCTGTGTACTACTGTGCTCTGAGTGACACAGTGTCAGAAACCACAGGGGGAGCTGAGAACAAACTCTGAGCCCAGAGTCCTGGCTGCTGAAATCACTGGCTTAGGGGACAAGAACTTCTCAAATATATTTACCACCTACTGCACATCCAAGGCACTATTTGTTGTAGCATAAAAATACATCCAAATTAATACTAAAAATACAGTATAAGTACAAGAAATAGACATTGCTCATAAAAATGTTTTAATTGTGAGAGTGAATGATCTGTTAGTGTTGTCTCCAACTGATATTTGCCATTTTAAAAGTATAACACCTGGAGATGAGAAATATTCTGAGTTTATCTTTCTGTGAAATTGTGCCCCTGACCATGCGCGGCCATGCAAGGAAACACTGCAGTTTAGAGACTATTTTAGCTGTGGCATGTAAGGACCACATACCTGATGTATTCCTGGTAATTGTTGATTTTTTTAGTATTTTTTAATTTTTTAAATTATTTATTTTTCTTCTCATACAAATGTAATAGGTACCCCTGTCCCCTTCCTCCCTCCACCCCTCCCTGGACCTTCTTGCTCCCTCCCCCCTTTTCCCCTTCCCAGGCCTTGGATGTGAATCCACTGATCCTGTACTTGGGTGAAATAAAACTGCTGACTGAACAAATCCACAGTGTATTGTGCTTCAGTGCATAGATACCCAGGACACCAAGGTCTCATGAAACACCGATTCTTGACACCACAATTTTGATGTGGGTAACTCTTATACTCTTTTCTCTTCAATTTTAATTTATTTGCCTTGGCTACTTCTGGACTTCATGTGAAGGCCCTAATGTTTATGAATATTTGTGGATATATTTCTTAGGATGCTAACAAAATTTCAACATTTTATATGAGAATATTGTAGTTCTAATTTAAGTGTGTTTCTACTGTTATTTTTCTTCAAATAAAAGATATTGAATTTATCACCATGCTGAACTGGACATTTCCTTTGAATTTTCCAGTGACAAGAAAAAACAAGCTCCAAGCCCAAACCATATTTCACTCTCTCACTTTGAAAATAACTTGCAATACCCAGAAATTTTGGAAAGAATCAACAATGCAGGAGTCAGGGAATAGGCCAAAATTGTTATTTGTTGTTTATTTTCTATGTGTTTTCTTCTGCACTAGCTTTGATGTGGTCTCACTTCTTCCTGTTCTCTGGAAATATGTGCAAAGTGGACTTCTTAAATGATCTTTATTTTTACATTTTGCATAGTTTTTAATAGTTAAGGGGAAGTCTGAAAGGGACAAGTTATCAGAGAATATATCTATCTACACACACATTCAGAACCATACACTACACACACAGTGATCAAAATCCACATCTATACATCCACAGACTAAACATTTACAAATTAACAATAGTGGTAATCCTTTTCCAGAAAAGACAGTGTGCACAGGAAGAAAGAAGAAAATATACATTCTGAGTTCCTCAAGAACCAGAAAAGGTCTTAAGTCTGTTACAGTACCACTTAGGTGACAATGCTGTCATAAATATCCTTAACGAAGCTGTTACCTCAGTGTCCATTTCTAATCCTGTCATATGTGGTTTTAAACATACTCTGATCCATCACCTTTGCCTGAATAAAACTTTCTCCCTCTGTGGCTGTTTCCTGTGTACCCTGATTTTTAATCATCTCTGTATCTTATAACCTAACACATCCCACAGCTGTCAATCATGTCATATTTAATAGGGACAGCAGAATCTCATGTATTGATTTCATTCTTCTTGGGTGCTTTCTTAAAACTAGCCAATATTCATGCTATTGGTATAGGCATGGAACTAGTGTAGAATGGTTAATCCTTAACTCTCTTGTCTCTGAATATTCCAAGTTCTCTTTTCTTACTGTCTACTCTTTTTTTCATGCATTCTCCTGTTATAGCTAATTTTGTAATAAATTTTCCATGTTTATATTATTCTCTGGTTTCTCTCTTCTGGTTGAAAGCAGAGTTACCTGTATATCGAGGACCCCAAGCAGGAGAACACCTCCATCTTCCCTCTCAATACTTAAGCAAGACATTAAAGGACTTGTTTGCTAGTTTTATTCATTGTTTTATGTACTCATTACTTCAAATGAAGAATTTCTTTATGATTATGATACATTTCCTTATAATAAAAAAATCAAAACTACTGCAACAGTTTTGAAATTAATGAGATTAATTTTGATTTTTTTAATCTTATGCATATTTGATCCAAAACATATTTAAACATTTGAAGCAAATTATAATCAATTGCGAAAAATATTTTAACTTAGAAACATGGGCATGATGGCATTTTTTGTGATGCCAGCACTGGGGAGCAGATCCCTAGGGCTCACTGACAGTCAGCCTAAGGCTACTTGATAAAATCTATGCCAGTAAGAGATTTAAAATCTCTTACTTAATACAACTCAATACTACTCTGCTATCAAAAATAGAAAAAAGTCTGTGAAGGAAGATTTTACAGAGAAGAGGGCAGGATGAGAATGTAAGCCCTGCAGGAAGCCTTCTCCATTCAGGCCTGTTGACCAGGGCTGCTCAGAAAAGTCAAGAGATGTGCTTCTCACAAACACTGCACTGGCAGGAACAAAGGAGGCCATGGTGTAGTATAGAGGTCCCAGGCAGCTCCTAGGAAAGGATTTATGACTTCCCCTCCCTTTCATGCCAGAACCTTAGAGGACAGGGCATCAGAGACCAACATTTGCACTTGCCCATTTCCTACCCACACAGCACTATGTGAAGCCAGATAGAGCAAGATGGATCTGAGAACTTCACTTGCAACTCAGAAAAGCTGTGCTAACAACTCATTCAATAGGTTTCTTTCTACTTACTTATTATTTTATTATTTATTTCCACTTTTTCATATATGCCTCACAAAGGTTTTGCTTTATTTATCTATTATTTATAAACAAACAAGATACCCTTCCCATTCACTTTCTTCCTCCTTCCCTTCCCTTCCCTTCATCCATCCTGCTCTGTTCCACTGCCACCCCCAGTCTATCTGTTTTAATGTATCATAGGACTGACTGTCTGTGGGGTGCCTGTGTTAGTATGGGAGCTAAATTTCCTTGAACTTTATGAGTCTCTTCACTGGCTAAGGTTGTATATAGGCAAGTTCCACTCTCTTGTACAGAACCTGTCTCTGACACTCTCTGAGAGTAGCTATTTCTTCTAACATCTTAGATAATCCTTAGAGGAAATGTTGGTATGTCAGCCACTATGTAGATCTGGTGGTTGAAGTTCTCATTGCAGTGAATTCTGAGTACATCATCCCTGACTTGGCTCAAGTATGCTGGTCAGGAGTATTTCATCCAAACTTTAGGCTCTAATAATCTTACAGCTCCCTCTTCCAAGAGGTTCTGATAGGTGGAATAAGATTTTGAAGGGGTGACTAGGGCTGAGTATTTCAGGTTCTCTGATATTCTGCATTCTATCTTGCTGGGGTCTTCTGCTTCACTTGTCTTCCCTTGTAATAAGGCAAAACTTGTTTGAACTCTGACGGCTTTTCTTTCTAAGGGTTAAAAACATAGTATTTAGATGGTGTTACATAATCTGTCTTTTATAGTGAACACTAGGATATTTGTTCCTGCCATTTATTCATCTTTTACCCTCATTTGGGTAGGTTTTCAGTGTCAGGCATGGTTTTATTGCTATTAGGGTGATTAAAACCCATTCAGTGGATAATTATTTTCTCATGGGTCTACATATTTCCATTGCTCCCTTAGATTCTTATAGCAGTTGTAGAGGCTTATAGTGTTCACTACTGGATTAAAACCTAGATCTATTTCCCTTGAGCTCTTTGCCTCTTTTATTTTTCCCTTCTTACTCCTTATTAAGATCTCTCACATTTCTTCCCTTCCCTTATGGACTTTTGTTAATAGTGTCCTTATTTGTCTACTCTCCAATCTCTTTGTGTCTTCTTTCCCATAGCTCCCAAATTATGTTCCTTTGTGGTCTTAATAGATATTATAAAAATTTCCCTTTGAATATATCATTATGAGAGTTTAGTCCTAGGTTCCACTTACGAGGGAGAACATGTGACATCTGTCTGTGTATGTGATAATTCCTTTAGTATAACTTCTTCTAACTCCATTCATTTACTAGCAAGTTTCAATAATTCATTTTTCCTGACAGCTGATTAGTATTCTGCTGTGTATAAGTATTATATTTTCATTTTCCATTAGTATACTGTTGGGCATTTAAGCTGATTCCATGACTTTGCTATTGTAAACAGAGCTGCATTGAACATGTATATGTTTCTCTATAGTAAAATGAAGCATTCTTTGGGAATATTCTCAGTAATGGTAGAGCTGGATCATATGGCATTTCAATTTTTAACTTTTTTAGGAACTACCATACTGATCTCCTGAGTGGTTGTACAAGTCTGTATTCCCACCAGCAGTGTATGAGGGTTCCCTTTTCTGCACATCCTTTCCAGCATTTGTTGGTGTATGAATTTTAGATTTTAAACATTCTGACAAGAATGAGATGATATCTCAGAGTGGATTTGATTTGTATTTATTTGTATTTCTCTAATGGCTAGGGAGGTGGAACATTTTTAAGATATTTGTTAGATATTTTATTCTCATCCCAGAAAATTTTCTTTTGAGTTTCAAGGCCCATTTTCTAATTTGACTATAATCACATAGAATAAACATTCCCATTCCAAAAGGAAAGAATGAGGGCATATCCAAGAAATATCTGTCCATAACAAGAGTGAACACCAGCAAGACATACTCCAAATTCTATAAATCCAAGTTTAACACCTGTTACCAAAGTAATTACAATTGCCAAGGGCTTTGGCGCCTCCCTTTTGGTACAGATGTTTGCAGAACACATCATTCTTTTGGGCTGGCTCCTCCCAGTATATAGCTCTCCTTGGTAGATGTCCCACATTGGCTCTAGCATCTGTAACATCTTCACTTCTCAATGGCAAGCCAGATTTTAACTTGACAGCACAAACTGCCTTTTTGGGGGCTTTAGACTACAGACTTTCTGCCACATATTGCCTGGTTTCTTTTATTCTCTGAAACCTTAGAGGAGCGGTCCATGACCTCCTCCCTCTTGCATCTCTGATGTGTCTAAAAAACCAGGACCAAATGGACAACATTGCTGAGTTCTGTTATACCCTTCAGGTGGAGACTGGCCCCCTTCAATCATACTTGGTTCAGCTTCTCTATGTTGATGTTGGAAAGAATCTGTATTGGGAAGCTACTTCACACGAGAAACAGATCTCTCCTTTGGAACTCTGCTCTTTAGTTCATTCCTTTCAAAAGGATTTGCATTCTTAGATATGTATTTATTTACTTTTGTATGTGTTTCTATCACAGGGAACTCTGCATGTTTAAGAAGGTCCATGGATTGCTTTAGGAATCATCCTGGTTTGGTTCTACCTTCTTTTTGCTATGCTCTGTGATTTCCCAGGTCTTGAAGGCAGATTAGCACCATTTCTGCCCAGCAGTTTATGTGGGACCTGTGATCTGAACTCAGGACTTAGTGCTTTTGAGGCAGAGTCTTAATCCCTGGATTATCTCTCCAGCCTGGATTCGCATTCTTGTGGATGGGTGGAAGCCTTCTTTCAGTAATTTTCCCTCATGATAGGGCCTCTTCTACTATCCAAATGAAGAGCAGGCTTTGATTGGCTTATGGTGCTTATCTCTTTGACAATAGCTGCAATAATGTTGTCTCCAGACTCTTTAAACTTCTCTTACATTTTTCTCTTTCTCTCTGATTTATTGTTCTTATTCTTCATAACTCTGAACAAGAGCACTAAAAAGTAGTCATGCCACACTGTCAAGACTACATTTCTTTCAAATTTCTTCCAGAAGACACTGTAATTTAACTTCAGGTAAGCTTACAGGTCAAAGGCAAAACTTAACCAAATTCTCTGTCAATCAATGCATCACTCTGGTTGTTCCTTGCATAGTTCCAAAAACAGGCTCTGTTCCCCTCTGAACCATCACAAGCTGTGTTTATACTAACTGCATATCTAACAGTATCATTCCCTTCAAGGCTATCACTAGACTAGTCCCTTAAACTCAGTCTCCACGATGCAATGCTTTTTCTGCACAAAGTCCCATAGTTCTTCCAACTGTTCCAAATGCTTACAAGCCACATCACAGAATGGCCATACTTCTTTAATTTTCAATACTTCTCTCAGCTTCATAAAATTTTCTGGTACCAGGCTCGCAGTATCACAGAAACATCCTACTTTTCTGGCATCAATTTCTGTACCAGTTATTCATTCTTGTTGTTATGGGATACTACTCAAAGCAAGAAACTTAGGGAGAAGGGGAGATTTATTCAGCTTATGGTTCCAGAGGGGATAAACAGTGGTGGAAAAGGCATGACTGGTGACAGAAGCTGGAAGAGGCCTAGGTCACATCCATCTAGGAGGCTGAGAGCTGCAAAATAGCCAGCTGCAACAGCAGACTTCTCCCTGACATGGGGTAGAGCTAATCAACCTCAAGGCCCAACCCTGCGATGTGCTTTCCTCCAGCAAGTCTCCACCTCTTATAGGTGCCATAACCTTTTCAAATAACTAAAGATTCAAACACATGAGCCTATGGGGGAAAACTCACATTTTAAACCATGACAGAACTTTCTCACTTTTTTCATCCTTGGTGTACAAGAAAGCCACTGATTTTTGAACATCAATTTTATTACTTCATTCTACTGAGCTTTTTCTTTTCCTGTTTGTCTAATATTTATCTCCCTTTCTTATCTTATGGCTTTAGCTAAACCTTCAAGCATAATAATAAACAAAAATAGTGAGATTTAACAGTCTTACCTAGTTCCTGATGGAGTGAGAGTTGCTTCAAGTTTTTCACCATTTAGAATGATCCTTGCTATGGCCTTGTTGTATATGGCCCTTACCATGCTGCTGTAAGTTCTTTCCATTACTATTGTCTCCAGGGCTTTGGTCATAAAAGGATGTAGGATCTTTTTTTTTCTTTTTTTCTTTTTTTTATTAATACATTTTTTATTATTATTTCAGATCATACAAACTTAATAGGTACACCAGATCCCTCCCTCCCTCCTCCTCCCCCACACCCCTTGCTCCTCCTCCCCACTTCCCTTCCCATCCCCCAGTGCCTCCCGCCCCAATTCCCAGAGAGTCCTTTCTTGTGCATGCCTGATTTTCCTCTGGGCCCTCCTCTCCGATGACGTATAAGGACCCAGTGGCCTTTCCCTAAACCCTTTCCCGTGTTCCCCTTAGGTATAGGAACAGTGCTGTGGCTGCCAATCCCTTGCCTCCAAAGATCTTGGTGCCTTTAGCAGATGCTAGACTTTGTGGGGTCAATAGTGTGTTGGACAATGCGCAGGGCATGTAAAGTCAATTATGATTGCTTCAGCCCTAACTTGTATGGAGTACCTTACATATCATTGCTCCTCCCATCCTTTTGCTCTTACACTCTTACCGCCCCCTCTTCAGCAAATTTCCCTGAGCTTCAGGATGGGGAGAGATTAAGCTGGCCTAGTTCTAGGTGGTTGATATAGAGTCTCTGAAGTTCTGGATTGTGGTTTGTTGGTTTTCTTTTGCAGTTTTGCTGCTCCTGCAATGCCCTTCACTCCAACCTGGTGGGCATTGTATGTTACCCCCTGGCCAGAGACAAAAAGCTGTTAAACTAGAGTCTTGTGATAAAAGCACATTCAAAGGTAGATGTAATAAAAGTGGGAAACCACAGTGAAGGAGGGGTCTATCACCAATTTGCACAACGGTTACTTTTTATCTGCCAGACTATACCCCCTCAGTAGTAAAGAGATCATACCCCCTCAGTAGTAAATGATCAGGAACAAAAGTCTGTGAACTTAATCATATGTCTCATTACTTATTTGAGTCCTTGATGGAGGCCTATTTTCTCTGCTGTAACATTGTCCCTTCTCTCCTTGTTTCTGGTGTGGCCTTCCTACCCCATCCCTCCTGTTCATAATCCTTGGAATTACTGTCTCTAGGTGGGCTGGGTGGGTTTGGTACTAGGAGCCACCTATTAGGGAGCACATACGGCGCTTAATTTTCTGGGTCTGGGATGCTTCACTTAATATAATTGTTTCTAATGACATCCATTTCCCGGCAAATTCCAGGAATTCATCCTTTTTGATGTCTGAGTAGTACTCCATTGTATAGATGTACCACAGTTTCCTTATCCACTCATCAACAGTTGGACATTTGGGTTGATTCCATGACTTTGCTATTGTAAACAGTGTTGCTATGAACATGGTCGTGCTTGTATTATCAAGGTGAACCTCTGCTGAATGGGGGGTTATTCCCAAAAGTGGAATAGCAGGGTCATATGGCATTTCAATCTTTAATTTCTTTAAGAATCTCCAGACGGCTCGCCAGAGTGGCTGTATGAGCCTGCATTCCCACCAGCAATGTAGGAGAGTTCCCCTCTCTCCACATCCTCTCCAGCATTTGTTGTTGTTTGTATTGTGGATTTTTGCCATCCTGACTGGGGTAAGATGACATCTCAGGGAAGTTTTGATTTGCATTTCCCTGATGGCTAAGGAAGTGGAGCATTTTTTAAGATATTTGTTAGACATTTTAATTTCATCCCTGGTAAAGTTTCTTTTAAGTTCCAGGGCCCATTTTTTAGTTGGGCCATTGGTTTCCTTGGTGTTTAGTTTTCTAAGTTCGTTGTGCACTCTGGACAGCAGAGTTCTATCAGATGTGTGGTTAGTGAAGATTTTCTCCCATTCTGTGGGTTACCTTTGAGCTCATATTACAATCTCTGTATCTGAACAGAAGCTCTTTAATTTCACAAGATCCCAACTGTTGAGAGTTGGTAGCAGTGACTGTGCCATTGGATGTCTGTTGAGGAAATGTTAGCCTAGCCCAATCAGCTCGAGGGAGTTCCCTATCCTTTCAACTATGGTTTTTATAGTCTCTGGCCTGATATCAAGGTCCTTGATCCATTTGGAATGAAGTCTTGTACATGGTGACAAGTACGGGTCCAGCTTTAATCTTCTGCATGTGGAGATCCAGTTTTGCCAGCATCATTTGTTGAAGATGCTGTTCTTTTTCCATTGGATTCTTTGGGCCCCTTTGTCAAAGACCAAATGGCTGTAACTTTGTGGGCTTATATCTGGGTCTTCAATCCTGATCCATTGATCTGTGTGTCTATTTTGGAGCCAGTACCAGGCTGTCTTTACAACTGTGGATTTGTAGTATAGACTTAGGTTTGGTATGGCAATACCTCCAGCTGTGTTTTTGTTACTCAGGATTGTTTTTGCTATTCTGGGTCTTCTGTGCCTCCATATGAACTTTGAGATTGTTTGGTCAACTTCTTTGAAGAATTGCTTTGGGATTTTGATTGGTATAGCATTGAATCTGTATATTGCCTTTGGAAGGATGGTCATTTTTATGATATTGATTCTGCCAATCCAGGAACAAGGGAGGTCTTTCCACCTTCTGGTGTCTTCTGCTATTTCTTTCTTTAGGGTTTTAAAGTTTTCATTGTAAAGGTCTTTTACCTCCTTGGTTAGGTTTATACCAAGGTATTTCATTTTTTTAGGGACTATAGTAAATGGGATTGTTTCTCTCAAGGCTTTTTCACTTCTTTCATTCTGGGCATATAGGAAGGCCTCTGATTTTTGCACTTTTATTTTGTATCCTGCCACTTTGCTGAACTTCTCAATTAGTTCCAGGAGCTTTCTGGTGGAGTTTTTGGGATCACTCAGGTATAAGATCATGTCATCTGCAAATAAGGATAGCTTGACTTCTTCCTTGCCGATTTGAATCCCTCTTATGTCCCTTTCTTGTCTTATGGCTTCAGCTAAGACTTCAAGTACAATATTGAATAGAAGTGGTGAGAGTGGACAGCCTTGTCTAGTTCCTGATCGAAGTGGGAATGCTTCCATTTGTTCCCCATTGAGCATAATCCTTGCTGTGGGCTTGTTGTATACAGCTTTTATTATATTGATTAAGGTTCCTTCCTTTCCTACTGTCTTCAGCGTTTTGATCATAAAAGGTTGTTGGATCTTGTCAAAAGCTTTTTCTGCATCTATCAAGAGTATCATGTGGTCTTGGACTTTGGACTGGTTTACATGATGAATTACATTTGTTGATTTGCATATGTTGAACCAACCTTGTGTGCCATAGAAGAAGCCTACTTGGTCCCCATGAATGATCTTTTTAATATGTTTTTGAATCCGATTTGCTAAGACTTTGTTGAGAATCTTTGCGTCTGTGTTCATCAGAGAGATCGGCCTATACTTTTCTCTTTTAAGTGAATCTTTATTAGGTTTTGGGATTAAGATGATATTAGCTTCATAGAAGGAATTTGGTAGTGTTCCTTCCTTTGTTATTTGATGGAACAGTTTAAGGAGTATTGGTGTTATTAACTCCTTAAATGTCTGGTAGAACTCTGTGCTGAATGCATCTGGTCCAGGACACTTTTTGGTAGGAAGATTTGAGATTACTTCTTCAATTTCCTTATATGTTATAGGACTATTTAAATAATTCACAACTTCCTGATTCAATTTAGGTAAGTTGTGTTTACTTAGAAATTGATCGTTCTCTTTTGTGTTGTCAAACTTCACAGAGTATAAGTTTTTGAAATATGATGTTATAATTCTCTGGATTTCTTGGGTATCAGTAGTGATAACTCCATGTTCATTTCTGATTTCGTTAATTTGGGTTTTCTCCCTCCTGCTTTTGGTTAATTTAGCTAGGGGTGTATCAATCTTATTGATTTTTTCAAAGAACCAGCTTTTTGACTGGTTGATTTTTTCTATCGTTTTCTTAATCTCGATTTCAGCTATTTCTCCCCTTAGTTTGCTAATCTCCTCTCTTCTACTACTTTTGGGATCAGATTGCTCTAGTTTCTCTAAAGCTTTAAGCTGCATTGTTAAGGTGTTTATTTCTGATGTTTCCATTTTTTTGATGTAGGCATTAAGAGCTCTGAACTTACCTCTTAGAACAGCTTTCATTGTGTCCCAGAGATTTTGGTAAGTTGTATTTTCGTTATCATTCACTTTCAGGAAATCTTGAATTTCCTTTTTAATTTCTTCCTGAATCCAGTTCTCATTCAGCATGATAGTGTTAAGTCTTCAGGATTTAGTGTATTTTCTCTTGTTTGTTGTGTTGTGGATGTCCAGCTTTAGGCCGTGGTGGTCTGATAGGGCACAGGTTAGAATTTCAACTTTCTTGTATATGTGTAGATTCATTTTGTGGCCCAGTATATGATCTATTTTGGAGAAAGTTCCGTGTGCTGCTAAGAAAAATGTGTATTCTTTGGTGCGTGGGTGAAAAGTTCGATAGAGATCTGTAAGGTACATTTCTTTAAGGGTTTGATTAAGGTCTAAAGTGTCTCTGTTAAGCTTTTGACCTGTTGATCTATCCCATGTTGAGAGGGCGGTGTTGAAATCCCAAAAAATTATCGTTTGGGGGTTGATTTCTTGCCTTAGACGCTGTAGAGTTTTCTTAATGAATGTGGAGGGGCCCGTATTGGGTGCATATATATTCAGTATTGTGAAGTCTTCCTGGTGAATTGTACCTGTGACTAAAATGTAGTATCCATCTGTGTCTCTTATGATTTTCTTTGGTTTGAAGTCCACTTTGTCTGATATCATAATGGCTACCCCTGCCTGTTTTCTGCTTCCATTAGCTTGTAAAATTGTTGACCAGCCTTTTATTTTTAGAGCGTGCCTATCTTTTGTGGTGAGATTGGTTTCCTGCAGGCAGCAGATTGATGGATTGTGATTTTTAATCCAAGTTTGTAATCTGTGTCTCTTGGTCGGTGAGTTAATTCCATTAACATTTAGTGTTATAATGGTGAAACTATTTTTGATTCCAGACATTTATTATGTTTAGTAGTTTTTATAAGTATATTGCTTCGCTCTTAATAGTGTTATACTTTCCTTCTGCTCTCCTGGATATGCCTGTTTTTTACTTCATGCTTGAGTATCATTTCTAGCATTTTTTGAAGGCCTGGTTTGGTGGCCATGTATCCCTTAAAGTTGTCTTTGTGCTGGAAGATTTTTCTTTCTCCCTCGATCATGACTGATAGTTTTGCAGGGTAAATCAGCCTAGGTTGACATTTTTGCTCATTCAATACTTGAAGTATGTGTCTCCAAGCTCTTCTTGCTTTTACTGTTTCGACTGAGAAGTCATTTGTTATTTTAATAGGTTTACCTTTAAAATGACTTGTTTTTTCTCCCTTGAAGCTCTCAGCACCAGTTCTTTATCTTGAATGTGGAGTGTTTTGACTATTATTTGCCATGGCGAGCTTCTGTTTTGGTCATACCTGTTTGGGGTGCAGAATGCCTCTTTTATATGGATGGGCCTGTCTTTTTTTAGATGAGGAAAGTTTTCCTTGATGATCGTTTGGAAAATTTCATCAGGGGTGGTATTTTGAGATTCTTGCTCTGGTATTCCACGAATACGCATGTTGGGCTTCTTCAGGGTGTCCCATATCTCCTGGATATTTCTCTCAAGCATCTTTTTGGCTTTAACAATCTCTTCCATTGAGCTGGTTAATACTCCCACTTTATCTTCAAGATCTGAAATTCTGTTTTCTGCTTCGTTAGTTCTGCTGATAAGACTCTCTGTGGAGTTCTGGGTTGAAGATAACTTGTCTTTTAGCTCAGTTTTAAACTCTGCTTGAGTCTGCTTTAACTGCTCTATGCCAGTTTTTGATTCTTACACTGTTTTTCTCAACTCCTCCATGTGTCTGTTGTGTTCCTCCTCAAAGCGATTGATTCGATTATTTAATTCCTCCCTGATTTCCTCTTTCATAGTATTGAACATGGTAATGATCATATTTTGAAGGTCGTTATCCTGGGTCAGGCTTTCTTGGCCATTTTCCATGGGTTTGTTCTTGTTGGAGTCTAACATTATGGGATTAATTCCTTCAGTGGGAGATTTGTTTACTTGAGTGTTGTGTCTCATGGATTTGCACTTAGACTTTGGCATTGTCGGTTTAACTCTTAAGATCTTTTAATTTCTGTGCGTTTTTCAGTAAACTGAATTATTTGGCCTGGGGCTCTAGGGGCGGGCGGGGACCGATCTTTTTTTTTTTATTTCAGCTCATACAAACTTATTAGGTACACAAGTTCCCTTCCTCCCTCCTCCTCCCCCCGTACCCCCTGCACCCCCTCCCCACTCCTCCCCCTCCCCATCCCCCAGTGTCTCCCACCCCAATTCCCAGAGAGTCCTTTCTTGTGCATGTCTGATTTTCCTCTGGGCCCTCCTCTCCAATGACGTACAAGGACCCAGTGGCCTTTCCCTGAACCCTTTCCCGTGTTCCCCCTAGGTATAGGAATACTGCTGTGGCTGCCAATCCTTTACCTCCAAAGATCTTGGTGCCTTTAGCAGATGCTAGACTTTGTGAGGTCAACAGTGTATTAGACAATGCGCAGGGTATGCAAAGTCCAATTATTATTGCTTCAGCCCTAACTAGTATAGAGTATCTTACATATCATTGCTCCTCCCATCCTTTTGCTCTTACACTCTTACCGCCCCCTCTTCCGCAAATTTCCCTGAGCTTCAAGATGGGGAGAGACTAAGCTGGCCTAGTTCTAGGTGGTTGATATAGAGTCTCTGAAGTTCTGGATTGTGGTTTGTTGGTTTTCTTTTGCAGTTTTGCTGCTCCTGCAATGCCCTTCACTCCAACCTGGTGGGCATTGTATATTACCCCCTGGCCAGAGACAAAAAGCTGTTAGAGTCTTGTGATAAAAGCACATTCAAAGGTAGATGTAATAAAAGTGGGAAAGCACAGTGAGGGAGGGGTCTATCACCCATTTGCAAAATGGTTACTTTTTATCTGCCAGACTATAAGGCCTCCTCTTCTGGTGAGATCACACCCCCTCAGTAGTAAATGATCAGGAACAAAAGTCTGTGAACTTAATCAGATGTCTCATTACTTATTTGAGTCCTTGATGGAGGCCTATTTTCTCTGCTGTAACATGGTCCCTTCTCTTCTTGTTTCTGGTGTGGCCTTCCTACCCCATCCCTCCTGTTCATAATCCTTGGAACTACTGTCTCTAGGTGGGCTGGGTGGGTTTGGTATTAGGAGCCACCTATTAGGGAGTACATACGGCGCTTAATTTTCTGGGTCTGGGATACTTCACTTAATATAATTGTTTCTAATGACATCCATTTCCTGGCAAATTCCAGGAATTCATCATTTTTCATGGCTGAGTAGTACTCCATTGTATAGATGTACCACTTTTCCCTATCCACTCGTCAACTGTTGGATATTTGGGTTGATTCCATGACTTTGCTATTGTAAACAGTGCTGCTATGAACATGGTCGTGCTTGTGCTATCGAAGTGAACGTCTGTTGTATGGGGGGTTATTCCCAAAAGTGGAATAGCAGGGTCATATGGCATTTCAATCTTTAATTTCTTTAAGAATCTCCAGACGGCTCGCCAGAGTGGCTGCATTCCCACCAGCAATGTAGGAGAGTTCCCCTCTCTCCACATCCTCTCCAACATTTGTTGTTGTTTGTATTGTGGATTTTTGCCATCCTGAATGCGGTGAGATGATATCTCAGGGAAGTTTTGATTTGCATTTCCCTGATGGCTAAGGAAGTGGAGCATTTTTTAAGATATTTAGGTCACAGCGCAGTGAGGTCCGGCGGGACTGCGCGCATCCCTGGCGGCGGAGTGGAGGGGAAGGGGGGATGGGGCGTCGGTGCTGCGCTATTTAAACCCGGGCTACCTGAGGGCGGGGCCGGGCGCAGAAGGCGTGCCCTCTCCTCCTCCCAGGCCCTGCGCGTGTGGCTCCGGCTGGATGGTGGGAGGAGCTGGGTCCACTCCGGTGGCCTGGGGCTCTGGGGTCAGGGGGGGACTGAGCTTACCTGGGTCTGGGCGGGGTGAGGTCTTCAGGGACCGCGCGCACTTCCTGGTGGGCAGAGTAGAGTTGAAGGGGGGGATGTAGGATCTTATTAAGAGTTTTTTCTGCATCTATTGAGAGAATCATGTGGTTTTGGCCCATGCACTTGTTTATGTGATGAATTACATTTATTGATTTGTGTATGTTTAACCAATCTTTTGTGTGTAGAATGAATCCTACTTGACGATAGTGAATGATCTTTTTGATATGTTATTGAATCTTGTTTCCTGAAATTTTGAAACCTTTGTGTCTGAGTTCATCAATGAGATTTGCCTATAGTTTTCTTTCTTATGGTATCTTTATCTGATTTGGGATCAGTGTAATATTAACTTCAGAGAAAGAGTTTGGAAGTGTTCCTTTCTTTGCTATTTTGTGGAATAGTTTAAGAAATAGTGGTGTTAATTATTCCTTAATTATCTGGAAGAATCTTCACTGAATTCATCCACTCTTAGGCTTTTTTTTTTTTTTTTTTTTTTTGACGGGAAGATTTCCAATTACTTCTATAACTTTGTCGCTTGATTTAGGGCTGTTTAAAAAATTCAATTCATCGTGATTCAATTTGGTAAGTTGTATACTTAGAAATTCATCTGTTTCTTTCTGATTGTCAAATTTTGAGGAGTGTAAGCTTTGGAAAAAAGACCTTATGATTCTCTGAATTTCCTTGTTATCATTTGCAACATCTTCATTTTCATATCTAGTTTTATTAATTTAGATTTTCTCTTTTTTAATTTTTAATATTTTGGTTAATGATTTATCCATCTTTTGTATTTTTTCAAAGAACCAGCTCTTTGTTTGTTTGATTCTTTGTACCCTTTTCTTTTTCTCAATTTTCATATAATTATCCTCTGTTTTTTCTAATCTCTGTTCATTTACTACTTTTGGGATTGTATTTTTCTTGCTTCTCTTGTTTCTTTAAAGTTTTTTTTTTTTTTGAAAATGTGTAGTCTCTTGTTTTATTTAATCTCAAAGAGCTCTTGGCATTATCCTAGGGACACTGACTTAGGCAAAGAGTATTAACCAGGTACCAGGGAGATTTGATCCTAGCTGACAAATATTTAACTGCATTAATTATTTACATTAATTATGCACCTTTATTGTATTCATAATTTGTAATTATTTTGGGATACCAATACTAATTCTAATGATGGATGAATTTAACAAAAAATATTTAACCTCATCTTAGAACCTTGATCCATGTCATTCAATGAGAATAATCAATGTTAAAAGGAACATGAAAACAAACATTCACACCATGGCATGGTTTTCATAAATATCGATTTCATTATTATTGTGTAGCATATTTAACAGTTGAACAAATTTAGATAATGTATCAGTGACTGCATGACCACAGCACTAATAACAGATAACCAATTCAACTAGAATCCAGTTAACATGTAACTATATAACTATCTAAATATTTAAAATAGAGCTCTTGTTTAAATCATCCTTTGTTTTGATCACCTTCTGAGGGCTGGGGAGTTGTGCCTGCTGGTCACATAGAAATATATTAAGGTCAAATCTGATATCCATTCCCAGAGATTTCTTTCAGCTGGAATAAGCCTCCAATTCCAAGGTGAGCCCTGTAGGAGAAATGGACCAGGCAGACCTGTATTAAAGTCTCTGATCAACCATCACTTACAATACCTCCATCTGGGGAGCATCCACTCAGGGATGATATGTATGGACCGCATGCACAAATACAACTTTCCCAAGCTACACCTGCTGCCGTGCCTGGTGCTGATGTCAAACCACCTGGCTGAGAGGACAACCCATATAGGACAACTCAGCAAAAGCTCATGCTGGGACTTATGGGATGTTGGGTGGAGTATATAAACAGCCTGATATTTACAATAAACAAGTCTGGGAGCCTGCTACCTGGAGCCTGCAAACCTGCCAGTCTGCAAACCTGCTAGCTTGCTTTGCCACTCGCCTGACTTCTGGAGTCTGAGTCATTGACTTCTTGCCAGCTTATCCCCGCCCCCAAGGGTCTCCATGGGCTCCTGAGACTTCTACATCTGGTGCCCCATCGTGGGGCTTCCATGGCAGCCCTTTCCTACTCGTGGCACCAGTGTCAAGTACTGTGCCTCCTTCTGCAGTTTTTCGGTAAGCTGGCCCCTTCATGTTATGTTCTTTACCTTCATGAGAGGTGAGCATGAAGGTCCCTTTCCCTTTCTCTGTTTGTCTGTCCATGGATAGGGAGGTAAACATTTTTGATTCTGGTTCACCCACCCAGTGACTCCACATAAGGGCTGACCACCCAGGAGATGGAAACCAGGAGTGGTCTCCCAATCGACCCTCCTTCTCTGGAGACACCATGTAGGCATACGGCCATGGCCTAATGAACCACAGAAGTTTCCCACTAAGCACAAGACATTGAATCTGATATATTCCTTGTCTTGTCTGTCCCTCTTTAGTCTCATCTTTGGTCTTTAGGAAAATGGGCAACCTCTCCTCACACTGTAAGGAGCCCCAAATGCATGCCTCATTTCCCCCTGTTAATCTGCCTATCACTTCGCTGCCACCCGCTATAGGCATTAGGGCCAAAATCCCTCACTCCTTGGATGGAGAACCCACATGCTTAAATCAGGCAGAGAAGCCCTCAATCCATGTGAGCATTCCCCCCCTCCGCCACACCCTTGCCAAGAACCTGCTGTTACTACAACTGGGTCTGGCCCTCAGGCCTTGGGTGACTATCCTGCTTGCTGACTTCCCTTATTTTGAGGCAAGCATCCAGGACTGTTTGCCACCTATAAGGTCTTAACAGGTTCAATTGTTCTTTTAATTATGTTGCTTAAATGTTGCAGAGCTCCATCAATAAGACCACCCTGCAGGTGCTAATGGCCCTTTAACATCCAAGCCATGGCACCCCTAGAGATGTAAGTCGAGCTTGGAGTGCAGAGATTTGTGAGGCCTTGGTCTAATCTACTATTCACATATCCTGACATGCCTTCCAGAGATGAGGTCTTTCGAGAGCTGGTAGTCAATGATGGGTAAGATCCTGTGAGACAGGACAACCTAAGACAGGCACAGTCCATCATGCTGGACCCCCTCTGAGGCGGGGTCAACAAAGTCAGAGCAAAGAACTCTGGCTCCCGCTGGTTCTCAAAATAAATGAAAAGGATGGATATGTAGGAGGAATGGACCAGGCAGGCCTGTATTAAAGTCTCTGATCAACCATCACTTACAATACCTGGGGAGCATGCCACTCAGGGCCACATGCGCAAATGCAACTTTCCCAAGCTACACCTACTGCCATGTCTGGTGCTGACAACTCAGCAAAAGCTCACCCTGGGACTTATGGGATGTTGGGTGGGGTATATAAGCAACCTGATATTTACAATAAATGAGCCTGTGAGCCTCTAGCCAGAGCCTGCAAGCCTGCCAGTCTGCAAGCCTACTAGTCTGCTTTGCCACTCACCTGACTTCCAGAGTCTGTGCTGTTGACTCCACACCAGCTTATCCCCACCCCCAAGGGTCTCCATGGAGCCCCAAGACAGCTACAGAGTCCATGTTTGTGGCCTCCAGCATTCAAACTCTTCCCGTCTACCAGAGCAGATAGTGTAAGCTTCACACCAGGTCTCAGAGTCTGAATGTAGCTCACTCCAATTAAACTAGGGTTGTTGACATTTGCAGAAAAGAAAGCAGTAGGATCCAACTGACACTTAGCTGCAATGCCAAAACATGTCAGGTTGGTTCCTAATGTCCAAGCAAGGTTTATGGAAACATCAAAATCTTCACATACTTTCTGATAAATTGATCATTCAAATTCAGTCCCATCTCTAACACTCTAAGATACATTGTTAGGCTATTTACTTATGATGTTTGTATTCTTCTGATATAGACTTCTGATATAAATTCCTCTGAGGATAGCCTTCGTTGTTTCCCAGAAATTTGGATATGTGGTGTTTTCATTATAATTCACTTGTACGAATTTTTTAATTTACGTTTTGACTTCTTCCTGAACCCATTCCTTATTCAGTGTCATGGTATTTAGTTTTTAGGAATTTGTGTATTTTCTGTCAGTTGCCTTGTTGTGAACATCCAGTTTAATTCCATGATGGTCTGGTAAAGTACAGGATTTAATTTCAACTTTCCTGTATATGTGGAGACTTCCTTTGTGGTCCATATGTGGTCTACTTTGAAGAAAGTTCCATGGGCTGCTGAAAAGAATGTATATTCTTTGTTTTGCAGATGGAAGCTTCTGTAGCAGTTAGTCACGTGCACTTTGTTATTGTTTAATTCACCTCCACTCTGTCACTGTTCAATTTTTGGCCTGTTGGTCTATCCAGTGGAGAGAGAAAGGTGTTGAAGTTCCATATCACTTTCATTTGTGAGTTCATTTATTCTTTTAGAAATTGTAGTGTTTGTTTAATGATTGAAGGTGAGCCAATATTAGGTGTGCATATGTTCAGAATTGTGAAGTCTTCCTTGTGGACCGTTCCTTTGACTAATATGCAGTATTATTCTGTGTCTCTTATGACTTGTTTTGGTTTGAAGTCTAATTTGTCAGCTATTAGAATTGCAACTCCTGCTTGGTTCCTTGTTCTGTCAGTTTGGAGTATCTTTGGCCAAGCCTTTCACCTTAGATTATGCCTCTCTTTTATGGTGAGCTGTGTTTCATGAAGGCAGCAGATTGATGGGTTGTGATTTTTAATCCATTTTTGCATCACATGTCTATTGATTAGAGAGTTAAGTCAATTACATTTAAGTTTATAATTGAAAATTGTTTGCTGATTCCTGTCATTTTCTGAGTCTTGTGGTTTTATGTATTTCCTTGCTTGGTAGTTTTAATGGCATTATTTTTTTCCTTCTATTTTCTTGGGAATGTGTCCCTTTGAACTTGAGTATTTTTCTAATATCTTCTGCAGATAGGGCTTTGTGATGATGGAGACCTTCAGTTTGTTCTTATGATGGAAATTTTTCTTTCACCTTCAATTATGACTGATAGTTTTGATGGCTATATCAGCCTGGGTAGGCATTTGTGCTCATTCATTGTGCTCATTCATGACTTAAAATACATTTCTTCAAGCTCTTCTGATTTTTAATGTTTTCATTGAAAAATTGGGTGTTCTTCTGATAGGCTTGCCTGTGAAAATGACTTGATTTTTCTTTCTTGAAATTTTCAAAATTTTCTCTTTGTCTTGTATCTGTAGTGTTTTGACTATCATTTGCTGTGGTAAGTTCCTATTTTGCTCATATCTGATTGGTGTTCAATATGTCTCTTGTATTTGGATGGGGAATCTCTTTTCTTAAATGTGGAAAATTTTCATTGTTGATAGTGTGAAAAAAATTTTTTTCAGTTGGATTTTTAGGTTTCTTATTCTCGGATTCCATGAATGCTCAGGCTTGACTTCTTCAACGTTTTCCATAACTCTTAAATACACCTCTCAAATATTTTCTCAACTTTTTCTACCTCTTTAATTAAGTAAATTTGTTTTGCCATCTTGTATTCTAGTTTTGATACTTTATTTTCTGATTCATTAGTTCTCTTGGTGAGACTTTCTTTTGGGTTTTGGATTAAAATTAGTTTGTTCTTAACTTTGAGTTTAATCTATACATGACTTTTGAGCTACTCTATGCTTAGTTTTGTTTCTTTAGCTACCTTTGTGATCTCATCCAAGTGCTTGCTTATGTAGTTGACGCCTTTCAGATTGCCCCTTTGATTGTTTGGATCATATTAATAATCAAGCTTTGAAAATTATTATCTTAGTTATTGTTTTCTTGGTTAATATCCAAGAGGTTATTCTTGTTGGAATTTATCATTATAGAGTCATCACTTTTGTAGATATTTTTCTAGTTTTTGTTGTATCTCATGGATTTACAGTATGACTTAGGCATTTTGTGTTTGGTCTCTAGTGACATTCTTTGGTGTGTACTTCTGACTCTTTTGAATCAGACAGAATTCCTATACTTGGACAGTTGTTGCAGCTTTTTGCCTGGTGTTAAAGGGGTAAGTCTAGGGTTGTTTGTTGCTCTTTGATGGATAAGGTTACTAGAGTGCTAAAGGAGTATGTGAGCCCTCTGAGATTAAGGAGCTGACAGACTTTTGGTCTAGTTTTTACTGAGAAGTTTTAAGATTTTGACATCAAGGTTTATTGAGTGAGATTTGGGTTAAGTACCAGAGCAGCTCTAGAATGATAAAACGGGGTGAGTTTAGTGTCAGGGGTTAGAGATGAGTAATATATGACAACCTTTAGGTCATTCGTAGTGTGTGAGAGTGCATGGTCAAGAACCTGAGGGCTTTGGGACTTTGTGTATGTAATATAGAAATCTTAAACTTTGATGACTATCAATTGAGATTAAAGGAAAATAAGATGGATTATGTATTAAAGTAGTAGTAGTAGTGTTAGATGTGAAGATTCACTTCTGTTGATTGATAAGATTTTGGGGGGATCTCAGTTGGAGGAGTTGGTCTTCTGGTTCCTAGCCTGTGGTTTCTGAAGCTTTTATTAATTTCTTAGAGGATTTTTAATGGTTAGTGGTGGGAGATGGAAGTAGCTCTGGGCTTGGGTTCGTTAGGTAGTGTGGGGCTAGGTGAGGTTAAGTGGCAGATGGAGGCTGCTGGTATGGAGGCCTTGAGGAAGACCCAGTTACATGAGCAGGAATCCAGAGCAGAAACACTTTCCTTAAGAGGGTACTGGCCTAGTGGCAGTCTTGTAACTAAGGACCCAGTTGAGAGAGAGGACCCTAACTCAAGCTTTAGTAGATTGGGAACAATAGCTCTAAAGCATACTGATCAATATGCACACAAAACCCCTAGGCTAGTGTCCTCTTAAAGGAAAGTGTTCCTCTTTGGGTTCCCTCTTGGACACCTTTGTCTATACCAAAGCCAGAGCTACTCAAGCTTGATCTGGTTGGATCAAGACAAATGTCAATCATATATACCTACAGAGACTTTACTCCAGTAGTTATTACTCTACTACCTGTATCATATTTCATATTCTGTTTCTAGTGAATTCACAGACTAATGTGGCATCATGAAATTCTCGGGAAACAGGAATAAGCTTTATGGAAAATGTGATGTATCTCTTAAGATGGAAGAAACATACCAGGAAGCTCCCTGAGGATCTTCAGGACTTCAGATTCTTCATCTGGACAACAGAGGGCAGTGCTGCACACACAAGAGAAATTTCTGTTGAAGTTCATCTACTCATTTCTTTTCATTGTAGCTGATTAGAAAACCGCCTTGATCCTAATCTCTATCAGTACTTTATGGTTGCTTATCCTCCAACAGTTGTTAAGATCAAAGGAACTATTGTTGTTAATTGGCTAGCATAGATGCATAGTGGCGATACCTAAAAGCTGTGGCTACACTTATAGAAAATATAGTACTCAGAGAATAAGATAGAATTTGAACCAAGAACCTTTAGCTCTAATATTGAGGATCTATTCCCCAACCCACACTTTCAACTCTACTACATAAAAGAACCAATTAAACATTGTAAAAGATTAAACTGATATAGAATAGTTTAGAAGTAAACCAAACTATGTAATACCAACATATGTATAAATACCAGTGCAGTAACATGGGAAACATAAAACTCAAGACAGCATAAATTCAACTGGCATTAGCTCTGCAGTAATGAAATCTAATGAGAATGAGCTAGATAAAATCCCAAAAAAGAACAAAAAATGATAAGTATGATTGAGAGCACAAATTGCTGAATGAAATAAGAAAGGGCATGATATTAAGGATAAATTTAAAAAGGAATAAAAATACTGAAGAAAAATAAACTAAAATTATGGAAATAGACATATAAATTAAAACCTCTGTGGAAAGTTTCCTCAATAGGATGGATCAAAGAGAAAAACACTTAAACCTGACAAGTTGGAAAAACAAGAATAATAACCAAAGACAAGAGCAATAAAATACCTTTGAGAATTCCAAGACATACATCACTCTCTGAAAAGACTAAATCTGTGGATAATGAGTATAAAAGAAAAGAATCTCACTATAAAGACATAGAAAAAACTTTCAAAAGAGGATCCTGCCCCTGGGTTGCCTACATGTTTAGATTTGATCAGTGAATGCCCAAACAACTGTTTTCTAATACAAAGACAAACTTAGGCACTATTATCATTTAAGTGCTGAAAAATAGGATCCTAGAGTGACTTCAAATAAAACTACAATCAACATCTGCTCATCCTAAAAATGTCAATATCTCCCAGGAAAAACAGAAGAAACACAAGAATCCAAGAAAATATGTCTCCCTTCAATATCACCAAAGATAAGACTTCAGATCCCACAATAGAGAGTCCTTGGGAAGGTATTCAAAAGAACAACAAACAAGACAGTGAATTTCAAAGATCAGTTATAAATATGTTCAAAGAGCTCCCGGAGGACATAGATAAATGCCTAAATACATTTCAAGATGAACACAACAAACTCAGGAAATAATTCAAAGAGTACAAAAACGATCAAGACACAAATAGAATGAAAATAGAGAATCTGAAAATAGATCTGGAAGCACTGAAAAAAACTCCAAAATGGTCTGCAAACAAGCATATAAACTGAAAAAAATCCAGATTGAAACAACACTGGAACAAAAAATCTAAAGAGTGTAATAGAAAAGTCAATAGCGAGTCTCAGATATAGAACTGATCATGTAGAAGACAGAGTCTCAGAACTGGAAGATAAGATAGAAGAGGTTCATAAGTCAACGAGAGAAACTATTAAGCTGAAAAACAGTCTGAAATGTAACATAAGAGAGGGAAATAAAATAAGAGAGGGAAAATTCCCTGAGCTAAATAAAAGAGATACCCATCCTGATTCAAGAGGCATACAAAACACAAAATAATCAGGACACAAAAAAAAGAAATCCCCTGTAGCATATGACAGGCAGAACATCAAATATACACATTAAAGACAAGATCTTAAAAGCTGAGAGACAAAAGGAACAAGTCACATAAAGGAGTAAACCCATCAAAATAACACTGACTTCCCAATAAAAACTGTAAAAGCCAGAAGATCTAGAGAGACAAAATACAATTTCTGAATGAACACAGATGCCAACCCACATTATTGTTTTCCTCCCACATTTTATTTTTTCCTAATCATCCAAGCTCAATAGGTACCCCCCTCCTTCCTTCCTTCTCCAGTCATACCTCCTTGCACTCTCCCCCCTTTATTTCATCCTTCCCTCTCTCCCCCTCTTCTAGTGCCTTCCCCTTCTTCCCTCCCATCCCTTGGAGCATCCTTTGTGTGAACTCCAAACCTGCCTCTGAATCCTCAGCCCTAGTGAGGGTTCATGACTCAGTGACATAGCCTGCAGCCCCTTCTTGGGTTCTCTGTTAATATGTCAACCCTTGTGAAGGTCAGGCAAAGTCCAATTCTGGCTGCTATAGCCTTAACTTGTGTGGAGTATCTTGCATATCATTGCTAAGCCACATTATTACATCCAGCAAAAATGCCGGCCATAACAGAAAGTGAAAGAAAATATTCCATGGCAAAAACAAACTAAAAGACTATATGGCCACTAAGAGCTACAAAAAACACTCAAAGAAATATGCAAGACAGAATCTAAGGAAAAACACATCAAAAAGCTAAAGGGATAAACAGTATCAGAACAAGGGTTGAATGAGCGACTAAAAGAGGCAAACACCACAAAATCAACAAAAAGTCAGTAATGATTAAACACCTTTCAATAATAACTTCCAATGTCAGTGGACTCAACTCTCCAGAGACCAGGCTTAAAACTTGGATCAATTCCCTGTCTCTATGAAACACACATCACTTTGAAAGATAAACACTTTCTCAGGGTAAAAGGATGGTCAAAAGTACTCCAAACAAGGGGATGGAGAGGTGGCTCAAAGGTTAAGCCTCTGCCTTGCAGGCTGAAGGTCCCGAGTTTGGATCCTAAACCCCACCTATAGACGCCAGGCGGAAAAGTAGGCGGCCTTCGTTTCTGGTCCTTGTAGGGCGGAGCCTGTGAATCCCAGGGCAGAGTAAACAAGGAGGAGGTGGAGGCATCCATGGTGGTTCCCAAATTCGTACGTGGTTCTACACGCACACACGCAAACACGCACAATTGAATTAATAATGAATAAAAAATTTTAAAAAAGTACTCCAAGCAAATGGAAAAAAGGAAACAAGGAGGAATTGCCATCTTAACATCAGACAAAATAGACTTCAAATTAAAGCAAACCATATGAGATGGAAATGGACACTACATTTTAGTAGAGGGAAAATTCTAGCAAGAAGATCTTACAGTCTTAAACATATATGCACCAAACATGGAAGCACTCAAATTCATCAAACACGATGGAAGGGGCTGGAGAGGTGGCTCAGGGGTTAAGCCTCTGCCTTCCAGGCAGAAGGTCCTGAGTTCGGATCCTAGATCCCATGTATAGACGCCAGGCAGAAGCAGGGGCGGCCTGTGCTTCTGGTCCTGGTAAGGCGGAGACTGTGAATCTCGGGGCAGAAGGAGGTGGAGGCGTCCATGGTGGTTCGCGAATTCGTCCGTGGTTCTGCACATACACAGACACACACACACACACACACACACACACACACACACACACACACATGCGCGCGCACATACACACGCACATGCACACAGTTGAATAAATAATAATAATAATTAAAAAAAACACGACAGGAGAAAAACAACTAATCAACTCTAACAGCATAGTAGTAGGAAAGGTTAATACTCCAATCATGACATTGGACAGGTCAACTGAACAAAAGATAAACAGAGACACACTGGACTTAAATGAAACCACAAATCAAATGCACCTTATAGATATCTACAGAAAATTTCATCCAAACATTAAAGAATACACATTATACTCAGCAGCTCATGAAACATTTTCAAAAAATAGATTAAATACTAGGGCACAAATGAAACCTTCATATATACAGAAAAATTCAAATCATTCACTGCATAGTATTTGACCATCATGGAATAAAGGTAAATATCAACAAAAAAAGAAACGTTGAAGCTATACAAACTCATGGAAGGTAAATAACACATTTTAAATGAAGAATTGGTGAAAAATGAACTACAGCAGGGATTAAAAGCTTCCTTGAAGCCAATTAAAATGAAGACACAACCTACCAAAACTTATGGGACACATTGAAACCAGTTCTAAAAGGAAAGTTTATAGCACTAAATGTCTACATCACAAAAAGGGAAAGATCTCAAATAAGTGGCTTAATATTACACCTGAAAGTCTTAGATAAAAAGGAACAAACCAATCCCCAAAGCACCCAAAAGCACATGTGACGAATATCTAAGATCCTAGCAGAAATCAATGAAATGGAACTGAAGAAAAACACAAAAAAACAATGAAGCTAAGAGTTGCTTTTTTAAAAAGATAAACAAGATTGACAAGCCCCTAGTTTTACTAACCAAAATAAAAAGAGAGAATACTCAAATCCATAAAATCAGAAGTGAAAATTACAGCAAACACTGGAGAACTCCAGAGAATCATAAGAACATACCTTAAAATTTTATATTCTTTTAAATTAGATAACCTAAAGGAAATGGATGAATTCCTAAACACATGTAACCTACTAAAATTAACTCAAGATGAAATAGATACATTAAATAGGTAAATAAATAAATAAATATAGGCCAATAGCAAGAGAAGAAATTAAAACAGTAATTATAAGTCTTCCAAATAAAAAAATCCCAGGACAAGATGGATTCTGTGCAGAATCCTACCAGGTCTTCAGAAAGGAACTAACACCACTACTCTTAAAATTATTCCATAAAGTAGAGAAAGAAGGAATACTCCCAAGCTCTTTCTACAAACAAATATAACTCTGGTTCTAAAGCCAAACAAAAACACATCAAGGAAAGAGAATTATAGGCCAATCTCACTAATGAACGTGTATGCAAAAATCCTCAATAAAATCCTAGGAAACCAAGTCCAAAAACTTATCCAAAAGGTCATATACCATGATCAAGTTGGGTTCATACAAGAATACAAGGATGGTTTAACATATATAAATCAATAAATATGGTTCAGCATATTAACAAACTCAAAAACCAAAATCATATGATCCGTTTAATCAATGCAAAAAAGGCATTCAACAAAATTCAACACCCCATATGATAAAAGTTTTGGGGAAAACAGGAATGGAGGGGGCCTAGCTCAACTTGACAAAGGCTGTATATGACAAATCTAAATCAAGCATCATTCTAAATAAGGAAAAACTTGAAACATTCCAACTTAGATCCAGAACAAGACGAGGCTCTCCACCATTGAATATTGTACTTGAAGTCCTAGCTAGAACAATAAGGTAAGAGAAGGAAATAAAAGGGATACAGATAGGTAAGGAGGAGGTCAAAGTATCCCTATTTCCAGATTATATGATTCTGGACTTGAGAGATCCACATGACTCTACCAAAAACTACTTGAACTGATAAACAAGTTAACTAAGTGGAAGGCAACAAAATCAACATACAAAAATCAGTAACCTTCCTATATACTAGAGACAAGCAAGCTGAGAAAGAAATGAGAGAACCAATCCTATTCACCATGGCTGCAAAGAAAATAAAATACCTTGGGATAAATTTACCCAATAAAATGGAAGCTATAAAATATTGCTGAAAAAATTAAAGAAGATTTTAGATAGTGGAAAACCTTCTTCGCACATGGATTGATAGGATCAATATTATAAAAGTGACCATCCTACCCAAAGCAATATACAGATTCAATGCAATTCCAGTTAAAATCCCAATGCAATTCTTCACAGAACTGGAAAAAAAATCTCTAAATTCACATGAAAAACAAAAAACTATGATTAGCCAAACAATTTTGGGCAATAAGAAGACTTCCAGAGATATCACCATGTGAGGTTTCAAATTACATTATAGAACTGTAGTAATAAAAGCACTTTTGTACTGGCAAAAAACAGATACACCAACTAATGGATTAGAAGAGAGAACCCAGATAAAAACTCTCATGCATACAGCCACTTAATTTTTGCCATTGGTGCCAAACATGCATGCCAGGGAAAGACAGCATCTTCAACAACTGGTATTGGAAAAATTGGACAACTACATGTAGAAGAATAAAAATTGACTGTTGCAGGGATGGAGAGGTGGCTCAGGGGTTAAGCCTCTGCCTTGCAGGCAGAAGGTCCTGAGTTCGGATCCTAGGGACCCCACGTATAGATGCAGAGTGGAAGTGGGGGCAGCCTGCATTTCTGATCCTGGTAGGGCGCGTCCTGTGAATCCAGGGGCAGAGTAAACAAGGAGGATGTGGAGGCGGTCAATGTGATTCCCGAATTCATTCGTGGTTCTACACACACACACACACACACACACACACACACACACACACACACCCCGTACATACACACAAGCGCACACACACACGATTGAATAAATTAAAAAAATGACTGTTGCCTTTTTCCTGACACAAAAATCAACTCTAAATGGTAAAAGACCTCGATATTAAACCTAAAAATCTGAAATGATTAGATTAGAAACTTTAATTGTGTAAAAAGATAATACACAGAGTGGGAGAAAATCTTTGTTAGCTATGAATATGACAAAGGGTAAATCTCCAGCATTCACAAAGAAAATTAAACACCAAGACACCAAACATTGCAATTAAAAAAATAGGCCCTGGAAAGAAACAGAAATTGAAATGTCAAACAAATACTTTAAAAGATGCTCAACTTCCCTGATTATCAGAGAAATGCAAATCAAAACAACCCTGTGACACCATCATAACCCAGTCAGAATGGCTAAAATCAAGAAAACAAAGATTACTGGCTATAGCTGTGTAGAAAAAAGGAACACTTAGAAAAAGGAGTGTAAACTGGTACAGCCTCTGTGGAGATCAGTGTGGAGGTTCTTCAGAAAGCCTAAAATGGAACTGCCATATCATCCAAAGACTACATTTTATTACAAAAACACTTGTTCATCTATATTCATTGCAGCTTTGTTCACAGTAGCAAAAGAAAAAAAAATAGAATCAGCCAACATACCCATCAACAAAGGAATAGATAATGAAAATGTGGTACATTTACATAATGGAATATTACTCAGGATGAACATTAGATGAGATTATGGAATTTGTTGGTGAATGGATGGAACTGGAAACTTTAATATTGACAGAGAAAGTTAAGCACTGCATGTCTTCTCTTATATGTGGATGATTAAACTTATATCCTTTTCAATGTCTTTGGATTGGAAGCCTTGTAAGAACCAGAAAATTTGAAAAAGACCTATGAGTGGGAAGATGGGAAGAGATAGTTAGGATGAAATCTTTTAAAGGGGAGATTTATGACTCTTGGACAAGGGTGAGGGAAGGAATAATTGAGAACAAAACATAGTAGGGAATGAGGCAATGGGACATAGAAAGGATATGGGGAATAGGATTGATAGAGGGTCCTATAGAAAAACTCTAAGACAGTGGGAAGTAACCACAAAGCAACATCCTATGCTAGTAATATGTAAAAAAAAAAAATGCCTTTTAAAGAAAGGAACAAGAATGCACAATCCCTATGAAGAGAAGAGCCCAGGAACATAATTATACTAGAAATAACAGGAATGTAACACCTCCTGATAAAACATTGGTCAGAGAAGTCTTAAAGACCACCGAACCCTACAGGCTTTTGCCATTGCTCTTGGTTGCTCTCCAAAAACTGTCAGTAAAACCCTATTAATGAAGATGAAACACAAATGGATGACAGAACATGGGCAAAATCTATCAACTGGGATTAGTCTCAGGTTTTCCTCCTCACTGTGTTGCTTAAACATTAAAAGAAATACTGTAGAAGCTGCTGGGTAAGAGAAATAATCACAAAACCCATCAACAACATGAAATCTGTAAGTTGCAATATAAATCACCATGGCAACAGGTGACCACCAATGTAATAGTGGCATTAGTACCCAGCAGACAACCAGTAGCTCTGTGATTAGATTCAATACCCACTTGTCAGAGTAGTACGCATCTCTGTTAATGTAACTAGATTAAGTACCTATAAAAAGGGGGGAAGGAAATAGATCAATAAGGAAGATAGCAAATAAACCTATATGTAGGAAGACAGTACATCAAACTGCTCTGTAGGTAGCTGTTATTATACCCGTAGAATGGGAGCTTACAGTGGAAACCTTTGGGTCTAAAGCTGAATGAGTGAAGGAAAATGTATATATTAGTGGGATGGTCTCAATAAATGTAACTTGATAAGCCACAGAGACCTCAACCGGCACAGGAGTAGACAAGCCAGAGTGAATCCTGGGGTCCATAGAAGCATACAGGCAGAAGGGTGGGAAGGAGTGGGAGGGAATGGTGAAGAGAAGGGAGGGGATAGAACAAATTGGGAAGGGAGGGAATCTGGGATGAATAGTCAATATGCTTGTAAAGGTAGGAAAAAAAAAATCTCTTAGAAGAAAAAAATAGGGAATACCCACAAAAAAGATAGTAGTACAAGTGAGTCCCAGAATTAGGAAAAGAGACGCCAATAAAAACATAGGAAGTAGTCAGTTCAGGAAGTACAGAAAACTGGAAAGGAACCTGCCCTTACATTATTATAATAATTAAATTGTAAAATATGCAGGTCAAAGAAAGTATGTTGAAGTGGCAAGAGAGAAAGACCAAGCCACTTTAAAGAAAAAGTTCATCAGAATGACAGCAGATTGTCGATTGGAACTTAAGAAACATGTAGGGCCTAGGAAGAGTTCAAGTTTTGGAAAATAACAACTGCCATCCCAGAGTAGTAAACTCAACAAAACCATCTACCATAATTGAAGTAAAACTAAAACTTTCCATGATAAAAATAAACAATTAAATTGTAACTACCAGGGTATCTCTATGGAAGATACTTAAAGAAATTCCTTGGAACAAAGATATAAACAAATCCATGCAGGAATCTCACAGGAAACAAAGAGTCATGCAAGAAAAACACGCAACAGAGGAAGAGAAGAAAACCCGATACTACAAATCATCAAAATGCGAGGAATTAATTAAACTATGTCATAATAATTATTGGCCACATTCTCCAGTATGAAGATATAGACTGCTGAATTGGACCAAAAAGCAGGAATCATCTATTTGTTGCCTCAGTTAAGTACAATTTACCACGAAAGACAGATACTACTTAGGGTGAAAGAAAGGACAAATGTATCCCAATCAAAAAGACATAGGAAATAAGCAAATACTGTTCAGATATCTGATAAACTAGACTTCAACCATAACTAGTGTGAGAACAAGGAATAAAACTTCATACAGATTAAGTGAAAAATCCTTCAGGATACTATAATTCTCTTTCTCTTTTTCTGTGCATGTACGTACGTGTGTGTGTGTGTGTGCGTGCGTGTGTGTGTGTGTGTGTGTGTGTTAGAAAATATATACTCTCAGGGGCTGGAGAGGTGGCTCAGAGGTTAAGCCTCCGCCTTGAAGGAGGAAGGTCCTGAGTTTGGATCCTAGACCCCACGTATAGACGCTGGGCGGAAGCGGGGCGGCCTGCGTTTCTGGTCCTGGTAGGGTGGAACCTGTGAATCCCCGGGCAGAGTAAACAAGGAGGAGGTGAAGGCAGTCCATGGTAGTTCCCGAATTCGTCCGTGGTTCTACACACACATACATACACATACATACATACACACACACGTGCATACACGCACAATTGTACAAAAATGAAATAAAAATATATATAAAAAAAGAAAATATATACTCTGAGGGTACACCCGGTTTCATAAAACAAATCCTACTAATTCTAAAGTCAAAGGTTAATTCCAGTACAGTAATAGTAGTTGTTTGACTATCCTTTTCTCTCCAATTGACAAGCACATTTACCCAAAAATAAAGAAAACAGAGAATGATCCAAATTAAACAAACCATAGATCCCAGACATAGAAAATTAAGCGCCATATGTACTCCCTAATAGCTGGATCCTAGTACCAAACCCTCTTAGAGACACTCAAAAATAAACCTCTGTAATACCTACAATAATTGCAATATTATAAATAGGAGGGATGGGGAAGTTGGGCCCCACCAGAGACAAGGAGAGAGGGGATCATGTTAAAGCAGAGAAAATAGGCCACCATCAAGGACTGTAAGTAAGCAATGAGACATCTGGTTAAGTTCACAGACTTTCCTTCCTGATCATTTGCAACTGAGAGGGTATGATCTCACCCGAAGGAGAGGGCATATAGTCTGGCAGATAGAAAGTAACCATTTTGCAATGGGAGACTGACCCCCCCCCTCACCGCAGTCGCCTACTTTTATTTCATCTACCTTTGAATATACTCTTATAACAAGACTCTAATTTAACAGGTTTTTATCTCTGGCCAGGGGGTGACATCCAATAGGATGTCAAGATATCAGGATGTCAGGATGGAGCCAAGGACATTGCAGGAGCAGCAAAACTGAAAAAAAAAAATCAACAAACCATAATTCAGAACATCAGAGACTTTATATCAACCACCCGGAACTAGGCCAGCCTAATCTCCCCCATCCTAAAGCTCAGGGAAATTTGTAGAAGAAGGGGCGGCAAGATTGTAAGAACCTGAAGATGGGGAGGAGCAACGATATTCAAGATACTCCACACAAGTTAGGGCTGAAGCAATCATAATAGGACTTTGCGTGGCCTGCGCAATGTCCAACACATTATTGACCCCTCAAAGTCTAGCATGGACTAAATCCTAGAAGCTAAGGATTAGCAGCCACAATAATGTTCCTATACTTAAGGGGAACACAAGAAAGAGTTCTAGGAAATGCCAATGAGTCCTTACACCTCATCAGAAAGGCGGACCCAGAGAAAAGTTTGACATACACATTACAAGATCCTCCAGGGATGTTGGGGAGGAGGCAATGGGAGATAGGGAGGGAGGGGGGAAAGGAAGGGGAAAAGGGGGAGGAAGCAAGGAGATTCAGGAAGGGGTGGAGGGAGGGAGGGAACTGGGGTACCTATTAAGTTTGTATAAGCGAAAATAAAAAAAACGTAGATCATATAGATTTAATAGACATCTACACTATATTCCATGCAAACACTGCTTTTGCAGTTACTTTTCTGTTGCATTGTGAAATTACTTTTGCCCAAGCAGCAGAGGGAAATAAGACCACCAAGGGGACTTGGTGGAGATAGTCCATTATAGAACAGAACACATGGTGAAAAGTATGGTGGCTGAAGCAGGAGGCCATTTCAGATCACAGAAACAATCAGAAGACAGAAAGTAAGAGTGAAAGAGAGGAGGACCCAGAGGAAAGTTTGATATACAAATTAAAAGATGCTCATGAAATGCTCAGCAAATGAAAACCTATGGGATACAATGATAGCAGATCTATAAAAGAACTTGATATCTCTTTGTGCATACATTAAGAAACCTCATTAGGAAAGAGGAGGGTAGAAAGAAGGTAAGAGATAGAAAATGGAGAGCAGTTTTGTGAAATGCTTTCCTCTGATCATGACATGGCTATTCCATGATGAATTCACAGCATGTACATAAGATCCAATTAGCATGGCTGGGGGGGAACTTATCAGGTATCATCCTAACTAAGAACTAATGACAATTGAAAGATGCTGGGGAAGGATAGTAAATTTTCTTTTTTTTTATTATATACATTATTATTTCCGCTCATACAAACTTAATAGGTACACCAGTTCCCTCCCTCCCTCCTCCTCCCCCGAACACCCTGCTCCCCCTTCCCCACCCCTCCCTCCCCATCCCCCAGTGCCTCACCCCCAATTCCCAGAGAGTCCTTTATTGTGCATTTTCTTGAGTGGTATGGATGCTTTGATGGATAGTCCAGAAGCAGTGATAAGCACTGCGGGACTCAATATTTGTTTGCTTGTTTGTTTTTAACAATGACAATGGATGGATTGGAATACAGCTAAATCAGTAATGTGTTTGGATTAAATCTTTGATACTATTACTAAAGTTTCAAGGTATAGACTAATCAAGATTTTTATGTTCTGTTCAGGTAGGGCAGGGTGTCCTCTGAAATACATTTAATTTTGTTATGCCATTGAACAGGTCACTGATTTTGTTTTTTTAACTTGTTTTATTATTTTTTTTCTGCTCATACAAACTTAACAGGTACACTGGTCCCCTCCCTCTGTCCATCTTCCCCCAATTCCCCTCCTCCCCCCTCCCCTCTCCCCTCCTTCCGCATGCCCCAGTGCCTCCCTCCCCAATCCCTGGACACAATTTACAATACCCAGATTTTTATGGAGGAGCAAGTTAGAAAAATTAGGTAATCATCTTTGCACAGCAAACACATTATTGATTTAGCTGTATTCCCAATCCATCCATTGTCATTGTTAAAAACAACAAGCAATCCTTTAATGTGCATGCCAAACTCTCCTCTGGGTCCTCCTCTCTGATGAGGTGCAAGGACTCAGGGGCATTTCCCAGAACCCTTTCCTGTGTTCCCCTTAAGCTTAGGAACACTACTGTGACTGCCAGTCCCTAGCCTCCAAGGATCCTAGTGCCTTTAGTCCATGCTAGACTTTGTGGGGTCAATACATTTAATTTGTTATGCCACTGAACAGGTCACTGATTTTGCTAAGGGAACCCAATCTCTAGTCTACCCTTTGATAAATATTAAAATGTTATTAATTAATCTAGATGTGGAAAACTGAATTTTAGCTTCCCCTACCATGGTCTTCAGACAGTTGTTAAACCTGAAGTTTTCTTTCCTTCCAAGGCTTCCTGATTTTCCTTACAATACAAATTAATTTAACCTGCACATGATCAATCTCCCACAGTATGTGATGAAAATGATTCTTCTTAATTATTCATATGCACTGTTCCAGACACTTCTGTTGTTATAATAAGAATATTCTGACTCAAACAACTTAATGAAGAAAAGATATATTATTTACAGTTCCAGATTAGATTACATTTTGACAGGGAATGAATAATGACAGAAAGGCATGACTACTGGAGCAGGATCCTAGCTGCTACCAATGTAGCCACACTCAGGAAGCAGAGAGATAATGTAAAACAGGAAGAGGGGCCAATGAGCAAACCTCAAGACCTGCCCTAAAGTAATGTATTTTCCTGCCTAAGCTCCTTCAAAATGTCCTTAACTTTCCCAAACAGTTCAACCATTGGGACCAAGTATTCAAACACATGGAGTATGTGGGAGACATTTTTGTATTCAAAACATGATATCATTATACATGAAGATCATGTACAATCATGCATATATATCATTATTAGCTGGCAATCTTTAGAAAATTGTTACTTAAAGTTCTGAAAATTTATATCTTGTAAATTTTAGCCTTTTCTCAACAGTTATTCTTAAAAAATTCAATATTTTGTAGTACTTTTACACAATATTGAATCTTAAATATGCATCGATTTATTAGGAAACTACAGAAATCTCCACTCATTTGTTATTCAGTGTAGAATGCACAATGGACACAATATAAATTTTCAGTCTCCAGCTCGATAGGAAAGTTGTTCAGATAATTGCACCTTTAGATATGATTCTTGTGTACCAACATAAATGGAAAACTTTCTGTGGCACAGAAATGCTAGCATGGACTAAAGGCACTAGGATCCTTGGAGCCTAGGGACTGACAGTCAAAGTAGTGTTCCTAAGCTTAAGGGGAACATAGGAAAGTGTGAAAAGAACAGTGTTAAAATTTTGGAGTACTTTCATATGTATATTTAAGAGCTTAAATTGTTTTCATGTCATACACTAACGGATAAAAATGAGTTGCTGTATTAGTTGTCTGGAGCTTCCATAACAAAATGCCACAGGCTATGTGTCTCAATCAACATGAATTTATTTGCTCACTTTTTTGGAGTCTGGAGTCCAAGATTTAGGGGTCACCGGTATTGTTCTCTGCCGTGGTTCTCTCTGTGGCTCATATACAGTTTTGCTTTCAATGACTTTTCTCAGGATATTTTTTTTCCAGAGGATGTGTGGGTCTGTGTCCAATATCAGACATATTGAAATAGAGCTCATCTCTGTGACCTCATTTTATTTTAATTACTTTTAAAAGCCCCATCTTCAAATGACAGTTCATTCTGTGCTTCTTAGTGTTTGGGCTTCAACATGTAAATTTTGGGTCCAATTCAATTCAGTCTTTAACATTTTTCAAGAAAATTAATATTAAGTTTAAAAAAACTGCTAAAGTCTCCTTAATCCAACATGCTGTGAGTTTCTGATACATATATGATCATACACAAAACACACACACACACACACACACAGAGGAAGAAGAAATTCTGTCTTACATGTTCAACATTTCTGTTGTTTTAGATTTTTCTAAAACAATATGTAGCAAGACAAATTTTGTTCCAACTGGACAATTTCCCTTTTTTATGATTTGATGGGTTATATATTTGGAATCAATTTTAATATTTTGGTTTGCTTGCCATGTGTATGTATCTGTGGTCTATCTTTCATCTACCTATATTCCTAACTATCTATCTATTATCTAACTGTCTATTCAGTTCTCTATTATTTATCTATCATCTCTCTATATAGGTATCAGTAACTCCAATATGGAATCACAGGTAATTTTGATGATGATTTTGTTTTGTGTGTGTTTCTAGAACTAAGTAATTTTGATGATGATTTTGTTTTGTGTGTGTTTCTAGAACTAGAATTAAAAGTTATTATTTATGGAGAGTGGAAGTAGAGGGACAAGTTGTAGAATTGAAAAGCTGTTACTCAGGTTTTCCACTCAGTCTTCTACTATCTCAGCATATAAGAATTTCTCACTTTAAGGTTTCCTTCCATTATGATTCACTCATTCTTGTGTTTTCCCTTTTCCCTTTTTATATGCCCATTTCTGTCTGAATGTTAGTTCTAGCAAAGCCCTCTCTTTCCTGCTTCTCCAGTGTTTGAGCTAATTTGTCTGAATGACTTGTTCTCTGGCATCTTCCCTTTCTGACTGTACACATAACAGACAGGCTTTTGAGAAGTCTGGTGGGCATGATGGGTCATCCAGTTACAGAGAAGATCTCTGCACCAAGGATGCAGGACGAGTTTCCACTATGATGCATGCTCAGCATTCTGCGTGTTTGCTTTCAGATTTTTTCCCATGAAATATATACCAACTCATAAATTTTTGATTCAACTGAACAATTTTATGTGTTTTGATTGCTTTTAAAATTGGATTGTTTTGGGCTGGAGAGGTGGCTCAGGGGTTAAGCCTCTGCCTTCCAGGCGGAAGGTCCTGAGTTCGGATCCCAGATCCCACGTATAGACGCCAGGCGGAAGCGGGGGCGGCCTGCGCTTCTGGTCCTGGTAGGGCGGAGCCTGTGAATCCCGGGGCAGAAGGAGGTGGAGGCGCCCATGGTGGTTCGCGAATTCGTCCGTGGTTCTACACATACACAGACACACATACACGAACACACACAGACACACGCGCGCGCACATACACACGCATATGCACACAGTTGAATAAATAATAATAATAATAAAAAAATTTTTTAAATTGGATTGTTTTAACATTTTGGTGCTCCTTGGCACAATAATAATTTTCTTTCTCTTATTATGTCCTGACTTCTGTTGCATTGCAAAATCATTCATTTCTCTTTAGCATTTTAAAAAATGAAACAAAAAGTACAGAATTGTATTTCTGTTCTTATGATAAGCACCTATGCACTCTACATGTATGCATGATGTTATAATTTTGTACTCTACTTTATGCCTCATGTTACTTTAGAATAAGGGTCATGCAAGCTGATATGTGTCTATAATATGGTGTAAGATAGCAACAGGCCCTATGAAACTTTTGTCGTTGTACTACAGGGTTTCATGTAGTTCAGGCTGACATCCACTTCACTATTCAGCTAAATATGACATGAACTTCTAGTCCCATCTCCACCTCGCCAGTGCTGAGATTGTAAACATGAACTGGTGAATCCTGCTAAGACTTAATTTTGAGTCATAAGACAACATGAAAATGCTATATACTAAATATTTTATTTTGTATGAAATAGGAATTATAAATTAAATATTGTATATTCTGTTGTCTTATATATTTGGTATATGATTGTAAATCTGCAGTAAAACCTCCAAATTGACATGATGAAGGAAGAGTGAAAATGATAAGTGATCAAAGGGCCAGACTGAATACATAATGCTAATGGATCAGAGTATTTTAACCTCTGTGTAGTCTTATTACTTTAAATAATGTGCATATTGATCAATTTTTCTAATATTAAAACAAATGAAGAAGTCATGAAGGACACAATGAAGATTTCTGTATTATTTGATATTCCAGCCATCATTTTAATAAAGAAAGCAAGAAGAGTAAATGTCTACCTTCTTTTCAAAGTTTTGTTTGGCAATCCCAAGTGTTAGTATTGATCCCATCTCTGGATCATCAGCCCTGAGACTGCTCCTCTCAATGTCCTGTACTTTGATTATGTCACAGATATGTGCATCTTTATCTTCTCTAGATCATTAGTTATCATCTTGTCCCTTTTTACATATTCTTATTACTCCTAGTAAAACTTCCATTGTACCTGAATTCCCTTCACCTGGAAAATGGATTGACTTGAATTAGGTGGGCTGAAGTCATCTTTGTTGGCTTTTGTCCACTAGGGGGTATTGCATGCTTTGTGAAAACCCTTTTCTGAAGATTCTAGAGGAAACATGAGTCAGTGAACTCATAGAAAGTAAAGGATGACTTTGGTGCAGCGTTCAACTCAGATCTTCAGCTCTCTGCCATTCCATATAAACTTCAGAAAGCCAGGAACTGTTTGGATATTCACAGCCATCCAATGTTTGTAAATCCACTAGAGCTAATGAATCTCTAAGCAGAAGTAAGACTGAGCATATTACAGGGCACTATAAGGCAAAACATCTCCTTACTCTCTTTTTGATTTTTAAAATTTGATTTGTAAAAGTCCTAAGATTCACAGAATTAGAAATATTACAATAGTCTTGGTATCCAGATATTTTAATATATATTTTCTCTAGACTAAAAGAACAAGAATAACTCCTTGAGAAGAAAATGGGGAGACATGAGGAGAAGAAAATGTGAGAGGATATTACTGAACTTGGCCAACCATCTGCAGCTGGATCAGAGTCAGCTGTGAGACTTCAGAACACAGGGAAAGGACCCACAGAGGGAATGGCGGTATAAACTATGGGGAGCCATGCATGGAAAAATGCATTTTTCTATTGACCAGTAAAATTCTTATTGTATTGATGATCTGTTAATTTCACATAATTCCATTTGCTTCTTAGAACACACTGAAAATTTTCAAAGGACTTCATTATGATGATTTTCATCCACCTGATTTTTTTTCAAATTACTTGCCAGACTAAGTAAATTGGGGGAAAATCTCATATTAAGTGAACTGTTACAAGCAGCAACGAAAATAAATTTTTCACCTTATATATTGGGGACATGGACTCCCTTCACAGCTCTCACCCACAATCCTGAAACAGTCACTGTGCAGTCTCCTAGGCCATGGTGGGCGAGGTTGACAGAAAAGATGAATGACAGAACACAGACATGACTGGCGCTCTGAGGCACAGGACATCTGCTGTCTGTGAGCATATGTTAAGGGGCACGCAAAGTTTGACACATTTCTTTTTTTTATAATACATTTTTATTATTATTTCAGCTCATACAAACTTAATAGGTACCCCAGTTCCCTCCCTCCCTCCTCCTCCCCCCGAACCTCCTGCTCCCCCTCCCCTCACTCCTCCCGCCCCATCCCCCCATGCCTCCTGCCCGGATTCCCAGAGTCCTTTCTTGTGCATGCCTGACTCTCCTCTGGGCCCTCCTCTCCGATGATGTACAAGGACCCAATGGCATTTCCCTGAACCCTTTCCTGTGTTCCCCTTAAGCATAGGAACACTACTGTGGCTGTCAATCCCTTGCCTCCAAGGATCTTGGTGCCTTTAGCATATGCTAGACTTTGTGAGGTCAATAGTGTGTTAGACATTGCGCCGGGAATGCAATGTCCAATTATGATTGCTTCGGCCCTAACTTGTGTGGAGTATCTTGCAAATCATTGCTCCTCCCATCCTTTTGCTCTTACACTCTCACCGCCCCCTCTTCTGCAAATGTCCCTGAGCTTCAGGATGGAGAGAGATTAGTCTGGTTTAGTTCTAGGTGGTTGATATAGAGTCTCTGAAGTTCTGGATAGTGGTTCGTTGATTTTCTTTTGCAGTTTTGTTGCTCCTGCACATTTCTTAATTGGAAGAAGCACCAGCAATCCGGCAGGAGTCATGGTGATGAAACTGGGACCTGTGCTGGGGCTCCTATGGGTGCAGATTTGCTGTGAGTTGTGGTCATCCCAGATGCAGGTAGGGGTGCTCCACACCTGGCAGTGAGGGCAAGGGAAGAGAGCTGGTGAAATTCTCTTATGCTGTCATTCATCCTCATGGTCTTCTGGGATATTTAAAATTTGGGCACAACTCACTGGTTCCCCTTAAATCATGTTGTTTGTTTTCCTCTTTCCAAGCAGCGGTGAGAAGCCTTCAGGTAGAGCAGAGTCCTTCAGTCCTGAGTCTCCTGGAGGGAACAGACTCTACTCTGTGGTGTAATTTTTCTACCACCATGACGAGTGTGCAGTGGTTCCACCAGAATCCTGGGGGCAGGCTGGTCAGTCTGTTTTTCATGGCCCCTGGGACGAAGCAGAATGGAAATATACAGTCGACATTCAATTCTAAGGAACGCTACAGCACCCTGAACTTCACGAGCTTCAAACAGGAAGACTCTGGCACCTATCTCTGTGCAGGATACGCACAGTGCTCACAGCTGCCCTGCTGCCTGGCCCTAAACTGCAGCTGGGCCTGCAACCACAGCCCTGCCACTGAGACCAACGAGCACTGTGTTGGGTTTCCTGATTCCTTTCATCTCTGCTAACATTAAGCATCTCAGAACTCAAGGTTCACTTGGCTTTTTCATTCTTCGAATTCATTTTCTTTTTTTAAATTTATTTATTTATTTATTCAATTGTGCGTGTATGCGTGTGTGCACGTGTGTGTGTATGTGTGTGTGTATGTAGAACCACAGACAAATTCGGGAACCACCATGGACTGCCTCCCACCTCCTCCTGTTTCCTCTGCCCCGGGATTCACAGGCTCCGCCCTACCAGGACCAGAAACGCAGGCCGCCCCGCTTCCACCCGGCGTCTATAGGTAGGGTGTAGGATCTGAACTCAGGACCTTCCACCTGCAAGGCAGAGGCTTAACCCCTGAGCCACCTCTGCCAGCCCCCGAATTCATTTTCATAGAAAAAAAGTTTTTTCATGAACCACTAGAAAAACTAATAAAACTGTCCCAAATGTTGATATAGAAAGAGCCCCTGAATGTGAAAGTCTGGAATGAAAGGTTTGAGAATATGAGGTTTACAACAAAAGGAATGATTCAGTGTCGAAGTAACTATAAGATTACATATTTTTTCCCTAGGGAACTAAGATTTAAACATGTATAATATACACACATACAACATTGCACACATACAATATTGTTCTTCATGGAACTTCCACACCTGATTCCATAACCAATATAATGAAAATGCTTCCAGTCATTGAGTGTTAAGCACTCTAAGTTATTACATAGAGATGTTCTCATTACTGACGACACATCATTTTGTCCATGAATATACTCCAAATTATACAGTTAAAATGACTTATGTAAACACACATGTTTACAAGTAGCAAAGCTGAGACAAGATGTCCACTAAGGAAGTGATATAAAAGCTTATACTCTGAACTGCTCAATGTAGGGTATTCTGCAAGCCAAATGCTATCAAGTCATAATTTGTACAATGCCTTTGTATGCATCACTGACATAAATCTTCGTTTTAGTTTTTTTCTTTGTAAATACTCCCCTTTCAAGCAAGAAATCATTGAACTTTTCTTTTTGTTATTGTCTATGTAAGACATTGAGGAGGGAGTTGGACCCTGGAATTGACATGAAGAAAACTAGGCAAGCCCAGCAAACATGGGAGCAAGGCCTGATTTCCTGAGGGCTAAAAAAGAACATAGTGCTTGATTTTGTGTTCTCCTATTGCTGTCATGAAGTGCTCAGCAACTTGACTGTGACTTGTGTTTTGTAAGCAAAGTTCAATGAGAGACAGCAGGGCATGTGTGTAATAGAAGAATAAACAGGACTGCAGAACAGAAGCACATGCAAGTGAGGGTTATGTGAGGTGAACAGCTGGTTGTCCCATTCTAAGGGTATGTGCATGCTGGGGGCTGTCTGGTGTTCTTAAAGTTAAACTAATGGTAGTAAGTACTGTTAACAAATTATTAAAAATGAAAACTATTTTTTCTTTTTTATACATTTTTTATTATTATTTCAGCTCATACAAACTTTTTTTTTTAAAAACCAAATAAATTTTTATTATATTTATTTTTTCCCAATCATACAAGCTTAATAGGTACCCCGGTCCCCTCCCTCCCAAATAAATTTTTAATAAAGAGAAGAGTTTTTCTATAAAGTAAATGCTTAGGCACAGACAGGCTAGTAAGTACAATAATGCATTTAAATTCTAGTAAATTCTTTTTTTTCTTTTAAAAATTTAATTATACATTTTAAAATTTTTTACCAGTTCCCTCCCTCCCCCCTCTTCCCCCTCCCCTTCCCCCAGTGCCTCCCCCCCAATTCCCAGAGAGTCCTTTATTGTGTGCGCCTAACTCTCCACTGGGTCCTCCTCTCCGATGACATATAAGGACCCAGTGGCATTTCCATAAGCCCTTTCTCTTGTTCCCCTTAAGCATAAGATCACTACTATGGCTGTCAATCCCTTGCCTCCAGGGGTCTCGGTGCCCTTAACAGATGCTAGACTTTATGAGGGCAACAGTGCGCAGGGCATGCAAAGTTCCATTATGATTGCTTTGGCCCCAACTATTGTTGAGAATCTTGGAAATCGTTGCTCCTCCCATCCTTTTGCTCTTACAATCTTACCGCCCCCTCTTCCGCAAATGTCCCTGAGCTCCAGGATGGGGAGAGATTAGGCTGTCCTAGTTCTATGTGATTGATATAGAGTCTCTGAAGTTCTGGATTGTGGTTTGTTGATTTTCTTTTGCAGTTTTGCTGCTCCTGCAATTCCCTTCACTCCATTCTGCTGGGCACTGTATGTCACCCCCTGGCCAGAGACAAAAAGCTGTTAAACTGGAGTCTTGTTGTAATAGCACATTCAAGGGTAGATGTAATAAGAGTAGGAAACCTCACTGAGGGAGAGGTCCATCACCCATTTGCAAAATGATTACTTTTTATCTGCTAGACTATATGCCCTCCCCTTCTGGTGAGATCAGGAAAGAACGTCTGTGAACTTAACCAGGTTTCTCATTACTTACTTGCAGACCTTGATGGAGGCCTATTTTCTCTGCTGTAACATGGTCTCCTCTCTCTTTGTTTCTTGTGTGGCCCTCCTAACCCATCTCTCTTGTTCATAATCCTTGCAATTACTGTGTTACATAGGTTTACTTTTGAGTGTCCCAATGTGGGCTGGGTGAGTTTGGTAGTAGGAGCCACCTATTAGGGAGTACATACGGTGCTTAATTTTCTGGGTTTGGGATACTTCACTTAATATAATTCTTTCTAATGACATCCATTTCCCAGCAAATTCCAGTAATTCATCATTTTTGATGGCTGAGTAGTACTCCATTGTATAGATGTACCACTGTTTCCTTATCCACTCGTCAACTGTTGGACATTTAGGTTGATTCCATGACTTTGCTATTGTAAACAGTGCTGCTATGAACATGGTCGAGCTTGTGCTATCGAGGCGAACCTCTGCTGCTTGGGGGGTTATTCCCAAAAGTGGGATAGCAGGGTCATATGGCATTTCAATCTTTAATTTCTTTAAGAATCTCCAGACGGCTCGCCAGAGTGGCTGTATGAGCCTGCATTCCCACCAACAATGTAGGAGAGTTCCCCTCTCTCCACATCCTCTCCAGCATTTGTCGTTGTTTGTATTGTGGATTTTTGCCATAAAAATGAAAACTCATACATGGAATAAAGCATTTGGAAAGACTGTAAAATATTCAAAAGGTTAGACGCTCTGATTTGGAAAACTGATGTTGCACTGAAAAGCAAAAATATGTAGGCTTTACAATAGAAATAAAACATGACACAATAGGTAGACATCACAGTAGAGGAGCAAAAAAAGAAACCGAAATGAAAAATCCAACGATCATGCAGGATTTTGCCACTTAGTCATGTTTCTGGTCGTGCTTAGCTGTTATCTGATGCTATGTGATGTACAATGGAACATTGTTATGACTGTTCTTTTTTGTACCTGTGTAATTGGAAGTCAGACGCTCATGATACAGATATATTGAGACTAAATAGCTATTTTCTATTGCTATGGAAATAATTCTGCAATAATCTTTCAGATGCCAATGGAGGAAGAAACATTAATTTATACTGGTGGACTGAGAGTCAGGTTAATTCCCAAAGTACCATAACCCAAAAGTTTCAGTTTGTTCTTACAATTTATACTACATACTGTATGGGGGGTAAAAGTGCAAATTCTAGTCATGAGGAACATTCATGAGGACAAAACATCCAAAGTGATGGTTACTTAGCAATAGCCAGGGAGAATGACCTCAGACTTTTCAGAACTTTACCTGACTCTCAGTGGTTATTGAGTAACCCAGATGCAGACTTGCAAGAGCAACATGTAATTCAGGGATTCAGAAGTTTTCTATTAAGTCATATCACGGATTTTGCCTAGTGACAACTGAAAAGTTTATTTTCCTATATCACTCAGGTGCCTGTTTCCCTTCTGCCATAGCTGTGACTACTTTCTGGCCAAGGTAGCAAGTTTTTCAAATAAATATTTACTGAATAGTGACAGCCATTGTTTCCAGTTACTATGGCCTACGAATATGTAATGTATTATTTGTTTAAATTACATAATAATGTATTAGTGTGCGTCTCTGTGTGTGTGTGTGTGTGTGTGTGTGTGTGTGTGTGTGTGTGTACACATCTGTGTGTATGTGGACATTGGTAGCTGATGTCACATGTTTTCCTGTCACACTCAAGCAATGAATCTGAATTCATCAGTCAATCACTGCAGCTCACCACTTTGGCTGCCTAACAAGCCTCAAGAACCTTCCTATCCTTGCCTCCCCATTGATGGGATTACAGACACAGGCTGCTGTGCCTGTTTTTTATGTGAGTGATGACAATCCAAACTCAGGTCCTCATGCTTACAAGGAAGCACCTTACTGACCGAACCACCTTCCCAGTTACCATCATTTTGCTTATATTATTTAATGGATTTGTTTAGATTTATTTGATGCAAATAAATGGTAAGAATTATTTTTAAAGGAGCCTAATATAGTGCAGGTTTTGAACTGAGAATCCATTCTTCTCTAAATAATAAAGGTTTTTGCCAATGCCCTCTAGAAACTACTAGTGTGATCTTATTACTGCAGGTCAACATATATAGATCACAAGACATGAACAAAAAACACCAGCTGGAAATGGTCTGGAAGTATCCTCCTTGTTGAATAGCTTACAAAGTACTAGAGAGTACTTTGGAAGCTACCAAGGGAGAAAAACAATCAGAAATCTCATCAATTTGTAAAATCTGCAAGTTTCAACAATAATCACCATGTTAAAAGGAACCATTCATATAATAGTGGAGTGAAAAGCAAGGATTCAACTAACAGCTTTTTATTAGATTTAGGAGTACTTGTCAGAAGGGAACACATTCCTGCTACTGTAAACTGGAATATAAACCTATGAAAAGAGAGGATATAGGTCTCAGGAGTTGAGCAGGGTATATATGAAAGGTTAGCTATGAAGATGCTACATCCAACTGTTATTATACCCATAGAATCAAGGAGGATTCACCATTCAGCCTCTAAGGATCCTTCTGCAAAAGAAGGTGTTTACTACAGAAAAACAAAGCTGCCCCAATTGCAGAAAATATGTAAGTGAAGACCACTTACCCCTAAACAGGACATCTAAGCCATCTACACCTCACCCCAGGTGTCAGGGGATATCCTGGTGTAACATTGTAAGAGCCCAATGTGGGACAGAGGTTGGCCATATTGTATGTCCTTGGCATGACAGGGCTGAGGCTTACATGATTTCATGGCATATATGTCTACTTTTAGAAGAACCATATGGGAACTATCCTAGAAACATTTCACCAAGAAAGGGAAATATCTCAAGAAGTTTCATACCTCCCTGAGAAACTGATGAGAAATAATGTTGTAAAGGTAGAAAAGGGAGATGATATCCTCAATGTTATACTACTGACCTATGATACTTGTTGTCACGTGAATCATATCAGGCATATGACATTAAAGGCAAACTAGATGTAAACACAGTGGGTCACAGAAGCAGAAATATTTGAAAATTAGAGAGAGTCTGGCAATGGGGAAATGAAGAATTGGAAAGGGGAAAAAGGAGGTATTAAGGAGAGAGGAAAAAGAAAGGAAAAAAGCTTTTTAGTTGCTTCACAGTTTCATATGTGTGTGTGTGTGTGTGCGTGTGCATGTGCATGTGCGTGTGTGTGTGTGTGTGTGATGAATTTTAGCTTTTTCACACTGATTACCTCTCTCATATCCCTCTTCAGTGATGGGAGATATCTTCCTAATAACTCCCCCTCCCACTTATACATTTTTTGGGTGTGGAACCCAGCAAGTTTAGTTGAAGCTTCTTGTTCAAGACTGGTACAAGCACTGGAGCAAGGGCAACTTACTGACAGCTACACCAGTGAAGAAAATGACAGCCCTTCCCTGGCAATCTATGACTGCTAACAGTCCCTCAGGAGTGACTGCTAGCTCACTCCCTCCCCCTTGATGAAAAAGGACAAAATCATGTGCTGGTCTTGTGCAGATCACTACAGCTGCAGTGAGTTTGTAAATTAGATGGATAGATTTCATCCAGAAGATGTTCTTTTGCTATATGTCTCCCCATCCTTTGTTTCTGGCCTCCATTCTGCCTCCTTTTCTGTGAAGTTTCCTGGCAGGAGATGACATTCTATTGACACATTTTTTTCCTTAAGTAATCATTTTCTTTGTAATGTGTTAAATTTACCCATTATGTTTAATACTTTTTACATTCTTCATTTAATTGTATTGACTTATTTAATTCTATGCCAACCTCAGAAGGTAGCTTTGTGGTAAATTTTATGACCTGTTTTGGTGAAATATTCTGCAGTAGGACTCTTTTTCTGAGAAGTTTTGATGATTCTTGAACATTCATTCTCAACATAAATGTTGAAAACTATGTCCCTTTTATCTCATATTCAATTACCTTCTGTTAAAACAAGTACAAAATCAAGTACAAAAATAATATTGAAAACTAAAAATTTGGAATTTTATTTAATGAATGCATCAACATAAAAAATCAAATAATTTATAGCTCAGCAAAGTATTACTTTTTTATTATTACTCAATAGTCCTTTTGTGTTCTTCAGTGAAATTTTGAGACCTTTTTGTCTCACTTTTTGAGAATCTCAATCTCCAGCATATGTTCATCTCTATATACATATTTCAACTGAATTTTTAAAAAGATACATTTTATTTTTCTACTGTTCCAAGTGCAAAGAAAAGATAGATAAAAATGACATTAGTTGCATAGCTGACAGTTTTTGAATGTCAAAATTATGAAATATTTGATTTGCCATATGTTATATTTTCTACACCATTAAATGTTATTTTGATGATACTTTAACTTTTAACATCTAAAAAGATATCAACATATTATTAGTTAGTTAGTCAGATGGCTCATGCAGTAAAGGGGCTGTGTATAACTGGAAACCTGAGTTGGAGCCCCAGAATCCACATGACTTCTGAAAGTTGTTCTCTGACCTCCACATGTGTACTGTGTGGCACATGCTTACTTGCTCTCTTCCACAATCCCAAGCTCCCTCTCAAATAAATTAAATATTAAAAAAGAAATAAGCAATTCATTAATTGAATAATGCAGTTTTATTTTTGAAATCATATTCATTTATATAATTCATATATTTATTTTAATAAGTCATGGAGAGCCTACCATATTTACAACTATCAAGTAGAAAAACTCATTCTAATTAATGGCTCTTTAAGTTTGATAAAATAGTCCAGCTAAAGTAATTTGAGGGAAAAAGGATTTATTTTTATTTATGTGTCTGAAGGATAGAATCCATCAAGGCAAGGAAGACATGGTGACAGCAGTAGGAGGTTGGCTCGCCAGGCATCCACACCCAGGAAGCAGAGAGAACCTGGAGGGGGAAGGGCAAGCTATAAAGCCTCAAGGCTGTGGGCAGTGATACACACCAAGATAACAGCTTGGAAAGATTTATGACCTCCCCAAACAGTGTCACCAGCCAGGAAACATGTTAAGCACATGAAGCTGAAGGAAGCATTTCATATTCAAACCACAAGAATGACCTCATTGCCACTTGTACATGACAGCATTCAAATTCTTTCTTACAAATTTGCCTGACAAATACAAATATTATCAATAAAATGACTAATAATGGCTGGCTCATAAGGAGCCATTGTTTAGAGTTAATATATAGGTTCTGCTCATCTTGTCTTACATATCACTTCTTCTACTAAAACATTTAATACTCACCTATGGGTCACTTCCCCACTTTAAAGCCTGCTGCAGGGAATCAAAGTGCCACAACTTAAGTCATGTTTCTCTTCGGTTTCTAATTCCCACTCCAAATCCCAGTACTCAAACTTTAGTATTAAAATTATAGTGAATGATTGATATATAACTTTTATTCAATTTCCATTGTATTTTCATTTTGAATGTAGAGAAGTAATATATATATATATATATATATATATATATAGAGAGAGAGAGAGAGAGAGAGAGGAGATTCTTGCACAATCGATAAATTGTATTTTAAATTGTATGAAGGACATATAAATATCACCACTGTTGTCATATTAGAGTATATTGCTAGTTGATATTGTGTCTCTATTGTTTTACAAAAATCTCCTATAGAACTCCTTTTATTTTGTAAATTGAGCTCTTCTGATTTATACAACTCAACATCATCTTAAACTACTTTGCAATCTTCCTGTATATCAGAGCACAACAGTGTGCACCTCATTTTTCAAATTTTCTCTGAAGCACAGCATTTTGTCAGGCTCTGATGATGCCATGTGGAAGGTGGAGGACAGCCATAAGAAGCAGGTTAACCCAAACAATATCCCAATGTGAATTTTGCAGTTTAGCCTGTATCTAAAAAACTGTTCACATTCTAACTCTGGACTAATGAACTTCTTTGTCACAATCCTTGAAGACTAACTTCCAGAAAGCAGACTGGGCTCAGGCCGTGTGGAGGAGAGCATCTTTACAGCTAGATCTCCCTTGCTGTGCAGCACCTATATTCAGCTCATTTGCATAGCTGGTCACCACATCTTGGAGCCATAAATGTGAGTGACGGAAAGAGGATACCGATTTCACAAGAATTACGGTTCGGTAACTTAAGTTATGATGTTTCTGTGTCTGCACTACACAATTTTCAATTCTCAGCTATTTTGAAATCCAGAAAGAAGTGCCTGCTAATTTCACGGTGGATTTTCCCTGAGAAGCTTTTGGAATTCTTTAAATCTACATACTTTCAGAGCAGAGCAGTAGTGATTATTCAGCTCAATCTATATTTACCTTAATTTCTTTTAATAAATATGAAATGAGTACCTAAAAAATATTAGTAACTGCTTTGCACATTAAATACAGTGTTGCAGTGCAGAGTCCCCAAGAACAATATATCCCCTAATCTCCTGTGATTTCAACACAAAAATTCAGCCGTTTTCCTGGACTGCAGGCTGGTCCAAATAGACAGGAATCAAACAACACAGACAGTGCAGGTTTAGGGATGCTCTCTGTCAGCACTTGCATGCTACTCAAGAACTGAGGACAAAAGAAGTTAGAGAGCTCTGCTCATGGAGGTCCTGGGTGAGGATTTTTCTTGTTTTGAAAGTTTAAGAAAGAAGTGCACCCAAACTCTGTCTCTGTCCACCAGGGCCGGTGTTTTCTATTCACTGTGTGAATTTAGGTTTGGACTCTTCCTTTCTTTTCAACATGTCTTCTGGTGAGGAACCAAGATCATTAAGCAAATTTAAATGAATGGTTCTCTAGGCTTAGTGACTGTGATATTCTTGATACTCGGTAAGTACAGTGACTTTAAAATTTACACTTTTCTATGATATCAGAAAAATCTTCTCTGACAACTTTCAGAGCTTTGTCTTCAGTGTGGCAGAGATTTGTCTTCTTCCCCGAGGAAGGATCCATGGAGACTCCGTGACCCAGACAGAAGGTCAAGTGGCCCTCTCAGAAAAGACCTTCCTGACTATAAACTGCACTTACTCAGCCACAGGCTATCCTGCTCTCTTCTGGTATGTCCAGTACTCTGGAGAAGGTCCAAAGCTGCTATTCAGAGTCTCACAGGATGACGAGAAGGGAAGTGGAAAAGGTTTCAAAGCCACATATGATAAAGGAACCTCCTCCTTCAACTTACCTAAAGCCTTGGTCCAAGTGTCAGACTCAGCTGTGTACTACTGTCTCTGAGTGACATAGTGGCAGAATCCACAGAAGAGCTGAGCACAAACTGAGCTACAGGCTGCTGAGTGCTTGTCTCTGGGATGGTTGGTTTAGAGATCATGTGGGGGGGGGAGTCTGCTGTCAATTCCTCCCAACAGGCACTCAGGCACTCTTGAGGAATAAAAGGCATTCAAGACAAATCTAAGATCACAATAGAAGAACAAGTCAATATGTTTGAGATACAACTAAAACAGTCTCAGAGCACCATTCCTCTGCCAAGCCAGGTATTTATGATATTTTGTTTGTTAGTTTTTGTTTTTGTTTAAGACCTGGTCTTAAGTAGCTCCAGCTGGCTTTGAATTCCCTACGTGCTTGAGTGTAAACTTGAACTCCTGACCTTCCTGTCTTCATCCTCAGAGAGTTGATGTTGTAGGTCTGAGGAACAGCATCAGGATGAATTTGTTATTTTGAAAATATGGAATCTCCAAAATGAACCATCTGGCCACATCCTTCCCTGACTTCAGGCTCTTTGCAATCTCAGCATCTCCTCTTCCAAGATGTTTTCTGAACACTGTGGGATCATTTAGAAGTCCTGTTCCAAGCTGGAGGCATGGCTCAGGAGTTAAAATTCTACCTCAAAACAGAAGGTCCTGAGTTCGGATCCCAGGTCCCACGTAAAAAATATCAGGCAGAAACAGAGGTGGCTAACACTTCTGGCCATGCTGAGCAGAGCCTTGAGAAAATTCAGGCCAAAAAGAGATAGAATCAATCCAGGATGATTCTCAAAGTCACAGTTGGTCCTCCACAGAAACAAAGTGCCCTCTGATACACACACCCACACAAGTAAATAAAGTTTAGAAGTGTCGTTCCAGGCCCAGCATTCTCAGTCACTTATTTTCTGTATATTGAGGAATTATAGTTAAAAACCATGCACTGCAAACAGAAGCTTCTGGGATGAGTACTGAGTATTCCTCTAACTTGTTGATATAAGGATAAAAATTTAGAAGGCGGTCAATATAAAATTTTATATCTAAATCTTAATATGTGTTCCTCTCTAGGACTTCCCCTTCCATAGCTTCATGCCCTTGTTTGCAATGTACTTCCATGAGACCTGCAGAAGATTTGGCGGTCAATAGTGTGTTGGACATTGCGCAGGGCATGCAAAGTCCAATTATGATTGCTTCAGCCCTAACTTGTGTGGAGTATCTTGCAAATCATTGCTCCTCCCATCCTTGTGCTCTTACACTCTTACCACCCCCTCTTCCCAAATTTCCCTGAGCTTCAGGATGGGGAGAGATTAGTCTGGCCTAGTTCTAGGTGGTTGATATAGAGTCTCTGAAGTTCTGGATTGTGGTTTGTTGATTTTCTTTTGCAGTTTTGCTGCTCCTGCAATGCCCTTCACTCCATCCTGCTAGGCACTGTATGTCACCCCCTGGCCAGAGACAAAAAGCTGTTAAACTGGAGTCTTATAAGAGCACATTCAAGGGTAGATGTAATAAAAGTAGGAAACCTCAGTGAGGGAGGGCTCAATCACCCATTTGCAAAATGGTTACTTTTTATCTGCTAGACTATATGCCCTCCCCTTCTGGTGAGATCATACCCCTTAGTTGTAAATGATCAGGAACGAACGTCTGTGAACTTAACCAGGTGTCACATTACTTACTTGCAGTCCTTGATGGAGGCCTATTTTCTCTACTGTAACATGGTCACTTCTCTCCTTGTTTCTGGTGTGGCCCTCCAACCCCATCCCTTCTGTTCATAATCCTTGCAATTACTGTAGGTAATACATAGATTTACCTATGAGTGACTCAAGGTGGGCTGGGTGGGTTTGGTACTAGGAACCACCTATTAGGGAGTACATACGGTGCTTAATTTTCTGGGTTTGGGATACTTCACTTAATATAATTGTTTCTAATGACATCCATTTCCCAGAAAATTCCAGTAATTCATCATTTTTGATGGCTGAGTAGTACTCCATTGTATAGATGTACCACTGTTTCCTTATCCACTCGTCAACTGTTGGACATTTAGGTTGATTCCATGACTTTGCTATTGTAAACAGTGCTGCTATGAACATGGTCGTGCTTGTGCTATCAATGTGAACCTTTGCTGTATGGGGGGGTTATTCCCAAAAGTGGAATAGCAGGGTCATATGGCATTTCAATTTTTTTTCAATCTTTAATTTCTTTAAGAATCTTCAGACGGCTCCCCAGAGTGGCTGTATGAGCCAAGGCCCATTTTTTTAATTGGCCCATTTGTTTCCTTAGTGTTTAGTTTTCTAAGTTCTTTGTGCACTCTGGATAATAGAGCTCTATCAGATGTGTGGTTAGTGAAGATTTTCTCCCATTCTGTGGGTTGCTTTTGTGCTCAAGTTACAATCTCTTTATCTGAACAAAGCTCTTTAATTTCATAAGATCCCATCTGTTGAGTGTTGGTTGTAGTGATTATGCTATTGGATTTCCGTTTAGGAACTGTTTGCCTAGTCCAATCAGCTCAAAAGAGTTCCCTATCTTTGGACTAGTGAATTTTATAGTCTCTGGCCTTATATTGAGGTCCTTGATCCATTTGGAATTAAGTCTTGTACATGGTGACAAATACCAGTGAAGTTTTAATCTTCTGCATGTGGAGATCCAGTTTTGCCAGCACCATTTGTAGAAGATGCTGTTCTTTTTCCATTGGATTTTTTGCACGCTTTAGTCAAAGATCAAATGGTTGTAATTGTGTGGGCTTATATCTGGGTCTTCAACCCTTATCCATTGATGTGTGTGTCTATTTTGGAGCCAGTACCAGGCTGTTTTTATAACTATGGATTTGTATTATAGATTAAGGTTTGGTATGATGATACCTCTAGTAGTGTTTTTGTTACTCGGGATTGTTTTTGCTATCCTGGGTCTTTTGTACCTCCATATGAATTTTGCGATTGTTTGGTTAACTTCTTTAAAGAATTGCTTTGGGATTTTGATTGGTATAGCATTGAATCTGTATATTGCCTTTGGTAGGATGGTCATTTTTATGATATTGATTCGGCCAATCCAGGAACATGGCAGGTCTTTCCTCTTTCTGGTGGCTTCTGTAATTTCTTTCCCTAGGGTTTTAAAGTTTTGATTGTAAAGGTCTCTTACTTCCTTGTTTATACCAAGATATTTCATTTTTTAGGGTCCATAGTAAATGAAATTGTTTCTCTCAGGGCTTATTTCACTTCTTCCATCCTGGGCCACAGGAAGGCCACTGATTTTTGTACATTTATTTTGTATCCTGCCACCCTGCTGAACTTCTATATTAGTTCTAGGAATTTCCTGGTCAAGTTTTTGGGATCACTCAGGTATATGATCATGTCATCTGCAAATAGAGATAACTTGAATTCTTCCTTGCCGATTTGAATCCCTTTTATGGCCCTTTCTTGTCTTATGGCTCCAGTTGAGTCTTCAAGTACAATATTGAATAGAAGTGGTGAGAGTGGACAGCCTTGTCTAGTTCCCGATCAAAGTGGGAAAGCTTCAAGTTTTTCCCCATTGAGTATAATCTTTGCTCTTGACTTGCTGTATACCACTTTTATTATATTGATAAAGGTTCCTTCAATTCCAACTGTTGCTAGGACTTTAATCATAAAAGGCTGTTGGATCTTGTCAAAAGCTTTTTCATCATCTATCTAGTGTGTCATGTGGTCTTGGATTTTGGACTGTTTTATACGGTGAATTACATTTATTGATTTGCATATGTCGAGCCAACCTTGTGTGCCTGGGATAACGCCTATTTTGTCGCTGTGAATCATCTTTTTGATATGTTTTTTGAATCAGATTTGCTAAGACTTTTTTGAGAATCTTTGCATTTGTGCTCATCAAAGAGATTGGTCTATAGTTTTCTTTAAAGCATATTTTTATTAGGTTTTGGGATTAAAACAAAATTAGCTTCATAGAAGGAATTTGGTAATGTTCCTTCCTTTGCTATTTGATAGAACAGTTTAAGGAGTATTGGTGTTATTAGCTCCTTAAATGTCTGGAAGAACTCTGTGCTGAATCTATCTGGTTGAGGACATTTTTTGGTGGGAAGATTAGAGATTACTTCATCAATTTCTTCATTTGTTATAGGACTATTTAAATAACTCAAAACCTCCTGATTCAATTTAGGTAAGTTGTGCTTACTTAGGAATTCATCTATTTCTTTGTGTTCTCAAATTTCACAGAGTATAAGTATTTGAAATATGACATTATACTTCTCAGAATTTCTTGGGTGTCACTAGTGATAACTCCTCTTTCATTTCTAATTTTGTTAATTTGGGTTTTCTCTCTCTTGTTTGTGGTTAATTTAGCTAGGTGTATATCAATCTAATTGATTTTTTCAAAGAACCAGCTTTTTGACTGGTTCGTTCTCTGTATCATTTTCCTCATCAATTTCAGATATTTCTCCCCTGATTTTGCTAATTTCCTGTCTTCTATTGCTTTTGGGATCAGATTGTTCTAGTTTCTCTAAAGCTTTAAGCTGCATTGTTATTTATTTGTGATGTTTCTATTTTTTATCAGCCTGGGTTGATATTTTTGCTCATTCAATACTTGCAGTACATCTCTCCAAGCGCTTCTTGTTTTTACTGTTTCCATTGAGAAGTCTTTTAAAAGTGACTTTGTTTTTTTTTCCCTTGAAGCTCTCAGTACCATTTCTTTGTCTTGAATGTGAAGTGTTTTAACTATTATTTGCCATGGTGAGTTTCTCTTTTGGTCATATCTGTTTGTGGTGCAGAATGCCTCTTGTATTTGGATGGGACTCTCTTCCTTTAGATGAGGAAAGTTTTTCTTGATGATAATTTGAAAAATTTCCTCAGGTGTGGTATTTTGGAATTCTTGTTCTGGTATTCCATGAATGTGCATGTTAGGCTTCTTCAGGGTGTCCCATAACTCTTGAATATTTCTATCAAGTACCTTTTTGATTTTATCAACCTCTTTCATTGAGCTGATTAATTCTTCCACTTTGTCTTCAAGATCTGAAATTCTATTTTCTGCTTCATTATTTCTAGTAATAAGACTCTCTGTTGAGTTCTGGGTTGAAGATAACTTGTCTTTTAGTTCAATTTTAAACTCTGCTTGAGACTGTTCTAACTGCTCTTTGCCTATTTTTGTTTCTTGAACTGTTTTTCTCAACTCCTCCAAGTGTCTGCTGTGTTCCTCTTCAAAATGGTTGATGTGGTTATTTAACTCCTCCTGGATTTCCTCTTTCATAGTATTGATCATAGTAATGATCATAGTTTGAAAGTCATTACCTTGGGTCAGGCTTTCTTGGCTATTTTCTGTGAATTTGTTCTGGATGGAGTCTATCATTGTGGGGTTAATTCTTTCAGTGGGAGATTTTTTTTTCTTGCAGTTTTGTTTCTCATGGATTTGCACTTTGACTTGAGTATTGTTTTAACTCTTAAGACCTTCTTTCAGTTTCTGCATGTTTTTGACTGAACTGAATTAGTTGGTATCTCTCCTCTTGAGCAGTTATTACTAGTGTTTGTCTTGGAGATGGGAGCTCTTATCTGTTGTTATTGTTATTTCCAAATGAGGCTATTAGACTGTTACTACATCAATTAAGTCAGGTTTAGTGGACAGGGGATGAATATTAGTATGGTAATGTACTTTTACGATTTAGTACCTTGGTGATATGTGAGGGTGAGTTGTATATTCCTGGAACTTGCATGTTTTGGGGGTGGCTATATGGAAAAGTTAATCTACAGTGACTAAAAAGTGAAAGGAACAGGATGGTAAAAAGGGGGTTTCCTTATCTTTGGGCTTTATGTGAAGAATCTCTCCTATATGATAGGATGATTTTAGAGAACTTCAGATGTGTGGCCTTTGTGCCCTAAAGTTTTGCTTGGGTCTTTTTTTTTTTTTTTTTTTTTGGACTTTGTTGAATTCTGATGAGCAGTGTGTCCTCCCTAGACCTCGAGCATCCCAGGCAAGCAGAGAAGGCAGAAGTGCTGGTGATGGCACAGTTAACCTAGGGGCACTCCCTAGCCCACAGCAGGCTGGGTGCTGCTCCGACTGGCTGGTGGGAGAAGCTAGGGAGGAGAGGGTGACCTGGGGCTTGGGGATGAGCTGGGGAGATTACCTGGGGAGCAATGTGTACTCCTTGGACTGAGAGCATCCCAGGCAAATGGAAAGGCTGAATACATTTATATTATGAGATGAATATACAACCTATGAGGACAAGAATGGAAAGGTTACAGTTTAAAAGCAATATAATTTTGTGTCACATTGATAAGAGATGGAGTGAGATAGTTAGATACACATGGAAATTTCACAATTGAAGGGTTGTATTTTGGCACATTTGTGGGTAATTAGTAGTGGAGTTAAATCCTGAGCAAGCCTGTGGAGATTGCTTCATTCATGGGGGAGCTCATTGTGGCTCAGACTTTTCCTTGGTCAGGTGGATAAGATAATGGAGCTGATTTGGGGAGTTGGCATTGTTCACATGAGCTGACATGACAAATGAGATTCATCACTGTCTTTTGTGGATATGGCATGTCCAGTTCCGTTATTCCTCGGTGTTTGGTATGAGCTCTCATGCCAAGCTGGACTAAAAAATGTCACCAGAGAATGACAAGCTAGAATAAATATTCTTATTCCCTCCTAAGCTGTTTGAGGTGAAGTTTTTGGCAACATGCAGAGTAAATATGACAACCATTTTCATGATATTCTGCCCATCCATTACCATGAAAAAATTCCATTTTGTAGTGTGTTCATGTCATATGCAAATGCTGAACATTTGAATTTCTCCTTCCATATTTGTATCTTGTTACTGATTTTACTTTGATTTTTTTGACTCATTTACTTATTTGTGTGTGTGTGTGTGTGTGTGTGTGTGTGTGTGTGTGTGTGTGTTTGCCTATTTGTGTCTACATGTATCACGTTATGGAGTGCCAAGGGTGACTTTGGGAGTCATCCTGGATTGCCTCTACCTCCTTCTTGCTTCACTCTGGAATTTCACAAGTGCAGGCCACCACCTTTTTCTGCACAGCATTTTTATGTGGGATCAGGGATCAGAACTTAGGACCTTCTGCTTGGGAGGCAGAATCTTAAACACTGAGTTACTTCTCTAGCCCATTAATATGATTTTAAATTAGTTTGCTAGTACTTTTTAAAACAATGTGATCTACATTATTCATGGAAATTGGTATATAGCTTTTTTGTTGTTGAACTTCTTATCTGGTTTGGGCATCAGTGTAATATGGGCTGCATAGGGTGAGTCTTAGTATTTCTTCATCTTTATTTTTTGGAACATTTTGTAAAATATTGATGCCAGATAACCCTTAGAAGATTAATAAACTCTAGCAGTGAATCTTGTCCAGTGCTTTTAGGATATTAATGATTTGGGGAACAAAAAAGGAAATTATTGCTTACTTTCTGTCCCTTGATGTATATGAATGGCACAAAATCTTACTAAGTGTTAGCAGTATCTAGGCTATGATGATCACCACTCCTCAATTAGAATGAATTTCAGGACAAATGGGAGAGCTATTTCTAATGTAAATAAAGTTCCTAATTGGTTTGACATATGTTGAATCTGAATTTCATTTCATGAAAATGGAGATTGTCTGTGGAGGGCTTGCTATACTGATTTGGGCTCTTCAATAGAGGGCTTTGGCCAGAGAGAGTCACCTGAAAGTAGAAGCGGGCTGCTATTCAGCCCAAAATGATAAGCAAATGAATTCTGTCAACCATGTCATCTTGGAAAAGGTTCACATAGGACTGTAGTGCTAATTGACTCTCTGTGATCTTGTGAGGCAGAGTTTGTGTGCACCTGCAACTGTGAGACAATAAATGTATGTTTTTATAAATTCCTCAGTTTGTTACAAAGTGTTTCACAACAATGAGAAACTAATATAGACTTATGTGGTTATTGAGAATTAATAATCTTTAGGCTTGAATTGTAAGGAAATTTTAGGAATATTGACTTCTATAGTGTTTGTTTTGATAGGCATTTCTACCAATTTGACTATAGTCCAAAATTTTATACAGCAGCATCAAAATTAACAATGAATTGGGTTGGAGAACTGGCTTAGGGGTTAAGATTCTTTCTCACAAGCAGAAGGTATTGAGCTCAGATCCCACACCCCATATAAAAAATGCCAAACAGAAAACCAGCAAGGACCTGTAATTCTGGCCCTGGTGGGCAGAGCCTGAGAAATCCCACAGCAAAGCAAGAAGGAGATAGGATGATTCCCATAGTTACCATTGGTCCTCCACAGAGATACAAGGTACCCCCCCCTCTCACACACACTCACACACACACACATACACACACACACATACACACACACACACGCAATAAATAAATAAATAAATAAAAAACTTATGAAAAAGTTAACCATGAATGAATTATTCTATTATATTAGCTTGTTGTGTTTTTCTGGTGTTCTTTCCACAGGAAATATTACAATCATCTTGTCATATTAATAACCAACTAAGGATTGTGAAGTCTAATTGCTGGGAGACAAAAAGGAATTATGGAAGTTTGTCAAGGAAGCAAGGAGCAGAAAGTTTAATCTTTTTCTGAATACTGTGACGTTTTGGATGCTTGTTTATAAAATTTGTTGAGCTGCTGTAGTATTCTCACTCTGTATCTTTTGTTCCTATTTTTCATTTCATGATTTAATCTCCTTCTTTAAAAAAAATCCAAGTTTTGTACCATATGACAAAAACCCTCAGCACATCATTAGGAAGCTCTGCCTTCAACCTTGGAAGAGCAGGAAAAAGGGTGGGCCATCATCAAACAGATCTCAGGTGAGATGGCTTCAGGCAATAGGATCCTTAGAGGCAAGGGGTTAAACAGATACAAAACAGAGTTCGTACATTAATGGGAAGCCCAAGAAGGGACCCCAAGATATGTCATAGAGTCCTGAACCTGTAGAAGACTCAAAGGAAACTTCAGGGTCCATGTAAGATGAAGTTCTGGGGAGTGGGAAAAAGTGGGAAACACCAAGAGAGGGGAGGAAGGGAGGAAAGGGGGAAGGGAGAGAGGGAAGCATGGGAGAGAGTGTGGGATGGGGGAATAGAAGGGGAGAGGAGAAGGAGGAGGGGAAAGGAGAAAGAGAGGGTGTGGGTCCCTTCCCACTGAGCTTGTATAACTAGGTAAAAATTAAAATTTAAAAAAGATGCTTTTTGTCTTACAACAGATTACAATTTTATTTCAACACATTTATTTTTATGTGACCATTTCCTATTTGTAGTATTTGGTTCTTAGCTTTTAATTAACAATTGTAAAGTCTTATGCAAGAGAAATAATTTGTGGATCTTCAAACAAAGACACATTTAGTTTTTGTTTGGATTCAAATGCTAATAATATTTCTCCATTGATTAGCACGTGGATAAAGGAAATGGGAAATGAGGCACACTGTCCAGTGTGTTGATGTTATCTGCAGAAACTGTAGATCAGAGGAGGTATGGGAGAGCTGCAGGTGCTCACTGCTGGTGCTGTGAGGAACACAGAGGAAAGCATGTGAAGACCTTGAAGGAGACACTAATTGATTGCTACTGGGCAGTCAGGAAGTAGTGAAGTGGAGAAATGGAATTGGAAGAGAGAGTAAGAAAGGTATGGAAGTAAAGCTCAATAGCAGTTCTTGGCATGCAACACAGATAGGTCCAGTTGAGAGAGACAAAGAAAAAGAGAGGAGGAGGAAGAGGAGGAGGCAGAAAAGGAGGAGGAGGAGAAAGATTATGGCTAAAGTCATTTCTGGTCCCCAAATTTACATAGAGAATGTTGTCAGATTTTGTGTTTAATTTGGAACATTCGTTGTATAGCATCAGTGCATAAAGATCTTTCCCCCTTTCTACTGAACACTGCTTCTGTACACTCATTGAGAATCCTCACTGAGGCATCTCAAGCCTCAGGATGCACAGACAGGCCAAGGTGATCAGGAAACAGCACTCTGCTTCCCAGGAGATTTCCAACAAATAAAACCTGAGGATTGGGACACAGCGTACCCACTGTGGCTCTGAGATTGACAAGGAAGGATTCAGGGTTTAGAAATCATCTTCGCTGGGCTCTTGAGGAACAACACAGCTTCAACCCACCTGCTTTGCCATCTAAGATTCTGTGTCACTGTTAAAAATCCATACTGTCAGAACCCGTTACTGAAGTGGTTGAGAAAGAGACTTTCCTTCAGCTTGTACTTCAGGAAAAACTATCTCCTCTTTAGACTGCAGTGCCCTCTGGAGGCCAAATACGGAATAAGACGTTCTCTGCACGGATTAGTGAGGGACATGCGGTACTTCAGCATACACATTTACTGTATAATATGCACTGCTTTCGTTTTTTTTAAAAAAAAAATCTACAGGCCACTATTGTTACCTGTGATTGTCTACAGTGACATGCCGCTGAGGTTCTAGCTTCTAATGCTGACTGTAACTTAGTACTCACAGATCATCACCCACCATCCTTCCCCTGAGACAGAATCATTTTTATAACTTGTGCCACAAATCCTCATTATTCTCAAGTCTCCAATTTACCTATTTTATACACTCCAAGAATAACACTTGGATCTATGCCATATAACATTTATATTCTTGTTGCTTTCTGTGACTGGACAATCTTTCACTTAATTAGTTCACAAGTCAGTAAAGATTCTTTAGTTACACCATGTGCATATTTCTGGGATAAACACTCAGTTCTTTTTCTCTGCTCCCCAGGCTCATGTCCTTCTTAGGAGGAGCCAGTACCCCTTCTTCTCACAGGTTCTTCTCACTTCTTACAACCCAAGGCAATCAGAAAAATTTTCTGTGCTCTCCGTGGTGTTCCACCCTCACTCAACCAGATCTGGGCTGGGAAGGTACAGAAAGCTGTGAGGCTGAGCAGCACCTCTGTTCTAGTATGGCTTGTGGGTGGAGCTCACTGCAGCCAGCTACAACATCAGAGGCTTACCTACACCCAGATCCGGGGTTTGGGGCACACTTCTCTCTCACACAGCGGACAAGCAGCATGAAGAGCCTGGGTGCGCTGCTGGGGCTTTTGTGCATCCAGCTTTACTGTGAGTTGGGTCATCCCAAATTCAGGGCACCTGAAAGGACTTTGCAGCTGCAGCATGTGGAGGGGAGAAAGGGAGCTCAGGAATCTTGCAAACTTGGAGCCTTTTCCAAGTGTCCAGGGATTTTCAGGGCTTTGTGGGTGCTACAGGACATTATTTGTGACTACTTCTGCTTCTCATCAGGTGTGAAAGGACAACAAGTGGTGCAGAGACCTGAAGCCTTGATTCTCAGGGAAGGGGACAATGCCACACTGCAGTGCAACTTTTCTAACACTTTAAACAACTTACAGTGGTTTTACCAAAATCCTGAGGGCCTCCTGGTCACCCTGTTTTACAATCCTTCAGGAACCAAAAAGAAGGGAAGACTGACATCCACCACCATCACTGTGGAGCGCCGCAGCTCGCTGTACATTTCCTTTTCACAAACCACAGACAGAGGCACTTATTTCTGTGCTGGGGATCCACAGTGCTCCCCAGACACCTGCAGCCCATACAGAAACTGGGTGCCTGTAGCCCCTCCACTGTCAGAAGGCAGCACCAGGCCAGCACAGCAACATTCATATTTTAATTTACTTGCCCTTAGAATCTTGGTTTTTATCTACACTTCTCAGTGTATGCTTCCTACTGAAGCAGAAGTGTCCAGCTTGGAAATAGCAGAGAACCTTCAAAGCATGAATCAAAATAAATATTTAAATTTGTACATGCTGATCTCTAAAAGAATAAGGACCAAAAGCATGGAAATGCAAAGCCATCCTGATAAAATTACTGGGGATAGCACTGGAGCTTAGTCAATTCCCTCTCAACCATGGCTTGACTAGCACACAAATGTACACCATACTATCATATCAGTACAAAAAAATAAAATCCATCAATGTTTGTGTTACTAAGAAGTGTGAGAGAAAACTTAAAATGTATTTTCCTCTCATCTTAGTTATTGCAATTATTCTTTCTGTTGCAGTGAGGCAGAGGCAAGACTCAAACTCCAACTTTAGGAAAATGTTTGGCTCTGGTTCCAGTTATGGTGGGGAAGACATGGCAGGCTTCAGAAGCTGGATGGACTTAGGTCATGTCAATCATGGAGGCTGAGAGCATACCATAAGAGCAGACTGCTAGAAGAAAAAGTTTAGTATAAACCAACTTCAAGGACTGGCCCTTGTGACTTGCATTCCTCCTGCAAGAGTCTATGTCCAAAGGTGCCATTACCTTCCTAAACTTTAATACCAGGTAAGAATGCAAATACATGAGGTTAAGGGAGACCACTCACATTCAAGTCATGACATACATGCTATTCTTATTTATGAAGTTTCTTTGAACAAAGCCTGATCAGTCGTAAAATGTTCTTTGCATGCTTGAGAATATCTTCTCTGAACAAGTGAGTGTGGAGCCTTCAATCCTAAGTGGAACATCTGAGACATTCTGCCTCATGGACTGAGCACCCACCAGGCTCTCAGCCTTTCCAGTGTAGAGATGGATATTGTTGGGAGTACAAAGTGTATCATGTAAGACGTTCTAATAATTGCCCTTATAACATGTAGAACATACTCTATTTGTTCTGTTCCTCTAGAAAACTCTAATACAGTTAGATAAAAAATTCTCTATTTTTATTGTTAAATTATTTTTTCTACCTACAGTTCATCCAGTTTTGTTTTAAGTGTTTTGGGGATGACTATAAAGTTTATATGTATTTAAAACTGTTGTATTTGTTTGTGTACTATTTTATTTCTTTGATCATCATTAGTTATCAATCTTTTGAGTTTTTTTGCCTATAATTTCATGTAAGTCACTGCAATGGGGGTCATTACACTTGGATAAGAGTATTATGAGGAGGTAGGTTATCTTGATTATTATGTTACAAGTCACTTATGTATCAGGGCTTAGGTCTTTGATTATTTCATTTATCTATCTATCTATCTATCTATCTATCTATCTATCTATCTATCTATCTATCTGGAATCTCTATGACAACTCTTACATATTCCCAAAGCACTTACTTAGAATTCAAGGACATCCTACTTCCTTAGAACCTTAAGTAGTAGTAAACTCATTTTTTCTAGTGGGATTGAAGCCTCATTATTTGCACCCCCAATATATGACTTGGTACATTGTCAAAGCCTTTACCTAAACATTTTTTTTTAATTTTTTATTGTTTTTATTTATTCAATTTGTGCGTGTATGCATGTGTGCGTGTGTGTGTATATGTGTATGTATGTGTGTGTATGTGTGTGTGTAAAACCATGGGCGAATTCGGGAACCACCATGGACTCCTCCACTTCCTCCTTGTTTACTCTGCCCCGGGATTCACAGGCTCCGCCCTACCAGGACCAGAAACACAGGCTGCCCTGCCCCGCTTCCGCCCGGCGTCTATATGTGGGGTCTAGGAACCGAACTCAGGACCTTCTGCCTGCAAGGAAGAAGCTTAACCCCTGAGCCAACTCTCCAGCCCCCGCCTAAACATTTTTTATGTTGTGATTTGAATGTAAATGGATCATGTGTTTGTATCTTGGTTCCTACTTCGGGTACTGTTTGGAGAAAGTATGAAGTATATCACTGGTGACAATCTTTGAAATTTGAAAACACACTGATCCTAGGTTCCCAGTTAAAAAGCTAGGTCTCAAACCACCCTGGCAACATGAGTGGGAGTGGTAGGAATTGATCCAGGCTCGGTTGGGTGGGGCGACGATATCAAGATACAAGCTGACATTATTCATAAGATGTTTTTATTCCAAAATCATAAAACAACGCAGTAACAAAAATATTTCTTATTTACAGAATAATTAAGCACACATTGTGAGAACAGGTTATATATACATTTTGAAATTACAAAAAATATGTGTCACATAATGAATTTATGGTGCACATATTGTTTCCAAGTACAGTTAATTATAAACTGTAGTCAAGGTCTGCAGTCCCATAGCAGTCTTGCTGTTCTTTAGATCTTCAGGTAATATGCCTCAGTGGTCTTAAGAAAATCAAGGGAGGAACATGCAGGAAAATACCTTGGCCCACAACCAGTCCTGAGCCAGGGCAGGTGGTGGCCTTAACCCATTACTGAGCCAGAGTAAGCAGGAGGCATTAATCATCTCTCACAGGGTGAGGTCACACCCGCAATTCCCTACTATAGAGGGCTTCCAGTCATAGAGCTTTAAGAGAGCAGGCCCTAGACCTTGGCATCCCCTACAGTTCTCTCTCTCTCTCTCTCTCTCTCTCTCTCTCTCTCTCTCTCTCTCTCTCTCTCTCTCTCTCTCTCCTCTTCTCTCTCTCTCTCTTTCTCCTCCCAGTCTCCTTCTCATTCTCTTTAACTCCTGATGTCGAGTGCAAGATGGATCAGACTCCTGCTTCTGTAACCATGTGTTCCTTGTCAAGATGGGTTCTATGATTTTATTCCTTCTGTAACCATAACACAAAATGATGAAAACCTTTATTCCTTATTTCTTGGGTCAGAACACCTTTTAGCAGCAACTAAAGAGGAATTAGAGCATTCAGTGTTGTGACCCTTAGGAAGAAAGTGTCATTGAGAGGAATTCTGTGTGGGAAAGAGATGTTCCTTTACCACTATGCTCCACAATCCATTTCCATAACACTTTGTTCTCTAGCTGAGAACTTGAGAAAGAAGCCAGGATGAACTTGACCTGCCATTGCATGCTCTCTTTTCCTACAGGGACTCATGCCCTTGTGACTTCCCTGCCATGATGGGCTGAAGCTTAGAACTGTGGGCCAGTTGAATACTTTGTCTTAAGTTTTTAGAGGCAGGTATTTTGTTCCAATAAAGTGTGAAGAAACTAAGGCAGAGATTGGAGTAGAGAGTGGAGGGTGCCTGTGATCAATCTACTGTGTTGTTTAAGCCTTTGGGACTGATTTGTGGGAGATATGTGGAAGAATTTTGAACTTTGATCACAAAATTTGTTTAATGCTTAAAATAAAGCGTGATGGAACATTCTGGCAGATGCTTGGAGATCAGAAACACTCGGAGAGATATAGAATGGTATAAATCTGGCTTATGTGGTATTGGAGGTGGATTTCAGTTCCTGGCTCATCCCTAGTATATATTCTAAAATATCATCTCTTCTCAACCTACAGATTCCACAATGGCTCCACAAACACCTTCAGTTCCATCTTATGACTATTTACCAATGCTGTTCTTTTTCTCCTCTCCTCCCCTTCTCTGAAAAATGCTCACCCAAGTTACTAATTATCCAGCCTCACCCACATTTTCCCACATGCCATACATGCTCACTGTGAGGCACAAATGGAAAAGCATGTTTGTTAATGAATAAACAGATGAATGAGACAAAGAACTGCAGAGGAGGCAAACACAGCTGTTCCTCAGGTCTTCCCCCTCCTTGCAGCAGTGCTGTGATCAAATGCTTAGGTCATTTGGAAACTCCGTGGCTCTTCACAGTTGCTTGGGAAGGTCATAGATAAAATTATTTACTTAAATATTATTAAATGATTATCGTAACTGTAAATTTAATATTTCCATCATTAGTCAGAAGTACATTCCATGTTAGACACATAGGAGAAAAGTGAAAGTAAAAATTGGATCATGATGGCTTATGGAATGATATGAAGTAGAAATGAAGCAGATATATTTTTCCTTAATAGCTTTACCAACTATTTCTCTCTCTTGAAGACGACCCTCCTGGCTACTCAACCTCAACTACAAATGATCTTAGGAATAAGCTCCTAGTACACTATGACAAATATTTGTTCCTCATATACACAAAATGTGTTGCACATGCAACAGGGTATCTATGAGCCAAAATTCCTATAGAAAATCACACCTATATTGCTAGAACCTCAGCAATCACTATCAGCAATTATGGAGAGGTAGAATGTTGCCCATTTAGAGACAGATAATCTTGGACTATCCTAGCCACTTCAATATCAAGTTTATTGCATATCTTGTACATGTGATATCACATCCCTACAACAGGAGTTCCTGTGCCAAGAGTCCAGGAAGTTTCTTCAGACAATGTAATCCGGTGATCCAGTGAAAGATCTTAAGTTCTTTTCAGAAGATACCCTCACCAATAGGTACATATGATCAGTTGGAATACTCTGAGACACTTCTGTTCTGAGCCATAGTTCTTGAAAATTAGTCCTTATTATACTAAATGTATTTATGAGAGTGCATTTACTCTAGAGTAAAATCACTCCCATGTATGCCAATGTTTTCCTTGGCTAATCTTTCCTCAGCCTATCAAAATCATAAATACCCTGAACATCATCTATTCCTTCAATGTTACAACTGCTGCAATATTCCACAGCCTATAACATAAACAATTAAACTGCTTCTTTCTAAAATCTCACTTGTCTTCCTTGGCTGTGTGCCTGCACTTGAAGCTGCGGTGACATAAAACCTTCCCAAGCTTAGGATGGTCTTTGGGAAACACCGTCTTATAGAAAACACACAAGACCAATCTTTCTAGCCTTCCTCCTGTCAGTAGTTACTGACCCATAAAGCAAGCCTTAGGACAGTGCTGAAAATTGCCCTGTATTTAAAAAAACAGCACAAATGGAGGTTTATTCTTCCCTACTAGACTATTGTGTACTTAGTGCATAGTTAATAAATTTTCATTATGTATATTAAAGAAAGGGGCTCTAATTCACAGACTTACTTAAAAACATTAAAACAAAAGAAAAAAATTGTCTTCTAATTTCTGCCAATCTATTTTCCTGGAAACACCTGCAAACCTACATAATGGTTCTACAGGGATTAACTCAGAAACATCCATGAACAATCCATTAGCAACTCTCTTAACTCTGATTTCTTCCATACAGCTCCTTCATGTTCTTTTGAATGGTTTAAGAGTGAACAATATACTCTAAGGAACTGAAAAGGAATCTTGAGCTTTATGATAATGAATATTTTATCATTAATTTTTGTCGATCCCTGTTCTCAGTAACATAATTTGTTTCTGCAAGAATTCAGTAAATTGGTCTCAAATGATTTTACAGTTGGATAATGTTTTACTGATATGTGAATACAGATAGAAACCTCTGATTCACAGACTCCTGACTGACCACCTGCCATGCCATGGGGACAGGAGCTAACTCACAAAGATCCAATTAATGAGGAAGAAGCCAGAGTTACCTAGATACCCATCAATCCACAGGCTCTTCCCCTTCTCCTTTCTTTAAAGTCATTCTTGTGTTTCTTTTCTATGTAAACAAAAAGGCTAGAAATGTTAAATACCAGACCATCTAGGTACTATTGTGAAAAGCCCCAGAGACTCAGCCAGTACTCCCACAGCTTCTCTTCCCCCATGGGTGCTGTGAGGACCTGGCAGCCATACAGGTTTCCCAGAGGACTTCAACAGATCCAGGAGGCTTCTCCATTCACAGTTCTCCACAACAGCAAAACTCTTTCCCTTTCATTGTTACCCAGGAACCAAGGCAGCTTCACTACAGTCACACCTGAACCAGCCCCATTCATTATGAAGTGTCTCCAGGACATCTCAGGTATGACCGACAGCACAGGTCACATATCAACCTAGCTTGCTTCCTTAAGATGCAAAGAACCACCCCCCTCAGTGGAAATAATTAAGATTAGAGACTATGCTTCATCCTCTCTTGCTATGTACCCTGGGTAAACTATCTGTAATGCTAATAAAGCTCACAATTGAAGGAGATTTTTCTCATCATCTTTATCTCAAACTTAACTCTTTCTTTCCCTTTTCAAAATAATACTAATACTGTTAAATGGCTCCTTTTTTCAAATGAGACTACAAGATACTTAGTCTGTGAGCAAAATAAGGTTGTTACTTGATGCAAGAAGCTCAGGATAGCTTATCTTTTAACAATAGGCCCTTACATTCTTAGGATGGTTCCTGACTCTGCTGGTCATAGCATATGACATAGGGATGTCTTTCCACTACTGGCCTGTCTGCTTGGAGAGTCACTGTCTCACTAATACCAGCAAACTTGATTTGTGCATTATGAATATTATTGGCTTGTCCTAAGAGCAGGACATCCCACTTCTCTTCTGCCTGACTTAATATTTAAAAGCTGCTTCTACCTCCCCTCTGCCTGCCAGGAACTGCATGGCTGAGACTACATGATGCTTACTTCTCTGGATCGTGTGCCCTCTTTTATCATGTCTCGATCACTCAGATACTCTTCTCCTTACTTACTTCTAGGATTCCCTAAGTTCTTCCTTTACATTTCACTAGGAATAAAGTCTTTTTGACTCTTCTTCATTGGTTCATATAAAGACAACCTCTCATCTCTCTTCTTACACATAAATCTTTAGTCCAGCATTTTTACAAGAAGCATATGCTGTGGATTTTAGTAAGGTTTCATTGAATTTATAATACACTTTTAGTGTTTTGCAGTTATCCTGCCTTATTGCCCATAAATCATGACTAATCAGCTTTAGGGAACATAGGGTTTATTCTCTCTCACAGTAGTCCAATTACCACAACAAAACTACATAATAGCTGATTGAGGGATAATCCTTACTTGTCATACCAACATAATCTGGCCATGTATACAGAAGAATATCCAAATACTTCCCTCCATTTCATTCACCTAAGCCCAAAGACTAGTCCTGTCCACCATGGGCTAGGCCTTCCCCATCAACTAGATGATCTGGAAATTCACTCTGGGCTTAACTCAACGACTAAATCTCAACAAATATGCCCTTAGCTTGGACCTCCATCCATCAAGTTAACACTTGTATCTAACTATGACACAGGAAAATTAAACCTGTTGCGTTTTCTCATTCATTATTTTGACATAAATTTCCACTTATTGAAATTCCTAAATTCTTATTAGCAATGTTATATTGTAACTATATCCTGGCTGCTTCAGCCCTGACTTGGGTGAAGTATCATGCATATCCTTAGTCCTCTCCACCTTTAGGCTCTTACAATCTTTTTTTATTGATTGATTGATTGATTGATTTTTTCCGCTCATAAAATTCAATAAGTACCCCGGTCTCCTCCCTCCCTCCACCCTTCCCTGGACCCCCTTGCACCCTCCCCCTTTTACTCCTTCCCTTTCTCCCAGTGCCCCCTCCTCCCCATCCTGGAGCATCCTTTAATGTGTATGTCAAACTTTCCTCTGGGTCCTCCTCTCTGAAGATGTGTAATAAGTCAGTGGCATTACCTAGAACTCTTTCTTGTGCTCCCCTTAAGTACAGGAACACTTCTTCTGGCTGTTAATCCGTTGCTTCTAAGGATCCTAGTGCCTTTAATCCATGCTAGACTTTGAGGGGTACAATGATATGTTGGTCATTGCACAGGTCATGCAAAGTCTTACTATGATTGCTTCAGCACTAACTTGTGTGGAGTATCTTGCATATCATTGTTCTTCTCCATCTTTGGGTTCTTACAGTCTTACCACCCCCCTCTTCCGTAAATTTCCCTGAGCTTCAGGATGGGGAGAGATTAGGCTGGCCTGGCTCCAGGTGGTTGATATAGAGTCTCTGATGTTCTGAATTATGGGTTTTTTTTTCCAGTTTTGCTGCTCCTACAATGCCATTGGCTCCATCCTGATGGGTATTAGATATTACATCTTGGCCAGAGATTAAAAGCTGTTAACATAGAGTCTTATTATAAGAGTAGATTCAAAGATAGGTGGAATACGAGTAGGAGACCGTGGTGAGGGGGGTCAGTCTCCCATTTGAAAAATGGTTACCTTCTATCTGCCAGACTGTATGCCCTCCCTTTCAGGTGAGATCATACCCCGTCAGTTGCAAGTGACCAGGAAGGAAAGTCTGAGCTTAACCAGATGTCTCTTTACATATTTGCAGTCCTTGATGGTGGACTATTTTCTCTGCTGTAGCATGATCCGCTGTCTCCTTGTTTTTGGTGGGGCTCTACTTCCCCTTCCCTCCTGTTTATAATTTTTGCAATTACCATAGGTATTACAGAGATTTATCTTTGAGTGTGTCACTAAGTGGGTTTGGTACTAGGATTCACCTATTAGGGAGTACATACGGCACATAATTTTCTGTGTCTAGGATACTTCACTCAAGGTAATTTTTTCTAATTCCAACCATTTCCCAGCAAACTTCATTAATTCATCATTTTTGATGGTGGAGTCATATTCCAGTGTATAAATTTACCACATTTTCCTTATCCACTCATCAACTGTTGGACGTTTGGGTTGATTCCATGACTTTGCTATTGTAAACAGTGCTGCTATGAACATGGTCATGCTTGTGCTATTGAGGTGAATTGTTGCTGTATGGGAGGTTATGCCTAAAAGTGGAATAGCAGAGTCACATGGCATTTCAATCTTTAACTTTTTTAAGAATTGCCAGATGGCTCACCAGAGTGGTTGTATGAGACTGCATTTGCACCAGCAATGTAGGAGAGTTCCCTTCTCTACATGTCCTCTCCAGCATTTGGTGCTGTTTGTATTGTGGATTTTTGCCATCCTGACTGGTGTGAGATGATATCTCAGGGAGGTTTTGATTTGCATTTGCCCAATGGCAAAGGATGTGGAGCATTTTTTAAGGTATTTGTTAGACATTTTAATTTCATCTCTGGTAAAGTTTCTTTTAAGTTCAAAGGCCTAATTTTTCATTTGGCCATTAGTTTCCTTGGTGTTTAGTTTTCTAAGTTCTTTGTGCACTCTCGATAATAGACTCTATCAGATATGTGGTTAGTAAAGATTTTCTCCCATTCTGTGGGTTGCCTTTGTGCTGAAGTTACAATCTCCTTACCTGAACAGAACCTCTTTAATTTTATAAGATCCCATCTGGTGAGTGTTGGTTGTAGTGACTGTTCTATTGGATTTCCATTTAGGAACTGTTGCCCTAGTCCAATCAGCTCGAGGGAGTTCCCTACCCTTTCAACTATGGTTTTTATAATCTCTGGCCTTATATCAAGGTCCTAGATCCATTTGGAATTAAGTCTTGTACATGGTGACAGGTACGGGTCCAGTTTTAATCTTCTGCATGTGGAGATCCAGTTTTGCCAGCACCATTTGTTGAAGATACTGTTCTTTTTCCATTGGATTTTTTGGACCCCTTTGTCAAAGATCAAATAGCTGTAATTGTGTGAGATTATATTACAGATCCATTGATCTATGTGTCTATTTTGGAGCCAGTACCAGGCTATTTTTATAACTATGGATTTGTAGTAAAGACTAAGGATTGGTATGGTGATACCTATAGCGGTGTTTTTGTTTACTCAGGATTGTTTTTGCTAGCCTGGGTCTTTTGTGCCTCCATGTGAATTTTGCGATTGTTTGGTCAACTTCTTTAAAGAATTGCTTTGGGATTTTAACTGGTATAGCATAGAATCTGTATATTGCTTTTGGAAGAATGGTCATTTTTATGATATTGATTCTGATAATCCAGGAACATGGGAGGTCTTTCCACCTTCTGGTGTCTTCTGTAATTTCTTTCTTCAGGGTTTTAAAGTTTTCATTGTAAAGGTATTTTACTTCCTTGGTTAGGTTTATACCAAGATATTTCATATTTTTAGGGGCTATAGTAAATGGGATTGTTTCTCTCAGGGCTTTTTCACTTCTTTCACCCTGGGCATAGAGGAAGGCCACTGATTTTTGTACGTTTATTTTGTATCCTGCCACCCAGCTGAACTTCTATATTAGTTCCAGGAGTTTCCTGGTGGAGTTTATGGGATCATTCAAGTATATGATCATGTCATCTACTAATAGAGACAACTTGACTTCTTCCTTACCGATTTGAATCCCTTTTATGTCTCTTTCTTGTCTTATGGCTTCAGCTAAGACTTCAAGTACAATACTGAATAAAAGTTGTGAGATTGGACAGCCTTGTCTAGTTCCTGATCGAAGCGGAAATGCTTCAAGGTTTTCCCCATTGAGTATAATCCTTGCTGTTTGCTTGTTGTATACAGCTTTTATTATATTGATAAAGGGTCCTTCCATTCCAACCGTCTCTAGGGTTTTTAATCACAAAGGGCTATTGCATGTTGTCGAAAACTTTTTCTGCATCTATCAAGAGTATCATGTGGTCTTGGATTTTGGACTGGTTTATATGGTGAATTACATTTATTGATTTGCATATGGTGAACCAAACTTGTGTGCCTGAGATAAAGCCTAGTGATCCCCATGGATGATATATTTGAAATGTTTTTGAATCTGATTTGCTAAGATTTGTTGAGAATCTTTGCATCTGTGTTCATCAGAGAGATTGGCCTATAGTTTTCTTTTTTAAGTGTATCTTTATTAGGTTTTGGGATTAAGACAATATTAGCTTCATAGAAGGAATTTCGTAGTGTACCTTCCTTTGCTATTTGATGGAACAGATTAAGGAATGTTGGTGTTATTAGCTCCTTAAATCTCTGATAGAACTTTGTGCTGACTTCATCTGGTCCAAGCCATTTTTTGGTGGGAAGATTTGAGATTACTTCTTCAATTTCCTCATATGTTATAGGACTACTTAAATAATTCACAACTTCCTGATTCAATTTAGGTAAATTGTGTTTACTTAGGAATTCATCCATCTCTTTCGTGTTGTTAAATTTCACAGAGCATAAGTTTTTGAAATATGACATTATAATTCTCTGGATTTCTTGGGTATCTGTAATGATAACTACATTTTCATTTTTAATTTTGTTAATTTGGGTTTTCTCCATCTTGCTTTTGAATAATTTAGCTATGGGTGTATCAATCTTATTGATTTTTTTAAAAAAAATAGCTTTTTGACTGGTTGATTTTCTGTATTGTTTTCCTAATCTCGATTTCAGATATTTTCCCCCTATTTTGCTAATCTCCTCTCTTCTACTGCTTTTGAGATCGGATTGCTCTAGTTTCTCTAAAGCTATAAGCTGCATTGTTAAGTTATTTATTTCTGATGTTTCCATTTTTTGATGTAGGCATTAAAAGCTATGAAATTACCTCTTAGGACAGCTTTCATTGTGTCCCAGAGATTTTGGTAAGTTGTATTTTCATTATCATTCACTTTCAGGAAATCTTGAATTTCTATTTAAATTTCTTCCTGAGTCCAATTCTCCTTCAGCATCATAGTGTTAGCATCAAGCTTTAGGCCATGGTGGTCTGATAGGGTACAGGCTAGAATTTCAACTTTCCTGTATATATGGAGATTCGTTTTGTGGCCCAATATGTGATCTATTTTGGAGAAAGTTCCGTGTGCTGCTGAGAAAAATGTGTATTCTTTGGTGTGTGGATGAAAAGTTGGATAGAGATCTGTAAGGACAATTTCAGTAATGGTTTAATTAAGTTCCAAAGTGTCTCTGATAAGCTTTTGACCTGTTGATCTATCCCATGTTGAGAGGGCGGTGTTGAAATCCCCAAGAATTGTTTGGGTTTGATTTCTTGCTTTAGACGCTGTAGGGATTTCTTAATGAATGTGGAGGGGCCCTTATTATGTGCATGTATGTTCAGTATTGTGAAGTCTTCCTGGTGAATTGTACCTGTGACTTAAAATGTAGTATCCATCTGTGTGTCTTATGATTTTCTTTTTGGTTTGACATCCACTTTTTCTGACAATATAATGGCTACCCCTGCCTGCTTCCTGGTTCCATTAGCTTGCAGAATTTTTGACCAGCCTTTTATTTTTAGGATGTACCTATCTTTTGTGGCGAGATGAGTTTCCTGAAGGCAGCGGATTGATGGGTTGTGGTTTTTAATCCAAGTTTGTAATCTGTGTCTCTTGATTGGTGAGTTAATTCCATTGACATTGAATGCTATAATGGAGAAATTATTTTTAGTTCTGGACATTTTTTATGTTTAGTGGCTTTCTTAAGTATATTGTTTGACATTCATATTTTGGTAGTATTATTCTTCCCTTCTGTCCTCTTCCATATGACTTTTTTTTTCTTCAAGCTTGAGTATCATTTCTAGCATTTTTTGAAGGCCTGGTTTGGTAGAAATGTCAGTCTTCATGTTGTCTTTGTGTGGAAAACTTTTCTTTTTCCCTCGATCATGATAGATAGTTTTGCCAGGTATATCAGTTTAGATTGCCATTTTTGCTCATTTAATACTTGAAGTACGTCTCTGCAAGCTCTTCTTGCTTTTACTGTTTCCATTGAGAAGTCATTTGTTATTTTCATAGGTTGACCTTTAAAAATTACTTTTTTTTCTCTTGAAGCTCTCAGCACCTTTTCTTTGTCTGAATGTGGAGTGCTTTGACTATTATTTGCTATGGTGATTTTCTATTTTGGTCATATCTGTTTGGGGTCGAGAATGCCTCTTGTATTTGTATTTAGTTGAGGGAAGTTTTCATTTATGATTATTTAAAAATTTTCCTCAGGTGTGGTATTTTTGGATTCTTGCTCTGGTATTCCATGAATGGGCATGTTGGTCTTCTTCAGGGTGTCCCATATCTCTTGAATATTCCTCTCAAGTATCTTTTTGGCTTTAACAACCTCTTTCATTGAGCTGGTTAATTCTTCCACTTTGTCTTCAAGATCTGAAATTCTAGTTTCTGCTTTATTAGTTCTGCTGATAAGACTCTCTGTTGAGTTCTGGGTTGAGGATAACTTGTCTTTTAGTACAATTTTAAACTGCCTGAGACTGTTTTAACTACTCTATACCTATTTTTGCTTCTTGAACTGTTTTTCTCAACTCCTACAGGTGTCTGTCATATTCCTGTTCAAAGTGTTTAATGCAGTTATTTAACTCCTCTGGATTTTCTCTTTCACAGTTCTGATCATGGTAACAATCCCACTTTGAAAGTCATTATCTTGGGCCTGGTTTTCTTGGCTATTTTCCGTGAATTTGTTCTGGTTGGAATCTGTTGCTATGGAGTTAATTCTTTCAGTTGGAGATTTGTTTTCTTGGGTTTTGTTTCTCATGGGTCTACACTTTGACTTGGGCATTGTTGTTTTGTCTCTTGATTCCTTTCAGTTTCTATGTCTTTTTGACTGAACTGATTTAGTTGATATAACTGCTCTCTGACAGTTATTACTAGTGGTTCCTTTGGAGTTGGGTGCATATGTCTGCTCTTATTGTTATTTCCTAGATGAGGCTATTAGACTGTTAGTGCATGAATTAAGTCAGGTTTAGTAGACAGGGAGTGAATATTAGTATGGCAGAGCATTTTTACAATTTAATACCTTGGTGATATATGAGGGTGAGTGGTATAGTCCCTGAAGTGTTATATGTTTTGGAGTTGGCTATATAGAAAAGTTAATCTGTTGCATACCAGAGCCGCAGCCTCGAGACCAGGGCTCCCCTGGACCGGTGGAGAACAAACATGCACAAATCTCTAGGCTAAGTGAATCTGAACCCATTTACTGAAACTTTTGTGACAGCTTTTATACAGAAAATTTTGGGGTAAAGAATGTTGCACTTACAAATAGACATATAATTTCCTAGTCAGCAATCACCTTCAGGAAGGACATTTTTTCAAGGACCTAACCCATTGCTTGAGGGTAAAGGCACTTAACTCTCCCAGTATATCCAAACCTAGCTAATATGTAATGCTTCCCCAGATAGCCATAGTGCTGAGCCCACATAGTTGTCATTTTTTGAAATTTTTTATTCAATTGTGCGTGTGTGCATATGTATGTGCCCGCATGTGTGTGTGTGTGTGTGTGTGTGTGTGTGTGTGTGTAGAACCACGGACGAATTCGGGAACCACCATGGACGCCTCCACCTCCTTCTGCCCCGGGATTCACAGGCTCCGCCCAACCAGGACCAGAAGCGCAGGCTGCCCCCGCTTCTGCCTGGCATCTATACATGGGATCTGGGATCCGAACTCAGGACCTTCCGCCTACAAGGCAGAGGCGTAACCCCTCTCCAGCCCAGTTGTCATTGTTTTAACAGAGACTACATGTTTAAAATACACAGAGGAGGAATGAGCTCCTTTTGATTTCAGTAAGGGACATATTTTACAATTAACTATTAAGGGGTCATCTGCATCTGTCCCAGAAGGAAAGGACAAACAGAAAAAAAGGATTCTACCTCCAAGACAGAAATGAGAGCTTTTAAAATACACAGAGGAAGATCGAGCTCTTTTTTATTTCAACAGTTAACTATAGGAGTGCCCAACATCCCATAAGTCCCAGTGTGAGCTTTTGCTGTTGTCTTGTCCAGGTTGGTCCTCTCAGTCAGGCGAGTTGATATGGGCACCAGGCATGGCACCAAGCATGGCAGCACATTCTAGTTTGGGAAGTTGCATGCAGCTCATGCAGTCTCTGCAATCCAAGCTTGAACCATGTCTCTAGTGGGGTGCCATGGCTTGGATATTCAATGGCCATAAACAACTATAGCATGGTCCTGTTGATGGAGCACTACTGAGATATGTGCTGAAGTAAACACTAATTATTAAAAGAATAATTCCTCCTATGATAGCATCCTTCCATTCCTTTAATGGTAAGGTTGCTTATGTCTTCCTTTGAGGAATTCCAGACGTATATTGCCATCAGTTAGATGACCCATCTGTGAACCATGCATTCTCCAAACTCGGGGTCCATACTGTCAGGTCCCATATTGACAAGGGTCTCTCTTTCAGGGCGGAGGTGATCATTGGTGGGAGTGCACTCGAATGGTCCATCTCTGTGATTTCTCATAAGAGTGCTGTTTGGGATAGGGAAGACATGGCTCCCTTTGCTACCGACATGGATTCTCCCAGTTTGGATTGCAAATACCATCTCCAGGGGATAGTCTTGGTGTCTAGACTTTCTGGCATGATGGTCTCTTCCTTGGTCTTACCCAGCCAGGGTAAGAAGGTATCACGATTTCTTTTAAAGTTCTAGTGAACAGATAATGTCTTATACTTCTGGAATTTCTGAGTTAGTACATAGGTGGAACTTTTATCCACTTATGTTTTAAGACTCTTGAAGTAGTTCACTAATTTCCTTAAAATCAATGCACACAATCTGGCTAACAAGTCTATTTATTGTGAGTGACTGGACATGAAATCTCTATTTAGAATTTGACTTAAAGTTAAAAAGCAGACTTTTTCTCTAGATCAGAGAGCAGGAAGCAAGTTCCAAAAACATAAGAGCAGGTAAAAGGCATTCCTAATTCCCAGAAGAATTCTTCCTGCCAGGGGCAAAACTTAAATTACCTAGGAAAGAATGCTTAGCACCTGTCCATGGACATTACTGTGATATTCTGAGAAATTCCTAGCATCTGCCCATGGGGTTACTGTGACCTTCCCCAGGGAACAGACTTTAGGCCTGAACTGGGAAGAAATACCAAGGCCTGACAATTCCCATATTTTTTCTTATTTCTCTTAAATAAAGCCATGTCCTTTTCCCAAAAGATGTTTCTTTGAATCCATCTTTTCCAAACTGAGACCTATTCTACCAGATTGGTAGGATAAGGACTCTGCATTAATCTACAATGATTAATAATTGGGAGGAGCAGGATGGTAAAAAGTGGGTTTACTTATCTTTGGGCTGGATGTGAAGAATCTCTTCCATGTGATAGGATAATTTTAGAGGATTTCTGATGTATGGCCTTGTCCCCTAGAGCTTTGCTTGGGTTTTCTTTGTATTCTGTTAAATTCTGGGAAGCAGAGTGCCCTCCCTGACTGCTAGGGATCGAGGGAGAGAGCAAGCCTTCCAAGCGGGAGGAAGGGGGGAGGGGCTCAGAAGGCTTATTGCACCTGGGACCAGGGGCATAGCCAGTGGTCCACCCAAGCCCTGGGCAGCTTGGGCGCTACTCACGCTGGATGGTGGGAGACGCTGGGAGGAGCAAGTGACCTGGGTGCTGGTGGGAAGTACCTGGGAAGCAGGGTTCCTTACCTGGACCTGGAGCGAGCCAGGCTCTTACAATCTTTTTTTTTTTTCTTGGTTTATTCTACTTCTTTGGGATAGTACTTCTTCAGGGACTTTATGAGGCTTTTTTTTATAAATAAATGTATATTTGACATACAATTTTCAAGGCAGAAATTATTTTTTTCATATCTTGATTTTTTTTCCTCCTTTGTTCCCTGCTTTCCATTGTTACTGAAGAGTCTAACACAATTCTCATCCACAGTCCTCCATATTTAACCTAGTTCCTCTTCTCTGGAGCTTTTACATTCTTCTGGATTTTTTTAATCCAGTGTATTAAAATTTTATAGTAATATTTGTGCTTTGACTTTGTTTTCTTTCTTGAGGCAAGATCTCACTCTGTAGCCCAAACTGACCCAGAATTCACTTTCCTACCATCTCAGATTCCCAAATACTGGAAATGCAAGCATGCACCACCAAAATGGTTTCTCTTTCTTTTTTTTTATTAATACATTTTTATTATTATTTCAACTCATACAAACTTAATAGGTACACCAGTTCCCTCCCTCCCTCATCCTCCCCCAGTACCACCTGCTCCCCTCCCCACCCCCTTCCCTCCCCATCCCCCAGTGCCTCCCACCCCAATTCCCAGAGAGTCCTTTATTGTGCATGCCTGATTTTCCTCTGGGCCCTCCTCTTCGATGACGTACAAGGACCCAGTGGCCTTTCCCTAAACCCTTTCCCGTGGCGCCCTAGGTATAAGAACACTGCTGTGGCTGCCAATCCTTTGCCTCCAAAGAACTTGGTGTCTTTAGCAGATGCTAGACTTTGTGAGGTCAACAGTGTGTTGGACAATGCGCAGGGCATGCAAAGTCCAATTATGATTGCTTCAGCCCTAACTAGTATGGAGTATCTTACATATCATTGCTCCTCCCATCCTTTTGCTCTTACACTCTTACCGCCCCCTCTTCCACAAATTTCCCTGAGCTTCAAGATGGGGAGAGATTAAGCTGGCCTAGTTCTTTGTGGTTGATAAAGAGTCTCTGAAGTTCTGGATTTTGGTTTGTTGATTTTCTTTTGCAGTTTTGCTGCTCCTGCAATGCCCTTCACTCCATCCTGGTGGGCATTGTATGTTACCCCCTGGCCAGAGAAAAAAAGCTGTTAAACTAGAGTCTTGTGATAAAAGCACATTCAAAGGTAGATGTAATAAAAGTGGGAAAGCACAGTGAGGGAGGGGTCTATCACCCATTTGCAAAATGGTTACTTTTTATCTGCCAGACTATAAGGCCTCCTCTTCTGGTGAGATCATACCCCCTCAGTAGTAAATGATCAGGAACAAAAGTCTGTGAACTTAATCAGATGTCTCATTACTTATTTGGGTCCTTGATGGAGGCCTATTTTCTCTGCTGTAACATGGTCTCTTCTCTCCTTGTTTCTGGTGTGGCCCTCCTACCCCATGCCTCCTGTTCAAAATCCTTGCAATTACTGTCTCTAGGTGGACTGGGTGGCTTTGGTACTAGGAGCCACCTATTAGGGAGTACATATGGCACTTAATTTTCTGGGTCTGAGATACTTCACTTAATATAATTGTTTCTAATGACATCCATTTCCCGGCAAATTCCAGTAATTCATCATTTTTGATGGCTGAGTAGTACTCCATTGTATAGATGTACCACAGTTTCCTTATCCACTCGTCAACTGTTGCACATTTGGGCTGATTCCATGACTTTGCTATTGTAAACGGTGCTGCTATGAACATGGTCGTGCTTGTGCTATCGAGGTGAACCTCTGCTGTATGGGGGGTTATTCCCAAAAGTGGGATAGCAGGGTCATATGGCATTTCAATCTTTAATTTCTTTAAGAATCTCCAGACGGCTCGCCAGAGTGGCTGTATGAGCCTGCATTCCCACCAGCAATGTAGGAGAGTTCCCCTCTCTCCACATCCTCTCCAGCATTTGTTGTTGTTTGTATTGTGGATTTTTGCCATCTTGACCGGGGTGAGTTGATATCTCAGGTAAGTTTTGATTTGCATTTCCCTGATGGTGAAGGAAGTGGAGCATTTTTTAAGATAATTGTTAGACATTTTAATTTCATCCCTGGTAAAGTTTCTTTTAATTTCCAGGGCCCATTTTTTAATTGGGCCATTGGTTTCCTTGGTGTTTAGTTTTCTAAGTTCTTTGTGCACTCTAGATAGCAGAGTTCTATCAGATGTGTGGTTAGTGAAGATTTTCTCCCATTCTGTGTGTTGCCTTTGAGCTCACGTTACAATCTCTTTATCTGAACAGAAGCTCTTTAATTTCACAAGATCCCAACTGTTGAGAGTTGGTAGCAGTGACTGTGCCATTGGATGTCTGTTTAGGAAATGTTGGCCTAGCCCAATCAGCTCAAGGACATTCCCTATCCTTTCAACTATGGTTTTTATAGTCTCTGGCCTGACATCAAGGTCCTTGATCCATTTGGAATTAAGTCTTGTACATGGTGACAAGTACGGGTCCAGCTTTAATCTTCTGCATGTGGAGATCCAGTTTTGTCAGCACCATTTGTTGAAGATGCTGTTCTTTTTCCATTGGATCCTTTGGGCCCCTTTGTCAAAGACCAAATGGCTGTAACTTTGTGGGCTTATATCTGGGTCTTCAATCCTTATCCATTGATCTGTATGTCTATTTTGGAGCCAGTACCAGGCTGTCTTTATAACTATGGATTCGTAGTATAGACTTAGGTTTGGTATGGCAATACCTCCAGCAGTGTTTTTGTTACTCAGGATTGTTTTTGCTATCCTGGGTCTTTTGTGCCTCCATATGAACTTTGAGATTGTTTGGTCAACTTCTTTGAAGAATCGCTTTGGGATTTTGATTGGTATAGCATTGAATCTGTATATTGCCTTTGGTAGGATGGTCATTTTTACGATGTTGACTCTGCCAATCCAGGAACATGGGAGGTCTTTCCACCTTCTGGTGTCTTCTGCTATTTCTTTCTTTAGGGTTTTAAAGTTTTAATTGTAAAGGTCTTTTCCCTCCTTGGTTAGGTTTATACCAAGGTATTTCATTTTTTTAGGGGCTATAGTAAATGGGATTGTTTCTCTCAAGGCTTTTTCACTTCTTTCATTCTGGGCATATAAGAAGGCCTCTGATTTTTGCACATTTATTTTGTATCCTGTCACCCTGCTGAACTTCTCAATTAGTTCCAGGAGCTTCCTGTTGGAGTTTTTGGGATCACTTAGGTATAAGATCATGTCATCTACAAATAGGGATAGTTTGACTTCTTCCTTGCCGATTTGAATCCCTCTTATGTCCCTTTCTTGTCTTATGGCTTCAGCTAAGACTTCAAGTACAATATTGGACACCCTTGTCTAGTTCCTGATCGAAGTGGGAATGCTTCCAATTGTTCCCCATTGAGCATAATCCTGCTGTGGGCTTGTTGTATACAGCTTTTATTATATTGATAAAGGTTCCTTCCATTCCTACTGTCTCTAGCGTTTTGATCATAAAAGGCTGTTGGATCTTGTCAAAAGCTTTTTGTGCATCTATCAAGAGTATCATGTGGTCTTGGACTTTGGACTGGTTTACATGATGAATTACATTTATTGATTTGCGTATGTTGAACCAACCTTGTGTGCCAGGGATGAAGCCTACTTGGTCCCTGTGAATGATCTTTTTAATATGTTTTTGAATCCTATTTGCTAAGACTTTGTTGAGAATCTTTGTGTCTGTGTTCATCAGAGAGATTGGCCTATAGTTTTCTTTTTTAAATGAATCTTTATTAGGTTTTGGGATTAAGACGATATTAGCTTCATAGAAGGAATTTGGTAATGTTCCTTCCTTTGCTATTTGATGGAACAGTTTAAGGAGTATTGGTATTATTAACTCCTTAAATGTCTGGTAGAACTCTGTGCTGAATCCATCTGGCCCAGGACATTTTTTGGTGGGAAGATTTGAGATTACTTCTTCAATTTCCTTATATGTTATAGGACTATTTAAATAATTCACAACTTCCTGATTCAATTTAGGTAAGTTGTGTTTACTTAGAAATTCATCCATCTCTTTTGTGTTGTCAAACTTCACAGAGTATAAGTTTTTGAAATATGATGTTATAATTCTCTGGATTTCTTGGGTATCAGTAGTGATAACTCCATGTTCATTTCTGATTTTGTTAATTTGGGTTTTCTCTATCCTGCTTTTGGTTAATTTAGCTAGGGGTGTATCAATCTTATTGATTTTTTTCAAAGAACCAGCTTTTTGACTGGTTGATTTTGTCTATCGTTTTCTTAATCTCGATTTTAGATATTTCTCCCTTTATTTTGCTAATCTCCTCTCTTCTACTACTTTTGGGATCAGATTGCTCTAGTTTCTCTAAAGCTTTAAGCTGCATTGTTAAGTTGTTTATTTCTGATGTTTCCATTTTTTTGATGTAGGCATTAAGAGCTATGAACTTACCTTTTAGAACAGCTTTCATTGTGTCCCAGAGATTTTGGTAAGTTGTATTTTCATTATCATTCACTTTCAGGAAATCTTGAATTTCCTCTTTAATTTCTTCCTGAATCCAGTTCTCATTCAGCATCATATTGTTAAGTTTCCTGGAGTTAGTGTATTTTCTCTTGTTTGATGTGTTGTGGATGTCCAGCTTTAGGCCGTGGTGGTCTGATAGGGCACAGGTTAGAATGTCAACTTTCTTGTATATGTGTAGATTCATTTTGTGGCCCAATATGTGATCTATTTTGGAGAAAGTACCGTGTGCTGCTGAGAAAAATGTGTATTCTTTGGTACGTGGGTGAAAAGTTCGATAGAGATCTGTAAGGTCCATTTCTTTCAGGGTTTGATTAAGTTCCAAAGTGTCTCTGTTAAGCCTTTGACCTGTTGATCTATCCCATGTTGAGAGGGTGGTATTGAAGTCCCCAAGAATTATCGTTTGGGTGTTGATTTCTTGCTTTAGAAGCTGTAGGGTTTTCTTAATGAATGTGGAAGGGCCCATATTGGGTGCATATATGTTCAGTATTGTGAAGTCTTCCTGCTGAATTGTACCTCTGACTAAAATGTAGTATCTATCCGTGTCCCTTATAATTTTCTTTGGTTTGAAGTCCACTTTGTCTGATAGCATAATGGCTACCCCTGCCTGTTTTTTGCTTCCATTTGCTTGTAGAATTGTTGACCAGCCTTTTATTTTTAGAGCGTGCCTATCTTTTGTGGTGAGATGGGTTTCCTGCAGGCAGCAGATTGATGGATTGTGATTTTTAATACAAGTTTGTAATCTGTGTCTCTTGATCAGTGAATTAAGTCCATTAACATTTAGTGTTATAATGGAGAAACTATTGTTAATTCCAGACATTTATTATGTTTAGTAGTTTTTATAAGTATATTGCTTCGCTTTTAATGGTTTTTATTTACCTTCTGTTCTCCTGGATATGCCTGTTTTTTTTCTTCACACTTGAGTATCATTTCTAGCATTTTTTGAAGGCCTGGTTTGGTGGACATGTATCCCTTCAAGTTGTCTTTGTGCTGGAAAATTTTTCTTTCTCCCTCAATCATGACTGATAGTTTTGCAGGGTAAATCAGCCTGGGTTGACATTTTTGCTCATTCAATACTTGAAGTATGTCTCTCCAAGCTCTTCTTGCTTTTACTGTTTCGACTGAGAAGTCATTTGTTATTTTAATAGGTTTACCTTTAAATGTGACTTGTTTTTTTCTCCCTTGAAGCTCTCAGCACCAGTTCTTTATCTTGAATGTGGAGTGTTTTAACTATTATTTGCCGTGGCGTGCTTCTGTTTTAGTCGTATGTGTTTGGGGTGCGGAATGCCTCTTGTATATGGATGGGCCTCTCTTTTTTTAGATGAGGAAAGTTTTCCTTGATGATCATTTGAAAAATTTCATCAGGGGTGGTATTTTGAGATTCTTGCTCTGGTATTCCATGAATACACATGTTAGGCTTCTTCAGGGTGTCCCATATCTCTTGGATATTTCTCTCAAGGATCTTTTTGGCTTTAACAACCTCTTCCATTGAGCTGGTTAGTACTCCCACTTTATCTTCAAGGTCTGAAATTCTGTTTTCTGCTTCGTTAGTTCTGTTGATAAGACTCTCTGTGGAGTTCTGGGTTGAAAATAACTTGTCTTGTAGTTCAGTTTTAAACTCTGCTTGAGTCTGTTTTAACTGCTCTATGCCAGTTTTTGTTTCTTACACTGTTTTTCTCAACTCCTCCTAAATGTCTGTTGTGTTCCTTTTCAAAGCGATTGATTCGATTATGTAATTCCTCCCGGATTTCCTCTTTCATAGTATTGAACATGGTAATGATCATATTTTGAAAGTCCTTATCCTGGGTCAGGTTTTCTTGGCCTTTTTCCCCGGGTTTGTTCTGGTTGGAGTCTAACATTATGGGATTAATTTCTTCAGTGGGAAATTTGTTTACTTGAGTGTTGCTGCTCATGGATTTGCACTTTGACTTTGGAATTGTCCTTTTAACTCTTAAGATCTTTCAATTTCACTAAACTGAATTATTTGGCCTGGGGTTCTGGGGGTGGCAGGGACAGAGCTTACCTACCTAGGTCGCTGGTGTGGCCCGGCTGGATGGTGCATGTTTCCTGACCAGCTGAGCGGAATGGGGAATGGGAGGATGTGGGCGGCTCCGTGGAGCTATTATAACCCGAGGCAGCTGGGGCGGGGCCCGCGTGCAGGGGGAGGTCCTCCTCTTCCCTCAGCCCTGTGCGCACGGCTCTGGCTGGATGGTGGGAGTCGGAGCCGGGTCCCTTTGGGCTGACCTGGGGTCCTGCTGGGCGGGCGCGGGCGGAGACTTACCTAGGTCGCAACCGCGCGCAGCGTCCGGACCAGGGGAACGTGATGGGGTAAAGGGCTCTTACAATCTTGATAGCCCTCTTCTGCAAGTTTCCCTGAGCTTGAGGATGGAGAGTTTGAGGATTGGTTGTTAAGGTCATCTCCTAACCAATGATAAAAGATTGTTTAAACAAAGATTTTAATGTAAGAAAAGACACAAAGGTAGATGGAAGACTAAGAGTAGGACACAGGAATGAGAGAAGGCTCCCAATTGCCATTTGGTTATCATCTGACTACTGGTAGCTATATCTTCCCTGACTGGGGTGTTCAAACCTATTCAGTGCCAGGTTAACAGCAAGGGAAGTGAGAGTGAGTGGCACAGATTCCTCACTCTTTACCTGCAGTACATGACTGTGGCCTGATTTCTCTATTGCAGCGTGTTCTTTCGTCTACTTTCTTTTGAGGTTTTGTTTCCGCTTCTCTCCTACTTATAATCCTTTATGATTATAGTATGTATTACAATGATTTACCTTTGAATATGTCATTAAGTGGGTTTGCAACTGGGATCCACTTAGGGAGCACAAATGTCCTCTAACTTTCTGTGTCTGGAATATTTCAATCAGTGCAATTTCTTCTAATTCCATCTATTTCCTGGCAAATTTCAATTCATCTTTTTTGATGGCTGAGTAATATTGTATTATATAAATTTACCACATTTTCATTATCCATTTGTCAACTGTTGGGCATTTGGTTTGATTCCATGACTTTGCTATTGTAAATAGTACTACAATCAACATGGTTGTACTCATGTCACTGTAGTGAATTTCTACATTATGGGGGATTATTCCCAAAAGTGGTATAGCAGCGACATATGGTATTTCAATCCTTAAATCCTTAAGTTTTTTTTAGAAATTCTCATACAGATCTCCAGAGTGGTTGTATAAGCCTGTATTCACACCAGCAATGCATGACAGTTCCCTTCTCTCCACATCCTCTAGCATTTGGTGTCATTCGTATTGTGGATTTTCCCATCTTGACCTGGATGAGATGATAGCTCAGGGTAGTCTTGATTTGTATTTCCCTGATGGTTAGGGATGTGGAATACTTTTTAAGATATTTGTTAGACATTTCAATTTCATCCCTGGTAAAGTTTCTTTTGAATTCCAAGGCCCATTTTCTAATTAGACTACTTACTTTGTGTTTAATTTTTTAAATTCTTTGTGTACTTTAGATGATAGAACTGTATCAGATACATGGTTAGGGAAGATTTTCTCCCATTCTCTGGGTTGCTTTTTGCTGAGCTTACAATCTCTTTAGCTGAACAAAAGCTCTTTAATTTCATAAGATCACATTTATTGAGTATTGGTTCTAGTGCCTGTGCTATTCTGTTTAAGAAATGTTGACCTAGCCCAATCTGCTTGAGGGAAGTCCTTCTTCTTTCAGTCAGGGTTTTTATAGCCTCTGGACTAATATTAAGGTCCTTGATCCATTTGGGGTTGATTTATGTATATGGTAACAAGTACAGTGCATGTGAATATCCAATTTTTCCAGCACCATTTGTTGAAGATGCTATTCATTTTTCATTGAGGTTTTTTTTGGGGGGGGGTTGTCAAAGATCAAATGGCTGTAATTGTGTGAACTTATATCTGGGTCTTCAACCTTTATCCATTGATCTATGCATCTATTTTGGAGCCACTACCAAGAAGTTTTTATTACTATGGATTTATAGTATGGATTAAGGTTGGTATGGTGATTCCTCTAGCATGTTTTGGTTACTCAGGTTTGTTTTGGCTATCCTTGCTCTTTTGTGTTTCCATTTGAATTTTGACATTTTTTGACCAATTTTTTTAAAGAATTGCTTTGGGATTTTTATTGGGATAGCATTGAATCTGTATATTGGTTTTGGTAGGATGGTCATTTTTATGATGTCAATTCTGATGATTCAGTAGCATGAGAGGTCTTTCCATTTTCTGGTGTCTTCTGTAATTTCTTTCTTTAGGGTTTTAAAGTTTTCTTTGAAAAGTTCTCTCACTTCTTTGGTTAGATTTATACCAAAGCATTCCATTTGTTTAGGGGCTATAGTAAATGGGATTGTAACATTTAGGACCTTTTCACTTTTTCATCCTTGGTGTATAAGATCACTGATTTTTACACATTTATTTTTTAACCTGCCACTCTGCTGAGCTTACATATCATTTCAAGGAGTTTCCTGGTGGAATTTTTAGGAAAAAATTCTCAGGTATATAGTCACGTCATCTGCAAATAGAGATATCTTGACTTCTTTTCTGATTTGAGTCTCTTTATCTCCCTCTCTTGTTTAATGGCTCCAGCTAACTTCAAGTACAATATTGAATAGAAGTGGTGAGAGTGGACAGTTTTGTCCAGTTCCTGATCAAAGCGAGAATGCTTCAAGTTTTTCCCCATTGAGTATAATCCTTGCTGTTGGCTTGTTGTATACAGCTTTTATTATGTTGACAAAGGTTCCTTCCATACCAACTGTCTCTAAAGTTTTAATCATAAAAGGCTGTTGGGTCTTGTCAAAAGCTTTTTCTATTGAGAGTATCATGTGGTCTTGGACTTTGGATTGGTTGATATGATGGATTACATTTATTGATTTGTGTATGTTGAACCAATCTTGTGTGCCTGGTATAAAATCTACTTGATCACAGTGAATGATCTTGATATGCTTTTGAATCTGATTTGCTAAGATTTTTGTTGAGAATCTTTGCACGTGCTCAAGAGATTGGCCTATAGTTTTCTTTTTTAAGTGTATCTTTATTAGGTTTTGAGATTAGTATGATATTAGCTTCATAAAAAGAATTTGGAAGTGTTCCTTCTTCCACAATTTTTTTGGAACAGTTTAAAGAGTATTGGTGTTAGCTGTTCCTTAAATGTCTGGTAGAATTCTGTGTCAAATCCACCTGGTCCAGGACATTTTTTGGTGGGAATTTTCAAGATTACTTCATCAATTTCCTCATTTGTTATATGAGTATTTAAATAATTCAAAACTTTCTGATTCAATTTAGGTAAGTTGTGCTTGCTCAGAAATTCATCCATTTCTTTTGCGTTATCAAATTTCATGGAGTATAAGTTTTTGAAATAAGACCTTATAATTTTCTGAAATTTTTGGGTATCAGTTGGGATAACTCTTTTTTCATCTCTAATTTTGTTAATTTGGGTGTTCTCTGTCTTGATTTTGGTTAATTTAGCTAGGGGTGTATCAATTTGTTTATTTTTTTCAAAGAACCAGCTCTTCATCTGGTTGATACATTGTATCATTCTTCTTACCTCAATTTTGAATATTTCTCCCCTGATTTTGCTAATCTCCTCTCTTCTACTACTTTTGAGATTGGATTGCTCTTTTGAATCTAAAGTGTTAAGCTGCATTGCTGTTATTTATTTGTGACGTTTTCATTTTTTTCATATAGGCATTGAGAGCTTTAAACTTACCTCTTACTACAGTTTTCATTGTATCCCAGAGATTTTGATATGTTGCATTTTCATTATCATTCATATCTAAGAAATCTTGGATTTCTTTTTTGGTTTCTTTCTGAACAAATTTCTCCTTCAGGATCATGGTGTTCAACTTCCAATAATAAGCATATTCTCTGCTTTGTTGTGTTGTGGATTCAAGCTTCAGACCATAGTGATCTGACCAGGTACAGGCTATAATTTCAACTTTTTTACATATGTGAAGATTCATTTTGTGCCCCAATATTTGGTCTATTTTGTAGAAAGTTCCATGGGCTGGTGAGAAGAATGTGTATCACTTGGTGCATGGATGGAAGGTTTGGAAGAAATCTGTTAGATCCATTTCAGTAAAGGTTTGATTTTAGCTCCAATGTGTCTCTGTTGTGTTTTTGGCCTGCTGTCCTGTTTTTGGCCATGTTGAGAATGGGGTATTTAAATCCCCAACTATTATCATTTTGGGATTCATTTGCTTTTTTAGACATCGTAGTTTTTGTTTAATCAATGTGTAGGAACCCATATTAGGTGTGCATATATTGAGTATTGTGAAGTCTTCCTGGTAAATTGTTTCTCTGACTAAAATGCAGTATCCTTCCATTTCTATTATGGTTTTCTTTGTTTTGGAGTCTACTTTGTCAGATACCATAATTGTTCCTCCCACTTGTTTTCTTGTTCCATTAGCTTGAAGAATTTTTGACCAGCCTTTTACTTTTAGAGTGTGCCTATCTTTTGTGGTGAGATGTGTTTCTTGAAGACAGAAAACTGGATGGGTTTTGATTTCTCATCCATGTTTGTAACCTTATGTCTTTTGTTTGGTGAGTTAATTCCATTGACATTTAGGGTCATAATAGGGAAATCACTTTTGATTTCTGACATTTTTCATGTTTAGTGACTTTCACATGTGTATTATTTAGCTTGGTGGTCGCAATGGTATTTTACTTCTCTTCTGTCCTTATGGATATTGTTGTTATTTTCTTGAAGCTTGATTATCTTTTCTAGCATTTTTTGAAGGCCTTGGTTTGGTGGTCATGTAAGCCTTCGTCTAGTCTTTACATTATGGAATTTTTTTTCACCCTCAATGATGACTGATAATTTTGATGGGTATATTAGCCTAGGTTTACATTTGTGCTCATTTGATATTTGAAATACTTCTCTCCATGTTCTTCTGGCTTTTACTGTTTCCATTAAAAAAATCTCATGTCATTTTAATAGTACCTTTCAAAGTGACTTGGTTTTATTCTCTTGAAGGTCTCTTTGTCTTGCATGTGTATTGTTTTATTATTTGCCATGGCAAATTTCTATTTTAGTCATATCTTTGGGGTGTGATATGTGTCTTGTATTTGGATGGGTCTCTCTTTCTTTAGATGTGGAAAGTTTTCCTTTATGATAATTTGGAAAGTTTCCTCAGGTACGGTATTTTGGGATTCTTATTCTAGTATTCCATGAATGTGCATGTTAGGCTTCTTCAAGATGTCTCATGACTTTTGAATATTCCTCCCAAGTATCTTTTTAATTTTAACAACCTCTTTAATTGAACTGGTTTGTTTTTCCATTTTGTCTTCAAGACCAATATTCTATTTCTACTTCATAAGTTGTTTTTTTTTTTTTTCTGATAAGACACTCTGTTGTGCTCTGGGTTGAAGAGATCTTGTCTTTTAGTTTGAGTTTAACCTTTGCTTGAGATTGTTTGAACTGTTCTATACCACAGTATGATATCACCATAGACTTATACTGTCCTTATGACAAAATATGATTATACCAATTGGTATAATGGGCTAAAAGAACTATCCATTTTACAGTCTATTAAAGTCCATGTTCTTTTTGGTGTGAAGCACAGTTACTTCGACCTTAAAGGAAGGACAACCCAAGCAGTGACTCAGACTGAGAGTCCCTGTCTGCTCTGAAAAGACCACAAAGGAAGTGTGGTTGCCCATACTTCACATTTCAGAAGCAACTTTCTTTCTTGATATGTTCAGGATCTTAACAAATATTTCAATCCCCTTCTCCTGGAGGCACTCCTCAAAACAGGTAAAAATTGTTAACCTCATCATAATCTTCCATCTGAAGAAATCTTACTGCCATAGGAAAATGCAATGATTTTTTTTCAGGACTGTCATTAGCAGTGGAATTGCTTACAGAAACTTTTAAGTTCAGAAACTATTTCAGTGTAACCTCCATATTTTGCCACAGAGGGGCGATGCTGTTTCAGAGAAAAGAAATGTTCTCTCTTCCTCTTTTTCACTAATTGGCAGAGATTATATTTCCAAGCATAAGTTATTATCTCATCAAATGTATATATATATGTATGTCATGTAAATTATTTGTCTGTCTCTTATTTCTCTATACATTCATCAGTTTATCCTAGAGTTTTATAGTAAAAAAAAATGGCTCTACAAGTGAATTCTTTGAAGGTATATGCTGTTCTTCAACTCCAGGACCCCAATAATTCTATCGTATAGCTATCTAATAATTGTCACCCATACGTGTCCCAATGTCCAGTTATATTGATATGGCTAGTGCCTGCAATTATTTTATGCAATATTTCATGTTTTGAGGCTCTATTTCTACAGGCAAAGTCCATCAGGACTTTCTCTTACCTAATCAAGAAGAAGTTTCTATTTTACTGTCTTTGTCCCTTTGTTTAGGCATTCAGTTTTCTTTGTTGGTTTCATTTTTCTGTCCTTTAGGACAGAGACTAAAATGAAGGTTGGGGCTGTGCCTCTCTTGAAAGTCCCTAAATACTACATAAAGAGTATCTTGTTAGGAACTCATTACATACACAACACTTCTCCAGTTTAACTTTCTATGGCTCTCAGGTCATTGTAGAAAATCACTATTTGGGATAATAAGTAAAAATTTATTATTGTATAAATAAAATTTTACAAATAAACAACTCATTTGCTTTAAATTATACACTCTTCTGAGCAACTTGATAAACTCTCCAGCAAATCTGTTCTGCTAGGATCTGGGATCAAGTCGCCACTTTTTCTACTATATCTATGCTATGCATGCTATATTCCCACTTGGCACTTATCATTTTTGTTAATGAAATTACTGCTCACTAAGGAAGTGATATGTTCAATAAATCCCCACATTACTTAATAATGCAAGAGCAACAGTGTCATATTTTATACATGTCAATGAGAAGTGCTTCCTTTAGTAATAATGAAGAAAGTATCATGGGTGTGTAGACACAGGGGAAAATAGTGCATATAGGTTCAGGATAACTTGCAATTTGAAGCACTCAATGAGCTTCAGGCAATGCATCTATCACAGATGGATAAACGTACTGCATGCTGAGTACATGTCTATATGAAATGAGTGAGAAAAACATGAAAAAACACAAAAGTATAAATAAATAATTAAAAAACATGAGATGCTGAAGTAGAATGGCTGAATATATTTTTGTTTACTTGTTTGTTCTTTCAGATACTTTCTCATGTATCCCAGGTTTTCTTCATATTTACTCTATAACTCAGAATGATCTTGGACTTCTGATTCACTGCCTCCTCCTCTCAACTGCTGGGTTTACAGATGTGCATCCTGGACCTAGTATATGTAGTTACTGACTGCATATCCTCTCCCAACTGACTTACATCTCTGAGCTTGTTGGGTTGTTTGAAAGCTGTGGCTGTCCTTAGACTGAGATGTTGTTCTTCTCTTTTTCTATTATATTTTAAATGAATATAAATCTATTTATTGACCACTGTTCACTATTATTTATAATAAAGTAAACAACATACAGCTGGATATCATTGTGATACTACAAAGTCATTTTCCTAGCTTCTGTTACTGAAGCTGTTCCTAGCTTCAGTAATCCAAATACTGAAAAGGTATAGTGGTTAGCATAACTGCCTTCCAAATACTGAAAAGATCAAGCCTATTAATAAGGAATGAGTTGAAGGAAAGAAAATGCATGCAGGTCAATAATTCATGTTATCAAATTTTGTTCACCCATTTACGCCTCAATTGCCAATATCTCAATCACCTTATTTCATCTTTGTGAGCCACCATGTACTTTACATTTTCAGGAAAGAAATGCCTCACTAGAGAAAATTACAACTGTCTATTTTAAACCTCATTTAGATAATTAAAACAAATCAGGGATTTGTCTGGTTTTCTTGTCTCAATGGGAAGTTGGTAGTGACAAAATTTTGTAAATCAAACATTGCATGTATAATGATCTGTCTGAATTCTGATTTGCTGTGATTTCAAATTACCTTACTTAAACTACTCAATGAACTAGAGAACCATCTATTTAACTTGAAAGGTTATAGCTTCAGGAAAACTTTCAGCCTAATTTAAATTGATTCTTGGGTTTCTCACAATGGAATCTTACAATCATGTGATATTTCTCAGGGTTTATTTTTCATGAATATTAAAAAAAGCATAACAACAAAAAATAACCAGTTGAATGAGTATCTTATGTCTACACACAAAGAAACAAAACCCTGAATGGTCCTTCTGGATCCTATTAAAATAAATTCTGATTGAGTAATGACTGGGAAATTTCCATTATTTTGGAAAAGTGTTCTCCAAATACATTATACCATAATACCAGATATTCTGTTTTGTTAAAGAAAGCAATTACAGAAAGTTTTCACTTACTCAAAATAACCAATGCCTTTTGATGCAAAAAAAAAAACAAAAAATCTCAACAATATATTAAATTTGATTTTCATTAGAATGTAGTTATTTTGGCACACTATCAACAAACCATAATCCCGAACTTCAGAGACTCTATATCAACCACCTAGAACTAGACCAGCCTAATCTCTCCCCATCCTGAAGCTCCGGGAAATTCGTGGAAGAGGGGGCGGTAAGATTGTAAGAGCACAAGGATGGGAGGAGCAATGATATGCAAGATACTCCACACAAGTTAGGGCTGAAGCAATCATAATTGGACTTTGCATGCCCTGCGCAAAGTCCAACACACTATTGACCCCACAAAGTCTAGCATTTGCTAAAGGCACCAAGATCCTTGGAGGCAAGGGATTGACAGCCACAATAGTGTTCCTGTGCTTAAGGGGAACACAGGATAGGGTTCAGGGAAATGCCACTGGATCCTTGTATGTCATCGGAGAGGAGGGCCCAGAGGAGAGTCAGGCATGCACATTAAAGGATTCTCCGGGGATTGGGGGGGAGGCACTGGGGGATGGGAAAGGAGGGTGAGGGGAGGGGGAGCAGGGGATTGGGGGGAGGAGGAGGGAGGGAGGGAACCCGTGTACCTATTAAGTTTGTATGAGCGGAAATAATAATAAAAAAATGTTAAAAAAAAGAAAAACAAAGATCCACATTTTATATACATATAAAATTGCAAATTATTATTGAGCTTCATCTTTTGGGCTCTCTTCACAGAAAGTAATTACAATTTGAGGACACTTTATGTTTCCCTCTTTTGACAGTACTAAGTCAGGCTCATCTGAATCCTTTCACTTTATGAGAAGCATCAACTCTCCACTGCTTTCCAGGGCACCAGCTATTCGTTCAGGATCAAGACCTCTTGGTTTGTCAGCAGCATCTATCATCAAATTTGGTGTTAGATAATGAGTTTTTGAACCATCTTTTTGTTTACCAGTTTTTTGGGGGAAATGCTTCAATTAACTCTGGAGAATATAAATTTTCTTCTGGTTTCCAAGTATTATCAACATCTCTAAATTCCTTCCACTTCAGGAAAAACTCCATGTTCTTATTTACTACATGCCAATCCACTACTTTTTCTACAATAAATTCTTCAGATTCTGCCTCTTCAATGTTTTTACTCTTTCTATTCTGTTACTATCCCATTTTTTACACTATAGTTTCATTTGAGGTCAGTTTTTGAAAATCATAGATTTGGAAGAGTTCACTGCTTCAGGATATTCCAACCACAGGTCCTGCAGTGTCTGATTATAGTTTTTTAAAAAAAAATCTAGGTGCTCTACAAGTCTTTCTTAAATACTTTTAACTTCTATTATTTATAGTCTAGAAGAGTCTTGGTTTAGGACGTATGTTTTAATTTATTTTCCATTTCTGCTTCAATGTCTTTTGATGTTACTATGAAAGAATAAACTGATTTTCTTATTTTTTAAGTTCATCCACGAGGTTAAAAATACATTAAATGCTGAACATTTATTCAGACTCAAGAAAGAGGTAATTAACAATTCTGTTGTTGAATGGCCAAAGTCATGTACCCTATGGCATCTACAGAATGTTTTCTATGCTCTCTCACCCACTTGAAGATCAAGTTCCTCTAGAACAGATCATTCCACTACTGTCTAGATTCTCTTCCACAAGCAAATACTTAGATATATTAATTAGGCTGAATTCTGATTTATATGACATAAAATAATTGTTATCAGCTTAATTACCTTGTGCCATTTTGTATGGCAATATAAAAAGAGACATGTGAACTATTGTAATAAAATATAAATTCCCTTAAAAAATGAACATATGTTCTTTCTGTTCTGATCTATGACTGTAGCATAAAATCTCTTTTGTATGATGAGGACAATTCCTTTGGATACTATTGATTTATGCATTTATGAACTTGCATGCTGCTATCACTGGTGGTGGTAGTAAAAGTTTTCTTTCAAGGAGTAGATTTTTGAATCTTGATGACTGTAGTTTAGAAATACTAGATTGTTGAAAAACAGAGAAATGGTTCCTGTGTCAGAAACAGCTTTTAGACATGCAGCTGTGAATGGGTGGAGCTACTGAAAGAATCCTAGTGTCTGTGAAGTGGCGGCCAGAGTTCCTTCTGAAGGAAGACAGGAGTCCATCTGAACTCTCACCGAGCATCAAACCCAGGAAAAATGGGCAGGATTCTGGAAGCATCAGTCTTAATCCTAGGCCTTTATTTGACCTGTGAGTGCTGGAGGCAAATCCAACTACATGTGATTCATTTGGAGGAATAAGAACTGGGGACCAAGAAGCAACCTGAGCTAGAAAGTTTGTCTCTTTGGGACATACTGACATATGTTATTTCTTCACTCAGGGGTGAGTGGCCAGCAGAAGGAGAGTCACGATCAGCAGCAAGTGAAACAAAGTCCTCAGTCTCTGGCAGTCTGGGAAGGAGAGGTTTCCGTTCTGAACTGCAGCTATGAGGACAGCGCTATTTGACTACTTCCCTTGGTACCGGCAATTCCCAGGGAAGGGCCTTGAACGAGTAATAGCCATAAACTCGGGTTCAAGCACAAAGATGCATGAAAGATTCCAAGTCTTCCTCATGAAAAGTGACAAGCAGCTGTCCTTGCACATCTCAGCTTCGCAACCTGGAGACTCAGCCACCTACTTCTGCGCCGCAAGCACACAGTGCTCTCCAGGCACCTGCAGGCTGTACCCAAACCTGCAGCCGTGGCTCTAGCAAGCCCTGCTGTGGATCCTCGCCTGACAGAGATGTGGGCTTGTGTTCACTTGCACAAACAGGTGAAACTGTAACCAAAATACTGTGAGAATTAAACAAATTTAGCACCCAAAACGGATGGAACTGAAGTCACAGATTTGCTACTTTTCCACAGGCCCCTTTTTTCTTCAGGATGGGCTAGAGTTTTAGATGTGCATCTTATCTAACTCAGACAAATTGTTCTCCCAAGCAGTTGTGGAAATGGTTCTCTGTGTTCTTGCTCTTTTGTCAAATAAAAAACTATAAAGACCCATCTCCCCATGTTCTTGATGACACATCATTATTAGACTTTTCAGTACATCTGATATAAATGCCATAGTATTTTTTATTGTCTTACTGCTCCTCTGAGTATCATTGGATTTGATGTTCACGTGTGCATTGACTATTCCATATTGTTTTTGTTTGAATTGCTTTTTCTATCCTTATCTACATTAGTAATCAAATCTTTAAGTAAGGAGGCATTTATAAGGATTTAGCCCCACTTAAATATAATAAACAATCAGTAATGAATGCAAAATGTAATTTATTCAGAGAGTAAAAATACATAGCTAGCCCACTAAATAAGTTATCCCATATGTGATTTCAAATATGGATTAAAAAGGTAATGATGAGTATATAAAGAAACATTTTATCCCAGTATTATGAGAAATCACTAACATATGTATATTGTTTTAAATACATATATGAAGTATAATATTTCAAATAACATGAAGGGTAAGGGAACATTTCCAATGACAGTTTATAATAAATTATTTATTTTAAGATGAGAGAGAGAGAATATGAATGTCACAGTGTGCATGTCGAGCTCAGAAGGTAACTTTGAGAAGCCAAATTTTTCTTTCTATAAAGTGTACTGTGGTAATCCAACTCAGGTCATCAGGTTTTATAAGTAACCACCGTAACCTGTGTTTCAGTTACACATGTTGAAAAATCCACAATCAAAGGATTTATGTGACCAAGGGTTTTATTCTGGCTTATGGTCATTTAGATATAATACCCAATCAAACTCATAGGAGAGTCCATACCAACACCGGAGGTTGAGGAAACTATATCCATATATTCATAGTGCTACTGAGAGAAGGACAATACTTACTTGCTAGACTAGCAAGTCTGATCAAAAATACCAAAGAATTCCAACCTCTTTAACCAATCCCTTCATCTTATTCACCTACCCAGTGGCTAGTCCCATCCCCCGTGGACTGGGCACTCACAGTCAATCAGGCAATCTTCTATAGACTTGTCCAAGTCCAAACTCAACTGCCAATTCTTCACAACTGTACTCAGAGATCAAGCTCCCAATTGCCAAGCTGTCAGCTGTAACTAGCTATAATATCCTGTGAGGCACCTCACCGACACCAACAGTAATTTTCTATTTGGCATCAGAGGAGAAGGGCGTCTACTTTATATCTATGCAAATGAATAAGGGAAAGAGGAGCAAAACAAAGAGTTTTTCAAGAAATAAAACAGTTAAATATCTGCTTGGTCTTATGTCTAGTTGTCTATTTTATAGTTTTCTGTACTTTCACAGATGTAAGACTTCTTGAGTATTTTTAAAGTAGTAGAAGAGTTATGATTTTTGCCATTAAAGATATATTGATGTTATTTTTTCACCAGATTATTTTTAATGTTGTCGACATGAACATAATAACTTGATAATATTTCAACCCTGAGTCTCCAACCTATTCCCCCTCTTTTTATCCTACAACCCTTCCTGACTCCTTCTATCTTCAAATCTTTTCACCTGCATAGCCCACTGTGTTTCATCTAGTCTGTGATATATATGCCTGACCTGATCTCATGCTCTGGCAAACATCCTAGATCACTGGATATACCATTGAGAAAAGCATCATCCTTTACTTCCCCCATAAACATCAGTCCATATCAATATCTTAGAGAAGAGTGAAGTACATTGAGATCTTTCTGATGTTATTGTAAGATGCTGATAAGACAGTTTCCACGCAATTCTTGGGTAAATATACATATCTGTCATCAAAACTTGAATATCACAACTATGTCATGTTCAGGAGCTAATGCATGGCCCACCATCTTCCTACTTCAGTCTCTTACAATCTCGCCGTCCCTTCTTCTTCTTCAATGTCCCCTGTGTAATGGGGGAAACTACAATTTTTATGGGTTCTAGAAGTTCACAGAGTATAAAAATAGGTCCTTATCAGTTAACACTGCAAGATGCATTTCCACAATGCAAATAAATACCAACAAAAATTCCATTGGAAAAGTCATTCAGTTTATGTTGAGAGTCCCCACAGGCCCTCCTATTAAAGAGTGAGAGAGAAAGAGAGAGAGAGAGAGAGAGAGAGAGAGAGAGAGAGAGAGAGAGAGATTGCTTGAGCCTAGAAGTTGAAAAGTAGCTAATGAACATAGATAAAATCTGTGTGGGAAAACCAAAACTCAGATCCAGCCAAAACAGTATAGGTGGCCATTGCAGGCTGGAAGGGCCATTGCAGGCTGGAAGTAACCTGAAAACTTCTGCTTTGCTGGCTAGTTTTCATAGTAATTAAAGATACTGTGCAAGCAGGTGGTGTAGAAATCAACAGTGTCCACCAGTTCTGAAAGCTGAAAGATACAAGACAACCACAGTGACAAGAGGCAGCCATCAGTGCAATAGTGGCACAAATAGTATGCAGATAACCATCTGCTTTGTGACTGGATTTAAAGTCTGTCCTTCAGCAGGGAGCATAAACCAAGGCAAAACCTGTAGAAGGGGAGATCCTAGGACCTAGGAAGGAGTAAACTAGTAAGTTTTGGCTATGTGGACACAAACAATACTGGCATCCAAACACTTATCATTATATCCATAGATTAGCGATAGTTTCAATATTAGAGAGAGAAGCTTCCTTGTTCAATAGAAGATCTTAAACAGAGAATTACAAGTGACCGAAATGCAAAAAAATAAGTAATCAACAACTACATGGCCCTAAAAGGGTATCTAAATCACCATCTTCCCACCCTAATGCTCAGGGAACATGATGGTAGAAGGAAAGTGAGGCTGTGAAGGCAGGAGGGTAGGATGGATGTTGCCAGGTAGCATTTTCTGGACACAAAGAGGCAGCTGTATCCATGAACTCGCTGCAGCTGTGTTTGCTTCAATAAGACCTGCAAAAGATTTGGCCTATCAGCAGTGCAGCATGCGAAAAACAAGACCTCAACAGGAATTACACCTTCCTGAGAGATGACTGAGGTATAACAATGGGGACAGAATAGATAGCAGAATACTTGCCTCAATGTATCATCCATGATTCAGGAAGTGCTGAGGTATAGACTAGGATAGGTAACCCATATGAAATCCAGTGGACCACACAGGTAAAAAGATGGAAAATTAAGACATTTGGAAGAAGAATTTTACTGGGAAAAATAAAGGGATGGGATCAGGTAATAAAAGGTTGACATGTATATAAATTTATTGAATGTATGCATAAAACTCAAAGGAATAGGAATCATAACATAAAAAGAAAAAAGTATGTAGAAGATATTTAGTTCAAAATAACAACCTATGACTTCCTTTTCCCAGCCCAAGTTGTATTGTTCTCAATATGGAAAAAGAAAGTTATAAAAGAAAGTCAATTGGCTCTTTGCCGAGGATTCATGACACACAATGCTAGAATAAGAACTCCCTAGGTCTCTCAAAGTTTTACATTCTTTTCAGACTTCAGTGCTTGGAACAGTATTTATATTTGATTAAAAAAGCCTTCAGTGGACAGAAATGTGCAAGAATAAAATGGAATATGATACCTATGTTAGAAGCCTGCATCAGAGAAGGTGCATTTTCAAGGATATCGGAGGAGAACTGGGAGCTTTGGAAACCTCAGTAGCAAATCTGCTTCACAGATAATATGAGGCTGTGGATTAATAAAGGAACCAGAGATTCTGTGAGGACAGATATTCTTTACTTATTTCCTCTTTTTGAATGTGTATGTGTGCTGAAGTGAATGTGTGTATGCATACATGTTCACATGTGTGTGCAGGTGCGTGAGTTCATATGTGTGCCTGGTGGTCTAACGTTAATGTCATATGTCTCCTATATGTCTCCATTTTTGTAATTATTGGGAAAAGTTCTCAACTAAATCCAGAGCTTGCCAATAAGTTAGATTAGCTACCCAGTTAGTCCTGGGGAATCAGGTATAAATAATAGGTTGAAAACTACATTGCCCCCTGAGTGCTGGAATTACTTATGGTCACCACATCTGCCTGATTTTATGTGGATTCTAAGGACAAGCACCTCATCCAATCGCACATCTCTCCCCATCATAGGTAGCTTTAGAATAGCTTAGTTACCACAGCTGGATGTCATCATTGTGTAGTCAAAGAAATCCTTGTATTGGAATTTGAGAATTTGCCATAAATTTCTTTGCCATGTGAATTTTTAGTATAAAGCAGAGGAGCCTAACGATTTTCCAGTGTCTGAACAAACAAATTTTTGTTTTGGACAGTACTCTCAGCATTAACAGTTCAGTGGATGAAAGAACATTAGTAACAAGGTTTTTTTCCTGAAAAATAGAGCAAGAACTGAAGAATAGTTGTTTACAGTGTGCGTGAGTTTGTGGCAATGACATTGCGAAGTTTGAACTTGCTAGCTGATGGTTTCCATGATTCTTCCTTCCCAGAGCTTCTAAGAAACTAAAACCCCAGACTTGCATTTAATAACAGGCCCTTGCTGTTTCTGCCACTCCAGTATGCAGCTAGAGGGACATCATGGCTCAAAGTCTATTGGATCTCCAGAATCTGAACAGATGCTTTGATAGGTTGGGTGTGTGGGAAGGAAGGTGTGGGTGAGCATTTACAGCTTGTCTTTGAAATGGATTGATGATCACTTTTCATCTTAGGGTCTGACAGGACAGAGATCACACCATGAGTGGACATGGCCAGTCATGCTCAGAATTCATGCCATTTCACCTCAGGGAAGCCTCTCAGGCTATTACACCAACTTTGAAATTTTCAATAACCAAAACCTTTTGTAGAATTCCTTCATCTATTATATTTTACTCATTACTAAGTAGTATTATGGTCCATTAACCCACAATTAAAGCCAGAGCAAGATTTAGGGTGGGAAAAATTCCACAGCAGAGCACATTCAAACTTGATTCACTCCTAGCCACATTACTGGTCAGCAGTTGCATGTGACTAGGGGACCTTGTCCTGCACTGCAGGGAACACAGATCAGGGAAATCCATGGCCTCCATCAGCTATAAGCATGGGAAACCAGAACACGGGCTGCCTGTCAGCACTCAGATGAAATGATCAGAAGAATATAACTCAGATACCAGAAATGAGTCACTAAGCCATTAGGGAATCTGTCATTTAAACTAGTATCAATGAACTGAAAGTCTTCCAGGGACCCTCTTTGTTCTTTCTTTTCTAATTGTCTTTTCCTTTTTTATGTTAATTTCATCCATTCAAACAATATGACAGCTACATTGCACACTATTACATCACAGTACAAGAAAGGGCAGCTACCAATGTATGTGGTGCTAACCTGCCACTCAGTGCACACTGTGTGGGACAGACAATTGATACAGGTCACAGGGGGACCTGCAGGATTCTTCCTCAGGCTAGTGTAAAAAAATTTTTAAGTATTGATTTTAAAGTGTAAGGCTGAATATCTCAAAGCATTTGTATAGATATGTGATATCAGGACGCTCAGAATATGTTATGTAGTAAGTAAAATTGTTAACACAGAGAGAACAGGACTGAATGTCATTACCACTTAAATACATTGTAATTAAAAGTCAGGTCAGTTTTTAATGGAGTTTTTAATGTTTTGCAGAGGTGAATTTTGAGCTTATTACTATTATTACCGTGTGCCTATGTGCACATGCAACACATATGCATGCAGATGCTTGTATGGAGGAGAGAGGTTGTCCTGGGATGTCTTTCTCTGTCATTCTCCACTGATCTAATTTTTGTAGTGTATTGTTTGAGACCAATCTTATTGAGTCTGTGCAAATTACCGATTTGGCTAGCTGACTGGCCAGTGAGCCTATGGGATCCTCCAGTCTCTGTCTTTCAGCATTGGGATTAAAAGGTCTCATCACTTCTTAAACAAGTGCTAGAGATCCAAACCTAATGCCTGCACAACAAGCACTTTGCCCACTGAATTGTTCTCACAATAAGTCTTTATTCCTAGTTTGATTTTACAATAAAAGTAAATGAATAGATACTGAAAGCATGAGAGAAGGACTGTCATTTACGATTTTTATTTAAAAGTAGCTTTATTAATTGTAGAATTTAAATATGCCCAAGAACACAGCAATAGAAGGAAGTCCTGTAATTTATTTTAGATTTGAATGTTTTCGCAAAAATCTTTGGAGTATTTTTTCCTTTTTAAAATTGTATTCGATTCCGGATGAAGAATCTGTTAACATTCAGTAAGACCATTATAAAGAGTGCTCATAGCTCATAATAAATTCTACTTTAAATGGATCCCACAAATTATCCCATTGAATAACATCATTGTGTGTCTATTGCTCCCTCAGCTCCACCTTCAATTCTAGTAACTCCTCTCATGCTCTCTGTCAGGCACTACCTATCTAAATTAACAGGGCAAGAGGAGTAAGTAAAGAAGTAGTTTGTGAGGAACCATACTTGTCTTGTCTATGCATGATCTTGTGGTCTACAAACCTGAGAAACCCCATTTCCTGTTGGGAGATAGCATAAAAACACAGGCATAAGCAAGCACAGTGCAACATCAGAAAAACTGAAGTTTGGGCTGAGGCAGAGCAGACACATCTGTATAGGAGGACATGTGCTCCAAGCCTTGCTCCAGTCTTCTGTGGGTACTCATGGCCTGCACCTTCTCTGGTAAGGCTGGCTGAGGCTGCGGCATTATATCCAGGCACACAGTGCTACACGTGAACCAATGTGGAAGAAGGCAAGCAAACTGTGCCTTCCTCTTAACTTGTATTTTGGTGCTGAATTACTTTAAATATTATAGCATTATATTCACTCCATCAGAAATTCACCTATAATTTCTGATTATCCCACAAGATCCATTGTGGCCCAGGAAGTGATTCAAGACCAGCCAGCCACATTCAGCCAGGAAGGGAATGAAGTCACTTTAGACTGCTCATATGAGACAAGTCGGGACACATACTATCTTTTATGGTACAAGCAACTTCCAGGTGGAGAGATGGTTTTCCTTCTTCGTCAATATTCTTGTAGTACAAGTAAAAGAAGTGGCCACTATTCTGCCATCTTCCAGAAATCAGTCAAGTCCATTAGCTTCATTATCTCAGACCTAAGGTTGGAAGATTCTGCAATGTATTTCTGTGCACTCTGGGAAGTTACTCACAGTGTTTGAAGTGACAGTAGGAACTGAACAAAAGTTGGAGCTTCCTCAACACAGCCTGCTGCAGACCCGGACAGGAAGCAGCTCAGAGACTGTGGAGTCTGTGGTCAGACTCAGAGCTTTAATTCTAAGAAAAACCTCTTATTTAATTTGGAAGCAGTTATTATGTGTAAAAGTCTGAGTCAAAAATAGACCACACAGAACATGATTAATGTTTTCTAACCTTGGAAAACTTACACCATAATAATTAAAGATGTTAGTTTTTTATAAGATGATAATGGCACATACTTATATGTTGGTATCTGGAGTAGCAAAGAAAATAATTTCTTCTATTTTTAACCCTGAAACTTTACATCAACTAGAATCAGAGAAGTACTTTTTATGAATGAAGAATAAAAGATTAGTTCTAGATTTGCATCACAAAGTTACTGGAGCTGGTGGGTTTCTCACTGCAAGTCTTTGTCTTTGTATCTGCTGCTGAACCTGAGTTAACTGAATTGTTGTTTTAACAATTGTGAGTAAAAGCTATACAAAGACAAGCCTTTGATGAACTATGACTTGTAAAGACACAGCGAGAAGCACAAGGAAATAGGAACCTGTAAGAACAATCCTAAACTTGTCTACACTTCACATCCTAAACCACCATGTTGAATGAACTTCAGAAGAAGCAGTGTCATTTGTCAACATGCTTCAAAAATACCTGACCCAAAGAAAATAGAAACTTCAGGAAGGGGAGTGGTAGGGAGGCAGTCACAAAATGAGCTGGCAGATCATTAGCAGTGTAACAGCTGCTCCAGTGCCTGTGACCTGAGTCTGCAGAGCTACACACAAAGACAAAGCTACAACACGCCTGTCTTCCAAGTGTTATGCTCTCTCTTCCATCCCAACCCTGAACAGAGCAACATAGGCTTGCAAATTTTGAAAGTTAAGGTGAAATTGCAACACAACCTTATCTGGGACTTCTAGATAAGATATACTGGTAATGTGATGTAAAAGTTAAGAGGGGAGGAGCTGTAATCTAGCCCAGTGAGTGAGGCAACTGCTCATAAACCTGAGTTCAATCTCTAGTAGTGGCACATGGGGGTAGAAGAAAACTGACTTCTGAAAATTGTCCTCTGACCCCCACATCTTCACCACAGCCTACACTGGTCCCTCCCTTCTCTCTTTCTCAAATAAGTAAAAATACTTTTAAAGGAAAAGAACAAAATAATGAAAATATTATATCCATATAAGAGAAAGAACTAAAATATAAACTAAAACCAGATATTTCTCCATGAAGATACAGCTGTGCTACCTAGCCACAGCATGCTGCTTATACCAGCTGGCATCTTCTGTAGCCACCAGTGAATGTCCAGTGGGTGGACTCTGTGAGTCAAAGGGAGAAATCCAGGCTGTAGTGATGGCAGCAGAGGTTGGCTATGGGGTGCGCAGGGAGCAGCAGCAGCATGGCAGCCCTGGAGAAAGAAGTAATGTGCTGTGGGAATTTGAAGTTGAAACCTGGAGACATTTGTCAGGGAAGGTGAACTTCTTATCTCTATTGTGACCTGGGCAAGTACCCCAGATCACAAGAAGTGTGCTGCAGAACCTATCACAGTATCCTGACTGCAGGACAAAGGTGAACTCTACCAGAAAAGTCTTCCACACCCTCTCAGGGCCTCAGTCACTGAAAGTTCCGAGCATGAAGCTCGCTAAAACACAAGATCTCATCTGGAAGGTCACAATGACTTCACTTATTAAGTTAATAATACTAACAGCCCCCAACCAATCAGTGGAGACTGATAAAATAATTTAATAATAATTTAATATTTTAGTTCTTTCTCTTATATGGATATGATATTTTCATTATTTTCTTCTTTTCCTTTAAAAGTATTTTTACTTATTTGAGAGAGAGAGAAGGGAGGCACCAGTGTAGGCTGTGGTGCAGATGTGGGGGTCAGAGCCATGTGGAGAAAAAATAGTATCATCCCAAGTATGAGGAAACATTGACATTTGGTAGGTACTGTATTGATTTTAATTCTTCTCATCATTTACATGCATGTACTTTTCTGTACATTAGCATACATCTTTCTTGAAAAACACTTCTATGATTAACTTTTCTCTATGACTACAATATTTTCTCTACACCTATAATAGTTTCTCTACTTCACCTACCTATAACCCGTATGTGTCTTTCTTCATTCTCATTCTAGTCCTCTTTTCCCCTGTTGACGTTCCTTACTTATTTGACTACTTGAATATTAGCTCTAAGACATTCTCCACCAACAGTTCCCCAGTGCCACTGTCACTGAGTCCTCCTGGGTTACAGGTGAAGGGCACAGGTGTCTTCTACTGAACTCAGCACTGAAACTGACTTTAATCACTTTATCTGCTACTACAGTCATCTAACCAGATAAACAGACACACATCTTTTTTCTGTACATTTTTTAATCACTGAAGAAAAAACACAGGTTCTGTATTGGCTTCAATAAGACCAAATAATCTTTAACATAGCTACTACACTCCAAAAAGTCAACATAGTCATTGCTATGAATTACTTGAAAGAATTTATTGTGGAGAGAAATAAAATTGGGGAAAGAAATTTAACAATTTCTCCAAATCATAAATTCATAAGTACTGTCATATTCTCCATTTTTAGAATAGCAGTTTGCTATTAGCAATAGAATGAACACACACACACACACACACACACACACACACACACACACACACAATTCCTTGCATCATCACACTAAAATGAATTACTATGGTGGGGGAAATGACCCCAAGAAGAAAGAGAATAGGGAAAATTAACAATTATTTTTGGCCATTGTGGAGAATTTTCTCTACATTTCCATCATTAAACACACATAGAATTTAAAGCAGAAACACACATATAGAAAACATACACTAGAAATAAATCATTTCTAGAAATATATGGAAAGGAAGGTATAATTATTACACACACACACACACACACACACACACACACACACATATACACATACATGCACAAGTTGGGCTTTGAGTTGCTATATGGAAGATGCCATATTACATATTTCAGAATATTTTTCTAATTTAAATATCAAACGATGGACAAGATAATTTTTATTTTCCTACTACTTTTCATCAGAATTGAGATATAACTTTCTCGAATTTTGAAGAGCATCACTGAATTTTGTTAACAGACAGAATGCAGCAAATTTTTTACTTTGAAGGCACAAAGACCCTCCAAAAATACATCTCAGTGATAATGCCATTATTGACTGTAACTCATCCCAAAATTAACCAGGGAAAATGGTGTAAAACCCAGGAGTAGACAAGCCAGAGTGAACCCTGAGGTCCATTGAGGCATGCCAGCAAAAGGGTGGGAGGGAATAGTGAAGGAAAGGGAGAGTATGGGAGGGGAGAAAAAGGGGTGAAAGCTAGGATGAAAACTAAATATGCTTTTAAAAGTCAAAAAATTAATTAAAAAATGAAAAGGTGTAAAACCTAGGGGGTACATATTTTTCCATGGTTTTAAAAAAAAATCAGCTAAGTAGTTCATAGTGATGAATGTTTTAATAAGTCACCTACAACATTGCAAAAAAGGATGGGGAGCTGGAGGGAAAGATGATTTCTGACACATATTTTGTTTATTACACCTTTGTTCCTTGCATTTGTCCTGTCTGCCCACAGTGCTGCCCCATCAAATACATGCACAGCATACCTCTGCACTTCCTGCTAGTCATTACTCAAATGTCAGTACCTGCAAAACTGTCTAAATTCCTTCTTTGAAAATTAGATTCTGGAAATTTTAAATATTTTATTTTTATTCTTTAATTTTTTTCACACATGAATACAATGAATGCTAGTCATTTTGATTCCATATTATCTGATCCCATCTGCCTCCTTCTCTCATTCAAAGTAATCTTTTTCTTCCTTATCAGCATCCTTCTACTTTCACTTTGTGTGTGTGGCCCACTGATTTTTGTTAGCATTGCCCATGTCTTGTTACTTGCTAAAGCATGGACAAATATGAAGAAAATAAGTTAAAGAGATCTAGAAGCTTTCTCTTTGTTGCTAATTCTCACTGTCTCAGAAGGTGCAATGCAGGTTACTTATTTTGAATCTCCCTAGAAATATGTACCCATTGTTAAGAATATTATGTGTGTAATAAATGGCATTGTAATTGAATGCAAGTCCTGATCTTCTAGAGGAAACTTGTTCCTATAAACCAGGTTAAGAAAGTGTGGATTGTGAATTCATAAATGAAGTGCTATTGTATTGTTCTGTGCATATAACATCAGCCTACCTTTAAATATTTACAATATACCCATAGGTTTATGTTATGTTACTTTCAACCTTAGAATGAGTTGTTTCCTTTTGATATACTTTTGAAATATTAATTTTTTTACTTATGAAAGAGAGAGAAAGAAAAAGAGCAAAAAGAGAAGATATATTTGCATGCCATAACATATGTGTAGAAGCCAAAAAATAGATCTTGCTCCACCACTGGGCTTCAGGAAGGGGATCAAGCTAGGGTCACCAGGTTTATAAGAAATCACCTTAGCTACTGCCATTGTTAGGCACAGGTGTCAACTTGACAGTTGAGGGTTTGAGCTCTGGGCACATTTGTGGAGAATTAGTAGTTGAGTTAACCCCGGGGTGAACCTGAAGAAGATTGTCCAGTTGGTGGGGCAGAACAACCCCATCATGGGTGGGACTAGGTCCTGGACAGGTGAATAAAATACAGAGAGCTGGTTAAAACTCAGGATCTGCACATGACAGAAAGCATTTGTCTTTCTGAGACTTAGAAGTAGAAGCTGTGACTGGAACAGCTTTACCTGGTGTCTTGATGGAATGTGCTGATACTGTGCTGTGCTTGCTGCTCTCCAATTGAAGGGAGGAAGAGCAAGACAAGAGATGGCATGACCACCAAGCTGGTGGGCTGACTTCCCCTTCAGGTAGTACACTAGAGAGGAATCAGGAAAATGGCCTGTGACTTCTTATCCACTGACCCCTTAAAATGCAAAAGTAATTTATAAGGAAAGAATAAATACAATGTACAAGGTGGTTTAAGCTGAAAACAGAAGAATACTTAGAATTAAAGCCTAGTTTTGTTTATCCTAAAACTTGTTCTGGCTATTTTTTCAGTGCTCATGAAGTGAACACAAATGGCTAAGTAAAAGCAAAACTAAATCTTCATAGATACGTCATGCCATAGAGTTTTCAAAAAACACAATGTGAAGGATGAAAATAGGCTCGGGAGAAATAGTAACTATTCTTTACAATTACAGAGGACCAAGAGAAAGATAAACAGTGTAGGAGGGGTAGGGTGAGCTGGAGGTGGAGCTGCAAGAGTGACTTTAGCTTTCTGCCACAAGAGGGCGCATGTTCCTGTGTCATTTTCCTTTCTGTTTAAATTATGAGCTGACATTTCTCAGATGTGATCTTAACATTTTCTTCCACTAAGAAGACAATATTCAAAGACATCATAGACTTCAGAAATGAACACTTCACCAAGACCCGTGATTATATTGTTCTTACTCATGTTAGGTGAGTGAAATGGCGCACAAATCCACAATCCTTTTGTTCCGTGGTACCATGTTCTCCTCCATTGGAGACTCCGGATGGTGATAAAGGCGCCTTAGACTGAATTCTAATAACTTTTCTTTTTAGGAGGAAGCCATGGAGACTCAGTGACTCAGACCGAAGGCCAGGTGATCCTTTCTGAATGGGCTTCTCTGACTGTGAACTGTTCCTATGAAACCACATGGTACCCTGCTCTCTTCTGGTATGTCCAGTACCCTGGAGAAGGTCCGCAGCTGCTCTTCAGAGCCTCAAAGGCCGGCGAGAAGGGAAGTGGAAAAGGCTTCGAAGCCACGTATGGTAAAGGAACCTCCTCCTTCAACTTGCAGAAAGCCTCAGTCCAAGCATCAGACTCGGCTGTGTACTACTGTGCTCTGGGTGACACAGTGGCAGAAACCACAGGGGGAGCTGAGCACAAACTCTGAGCCCAGGGGCCTGGCTGCTGCAATCAATAGTTTAGGGGACAGGAATTTCTCAAATGTTTTTACTACTCACTACACATCCAACGCACTACTTGTTGTAGCATAGAAAGCATCCAAATTAATACTAAAAACACAGTATAAATACAGGAAATAAACATTGCTCATAAAAATGCTTTTTTTTAATTGTGAAAATGTCAATGATCTGTTAATATTGTCTCCAACTGAAATTTGTCATTTTAAAAGTATAACACCTGGAGATGAGAAATATTCTCTGTGTTTATCTTTCTATGAAATTCTGTCCCCTGACTATTTCCAGTCATTCAAAGAAACACTGCAGTTTAGAGATTTAGCCATGATAGGTAAAGACCACATACCTGATGTCTTCCTGGTAATTCTTGATTTTAAAGGGCCCAGGCATTGGATGTGATCCTGTACTTGGGTGAAATAAAACTGCTTCCTGAACAAATCCACAGTGTGTCCTGCTTCAATGCATAGGCACTCAGGACACTAAGGTCTCATGAAACGCTGATTCTTGACACTACAATTTTGACTGTGGGGAACACATAGTTACACTCTTCTTACTTTTAATTTCCTAACTCTTGCTACTTTTGGACTTCATTTGCAAATTCTAATGTTTATGAATGTGGGTGGATATTGTCTTAGGATTCTAACATTTCAACATTTTTAAATAATAATACTGTAGTTCTAATTTAAGTGTCTTTCTATTGTTATTTTTCTTCAAATAAAAGATATTGAATTTATCACCATGCTGAACTGGATATTTCCTTTGTATTTTTCCAGTGACAAGAAAAACAAGCTCCAAGCCCAAGCAATATTTCACTCTCTGACTTTGAACATAACTTGCAATACCCAGAAATTTTGGAAAGAATCAACAATACAGGAGTCTGAGAGTAGGCATAAATTGATATTTGTTGATTTTGAGATGAATATATCATCTGTGGGGACAAGAATGGAAAGGTTACAGTTGAAAAGCAATATGTTTTTGTGTCACATTGATAATGAATGGAGTGTGATAGTTAGGTACACATGTCAACTTGGCAATTGAAGGGTTGTACTCTGGCACAGTTGTGGGTAATTAGTAGTGGAGTTAAGTCCTGAGCAAGCCTGTGATAGATTGCTTGACTGATGGGAGAGCTCATGGTGGCTGGGAATTTTCCTTGGTCAGGTGGATAAGATGATGGAGCTGATTTGGGAAGTTGGAATTGTTCACACAAGCTGACTGGCAAGTGAGATTCATCCCTCTATCAGCAGTCTTGAAGGTATGGTGTGGTCAGTTCCCTTAGTCTTCAGTGTTGATATGAGCTCTCATACCAAGTTTGACTAAGAAATGTCACCAGAGAATGAATGATAAGCCAGAATGAATATGCTTATTCCCTCTTAAGCTGTTTGAGTGTGAATTTTTTGGCAACATGCAGAGTTAAATGTGACAACTATTTTAACAACATTCTGCCATGCCATTACCATGAAAAATTTCTATTTTGCAGTGTGTTCTTTAAATAACCTGTTTCAGCGTTTTGAAATTTTCATTGTGTATGTCTTCCACTTCCATAGTTAGTTTCATTTTAATTTATTTTGTTATTGACAAACTCGATATTGGGATATATTGGTATGTTTGTACTCTGACTTTATATCCTGCTATTTACTTAAGTGTGTTTATCAGATCTGAATTTCATGATAGCATCTATTATGTAATTTAAATATAGCATCATGTCATATGCAAATGCTGAACATTTGAATTTTTCTTTCCTTATTTGTGTTGTTACTGTTTTACTTTGATTTTTTGACTCATTTACTTATTTGCATGCATATGTGCGCATGCGTGTGTGTGTGTGTGTGTGTGTGTGTGTGTGTGTGTGTGCCTGTTTGTGTGCCTGTTTGTGTCTACATGTATCAGAGGGCACTATGTGTGCATATGTGATCCAAGAGTACCTCTGGGAATCATCATGATTATTTCTACATGTTTTAGTGTGGGACTTCCCAGACTCTGCACTTCTGCACTTCAGAGCTTCTCCCTTCATTTCTATCTGGCGTTTCACACATGTTTCTGGTATACAAACTCAGGTTCTTCGGCTTACAAATCAGAGTTTTAACCCCCAAGCCATCTCTGCAGCCCTTGACTCATTACTGTCATTATGCTTCAATGAATAATTGAAGTTGTTCCACACTTTTGAGTCAAATTATTGTCTCAATAAATTCTCCCCCATATATATATAATATGTTTCTCTTCCATTCTCAATTTCTTTAGTACATTCATCACGAAGGGATTTTAAACTTTATCAAGTGTCATTCTATAAGTATTGAGATGATCATGTGCATTTCTCTTCTTAAGTCTGTTATATTGGTTTTTTGGTTTGAACCAATCTTGCAACTTCAGCATGAAACTACATTACTCATTACATAGGAACTTCTTAATCTTATTTTAAAAAAATGTGTGTGGGTGTGTATGTGGGTGTGTTTTATGTGTCTGTGTATCAGAGGACACTGTGTGTCCTTATGGAGACCTAAAGGTGACTTTGGAAATCATCCTGGATTGCTTCTACCTCCTTCTTGCTTCACTCTGGAATTTCCCAGGCTCTGCTCACCAGAGTCAGAAGTGTAAGCCACCACCTTTTTCTGCACAGCATTTTTATGTGGGATCAGGGATCCAAACTTGGGACCTTCTGCTTGGGAGGCAGAATCTTTAACACTGAGCCACCTCTCTAGCCCATTAATATAATTTTAAATTGGCTTGCTAGTATTTATTAAAAACAATGTGACCTATATTATTCATGGAAATGGGTATACGGTTTTTGTTGTTGAACTTCTTATCTGGTTTGGGCATCAGTGTATATGCACTGCATAGGGTGAGTCTTAGTATTCTTCATCTTTATTTTTTGGAACATTTTGTAAAATATTGATGCTAGATAACCCTTAGAAGATTAGACTCCAGCAATGAATTTTGTCCAGCGCTGGACTTTTAGGATACTACAGATTGTAGGAACAGAAAAGGAAACTGTTGCCCATTTTCTGTCCCTTGGTGTGCATGAATGGCACAAAATCTTACCAAGTGTTGGCAGTATCAAGGCTGTGATAATCATCACTCCTCAATTAGAGTGCATTTCAAGACAAAACAGAAGAGCTATTTGTAATGTAAATACAGTTCTTAATTGGTCTGACATATGTTGAATTTGAATTTGAGTTCATGATAATGGAGATTGTCTGTGGAGGGCTTGCTATAATGATTTGGGCTCTTCAATAGAGGGCTTGGGCCAGAGAGAGTTTCCTGAAAGTAGAAGCAGGCTGCTCTTCAGTCCAAAATGAAAAGCAAATGAATTCTGTCAACCATGTGATCTTGGAAAAGGCTCACATTGGAATGTAACCTTAACTGACTCTCTGCAGTCTTGTGAGACAGAGCTTATGCACACTATGCTGCTGCCATGAGAAACTGTGAGACAATAAATGGATGTTTTTATAAATCCCTCAGTATGTTACAAATTGTTTCATGACAATGAGAAACTATTACAGACTTATGTGATTACTGAGCATTAATAATCCTTAGGATTTTTACAACCTTGAATTGCAAGGAAATTTTAGGAATATTGACTTATATAGTGTGTGTTTTGATAGTCATTTCTACCAATTTGACTATAGTCCTAAGCTTTATTCAGCATCATCAAAATTAGTGATGCATTTGGTTGGAGAGCTGGCTCAGGGGTTAAGATTCTTTCTCACAAGTAGAAAGTATTGAGTTCAGATCCCAGGTCCCACATAAAAAATGTGAAACAGAAAACTGGAAGGGACCTATACTTCTGGCATTGGAGGGCAGAGCCTGGAAAATCTCACAGCAGAGCAAGAAGGAGATAGGATGATTCCCAGAGTTACCATTAGTCCTCCACAGAGACACACAGTGCCCTTACAAACATACATACACACAAACACACAAACACACACACAAAATAAATAAATAAATATGTAAATAAATAAATAAACTATCAAAAATAACCATGAATGAATCATTCTATTACATTAGCTTGTTGTGTTATTCTGGTATTTCCACAGGTGAAATTACAATCATCTTGTCATATGAATAACCAACTAAGGATTGTGAAGTCTAAAAGTTGGGGGACATAAAGGAATTATAGAAGTTTGTCAAGGAGCAAGTAGCAGAAACTTTGATCTTTTTTTGAATACTGTGACATTTTGGATGCTTTACTTATAAAATTTTTAGGCTGCTGTAGTGTTTTCACCCTGTATGTTTTGTTCCTGTTTTTCAGTTCATGATTTCATCTCCTTCTTTAAAAAAATCCAAGTATTGTATGAAAGAAACCCTCAGCACATCATCATGAAGCTCTGCCCTTCAACCTTGGAAGAGCAGGAAAGAGGGTGGGCCATGATCAAACAGATTTCAGGTGATGGCTTCGGGCAGTAGGATTCTTACAGGGAAGGGATTAAAGAGATATAAAACAGAGTTCCTACATTAGTGGGAAGCCCAAGAAGGGGCCCCAAGATATGTCATAGAGTCCTGAACCTGTAGAAGACTCAGAGGAAACTTTGGGGCCCATATAAGCTGAAGTTCTGGAGAATGGGAGGGAGAAACTGGGAAACACCGAGAGAGGGAAAAGAGGGAGGATGGGGGAAGGGAGAGAGAGAGGTGAGGGAGATAGTGTGGGATGGGGTATTAGAAAGGAAGAAAAAGGGAGGAGTAAGGGATAATGAGGAAACAAGGTACATTACTACTGAGCTTGTATAATTAGGTAAAAAATAAAATTTTTAAAAGATACTTTTTTCTTGCAATAAATTACAATTTTATTTCAACACATTTATTTTACATGTAACCATTTCCTATTTTTAGTAATTGGTTCTTATCTTTTAGTCAACAATTGTAAAGTCTTATGAAAGAGAAATAATTTGTGGATGTTTCAATAGAGATAAATTTAGTTTTTGTTTGGATTCAGATGGTAATAATATTCCTTCACTGATCAGCATGTGGATAAAGGAAATGGGAAATGAGGCACACTGTCCTGTGTGTTGATGTTATCTTCAGAAAGTGTAGATCAGAGGAGGTATGAGAGAGCTGCAGGTGCTCACTGCTGGTGCTGTGAAGAACACAGAGGAAATCATGTGAGGACCTTGAAGGAGACACTAATTGATTGCTACTGGGCAGTCAGGAGTGAACTGGAGAAATGGAATTGGAAGAGTCAGAAAAAAAGGCCTGGGAATAAAGCTCAATAGCAGTTCTTGGCATGCCACACAGATAGGTCTGGTTGAGAAAGAGAGAGAGAGAGAGAGAGAGAGAGAGAGAAGAAGAAGGAGGAGGAGGAGAGGAGGAGGAGGAGAAGGAGAAAAGCCATTGGTAAAGTCATTGCTTGTCCCCAAATTTCCATAGAGAATGTTGGCAGATTTTGGCTTTAATTTGGAACACTCATTATGTGGGATCAGTGCATAAAGATCTTTCCCCTTTCTACTGAACACTGCTTTTATATACTCATTGAGAATCCTCACTGAGGCACCTCAAGCCTCAGGATGCACAGACAGGCCACGGTGATCAGGAAGCAGCACTCTGCTTCCCAGGAGATTTCCAACAAATAAACCCTGAGGATTGGGACACAGTGTACCCACTGTGGCTCACACTAAAGGATGCTCCAGGGATGGGGGGAGGAGAGGGGTAATCAGAGAAAGGGAGAGAGGGGGGGAAAGGAAGGGGAAAATGGGGGGAGGGAGCAAGGGGGTCGAGAGAGGGGTGGAGGGAGGGAGGGGACGAGGTACCCATTAAGTTTGTATGAGTGGAAAAAAATAATTAATTAATAAAAAAGAAATCTTTGTTGGGCTCTTGAAAGGACCACAAGGAACAGACACAGTTTCAACCCACCTGCTTTGCCATTTAAGATTCTGTGTCACCATTAAAAACACATGCTGTGTCACAACCCTTACTGAAGTTGCTGAGGAGACTTTCCTTCAGCTTGTTCTTCAGGAAAAACTATCTCCTCTTTAGGCTGCAGTGCCCTCTGGAGGTCAAATCCACAAATAAGAAGTTCTCTGCAAGGATTAATGGGGGACATGCAATATTTCAGTATACACATTTACTGTATAATATGCACTGCTTTCGTTTTTTTTTTAAATCTACAGGCCACTGCTGTTACCTGTGATTGTCTACAGTGATATGCCACAGAGGTTCTAGCTCTAATGCTGACTGTAGCTTAGTACTCATGGATCATTGCTCACCATTCCTCCCCTAATACAGGATAACTTTTTATAACTTGTGCCACAAATCTTGATTATTTCACAAGTGTCCCATTTACCTATTTTATACATTCTAAGAATAATACTTAAATCTATGCCATATAACATTTATGTTCTTGTGGCTTTCTGTGACTGGACAGTCTTTCACTTAAATTAGTTCACAAGGCAGTAAGATTCTTTAGTCATAACATGTGCGTATTTCTAGAATAAATACTCAGCAGTTCTTTATCTCTGCTCCCCAGACTCGTGTCCTCCTTAGGAGGACCCTCCTTAGAGAAACCTCACAGGTTCCTCTCACTCACAACCCCAGGCAATCAGAAAACTTTCCCTTGCCTTCCTTGGTGCTCCACGCTCACTCAGACAGGCCCGGGCTGGGAAAGAGGTGTAGGCACAGAAAGCTGTGAGGCTGAGCAGCACCTCTGTTCTGGCAGGGTGTGTGGGTGGAGCTCACTGCAGACACAGGGACAACCTCAGAGGCGTCCCTATACCCAGGCCCAGGGTTTAGGGGCACACTTCTCTCTCATACAGCAGAGAAGCAGCATGCAGAATCTGGGTGCCCTTCTGGGGCTTTTGTGCATCCAGCTTTACTGTAAGTTGGGTCATCCCAAATTCAGGGCACATGAAAGGATTTGCAACTGCAGCACGTAGAAGGGAGGGAGAAAGAGAGCTCAGGAGTCTTGCAAACTTGGAGCCTTTTCCAAGTGTCCAGGGTTTCAGGGCTTTGTAATGCTACAGGACATCATCTGTGACTATTTCTGCTTCTCATCAGGTGTGAAAGGCCAAAAGGTGGTGCAGAGACCTGAAGCCTTGATTCTCAGGGAAGGGGACAATGCCACGCTGCAGTGCAACTTTTCTAGCACTTTCACCAATTTACAGTGGTTTCATCAATATCATGGGGGCCGCCTGGTCAGCCTGTTTAACAATCCTTCAGGAACCAAGCAGAAGGGAAGACTGACATCCACCACCATCACTGTGGAGCGCCGCGGCTTGCTGTACATTTCCTTTTCACAAACCACAGACAGAGGCACTTATTTCTGTGCTGGGGATCCACAGTGCTCCCCAGACACCTGCAGCCCATACAGAAACTGGGTGCCTATGGCCCCTCCAGTGTCAGAAGACAGCACCAGGCCATCACAGCAACACTCATATTTTAATTTATGTATATGCCAGAGTTTTCTCCTCAGTTCATGGTTTTTCTACACTTCTCACTATGTGCTTCCTCTTGAAGCAGAAGTTTTCAACTTGGAAATAGCAGAGAACCTTCAAAGAGTGAATCAAAATAAATATTTAAATATATGCCTGCTGATTTCTAAAAGGACAAGGACCAAAAGCATTGAAATGCAAAGCCACCCTGATAAAATTACTGGGGACAGTATTGGAGCTTAGTCAATTCCCCCTCACCACAGCCTGAATGGCACACAAATGTACCCCATACTATCAGCTCAGTACAAAAAATAATACAATCAATGTGTTAATTGCAATGTGTTAATAAGAAAATGTGAGAGAAAAACATAAAATATATTTTCCTCTCATCTTAGTTGTTGCAATTACTCTTTCTGTTGCAATGAAGCAAGATTCAAATTCAACTTAAGGGAAGAAAAGGTATTAATTTGCTATTATTCCAGAAGCACAATACGGTCCATTATGGTGGGGAAAGCATGGCAGTCTGCAGAAGCTGGATGGGACTTATGTCATGTCCATCACACAGGCTGAGAGCAGACCAGAAGAGCAGACTGCTAGAAGACAAAGTTCAGTACAAACAACCTCAAGGACTGGCCCTTGCATTCTCCTGCAAGACTTCCCAAAGGTGCCATTACCTTCCCAAACTTAAATACCAGCTAAGAATGCAAACACATGAGCTTATGGGAGACAACTCACATTCAAGTCATGACATACATGCTATTCACATTTATAAAGTTTCTTTGAACAAAGGCCTGTTCAGTCATAAAAATGTTCTTTGCATACATGAAAAGAATATCTTCCCTGAATAAGTGACCCTAAGTGGGACATCTGAATCCAAGCCATCTTCCCACCACAGCTCAGATAACATCATGGAAAAAAGGATGAGAAGAATGTAAGCACAACAGGGAAGAGAGGATTGCTGTCAATGTACTCTGGACACGAAGAATGGGTTGCACTCCTGCACTTATTGCATCTATTTTTATCTATAAAAGATCTGTGCAAGAATGAATTCATCAACATTTTATCATAGATGGGGAAGATCTCATGAGACCCACCTCTCTTAGAGGAAATATTGATGATCAATGTATCTGTGTGAAGGAGATCACTGATGAAGTAAATAACCAGACACATGCTAATATGAATCACTGTTATTAAATTCAGTAGGTTATGCACATACAAATAGACATATAAATAAGATGGAAACTAATTAAGAAGAAGATTGTCAGTTAGAGAAGGAAAGGGGGGAAAAGCACGACAATATAGGGGAGAAAATGATGAAAATTCATTGCCTGCACATAAAAAACTGTCAAAGAATAGAAAATAACTAAAAATTATGTAATGATTAAAAATAAAATTGACAGATAGTTGCTCTGCAGTGAGTGATCTTTCAGATCTATCTTAATTAAAATTAAGAAATTGGTAAAGCAAACAAACAAAAAAGACCATGTCCTCTATCAGGTGGATGAATTTGAGTTCTCCTTGCTTATAAAAGGGCTTTTAATGACTATTTTCTTTATTATATTAGGTCCAATTGTCCTATTTGCTATTATGGGTAAGTATGATGTGTAATATTGGTTTTCATATAGCCTACAATCTAGCTGCTATATCTATGAGGAACTGACTTGACCTGTTTAAATGAAGAGACAAGACCCACCCTGCACGTGTGTGGCACCTTCCAGTGGCAGCACTAATAAAAGAATCCAGAGAGAGAAGGCTTTGATATTTGCCTGTTTCCCGTCACAATGTGCTCATGAGGTCACCTATCCTGTCTGCATCTTGCCTTGTTCATCTGCTCTGTTGCTCTGCCACCACTGATGCTCCATTCTTTACTGACAGCAGAGCCTGGCTTTGATCCTCTGACATGGACTGAAGACCAGTGGCTGTGCAGGAATCTCCAGGCTTGCAGTTCCAGGTTGAACTACTGAGACATTCTGCCTCATGGACTGGGCACACACCAGGTTCTCAGCCTTTCCAGTGTATAGATGGGTATTGTTGAGAATACAAAGTGCATCATGTAAGAGATTCTAATAAATTCCCTTATAACATATAGAACACTTATTCTATTTGTTCTACTCTTATTTGTTCTCTGGCTTTTTTTGTTATCTGGTCTATTTGTTCTCTAGAGAACTCTAATACAATAAGATAAAAACTCTCTATTTTCATTGTTAAATTATTTGTTTCTACCTGCAATTTTTCCAGCTTTGTTTTAAGTGTTTTTGGGGATGACTAATAAGTTTATATGTATTTACAACTGTTATATTTATTCATGTTATATTTATTCTTTGACCATTATTAGTTATCATTGTTTTGAGCTTTTGCTTGTAATTGCATGTAACTCATTCCAATGGGATCATTACTCTTGGATAAGAATATTATGAGAAGGTAGGTTATCTTGATTATTTTGTTACAAGTCACTTGTGCATCAGGGCTTAGGTCTTTGATTATTTCTTTCTTTCTTTTTTTCTTTCTTTCTTTCTTTATTTATTTATTATTTATTTATTTATCAACCTGATAGCTCTATGACAACTCTAACATATTCCCCAAAGCACTTAATGGTATTCAAAGATGTCACACTTCCTTAGAACCTTAAGTAGTAGTGAGCTCATTTTTTTTCTGGTGAGATTGAAGCCTCTTATTTGAACCCTCAAATATATGACTTGCTAAATTATTAAAGCCTTCACCTAAACATTTTTATGCTGTGATTTGAATGTAAATGGATCATGTGTTTGTATATTGGTTCTTACTTGCGGTACTGTTTGGAGATATTATGCATTATATCACTGGGGATAATCTTTGCAATTTGAAAACACACTGACCCTAGCTTCACTGTAAAAAAGTTAGGTCTCAAACCATCCCTGTGAGCATGAATGGGAGCAGGAGAATTGATCCAGGCTGGGTTGAACAGGACAAGTATATCAAGATACAAACTGAGATTATTCATATTAAGTACTGGTATTTATTCCAAAATCATCTAAAATCAAAAACAACACAGTAACAAAAAGATTTCTTGTTTACAGAATAATTAAGCACACACTATGAGAACAGGTTGTACATTGTGACACTACAAGAAAAATAGAAATGTCACATAATGAATTTATTGAGCACACATATTGTTTCCAAATACAGTTAATTATAAATTGTGGTCAGGGTCTGCAGTCCTGTAGCAGTCTTGCTGTTCTTTAGATCTGCAGGTAATATACCTCAGTGGTCTTAAGACAAAAAAGGGAGAAACATGCAGGAAAATACCTTGGCCCAGAAACAGTCCTGAGCCAGGGCATGTGGTTACCTGAGCCCATTACTGAGCAAGAGTAAACAAAAGGCATCAATCATCACTCACAGGATGAAGTCATGCCTGAAATTGCCTACCTCAGACAGCATCATCTCATCCAGCTTAAAGACAGCAGGTCCTAGACTTTGGCATCTCCAACAGCTCTCTGTGTGTCTCTGTCTCTCTCTGTCTCTCTCTCTCCCCTCCCTATTGTTTTCTATTTCTTCTCCCTCTCTCTCTTCCTTTCTCTCTAACTCCTGACATCAAGTTCAAGGTGGATTAGATTCCTGTTTCTATAACCATGTGTTTCTCGTCATGGTAGGTTCTATGATTCTATTCCTTCTGGAACCATAAGACAAAATGAAAAAACCTTTAGATCTTCACTTCTTGGGTCACAACACCTTTTAGCAGCAACTAATGAGTAACTAGAGCACTCAGCACCTTAACCTCGAACATATCCTGACTTCCCAGCCTTTGAATCCTAACATTAATGTTGTGACCCTTAGGGAGAATATGGGACTGGGATGAATTGTGCGTGAGAAAGGGATGTTCCTTTACCACTGTGCTCCACAATTTTGTTCTCTAGCTGAGAACTTGAGAAAGAAGCCAGGATGAATTTGACTTGGCATTGCATGCTCCCTTTTCCCTACAGGGACTTGTGCCCTTGTGACTTCCCTGCCATAATGGGATGAAGCTTAGAACTGTGAACCAGTTGAATACTTTGTCTTAAGTTGTTAGAGGCAGGTATTTTGTTGCAGTATAGTGTGAAGAAACTAAGGCAGTGATTGGAGTAGAGAGTGGAGTTAGATAGATTTACTGTGTTGTTTAAGCCTTTGGGAGGTATGTGGAAGAATTTTGAACTTCAGTCACAAAAATTGTCAAATGCTTGAAATAAAGATTGATGGAACATTCTGGCAGATCCTTGGAAATCAGAAACACTCCAAGACATATGGAATGGTGTAAATCTGATTTATGTGGTATTGGAGGTGGATTTCAGTTTCTGGCTTATCCCCAGAATACATTGTAAAGTATCATCTCTTCTCAACCTGCGGATTCCACCATGGCTTCATAAACACCATCAGCCACCTCTTATAACTATTTACTGATGCTGTTCTTTTTCTTCTCTCCTCCTCTCCTCTGAAAAATGCCCACCCAAGTCACCAATGATTTTCCCACATTTTCCCACATGCAATGCATTCTCCACCATGAAGCACAAATGGAGAAGAATGTTTGTTAACAAATAAACAGATGAATAAGAGAAAGAACTGCAGAGGAGTCAAATACAGCTGGTTCTCAGACATTCCCCCTCCTTACAGCAGTGCCGTGATCAAATGCTTAGGCTATTTGGGAATTCTGGGTCTCTTCACAGATGCTTATGGAAGGTCATAGATAAAATTATTTACTTAAATGTTATTATTAAGTTATTACTGTAACTCTAAATTTAATATTTCCATCATTGGTCAGAAGTACATGTCATGTCAGGGAGATAGGAGAAAAGAGAAAGTAAAAATTGGGTCATGATGGCTAATAGAATGATATGATGGAGAAATATTTTTCCTTAGTAGGTTTACCAACTATTCCTCTTTCTTGAAGACAACTCTTCTGGCTACTCAGCCTCAACTGCAAATGATCATAGGAATACACCTCCTAGTAAACTATGACAAATACCAATGTCATAGAACTGCCTCACATACACAAAACTTGTTGCATGTGCAACAGGGTATCTATCAGACAAAATTCCCATAGAAAAGTCACTCCTGTATTGCTAGAACCTCAGCAATCAGCATCAGCGATTAGGGAGAGGTAAAATGATGCCCATCTAGAGACAGATAATCTCAGACTATCTTAGCTACTTAAATATCCAGTTTATTGCCTACCTTCCACATGTTACATCACATCTCTATGACAGGAGTTCCTGTGCCAAGAGTCCAGGAAGTGTCTTCAGACAATGTCATCCAGTGATTCAGTGAAAGAGTTGAATTTCTTTTCAGAAGATACCCTCACCAATAGGTACATATGATCAGTTGGAATAATCTGAGACACCTCCTGTTCTGAGCCATAGTTATTCTAGACTAGTTCTTATTACACTAAATGTATTTATGAGAGCGCACTTACTCCAGAGTAAAATTACCCCCATGAATGCCAATGCTCACCTTGACTAAACTTTCTTCAGCCTATCAAAATCATAAATACCCTAAACATCATCTATTCCTTCAATGTTACAACTGTTGCAATACCTCACAGTCTACAATATCAACAATTAAACTGCTTTTTTCTAAAATCTCACTTGTCCCCCTTGGCTGTGTGCCTGCACTTGAAGCTGTGGCAACATAAAACCAGCACAGGCTCAAGATGGTCTTTGGGAAACATCATCTTATAGAAAACATACAGAAGATTGTGTGTGTCTTTCTAGTCTTCCTCCTATCAGCAGTTACTGACTCATAAAGTAAGTCTTAGGACAGTGCTTAAAATTGCATTCTTACTAAAAAAAAAAAAAAAAGCACAAGTGGAGGTTTATTCCTCCCTACTAGACTATTATGTACTTGTTGAATAGTTAATAAATTTCCATTATATATATTAAAGAAAGGGGCTCTAATTCATAGACCTACTTAAAAAATAGAAAAACAGACCTTTCACCACACGCCCAGATGCACACAGTCCAGCCAGGACACACTTTGTCCTAGGTAAACACCCCCTGCTTACACCCAAGCCCCAGGTAACCTACTAATCCCAGCTTCTCCCACCAGCTAGTCAGAGCAGGCGCTGTTCCTGGCTGGGGAGGACCTTTGGGCCACTTCCCAGCTCCCCAGGTTAATTGCCCCAACCACCGGCACCTCTCCCCTTTCCCCACCATCCTGGACAGACAGGTGCAGTCCAGCGAGGACACACTGCTCCACAGGTAAGCAGCCCCTACTCACCCTCAAGCTCCAGGTAACCCACTATTCCCAGCTCCTCCCATAAGCCAGTCAGAGCAGGCACTGCTCCAGGCCAAAAAAACTCAGTTCAGTCAAAAACACAAAGAAATTTTTTTTATTTATTATTTATTCAATTGTGTGTGTGTGTATGTGCAGTGTGGAAAAAAATTAAAAAAAAACATACACAGAAATTGAAAGAAGGTCTTAAGAGATAAAACAACAATGCCCAAGTCAAAATGCAAATCCATGAGAAACAAAACCCAAGAAAAAAAATTTCCCACTGAAGGAATTAACCCTATAATGATAAACTCCAACCAGAACAAATTCACGGAAAATAGCCAAAAAGTCTGACCCAAGAAAATGACTTTCAAAACATGATCATTACCATAATCAATACCTTGAAAGAGGAAACCTGGGAGAAGTTAAATAACCGCATCAACCACTTTGAAGAGGAACACAAACAGACACTTGGAGGAGTTCAGGAAAACAGTTCAAGAAACAAAAATAAGCATAGAGCAGTTAAAACAGTCTCAGGCAGAGTTTAAAACTGAACTAAAAGACAAGTTATCTTCAACCCTGAACTCAACAGAGAGTCTTATCGGCAGAACTAACTAAGCAGAAAATAGAATTTCAGACCTTGAAGACAAAGTGTGAGTATTAACCAGTTCAGTGGAAGAGGTTGTTAAAACCAAAAAGATACTTGAGAGAAATATTCAAGAGTTATGGGACACCCTGAAGAGCCTAACATACGTATTCATGGAATACCAGAGCAAAAATCCCAAAATACCACACCTGAGGATATTTTTCAAACTATTATCAAGGAAAACTTTCTTCATCTAAAAAAAGAGAGGTCCATTCATATACAAGAGGCATTCCACACCCCAAACAGATATGACCAAAATAGGAACTAGCCATGGCAAATAATAGTTAAAACACTCCACATTCAAGATAAAGAAATAGTGCTGAGAGCTTCAAAGGAAAAAAAAAGTCACTTTTAAAGGTAAACCTATTAAAATAACAAATAACTTCTCAATGGAAACAGTAAAAACAAGAAGAGCTTGGTGAGACATACTTCAAGTATTGAATGAGCAAAAATGTCAACTCAAGCTGATGTACCCCACAAAACTATCTGTCATGATTGAGGGAAAAAGAAAAATTTTCCAACACAAAGACAACTTGAAGGCCACCAAACCAGGCCTTCAAAAAATGCTAGAAATGATACTCAAACTTGAAGAAAAAAAATGAGCATATTGAGGAGGAAAGAAGGGAAGTATAATACCGCCAAAATCTAAATATCAAACAATACATTTACAAAAGCCACTAAACATAAAAGTACACAAGTACAATTCACCAGGAAGACTTCACAATACTGAACATATATGCACCCAATACATGCCCCCCACATTCATTAAGCAAATTGTACAATGTCTAAAGCGAGAAATCAACCCCAAAATGACAATTCTTTGGGATTTCAACACCGCCCTCTCAACATAAGATAGATCAACAGGTCAAAAACTCAACAGAGACACTTTGGAACTTAATCAAACCCTTACTGAAATATACCTTACAGATCTCTATTGAACTTTTCATCCATGCACCAAAGAATACGCATTTTTCTCAGCAGCACACGAAACTTTCTCCAAAATAGATCACGTATTGGTCCACAAAACAAATCTCTACATATACAGGAAAGTCAATACAACCAATACTCAACAGATGGGATCTTGTGAAATTAAAGAACTTCTGTTCAGACAAAGAGATATTAACTGAAGCACAAAGGCAACCCACAGAATGGGAGAAAATCTTTACTAACCACATATCTGATAGAGCTCTATTATCCAGAGTGCACAAAGAACTTAGAAAACTAAACACCAAGGAAAAAAATGGCCCAATCAAAAAATGGGCCTTGGAACTTAAAAGAAACATTACCAGGGAAGAAATTGAAGTGTCTAACAAATATCTTAAAAAATGCTCCACATCCTTAGCCATCAGGGAAATGCAAATCAAAACCTCCCTGAGATATCATCTTACCCCGGTCAGGATGGCAAAAATCCACAATACAAACAACACGAAATACTGGAGAGGATGTGGTGAGAAGGGAGCTCTCCTACTTTGCTGGTGCGAATGCATGCTTAAACAACCACTCTGGCGAGCCATCTGGCAATTCTTAAAAAAGTTAAAGATTGAAATGCCATATGATCCTGCTATTCCACTTTTGGGAATAATCCCCTATACAGCAAAAATTCACCTCAATAGCACAAGCATGACCATGTTCATAGCAGTACTGTTTACAGTAGCAAAGTCATGGAATCAACCCAAATGTCCAACAGTTGATGAATGGATAAGGAAATTGTGGTACATTTATACAATGGAATATTACTCAGCCATCAAAAATGATGAATTAATGAGATTTGCCCAGAAATGGATGGAATTAGAAAAAAATATTTTGAGTGAAGTATCCCAGACACAGAAAATTAAGCACCTTATGTACTTCCTAATAGGTGGATCCTAGTACCAAACCCATTTTGTGGCACACTCAAAGATAAATCTCTATAATACCTACAGTAATTGCAAAGATTATAACCAGGGAGGGAAGGGGAAGGAGGTCCCGACGAAACAAGGAGAAAGGGGATCATGCTACAGCAGAGAAAATAAGCCACCATCAAGGACTGCAATAAGTAATGAGACATCTGGTTAAGCTCACAGACTTTCCTTCCTGGTCACCTGTATCTGATGGGGTATGATCTCATTAGAAAGGGAGGGCATAGAGTCTGGCAAATAGAAGGTAATCATTCTGCAAATCGGAGACTGACCCCCCCTTTCACAGCTGTTTCCTACTCTTATTCCATCTACCTTTGAATCTACTATTATGACAAGACTCCATTTTAATAGCCTTTTATCTCTGGCCAGGGGTGACATACAATACCTATCAGGATGGAGCCAAGAATGGTGCAAGAGCAGCAAAACTGAAAAAAAAATCAACAAACCATAATTCAGAAAATCAGAGTCTCTATATCACCCACCTCGAACCAGACCAACCTAATATCTCCCCATACTAAAGCTCAGGGAAATTTGTGGAAGAAGGGGAGGTAAGATTGTAAGAGCCTAAAGATAGGGAGGAGTAATGATATGCAAGATACTCCATACAAGTTAGAGCCTACATAATCATAATAGGACTTTGCATGACCTGTGCAATGACCAACATATCATTGAACCCACAGTCTAGCATGGATCACAGGTACTATGATCCTTAGAGGCAAGGGATTAACAGCCACAATAGTGTTCCTATACTAAAGGGGGACACAAAAAAAGAGCTCTAGGCAATGCCACTGAGTCCTTACACCCCATCAGAGAAGAGGACCCAGAGGGAAGTTTGACCTGCACACTAAAGAATGATCCAGAATGGGAGGGGGAGAGAGGGCACTGGGAGAAAGGGAGGAAGCGGGGATGGAAGCGGAAAATGCAGGAGGGAGCAAGAGGGTACAGGGAGGGGTGGGGGGAAGGAGGGGAATGGGGTACTTATCAACTTTGTATGAGTGGAGAAATAAAAAAAAATTTAAGTAGGGGATAGAGTCCTGCAATTTATGAAGGAAAAAATCATAATGCAACATCTTTTTTCCCATAAAGATTTAAAAACTTATAGATGAATGCTGGTGAGATATTCCAGTGGACAAGGTACCTGTTTGGAAACCTGGCAACTTGAATGGATAGATCCTTAGAAGCTCATATGGTTGGAAGAGAGAAATGACTTCTGAAAGTTGTTCTCTGATCCTGGCATGTGAGGTGACTTTCAATACCAATCAGGATGGAGCCAAGGGTGGTGCAGGGACAGCAAAACTGAAAACAACAACAAACCATAATTCAGAACACCAAAGACTTTACATTAATCACCTGGAACCAGACCAGCCAAATCTCTCCCCATCCTCAGGGAAACTTGCAGAAGAGAGGGCAGCGAGATTATAAGAGCCTAAAGATGGGAAGGTCCAACAATATGCAAGATACTCCACACAAGTTAAGGCCATAGTAGCCATAATTGGATTTTGCATGACCCGCACAATGACTGACATGTCAACAACCCCAGAAGTCTAGCATGGATCTCAGGCAGTAGGATCCTTAGAGATAAGGGATTAACAGTCACAATAGTGTTCCCATACTAAAGGGGAGCCAACGAAAGGGCTCTGAGCAATGCCACTGAGTCCTTACACCTCACTAGAGTGGAGGACGCAGAGGGAAGATTGGCATTCACACAAAAGTATACTCTAGGGAATGGGAAAGGGGGAAGGGGGAGGCACTAGGAGAAGGGGAGGGAGGAGGGTGAAAGTAAGGGGAAAAGGGGGGAGGAGGGTGCAAGGAGGACTGGGGAAGGGTGGAAGGAGGGAACTGGAGTATCTATGGAGCTTGTATGATTGGGGAAAAATAAATAAATATAAATTTAAAAAATTGGAAAAACAAAAGAAAAACATTGTCTTCTAATTTCTGCCAATCTATTTTCCTGCCACGACCTGCAAAGCTACATTATGGTTCTACTGAGATTAACTCAGCCATCCATGAACAATCCACTAACAACTCTCTTAACTCTGATTCCTTCCCCACAACACCTTCATGATCTTTTTAATTAATTAATTAATTAATTAATTTCTGCTCATACAAACTTAATAGGTACACCGGTCCCCTCCCTCCCTCCACCCCTCACTGGACCCCCTAGCTCTTTCCCCCTTTTCCCCTTCCTTTCCCCACCTCTCTCTCTATCTCCCAGTGCCTCCTCCGCCCCATCTCTTTAATGTGTATGTCAAATTTTCCTCTGGGCCCTCCTCTCTGATGAGGTGTAAGGACTCAGTGGTATTTCCTAGAACTTTTTCTTGTATTCTCCATAAGTATAGGAACACTATTGTGGCTGTTAATCAGTAGCTTCTAAGGTTCTTCACACTTAAACCATTCAAAAGATACTTCATGATCTTTTGAATGGTTTAAGTGTGAACAATATCCTCCAGGGAACTCATAAGGAATCTTGAGCTTTATGATGGTGAATATTTTATCATTAATTCTTGTTGATCCCTGTTCTCAGTAACATAGTTCATTTCTGCCAGGATTCAACAAATTAGCTTCAAATGATTTCACAGATTGATAATGTTCTACTGATGTGTGCATACAGACAACAGTCTCTGATTCACAGACCCCTGACTTATCACCTGCCATGCCATGGGGACAGGAGCTAACTCACAAAGATCCAATTCATCAGGAAGAAGCCTAGATACCCATCAATTCACAGGCTCCTCCCCTTCTCCTTTCTTTAAAATCATTCTTTTGTTTCTTTTCTATGCAAACAAAAAGGCTAGAAATGTTAGATCCCAGACCATCTAGGTACTGTTGTGAAAAGCCTCAGAGACTCAGCCAGTACTCCTGCAGCTTCTCTTCCCCCATGGGCGCTGTGAGGAGCTGGTAGACACATAGGTTGCCCAGAGGACTCCAACAGATCCAGGAGGCTTCGTTCACAGTTCTCACAAAGAGCAAAACTCTTTCTCCTCCCCTGATACCCAAGAACCAAGGCAACTTGACTGCAGTCACATCTTAGCCAGCCACATCCTAATGAAGTGTATCATATCAAACCAGCTTGCTTCCTTAAGATGCAAAGAACCACTCCTCTCAGTTGGGAACAATTAAGATTAGAGACAATGCTTCATCCTCTCTTGCTACATATCCTGTGTAAACTCTCTGTAGTGCTAATAAAGCTCACAATTGAAGGAGATTTTTTTTTCTTTGCACAATTTCTTTTTTTTTTCCTTATTTAGATTTTTATTTTTTATTTTTTTTATTAAAAATTTAATTATACATTTTAAAATTTTTTACCAGTTCCCTCCCTCCCCCCTCCTCCCCCTCCCCTTCCCCCAGTGCCTCCCCCCCAATTCCCAGAGAGTCCTTTATTGTGTACGCCTAACTCTCCACTGGGTCCTCCTCTCCGATGACATATAAGGACCCAGTGGCATTTCCATAAGCCTTTCTCTTGTTCCCCTTAAGCATAAGATCACTACTAAGATTTTTCTTACCATCTTGCTCTCAAACCAACTCTTTCCTTTCCCTTCTCAAAAGTAATACTGTTAAATGACTCCTTTTCTCCACAACTGCTTCTTGAGACTTCCTTTACACTCAGCCTGTGGGCAGAATATAGTTATTACCTGATGCAAGGATTTCAGGATATCTTTTTTTCTTAAATAATACCTTTTTATTTTCTCAAGAAAAGACTAATTCCTAGTTATTTCCCTTAATGCAAATACACATAGAATCATCATGAAGCATTCTTATGAAATGAGAATGGTTCTCAACAATGAGCCATAATATTTTTTTTATTTATTTTTTCCACGCATACAAACTTGATAGGTACCCCATTCCCCTCCCTCCCTCCTCCCCTCCCTGGATCTCCTTGCTTCTTCCCCCCTTTTTCCCTTCCTTTCCCCCCTCCCTTTATCCCAGGGCCCTCTCCCCCCTCCTCCTCCCCATTCCTGGAGAATTGTTTAGTATGTATGTCGAACTTCCCTCTGGGTGCTCCTCTCTGATGAGGTGTAAGGACTCAGTAGCATTTCCAGAGCTCTTTCTTGGATAGCTTATCTTTTTTTATTTTTTTAACATTTTTTATTATTATTTCCGCTCATACAAACTTAATAGGTACACCGGTTGTTCCCTCCCTTCCTCCTCCTCCCCCAACCCCCCTGCTCCCCCTCCCCTCACCCCTCCCTCCCCACCCCCAGTGCCTCCCTCCCCCCAATCCCCAGAGAATCCTTTAATGTGCATGCCAGACTCTTCTCTGGGCCCTCCTCTCTGATGACATACAAGGACCCAGTGACATTTCCCTGAACCATTTCCTGTGTTCCCCTTAAGCATAGGAACACTACTATGGCTGTATACCCTGCGCAATGTCCCACACACTATTGACCCCACAAAGTCTAGCATTTGCTAAAGGCACCAAGATCCTTGGAGGCAAGGATAGCTTATCTTTTAACAATAGACCCTTACATTCTTAGGATGGTTCCTGACATAGGGATTTCTTTCCACTACTGGCATGGCATAGTGTCTTTCCACTACTGTCCTGTCTGCTTGGAGAGTCACTGTCTCACTAATACCAGCAAACTTGATTTGAGGATTGTGAAAACTATTGGCTTGTCCTAAGAGCAAGACAATCGACTTCTCCTCCGCCTGACTTAATATTTGCAAGCTGCTTCTACCTCCCCTCTGCCTACCAGGAACTGCATGGCTTAGAATGTGTGATGCTCACTTCTCTGGATTGTGGGCCCTCTTTTATCCTGTCTCTATCTCTCAGATACACTTCTACTTACTTACTTCATGGATTCCCAAAGTTTTCCTTTACTTTTCTCTTTGGAATAAAGTCTTTTTGACTTTTCTTCATTGGTTCATATAAAGACAACCTCTCATCTCTCTTCTTACCCATTAATCTTCAGTCCAGAATTTCTACAAGAAACATATGCTGTGAATTTTAGTAAGGTTTCATTGAATTTATAGTGCTTTGCAGTTTTCCTGCATTGTTGCTGATAAAGTCATGACAAAACAGCTTTAGGGAACAAAAGGTTTATTCTCTCTTAACAATAGTCCAATTATAACAACAAAACTATATAATGGCTGAAAGAGGGATGATCCTTTCTTGTCATACCAACATATCTGGCCAAGTATACAGTATGCCCACTTTTCCAAATAGTTCCCTTGATTTCATTCACTTGCCCAGAGATTAGTCCTGCCTACCATGGACTAGGCCTTCCCCAGCAACTAGATGATCTCTGAATTCACTCTAGGCTTAACTCAACTACTAATTCTCTGTAAATGTGCCCAGAGCTTGGACTCTCAACTATCAAGTTGACACCTATATCTATGACACAGGGAAATTAAACCTGCTGAATCTTCTCATACATTTTTGACATAGATTTCCACATATAGAGTTTCCTTATCTCTTATTAACAATGTTTTGAACTCTTCAGTGCAGAGGATTTGTACATATTTAAGAAAATGATGAGACAAGCAACAGGAAAAATGTTTGAAGTACAAATACTGTTCAAATAGTTAACACTTTTAAAACATTTATACAATTTAATGCAAGAAATCAGATGAATTTGTTTAAAAGTGCATGCAAAGTCTGAGTGGATTCCTTATAAATGAGTGTGTGAAATGCCACCACAGGTAAAAGCTATTTTACATAAGTGGTCAAAAATGCTACTCAATCAAATCCAGTCTTTTGCTAATTTGTAATGTTTTGCTGAATCACAGCAGTGAATTGTACAGTAGTAACCTTGTGTATTACAAATGCCTTCTCTCTTTGCAGAGCTCTATTTTCTCAACAGAGGCTGAATGATCTTCAACAGTGACAAGAGGTTGGACAAGAGGTTAACTCTGGAAGGTACCTGTCACTTCTCACCCTAAAGTAGGTGATACAATTACTTCAGATGGACCAACTCAGGATACCAAAAGCAGGAAGGAAACACCAACAGGGGGTGGTGCTTGACTTCAGCTTGGCGCTGGCTTCAGGAACGCCCTTACCAAGGACTCATGTGCAGATCATGTTTGCCATCCTCCCTAGTAAGCTTTGGGGGTATCTTAGATAATTGATACATTTATTCATCACATACAAATACTTATAACAGACTGAATATGAATAATATCATGCTTTTTTTCTGGAAGTACACATCCTGGAGGAGAAAAAAGGGAGAAAGAAATAGAAAACTCATGCCTGGATCCTGGATGGTGTTGCTCAGTTTAATTCACTCTTTTTTTAATAAAACATTTTTGCCTAATAATACAAGCTTAATAGATACCCCTCTTCTACCTCCCCTCTCCTTTCCCCTATTGTACTCCCTCTTTTCCCACCCACTCACCTCTCACCCTTTTTCCTTCCCTACTCCTCTCTTGGTGCTTCCTGATTTCTTCCTCTCATACCCCAAAGCATCTGTTTATGTGGGCACTGAATTTCCCTCTGAGTCATCTACACAAGTGACAGTTAAGAACTCAGGGGCATAGCTTGGGACCCTTTCTTGAGATGCCTTCTAGTATGGGAACTCTATTATTTAACCTCTTGCCTAAGGACCCTACTGCCTGAAGCCTTCTCTCCTGCAATCCCTGCTACACTTCAGTGGGTTGTTGATATGCCAGCCATCCTGGAGTCAGGTAAGGTCCAATTATATTGTGGCTATATCCTGGCTGCTTCAGCCCTGACTTCTGGTGATACTCCTTGCTGGGGTATCTTGTATATCCTTGGTCCTCCCCACCTTTAGGTCCAAGGTTCCCTGAGCTTGAGGAGGGGGAGAAAATTGGTTGGTCTGGTTCCAGGTGAATATTATGGGGTCTTTGGTGTTTTGAATTGTGGTTTGTTGTTGTTTTCAGTTTTGCTTTTCCTGCACTGACTTTAGCTCATTGGTTGTCAAGCTAATCTCCTAATTAAAGATAAAAGATGGTTTAAATGAAGATTTTAACATAAGAAGAGACTCAAAGTAGATGGAAGAATAGGAGTAGGACACAGCAGTGAGAGGGTTCAGTCTCCCATTTTCCAGTTGGTTACTGTATAACTGTCAGTACCTATACCCTCCCTGACTTGGGTGATGTCATCTATTCAGTCCCAGGTGAACAGGAAAGGAAGTGAAAGTGAGCTGCACAAGATGTCTTATTACCTACATGCAGTACATGATTGTGGACTAATTTCTCTATTGAAGTCTTTTGTCTCATTTCTTTTGGTCTCTTTTCCCCCTTCTCTCCTATATAAAATCCTTTACAATGATAATGAGTATTACAGTGATTTACCTTTGAGTATGTCATTAAGTGGGTTTGTAAGTAGGATCCACTTATTAGGAAGCTCAAATGGTCTCTAACATTCTGTGTTTGGAATACTTCACTCAATATAATTTCCTCTAATTCCATTCATTCCTGGCAAATTTCAATTCATCTTTTTGGATGGCCCAGTAGTATTCTGTTATATAAATGTACCACATTTTCACTATCCATTTGTCAACTGTTGGGTATTTTAATTGATTCCATGACTTTGCTATTGTAAATAGTGCTGCCATGAACATGATTGTCACTGTAGTGAACTGATGCCTTTTGGGGATTATTCCCAGTAGTGATATAGCAGCATCATATGTCATTTCAATCCTTAACTGTTTTAGAAATCTCCATACTGATCTCTAGAGTGGCTGTATAAGCTTGCATTAACACCAGCAATATATGAGAACTCTCTTTTGTCCACATCCTCTCCATCATTTGGTGTGGTTGGTATTATGGATTTTCATCATCTTGACCTGGATGAGAGGTAGTTTTGGCTAGGGATGTAGATAATTTTTAAAGATATTTGTTAGACACTTAATTTCATTACTGGAAAAGTTTATTTTGAATTATGAGGCCCATTTTCTAATTAGGCTACTTATCTCCTTGGTGTTTAATTTTTTTAAATCTTTGCATACTCTGGACTCTATCAGATATATGGTTAGCGAAGATGTTCTCCCATTCTAGGGGTTGCCTTTTTGTTCTGCTTACAATCTCTTCAGCTGAACAAAAGCTCTTTAATTTCATAAGATACCATTTGTTGAGTATGGGTTCTAGTGCCTGCGCTATTGGGTTTCTGTTTAGGAAATGATGGCCTAGCCCAATCTGCCTGAGGGAGGTCCTTCCTATTTCAACTATAGTTTTTATAGTCTCTGGCCTAATATTAAGGTTCTTGACACATTTGGGGTTGATTTCTGTGCATGGTGACAAGTACAGTACAGTTTTAATCTTCTGCATATGGATGTCCAGTTTTACCAGCACCATTTGTTGAAGGTACTTTTCTTTTTCCACTGGGTTTTTTCAAAGATCAAATAGCTATAATTGTGTGGGCTTATATCTGGGTCTTCAACTCTTATTCATTGATCTATGTTTCTATTTTGGAGCCAATACCAAGCAGTTTATATTACTATGGATTTTTAGTATAGATTAATGATTGGTATGATGATACCTCTAGCAGTTTTTTGTCACTCGGGATTGTTTTTGTTATCCTTGAACTTTTGTGCTTCCATATGAATTTTGAGATTTTTTTCAATTTCTTCAAATATTTGCTTTAGGATTTTGAGTGGTATAGCCTTGAATCTGTTTATTGTTTTTAGTAGAATGGTAATTTTCATGATGTTAATTCTGCCGATCCAGGAGTATGGGAGTTCTTTCCACCTTCTGGTATCTTCTGTAATTTCTTTTTTTTTAGAGTTTTAAAGTTTTCATTATAAAGTTCTCTCACTTCTTTGGTTATATTTATACTCAAGCATTTCATTTTGGGGGGCTATTGTAAATGGGATTGTTTCTCTTAGGAGGATTTCAATTTTTCATCCTTGGTGTACAGGAAGGCCATTGATTTTTACATTTATTTTGTAACCTGCCACTCTGCTGAACTTATGTGTTAGTTCCAAGAATTTCCTGGGGAATTTTTAGTATCTTTCAGATATATGATCTTATCATCTGCAAATAGTGATATCTTGACTTCTTCTTTATGATTTGAATCCATTTTATCTGCCTCTCTTGTCTTATGGCTCTAGCTAAGACTTCAAGTGCAATATTGAATAGAAACAGAGAGAGTGAACACTCTTGTCTAGTTCCTGATCAAAGCAGGAATGCCTCAAGTTTTTCAGGTTTAGTATAATCCTAGGGTTTTGATCATAAAAGGATGTTGGATCTTGTCAAAAGTTTTTCTGCATCTATCCAGAATATCATGGGGTCTTGGACTTTGGAATGGTTTATATGATGGATTACATTCATTGATTTGCATATAGTGAACCAACCTTGTGTGCCTGGGATAAAACCTATTTGTGAATGATCTTTTCAATATGTTTTTGAATCTGATTTGCTAAGATTTTGTTGAGAGTCTTTACATCTGTGTCCATCAAGGAGATTAGCTTATAGTTTTCTTTTTATATGTCTTTATTAGGTTTTGGATTAGTATGATATTAGCTTTGTAGAAAGAATTTAGAAGTGTTCCTTTCTTCACTATTTCATGGAATAGTTTAAGGAGTAGTTGTGTTGGTTGTTCTTCAGATGTCTGGTAGAATTCTGGGCTGAATCCATATATTCCACAACATTTTGGTAGGAAGATTCAAGGTTACTTCATCAATTTCCTCATTCATATATGACTATTTAAATAATTCCGAACTTCCTGATTCAACTTAGGTAAGTTTGGCTTACTCAGAAATTCATTCATTTCTTTTTGGTTATCATATTTCATGGAGTATAAGTTTTTGAAATATAAGTTTTTGAAATATGACCTTATAATTCTCTGAAAATCTTGGGGATCAGTCAGGATAACTCACTTTTTGTCTCTAATTTTCTTAATTTGGGTTTTCTCACTCTTTATTTTGGTTAATTTAGTGAGGGGTGAATCAATTTTACTTATTTTTTCAAAAAACAAGCTCTCTATCTGGTTGATTCATTGTATCATTTTCCTTATCTCAATTTTGGATATTTCTCCCTTGATATTGCTAATCTACTCTCTTCTACTGCTTTTGAGATTGGATTGCTCTTGTGTCTCTAAAGTTTTAAGCCACATTGCTAAGTTATTTATTTGTGATGTTTTCATTTTTTGATATAGGCATTGAGAGCTATAAACGTACGACAGAGATATTGATGTGTTGCATTTTCATTATGATTTGCATCTAAGAAATCTTGAATTTCCTACTTGATTTTTTTCTGTACACATTTCTTCTTCAGCATCATGGTGTTTAATTTCCAATAATTAGCATATTCTCTGCTATATGTTGTATTGTAGATGTTAAGCTCTAGACCATGGTGGTCTGACAGAGTACAGGCTATAATTTCAACTTTCTTGTATATGTAGAGATTCATTTTGTGGCCCAATATGTAACACATTTTGGAGGAAATCCCATGGGCTGCTGAGAAGAATGTGTATCAATTGATGCTTGGATGGAAGGTTTCAAAGAAATCCTGTCAGGTACATTTTGGTAAGGGTTTGATTTAGTCCCAGTGTGTCTCTGTTGTGTTTTGGCCTACTGTTCTATCCCATGTTGAGAGTGGGGTATTGAAACACCCAAGTATTATCGTTTTGAGATTCATTTGTTGTTCAAGATATTGTAGTGTTTGTTTAATGAATGTGGAGGAGCCCATATTTGGTGCATATATGTTCAGGATTATGAAGTATTCCTCTAGTTAAAATATAGTATCTTTTTCAATCTCTTATGATTTTCTTTGGTTTTAAGTCCACTTTTTCTGATATTGTAATTGCTACCCCTGCTCGTTTCCTTGTTCCATTAGCTTGCAGAATTTTTGACCAGCCTTTTACTTTTAGAGTGTGCCTATGTTTTGTGGTGAGATGTGTTGCCTGAAGTGAGCAGATGGATGGGTTGAAATATCTAATCCATGTTTGTAATCTGTGTCTTTCGATTAGTGAATTATTTCCATTGAGATTTAGGGTTATAATGGAGAAATCACCTTTGATTCCTGACATTTTTCATGTTTAGTGACTTTCATAAGTGTATTATTTAGTTTGTTGGTTCCCTTCTGTCCTCCTGGATATGGTTTTTCTTTTCTTCAATACTGAGTATCTTATGCAAGATACTCCATACAAGTTAGGGCCGAAGCAATCATAATTGGACTTTGCATGCCCTACGCAATGTCCAACACACTATTGATTCCACAAAGTCTAGCATTTGCTAAAGGCACCAAGATCCTTGGAGGCAAGGGATTGACAGCCACAGTAGTGTTTCTATGCTTACGGGGAACACAGGAAAGGGTTCAGGGAAATGCCACTGGGTCCTTGTATGTCATCAGAGAGAAGGGCTCAGAGGAGAATCAGGCATGCACAAGAAAGGATTCTCCAGGGATTGGGGGGGAGGCACTGGGGGATGGGGAGGGAGGAGTGAGGGGAGGAGAAGCAGGGGGTTGGAGGAAGGAGGAGGGAGGGAGGGAACCAGTGTACCTACTAAGTTTGTATGAGCAGAAACAATAATATAATGTTTAAAAAAAAGATTGAGTATCTTTTCTAGCATTTTTTGAAGGCCTGGTTTGGTGATCATGTAAGCCTTCAACTAGTCTTTATGGTGGGAAATATTTCTTTAACTCTGGATCATGACTGATAGTTTTCATGGGTATATTAGCCTAGGTTAACATTTGTGCTCATACAATACTTGAAGTATGTCTCTAGAAGCTCTTCTGACTTTTACTGTTTCTATTGAAAATTCATTTTTTTCTTTTTTTTATTTCTTCCACTCATACAAATTTGATAAGGACCCCATTCCCCCTCCATCCCCCACCCCTCCCTGGATCCCCTTGCTCCCTCCCCACCTTTTCCCTTTCCTTTCCCCCCTCCCTCCCTTTCTCCCAGTGCCCCCTCCCCCCATTCCTGCAGCATCCTACAGTGTACATGTCAAACGTCCCTCTGGATCCTCCTCTCTGATGGAGTGTAAGGATTCTGCGGCATTGCCTAGAGAACTTTTGTGTGTGTGTGTTTCCCTTTAGTATAGGAAAACTATTGTAGCTGTTAATCCCTTGCCTCTAAGGATCCTAGTGCCTGTGATCCACGCTAGACTTTGGGGGTTCAATGATATGTTGGTCATTGTGCAGGTCATGCAAAGTCTTATTATGATTACTTCAGCCCTAACTTATATGGAGTATCTTGCATATCATTGCTCCTCCCCATCTTTAGGCTCTTACAATCTTATCGCCCCCCCCCCTGCAAATTTCCCTGAGGTTTAGTATGGGGCGAGATTTGGCTGGCTTGGTTCCAGGTGGTTGATGTAGAGTCTCTGATTTTCTGAATTATGTTTTTTTTTTTTTCAGTTTTGCTGCTCCTGCACTGACCTTGGCTACATCCTGATGGGTATTAGATGTCACCCTCTGGCCAGATATAGAAAGCTGTGAAAATAGAGTCTTACTATAAGAGTAGATTCAAAGGTAGAGGGAATAAGAGTAGGAGACCATTTGCAGGATGGTTACCATCTATCTTCCAGACTCTATGCCCTCCCTTTCTGGTGATATCATACCCCATCAGATGCAAGTGACCAGGAAGGAAAGTGTACAAGCCCAACCAGATGTCTCATTACTTACAGTCCATAATGGTGGCCTATTTTCTCTGCTGTAGCATGATCTCTCCCTCCTTATTTCTGGCAGGGCCCTCCTTCCCCTTCCCTCCCTGCTTACTGTAGGTATTACAGAGATTTATCTTTGAGTGTGTCACTAAGTGGGTTTGGTACTAGCATCCACCTATTAGGGAGTACATATGGTACTTAATTTTCTATGTCTGGGATACTTCACTCAATATAATTGTTCCAATTCCAACCATTTCCCAGCAAATTTCATTAATTCATCATTTTTGATGGCTGAGTAGTATTCCATTGTATAAATGTATCACATTTTCCTTATCCACTCGTCAACTGTTGGGTATTTGGGTTGATTCCAAGACTTTGCTACTGTAAACAGTGCGGCTATGAACATAGTCATGCTCATGCTATCGAGGTCAATTTTTGCTGTATGGGGATTATTCCCAAAAGTGAACTAGCAGGGTCATTATGGCATTTCAATCTTTAACTTTTTAAAGAATCGCCAGACAGCTCGCCAAAGTGGATATATAAGCCTGTATTCCCACCAGCAATGTAGGAGAGTCCCTTCTCTCCACATCCTCTCCAGCATTTGGTGTTGTTTTTATTGTGGAGATGATACCTCAGGGAAGTTTTGACTTGCATTCCCTGACGGCTAAGGATGTGGAGCATTTTTTAAGATATTTGGTAGACATTTCAATTTCTTCCCTGGTAAAGTTTCTTTTAAGTTCCAAGGCCCATTTTTTAATTGGGCCATTTGTTTTCTTGGTGTTTGGTTTTCTATGTACTTTGTGCACTCTGGATAATAGAGCTCTATGAGATATGTGGTTAGTGAAGATTTTCTCCCATTCTGTGGGTTGCCTTTGGGATCCAATTACAAACTCTTTGAGCAGAAGTTCTTTAATTTCACAAGATCACATCTGTTGAGTGTTGATTGTATTGACTATGCAATTGGATTTCCGACTAGGAACTGTTGGCCTAGTTCAATCAGCTTGAGGGAGTTCCCTACCCTTTCAACTAAGATTTGTATAGTCTGTGGCCTTATATTGAGGTCCTTGATCCATTTGGAAATAAGTCTTGTACATGGTGGCAAATACAGGTCGAGTTTTAATCTTATACATGTGGACATCCAGTTTTGCAAGCACCATTTGTTGAAGATACTGTTCTTTTTCAATTGGATTTTTGGGCCCCTTTGTCAAAGATCAAATGGCTGTAATTGTGTGGGCTTACATCTAGGTCTTCAACCTTTATCCATTGATCTGTGTGTCTATTTTGGAGCCAGTATCAGGCTGTTTTTACAACTATGGATTTGTAGTATAGACAAGTTTTGGTGTGGTGATACCTCCAGCAGTGTTTTTGTTATTCAGGATTGTTTTTGCTATCCTGGGTCTTTTGTGCCTCCATATGAATTTTGCGATTGTTTGGTCAACTTCTTTAAAGAATTGCTTTGGGATTTTGACTGGTATAGCATTGAATCTGTATATTGCCTTTGGTAGGATGGTCATTTTTATGATGTTGATTCTGGCAATCCAGGAACATGGGAGGTCTTTCCACCTTCTGGTGTCTTCTGCAATTTCTTTCTTTAGGGTTTTAAAGTTTTCATTATAAAGGTCTTACTTCCTTGGTTAGGTTTATACCATGGTATTTCATTTTTTAAGGGTCTATAATAAATGTGATTGTTTCTCTTAGGGCTTTTTCACTTCTTTCATTCTGGGCATATAGGACGGCCACTGATTTTTGTACATTTATTTTATATCCTGCCACCCTGCTGAACTCCTCTATTACTTCCAGGAGCTTCCTGGTTGAGTTTTCAGTATCACTCAAGTGTATGATCATGTCATCTGCAAATAGGGATAGCTTGACTTCTTCCTTGCCAATTTGAATCCCTCTTATGTCCCTTTCTTGTCTCATGGCTTCAGCTAAGACTTCAAGTACAATATTGAATAGAAGTGGTGAGAGTGGACAGCCTTGTCTAGTTCTTGATTGAAGCAGGAATGCTTCAAGTTTTTCTCCATTGAGTATAATCCTTGCTGTGGGCTTGTTGTATAGAGCTTTTATTATATTGATAAATGTTCCTTTCATTCCTACTGTCTCTAGTGTTTTGATCAAAAGAGGCTGTTGGATCTTGTCAAAAGCTTTTTCTGCATCTATTGAGAGTATAATGTGATCTTGAATTTTGGACTGGTTTATATGGTGAATTTCATTTATTGATTTGTATATGTTGAACCAACTTTGTATACCTGGAATAAAGCCTACTTGATCAATGTGAACAATCTAATTGATATGTTTTTGAATCTGATTTGCTAAGACTTTGTTGAGAATCTTTGAATCTCCCATAGTTTTCTTTTTAATTGTATCTTTATTAGGTTTGGGGATTAAGATCATATTAGCTTCATAGAAAGACTTTGGTAGTGTTCCTTCCTTTACTATTTTATGGAACAGATAAAGGAGTATTGGTGTTCTTAGCTCCTTAAATCTCTGGTAGAACTCTGTGCTGAATCCATCTGGTCCAGGACATTTTTTGGGTGGGAGGATTCGAGATTATTCATCAATTTCCTCATATGTTATAGGACTATTTAAAGAATTCACAACTTCCTGTTTCAATTTAGGTAAGTTGTGCTTACTTAGGAATTCATCCATTTCTTTTGTGTTCTCAGACTTCACAGAATATAAATTTTTGAAATATGATGTTATAATATTCTGAATTTCTTGGGTATCAGTAGTGATAACTCCATTTTTATCTCTAATTTTGTTAATTTGGGTTTTCTCTCTCTTGCTTTTGGTTAATTTAGCTAGGGTTGTACAATCTTATTGATTTTTTCAAAGAACCAGTTTTTGACTGGTTCATTCTCTGTATCATTTTCCTAATCTCAATTTCAGATATTTCTCCCCTTATTTTGCTAATCTCCTCTCTTCTGCTGCTTTTGGGATTGGATTACTCTAGTGTCTCTAAAGCTTTAAGCTGCATTGTTAAGTTATTTATTTGTGATGTTTCCACATTTTTGATATAGGTATTAAGAGCTATGAACTTACCTCTTAGGACAGCTTTCATTGTTTCCCAAAGATTTTGATAAGTTTTATTCTCATCATCATTCACTTTCAAGATATCTTGAATTTCCTTTTTAATTTCTTCCTAAATCCAAAAGTTTCTAGGAGTTAGTGTATTTTCTGTGGTTTGTTGTATTGTGGACGTCAAGCTTTAGACTATGGTGGTCTTACAGGGTACAGGCTAGAATTTCAATTTTCCTGTATGTGTGGAGATTCGCTTTTTGGCCCAATATGTGATCTATTTTGGAGAAAGTTCCATGTGCTGCTGAGAAAAATGTGTATTCTTTGATGCGTGGATGAAAAGTTCGATAGAGATCTGTAAGATCCTATTTCAGTAAGGGTTTGATTAAGTTCCATGTGTCTCTGTTAAGTTTTTGAATTATTGATCTATCCCATGCTGATAGGACAATGTTGAAATCCCTAAGAATTATCATTTGGGGGTTGATTTCTCACTTTAGATGCTATAGGGTTTGCTTAATGAATGTGGAGGGGCCCATATTGGGTGCATATATGTTCAGTATTGTGAATTCTTGCTGGTGAATTGTACTTGTGACTAAGATGTAGTAACCATCTGTGTCTCTTATGATTTTCTTTGGTTTTGAGTTCACTTTGTCTGACAACATAATGACTACCCCTGTCTGTTTCCTGGTTCCATTAGCTGGAAGAATTTTGGACCAGCATTTTGTTTTCAGGATGTGCCTATCTTTTGTGGTGAGATGAGTTTCCTGAAGGCAGTAGATTGATGGGTTGTGCTTTTTAATCCAAGTTTGTAATCTGTGTCTCTTGATGGGTGAGTTAATTCCATTGGCATTTAATGTTACAATGGAGAAATTCTTTTTAATTCCGGACATTTTTTGTGCTTAGTGGCTTTTATAAGTGTATTATTTGGCTTTTAGGTTTTGGTGGTATTATACTTCTTTTTTGTCCTTCTGGATATGCTTGTTTTTTTTCTTCCATCTTGAGTATCATTTCCAACATTTTTTGAAGGCCTGGCTTGGCAGACATATATACCTTCAAGTTGTCTTTGTGTGGAAAACTTTTCTTTCTCCCTTGACCATGATGGATAGTGTGCTGGGTATATCAGCCTGGGTTGACATTTTTGCTCATTTAGTGCTTGAAGTACATCTCTCCAAGCTCTTCTTGCTTTTACTCTTCCCATTGACAAGTCATTTGTTATTTTAATAGGTTTACCTTTAAAAGTGACTTGTTTTTTTCCCTTGAAGCTCTCAGCACCTTTTCTTTGTCTTGAATGTGGAGTGTTTTGACTATTATTTGCTGTGGCTAGGTTCTATTTTTGTCATATCTGTTTGGGGTGCAGAATGCCTCTTGTATTTGGATGGGCCTCTTATTCTTTAGATGAGGGAAGTTTTCCTTGATGATAATTTGAAAAATTTCCTCAGGTGTGGTATTTTGGGATTCTTGTTCTAGTATCCCATGAATACATATGTTAGGCTTCTTCAGGGTGTCCCATATCTCTTGAATATTCCTCTCAAGTATCTTTTTGGCTTTAACAACTTCTTCCATTGAACTGGTTAATACTCCCACTTTGTCTTCAAGATATGAAATTCTATTTTCTGCTTCAATAGTTCTGCTAATGAGACTCTCTGTTGAGTTCTGGGTGGACGATAACTTGTCTTTTACTTCATTTTTAAACTCTGCTTGAAACTGTTTTAATTGCTCTATGCCTATTTTTGTCTCTTGAACTGTTTTTCTCAACTCCTCCAAGTGTTTGTTGTGTTTCTGTTTAAAGTGGTTGATGCAGTTGTTTAACTCCTCCCGGATTTGCTCTTTAAAGGTATTGATCATGGCAATGATCATGCTGTGAAAGTCATTATCTTGGGTATGGTTTTCTTGGCTATTTTCTGTGAATTTGTTGTGGTTGGAATCCATCATTATGGGATTAATTTTTTCAGTGGGAGATTTGTCTTCTTGGATGTTGTTTCTCATGGATCTGCACTTTGACTTGGGCATTGTTGTTTTGTCTCTTAAGACCTTTCAGCATCTGTGTGTTTTTGACTGAACTGACTTAGTTGCTATTACTATTACTCATGCTTGCCTTGGAGTTGGGTGTGTTTGTCTGTTGTTAGTATTATTTCCTAGATGAGGCATCAGTACATCAGTTAAGTCAGGTTAAGTACAGGGAGTGAATATTAGTATGGTAGTGCACTTTTACAATTTAGTACCTTGGTGATATGTGAGGGTGACTGGTATAATCCCTGGAGTTGTATATATTTTTGAGGTGGCTGTATAGAAAAGTTAATCTACAGTGACTAACACTAAAAACAAACAGTATGGTAGAAAAAAGAGGTTTACTTATCTTTAGGCTGGATGTAAAGAATCTCTCCCATGTGACAGGATGATTTTAGAGGACTTCAGATGTATTGCCTTTATACCCTAGAGCTTTGCTTCAGTTTCCTTTGGACTCTGTTTAATTCTGAGTAGCAATGTGTCCTCCCTGGACCCCGAGCAAGGGTCCCCGGCGGGCCAGAGGGGCAGAGGGGCTGGGACCTGGGGAGTGGCCCATGCAAACCCAAAGCAGCCTGTGTGTTGCTGGGTCTTTCTCTTGGGAGGAGCAGTGATCTGGGTGCTGGGGGAACTTACCTAGGATGGAAAGCGAGTGCTGTCCCAGGCGGACGGGAGGGAAGGACAGAGGAGCTGGGACCTGGGGCAGCCTGGATGTTGCTCAGGCTGGCTGGTGGGAGGAGCTGGGAGGAGAGGTGACCTGGGTGCTGGGAGAACTTACCTGGGATGGAGAATGAGTCCTGTCCCAGGCAGATGGGAAGGAGGGACAGAGGACAAAAATTCATTTTTTTTATTTGGTTTACCTTTCAAAGTGACTTGTTTTTTTTTTTTCTCTTGAAGATATTAAGATATTCTTTTTGTCTTGTATGTGTAGTGTTTTGACTATTATTTGCCATGGCAAATTTCTATGTGGGTCATATCTGTTTGAGGTGTGATATGAGTCTTGTATTTGGATGGGTCTCTCTTTCTCTATATGTGGAAAGTTTTCCTTTACTATAATTTGAAAGTTTCCTCAAGTGTTGTATTTTGGGATTCGTATCCTGGTGTTCCATGAATGTGCATGTTAGGCTTCTTCAATGTGTCCCATAATTCTGCAATGTTCCTCTCAATTATCTTGTTGGCTTTAACAACCTCTTTAATTAAACTGGTTTGTTCTCCCATGTTGTCTTCAAGATCTGATATTCTATTTTCTGCTTCAAAATTCTGCTGATAAGACTCTCTGTCATGCTCTGGGTTGAAGTTAGTTTGCCTTTTAGTTTGAGTTTAATCTCTGCTTGAGATTGTTTTAACTACTCTATGCCTATTTTTGTTTTCTCATCTCATCCAAGTGCTTGTTGTATTCCTGTTCAAATTGGTTGATGTGGTTATTTAACTCCTCATGGAATTCATCTTTCATTATTTTGAACATAGTAAAGATAACGCTTTGAAACTCATTGTCTTGGATAAGGTTTTCTTATCTATTTTCGGAAAGTTCGTTCTGGTTGGATTCCATCATTTTGGGGTTAATACTTTTTGTAGGAGATTTGTTGTCTTGGTTTTTGTTTCTCATGTATTTGTGCTGTGACATGGTATTTTTCATTTTATCTCTTACTTCTTGATGTGTGTTTTTGGCTGATGTGAATTACACAGTATTACTACACAATGGCAGTTATTGCTAATGTTTGCTTTGTAGTTGGATATGCCTGTTTGGTGTTCATGTTCTTTCATAGATGAGGCTCTTGGATTATTAGTATATCAATTAGGGTGGGTTTAGTATACAGGCAATCAAGTTTAGTACGTATTGTACTTTTTATGTTTTACATCCTTGGCAATATGTGAGGGTAAATAGTATAATCTCTGAAGTTGCATGGATTTTTGGGTTGGTTACATGGAAATCTTAAGTTATAGTGACTAGTAATCAAGAGTAACAGGAAGGGTTTTACTTATCTTAGAGCTGGAAGTGAAGATTCTCTATGATTTGTTGGGATGATTTTAGAAGTCCTCAGATGTATGGAGTTGGTCCCCTAGCCAATTGCTTGGCTTTTCTCTGGACTATGTTGAATTCTTGAAAACTTTAAAGTTCTTTAATTATTATTCAGGATGGGGAAGGGAGAAAGAAAGCAAGAGTAAGAGAAGAAAGAACACAACAGGAGGATGAGTAGGTGTCTTGGTGGAGGCTGCTGGGCTCGTGACCACTAGGACATTATGGCAAGGAAGAGAGAATGCTCTAAGGCCTAGACTGGAAAGGGCCAACTGGCTAGTTGGAACCGCTGATATCCTGGGGCTTGGAGTATATGTAGAGGCCTTCCAGACCTTACAATGAGGAACAAGGAGCCCACTGGAGCTGGAGAAGTAAGGGCTCAGCTCACTCTTTTACTAAAGAACTTAATTTTATTTATTTATTTTTTATCATTCTTTGAAAGTGAATTATCATCCTGCACATACATATTTCCATGTTTCCATCTTTAGCTCATGATAATGTTTAAGAATATTGTGGTATCTTTAGGAGGTGAAACCTTTCTTAAGTCAGCAAGGTCACAGGGGGTAGACTTGGATAGCCTGGACCTGCATCTTCTCAGTTTGCATTTGCTCTTTGTCTCCTCATTATTGCTACAATGAACTACAGGCTTCCTTCTTCTGCCTACATCCATACTTTCTGCATCCCACACTACACTACATAGTTTCTGGAATTGCAAGCAAAATAAATCTCCCTTCGTTGCTTTTGCTGCTTGTGAATGAGTATTGTATCAGCAGCAATTAAAAGAAGAGTAACTTGGGCTGGAGAGGTGGCTCAGGGGTTAAGCCTCCGCTTTGCAGGTGGAAGGTCCTGAGTTCGGATCCCAGATCCCACGTATAGACGCCAGGCAGACGCAGGAGTGGCCTGCGCTTCTGGTCCTGGTAGGGCAGAGCCTGTGAATCCCGGGGCAGAAGGAGGTGGAGGCGTCCCTGGTGGTTCCCGAATTCGTCCGTGGTTCTACACATACACAGACACACACACACACAGACACACACGCGCGCGAGAGCACATACACACACACATGTACACAGTTGAATAAATAATAATAATAATAAAAAATTTAAAAAAAAAAAGAAGAGTAACTTCAATACTTGCTCTAATTAAACTCTTGAGTGGGTGCTCAGTAATATTTTGCCATCTAAATTTCTCCTCTTCCTGGAGAACAAGGACAGAGGTTGCTACTAAATGAGACCATAATAAAATGAAGACTCAACCATGGCAAATTATATATGAAAAAAAACTCACAGACTCCCAAATCAGTATTTATTGGGGGAACATCCTACAGTAAGATACTACCAGAATTTTACTCTGTCCTTATGATAAAATATGATTATATCAAGCATGGGTGAAGGAGTAAAAGTATTATAAATATTGCAGTCTATTAAGGTCCATGTTCTTTTTGGAGTTAAGTGCAATTACTTTAACCATAGAGGAAGGACAGCCCAAGCAGTGACTCAGACTGAGGGTCCCTGTCTGCTCTGAAAAGACCACAAAGCAGGTGTGGTTGTCCATATTTCAAATTTCAGAAGCAATGTTATTTCTTGATATACTCAAGATCTTAACAAATATTTCAATCCCCTTCTCCTGGAGACACTCCTCAAAACAGATAAAAATTGTTAATCTCACCATCATCTTCCCATCTGAAGAAATATTAGATGCAATGATTTTTTTTCAGGACTGTCATTTTCAGTGGGGTGCTTCACAGAAACTTTTAAGTTGTAACCTCCATATTTTTCCACAGAGGGGCAATGTTGTTTCAGGGAAAAGAAAAGTCCTCTCTTCCAAATTTTCACCAATTGACAGAAATTACATTTTCAAACATGTTACTATCTCATTAAATGTATTTATATGTCATGTAAATTATTTGTCTGTCTCCTATCTCTCTATACATTTATCAGTTTTTCCTAGAGTCCTATAGTCAAAAAAATTGTTCTGCAAGTGAGTTCTTTGAAGGTATATGCTGTTCTTCAACTCCAGAATCTCATTATCTCTTAAATATTGTCTATCTAATATTGTCACCAATACATGTTCCAATGTCCAGTCACATTGATATGACTAGTGACTACAATTATTCTATGCAGTATTTCTACTGGGAAATCTATTCATGTTTTCAGGCCCTATTCCCACAGGCAAAGTCCATTAGGACTTTCTGTGTCAAGAAGCAGTTTCTATTATTTCTTTGTCTCATTGTTTCGATATTCAGTTTTCTTTATTAGTTTTATTTTGCTGCTCTTTGGGATGGAGACCAAATTGAAGGTTGGGGCTATGCCTCTCATTCTGACATGCTGTGATTTAAAATTACCTAACTTAAACTGCTCAGTGAACTACAGAACCATCTATTTAACTTGAAAGGTTATACTTCAGGAAAACTTTCAGACTAATCTAAAATGATTCTTAGGTTGCTCACAATGGAATCTTACAATCATGTGATATTACCCATGGTTTGTTGTTTCAGTGAATATTAAAAAAAGAATAACAACAAAAAACAAGTTACATTAAGTATCTTATGTTTACATACAAACAAACAAAAATTCAGAATGGTCCTTCCAGATCTTATTAAAATAACTTCTGATTGAGTAATGACTGGGAAATTTCCATTATTTAGGAAAAGTGTTATCCAAATACAATGGAATATACCATAATATTAGATATTCTGTTCTATTAAAGAAAGCAATTACAGAAAGTTTTAACTTGCTCAGAGTAGCCAGTGCCTTTTGATGCAAAGCAAAACAAAAATATCCCAAATGTCGATACTTTTCTAAAAAAAAAAAAACCATAGTAAACTTGATTTTCATTAGAATGCAGTTATTTTCACACACTAGTAGTTGAAAAACCAACATCCAGATTTTATATATACATATATATATATAATTTGTTAAAATTGGATTAAAATTGTTAATCTCACCATCATCTTCCCATCTGAAGAAATCCTACTGCCATAGGTAGATGCAATGATTATATATATATGCAATGATATATATATAAAATTGCAGGGGCTGGAGAGATGGTTCAGGGGTTAACCCTCTGCCTTGCAGGTGAAAGGTCCTAAGTTCGGATCCTAGACCCCATGTATAGACACTGGGCGGAGGCGGGGGCAGCTGGCTTTTCTGGTCCTGGTAGGATGGAGCCTGTGCATCCTAGAGCAGAGTAAATAAGGAGAAGGTGGAGGCGGTCCATGGTGGCTCCCAAATTCGTCCATGGTTCTATACACACACAACACATACATACACATGCATACACACACAATTGAATAAATAATAAATAATTTTAAAAAATTGCAAATGATTATTGAGCTTCATATGCTGGTCTCTCTTCATAGAAAACAATTACAATTTGAGGACAATTTATGTTTGCCTCTTTTGATGGCACTAAGTCAGCCTCTCCACTGCTGTCCGTGGCACCAATTTTCGTCCAGGATCAAGACCTCTTGGTTTGTCAGCAGCATCTCTTTTCTATCATCAGATTTTTTGGGAAATGCTTCAATTAACTCTGGACAATCTATATTTTCTTCTGGTTCCCAAGTACTATCAGCATCTGTAAATTCCTTCCAGTTCAGGAAAAACTCCATGTTTTAACACTTTCTATTCTGGTTCTTTCCTATTTTTGTATGTTTGTAGTTTTATTGGAGGTCATTTTTTAAAAAATCCTAGATTTGGAAGAGTTCGCTGCTTCAAGATGTTCCAGCCACAGGTCCTGAAGTGTCTGTTTTGATTGTATTTTTTACAACAAAAATTCTAGGTGCTCTACAAATCTTTTTAAAATTCTTTTAACTTCTGTTATTTATAGTCTAGAGGAGTCGTAGTTTAGTACCTATGTTTTAATTTATTCTCCATTTCTGCTTCAATGTCACTGCTTTTGTGTCACTATGAAGGAATAAACTAATTTTCTTATTTTTTAAACTAATCCATGAGGTTAAAAATACATTAAATGCTAAACATTTATTCAGACTCAGGATAGCAGCAATCAACAATCCTGTGTTGTTAAATGGCCAGAGCTATGTATCCTGTAGAATTTATAGAATGTATTCCACGCTCTTTCACCCATTTGAAGATCAAGTTCCTCTAGAACAGATCATTACACTACTTTCTAGATTCTCTTCCACAAGAAAATACTTAGATATGTTAATTAGGCTGGATTCTGCTTTATATGAAATAAAATAATTGTCATCAACTTAATTACTTTGTGCCATATTGTATGGTAATATAAAAAACAGACATATGTGTACTATTGTAATAAAATTTAAATTCCCTTAAAAAAAAGGAACATGTGTTCTCTCTGATCTGAACCATTACTGTAGCATGAAATCTCTTTTGCATGATGAATACAATTTCTATGGATACTACTTATTTATGTATTTATGAACTTGCATGCTACTATCACTGGTGGTAGTGGTAAAATGATTCTTCTTTGAAGGAGTACATTTCTGATTCTTGATGACTGTAGTTTACAAATACTAGATTATTGAAAAACAGAGATGTGTTTCCTGTGTCAGAAACAGCTTTTAGACACGCAGCTGTGAATGGGTGGAGCTACTGAAAGAATCCGAGTACCTGTGAAGTGGTGGCCAGAGTTCCTTCTGCGGGGAGAAAGGAGTCCATCTGACCTCTCACCGAGCATCAAACCCAGGAAAAATGGGCAGGATCCTTGTAGCATCAGTCTTAATCCTAGGCCTTCATCTGACCCGTGAGTGGTGGAGGCAAATCAAACTAAATGTGATTCATTTGGAGGAATGAGAACTGGGAACCGAGAAGCAACCTGGAGCTAGAACGTTTAAGTCTCCTTGTGACATACTGATATCTGTTATTTTTCCACACAGGGGTGAGTGGTCAACAGAAAGAGAATCGCGACCAGCAGCAAGTGAAGCAAAGTCCTCAGTCTCTGGCAGTCTGGGAAGGAGAGGTTTCAGTTCTGAACTGCAGCTATGAGGACAGTACATTTACCTACTTCCATTGGTACCGGCAATTCCCAGGGAAAGGCCTTGAACGAGTAATAGCCATAAGTTCGGTTTCAAACACAGAGATACATGAAAGATTCCAAGTCTTCTTCAGAAAAAGTGACAAGCAGCTGTCCTTGCACATCACAGCTTCGCAGCCTGGAGACTCAGCCACCTACTTCTGCGCCGCAAGCGCACAGTGCTCTCCAGTCACCTGCAGGCTGTACCCAAACCTGCAGCCTTGACTCCAGCAAGACCTGCTGTGGATCCTCGCCTGACAGATGTGGGCTTATGTTCACTTGCACAAACGGGTGAAACTGTAACCAAAACACTGTGAGAATTACGCAAATTTAGCACCCAAAACAAATGGAACTGAAGTCACAGATTTGCTGCTTTTCCCCAGGCCCCCTTTTCTCTTCAGGATGGGCTAGAGTTTTAGGTGTGTATCTTATCTAACTCAGACAAATTGTTCTCCCAACTAGTTGTGGAGATAGTTCTCTGTGTGCTTGCCCTTTTGTCAACTGAAAAATTATAAAGGCCCATCTCCCCATGTTCTTGACACATCATTATTAGACTTTTTTGGTACATCTGATATAAATGCCATAGAATTTTTTCTGTCTTATTTTCCTGAGTTTCATTGGACTTGATGTTCAAGTGTGCACTGACTATTCCTTTTTGTTTTTGTTTGAATTGCTTTTTCAATCTTATCTACACTAGTGATCAAACCTTTAAATAAAGGAGGCATTTACCCCACTTATTATGTTTAAGTGGGCAATTAGTAATGAATGCAAAATATAATTTATTCAGAGAATAAAAATACATAGCTATTTCACTAAAGAAGTCATCCCATATGTGATGTCAAAGAATAAAAATGTAATGCTGAGTGTACAAAGAATAAGACATATTTTATCCCACTATTTATGAGAAATCACTTATATATACAAGTTTTTAATATATTGTTTTTAATATATATCTGAAGTACAATATTTCAAATAACATGAAGAGGAAGGGATTATCTCGGATGACAGTTTTTAATATATTATTTACTTTAAGATAACAGAAAAAGAGAAAGAGAGAAAATATGCATGCCATATTGAGCATGTGGAAGTCAGAAGGTAATTTTGAGAAGTCAAATTTTTCTTTCATCATGTGTACTGTGGGTATCCATCTCAGGTTGCCAGGTTTTGTAAGTGACCACAGTAACCTGTGTTTCAGTTACAAATGTTGACAAATCCACAATCAAATGACTTATGTGACCAAGGGTTTTATTCTAGCTTATGGTTGCTTAGTTACAGTATCCAATCAACAGTGATAGGAGAGTCCATACCAACACCAGGGGTTGAGGGAACTATATCCATATATTCATAGTACTACTGAGAGAGGGACATCCCTTTATTGTCTGACTAGCAAATCTGATCAAATATACCAAAGGATTCCAACCTCCTTAACAAGTTCCCTCAATCTTATTCACCTACCTAGCAACTAGTCCCATCCCCCACAGACTGGGCCCTCCTAATCAATCAATTAATCAATCATTCAATCAATCAATCTTCTATAGACTTGTCAAAGCCCAAACTCAACTGTCAATTCTTCACAACTGTACTCAGAGCTCAAACCCCCAATTGCCAAGCTGTCAGATGTAACTAGCTATAACATCCTGTGACCACCTCACTGACACCAACAGTAGTTTTCTCTTTGGCCTCAGAGGAAAAGGTGTCTACTTTACATCTGTGCAAATGAGTAAGGGACAGAGAAGCAAAACAAAGAGTTCTTCAGTAAATAAAACAGAGTTAAATATCTGCTTGGTCTTATGGCTAGTCATCTTTATATAGATTTTTGTACTTTCACACATGTAGACTTCTTGAGTTTTTTTAAAGTAGTAGAAGAAGCTACAATTTTTGCCATTAAAGATATATTGATATTATTTTTCAATCTGATTATTTTAATGTTGTAAACATGAACATAATAACTTTATAATATTTTCAACCCCGAGTCCCCAATCCTGTTCCACCTCTTTTTCTCCTTACAACCCTTCCTGACTCCTTTCTATTTTCAAATCTTTTCACTTGCATGGCCCACTGTGTTTCATCTAGTCTGTGATACATATGACTGAACTGATGTTCCAGTAAGCATCCTAGATCAGAGGATATACTATTGAGAAAAACATCCTTCTTTACTTCCCCATCATTAGTCCATATCAGTCTCTTAGAGAGGTGTGAAGCATATTGAGACCTTTCTGTTATAGTTGTTGGTTGGTATGTATGTATGGTAAAGATATTCATAAGGCAGTTTTCATGTAATTCTTGTGTAAATATACATATCTGTCAAGAAAACTTGAATATCACAACTATGTAGTATCCAGGAAATTATGCATGGCCCACTACCTTCCCATTTCAGATTCTTACAATCTCACCACCCCCTCTTCTTCAATGTTCTATGGGTAATGAGGGAAACTACAATTTTTATGGGTTCTAGAAGTTCACAGAGTGTAGAAAAGCAGTTAATACTTTGCAAGATGTATTTCCATAATGCAAATAAATACCAACAAAAATTCCACTGGAAAAGCCTTTCAATTTCTGTCAGGAGTCCCCAAGGCCCCTTCTATTAGAGACAGAGACAGAAAGATTGCTTGAGCCAAAAGTTGAAAAGTAGCTAATGAACATAGTTAAAATTGGTGTGGGAAAACAAAAACCCAGATCAAGCCAACACAGTATAGGTTTTTGCCATTGTTTTTGTTGCCCTCTAGAGGCTATTTCAAATGACCCTAACGACATGGATCACAGCATGTACAAAATGCAGGCTGGAAGGGACTTGAAAGCTTCCCCTTTACTGGCAAGTTTTTATAGTAATTAAAGGTACTAGGCAAGCGGGTGGTATAGAAATCACCAGTGTCCACCAGTTATGAAAGCTAAAAGATACAAAACAACTACAGTGACAAGAAGCAGCCATCAGTGCAATAGAGGCACAAACAATATGAGGATAACCATCTTTTTTTGTGATTAGATTTGAAGTCTGCTCTTCATCAGGGAACACATGCCTGGCACTATAAACCAAGGCAAAAACCTGTGGAAATGGAGGTCCCAGGTCTTAGGAAGAAATAAACTAGTAAGTTTTAGCTATATGGACATGAAACCATACTGTCATGGTCTCAATATTAGATATAGAAGCTTACTTTTGCAATAGAAGATCTTAAATACAGAATTACATCTGACTGAAATGCAGAGAATAAGTAATCATCAACTACATGGCCCTAAACAGGGTATCTAAATCACCACCTTCCCAGCCTAATGCTCAGGGAACATAATGGTAGAAGAACAGTGAGGATGTGAAGGCATGAGGGTAGGATGGGTGTTGCCAGATAGCAGTTTCTGTACACGAAGGGGCAGGAGCATCCATGAACTCACTGCAGCTGTATATGCTTTAATAAGACCTGCATAAGATTTGTCCTATCAACACTTCAGCATGTGAAGAACAAGATCTCATCAGGAATTACTCCTCCCTGAGAGGTGACTGAGGTGTAAGAATGAGGATAGAGGTGTTAGCAGAATACTTGCTTCAGTTGTATACATATTGATATATCATTCACGATTCAGGAAGTGATCAGACTAGAATAGGAAACCCATATGAAATACAGTGGACAACAGAGGCAAAAAGATGGGAAATTAAGAGTGAGACTGGTTGGGAAGAAGAATTTTGCTTGAAAAAAAAGGGATGGGATTAAGTACTAAGGGGTTGAAAGCTACATAAATTTATTGAATTCATGCATAAACCACTAAATAATAGGAATTAAAATTTAAAAGAAAAAAGTATGTAGAGGATATTTAGTTTAAAATAACAACTTATGGCTTCCTTTTCCCAGCCCAAATTATATTCTTCTCAATATGGAAAAAGAAAAGAAAGTTAAAAAAGAAAATCAACTGGCTTTTTGCAGAGAACACATGACACACAATGCCAAAATAAGAACTCCCTAGGTCTCTCAAAGTTTTCATTCTTTTCTGACTTCAGTGCTTGGAGCAGTATTTATCTTTGATTAAACAAGCCTTCACTGGACAAAAATGTGCAAGAATAAAATGGAATATGGTGCCTATGTTTGAAGCCTCCATCAGAGCAGGTGCATTTTCAAGATGCAGGAAGGAGAATTGGGAGCTCTGGGAACATCACAGATAATGTGAAGCTGTGAATTCAAAAAGAACCCAGAGATACTGTGTGTATTAGTTAGGGTTCTCTAGAGTCACAGAATTCACAGACTATATATATATATATATATATATATATATATATATATATATATATATATATATATAATATGTACAAGAACTTTATTGAGTTGGCTTTCAGATATGGCCCAGGTAGTCCAATGATGGCTGCCAGTAGCCAAGGTGTTCCAGTGATGGCTGTCAATAGCTAGCTGCTCAGTTTGGTAGTCAAATAGGTGATGGCTGAAGGTTGGAGCACTCCTAGAGTCTAGTAGAAGGCTAGAAGGTTGAAGAAACCAGGTGGCCTGAAGGAAGAGCGATTCCTAGCACAGCTGCAAGAAGGGCATCTGTTCTCCTTGGTAGATCCTTTTTATATGATGCAGTGTTGGGAGAATCCTTTGACAGCTTTGGAAGTTCTGATAGGATCTGTGGTGTGTATAATCCTTTCAAGTAGTCTCAGTTGATCCTTTCCAGAGGTGGTCTCAGGCCAGCTTAGTTAATACTGTGTGTGTCAAGTTGACACCCAGGCTTAACTATCACAAGTCCACCCCTTGTCAACCTGACACCAAATCACATGTCCTTAGGTCATTAAAAATAATCTCTAAATAAAAACAGTAAAATTCATAGTTCCACCTAACATAATATAACTATCCATGTACAACTACATATGCATTATTTTTTCCAAGATCAATGACAATGCCCCTTGAGAAATGCTTAGTCGTTAGTGTCCCATAACACAATATCATAATGGAGATTACAACATTTCATCACATAACTACAGATTAACATTACATTACATAACATAAATATCTTCTTAGAGTATGTGACATGCACAAGTCTATTATTGACAGTCTAAACCAGAAGCACTCATGGCAATTATAATCCTCGTTTCTGTAACTGATTACATGGCCTTAGGTGGTATTTAGAACTACCTTCTTCTACTACCCATTCTATATTTCCTCCACTTTCAGCAAGCACTTCCACAGGTCTTAGCTCTTTACCTGGAGGGGTTACCCATACCTTCATTCCTAGAGGATCTGGACCATTTACTGTCTTTCCTGTGTTGGGTTGCTGTAGATTCCCATTGACCTTAATCACAGGACAAGGTAATACTAAGAGATGCTCTAGTGGATCTCCTGCACTCCAGACATACTCGTCCTTACCACCATTGTGGAGAACCAGTCCAATTTCCCCTTTGTGATCTGGGTCAATAACCCCTCCTAACACTGTTATTCCTTTCTTAGCCTATTGGCTCAAGGGCATCAGAAGTCCAAAATAACCAGGAGGAAGCCTTAGCTTCCAGTTCAAAGGAATAGTTGTTGTGTCTCCTGGCAGAAGGATTCCCTGCTCTGGACCAAAAACTTCTTAGCCAGTAGAACACAGGCTTGCAGGAACAGGAAGCAAAAATTTTCCTAATGGGTCACTAGGAGTGATAGTAAGAGGAGCTATTCCTGTTTCCACCCCTTGATTCCTGGACCCATGAATCCTGGCTATAGGAGACACTGTACCACACATTGGACGCTGGTTTAAGGCACATACTGCCTTCTGGAGAATTCTGCCCCATCCCTCCAGACTATTACCATCTAATTAATGCTCTAATTATGCCTTTAAAAGGCCATTCCATCATTCTATCAAGCCAGCTGCATAAGAGTGGTGGGGAACATGGTAAGACCAATGAATTCCATGGTCATGAGCCCACTGCCATACTTCTTTAGCTGTGAAATGAGTTCCCTGGTCAGAAGCAATGCTGTGTGGAATTCCATGACAGTGGATAAGGCATTCTGTAAGTTCAAGGATGGTAGTCTTGGCAGAAACATTATGTGCAGGAAAGGCAAATCCATATCCAGAATAAGTATCTATCCCAGTAAGAACAAAGCACTCCCCTTTCCATCTTGGAAGTGGTCCAATGTAGACAACCTGCTACCATGTTGCTGCTTGGTCACCTCTAGGAATAGCTCCATATCGGGGAATCAGTGTTGGTCTCTGCTGCTGAGTGACAAATCTATCAGTCAGCCTTGGTGAGTGTAAGTCCATGTTGTTGAGCCCATGCATAATCTCCATCTCTGCCACCGTGTCCACTTTGTTCATGGGCCCATTGGGCAATGACAGGAATGGCTGGGGAAAGAGGCTGACTGTCTACAGAACGGATCATCTTATCCACCTGATTATTGAATGTTTCTTCTGCTGATATCATCTTTTGATGAGCATTTGTGTCATTTGCCCATTGAGAGAGATCTATCCACATGCTTCTTCCCCACATGTGTTTCTCCCCAATTTTCTAATTATGTTCCTTCCGAGTCCCTGACCATCCTGCCAAACCATTGGCTACAGCCCATGCATCAGTATACAGTCGCACATCTAGCCATTTTTCTTTCCAGGGATACAATACTGTTTCTGATTCACTATTTTCCTTGGTAGAGGCAATTCTAAAGGCTTTCATTTGGCCTTCCCAACCATAATGGCTCTTCCACATTTCAAGGAACCAATGTGAGGGTTCTGCCAACTTCTAAGTATATCTATACCAATCATACATTCTGGCACTGGGGAAATAACCACAGGATGAGTTCTGGGACCTATTGGACCTACTGTGAGTCAAACATTAGCTAACACTCCATCAATCACCTGACCTCCATATGCCCCTACTTTAATTGTAGGGCTACAATGCCTTTTAGGGTTTCCTGAAACCAATGTCAACTCAGACCCAGTATCTAGTAGACCCCAAAATGTCTGATTATTTCCTTTCCTCCAATGCACAGTTACTCTAGTGAAAGGCCTTAGGTCCCTTTGTGGAAGGACAGGAGAAAGACCAATATTAAAGGTTTTTGCTATGGTGCCAAGGTCTTTCCTTAAAGGGCCCTAGCCTCCCCTTCATTCAAGGGGTTCTGGATCTGTGAACTGGGTCAAATATGGAAATTGGTTGACAGGCCATGATTCTCTGTTGCTTTGAGTAAAGGCAGCTTTTCTTTCATTTCTGTTAGAATTTTTCTGCTTGTACAGGTCAAATAAGAACATTGTAGGCTTCTTATCTATTTTACTTTTGGGGACACCATAGTTGATTAGCCAATGCCAAAGGTCTAAGCGAGTGAGAACTTCATAAGTACCATTCTGTCATGTTATGGTTAGTATGCTTATTTTGCCATTGGCGATTCAATGCTGTCACTTAGCCCCTACTACTCTTCGATCCACCTAGGCCCATTGTATTTAAGTCTTCCATCTCCCATTGTTAGTTCTGGAACAAGGAGAAGAACAATGATAGGAGCCTTCATATTTGGTGCTGCCCCTTTCACCAATTTATTAAGTACATTTCTGGTAAAAGGCATGTCATCTGGATTCTGCCATTGAGAATTGGACTTTAAAGAATGAATCCAGTCAAGCATACCAATTTCCCTGAGCCTCTTAATCCCATCGTCCTAAACCAAGGAATATATGGAATCTCTAGTTCCTTCTCAGAAAACCAAACTTTAATAATTATTTCAGCTACCCACTCAAATAAACTCTTGGAACCATTTTTAACTCTATGAGTAGCAGTGTTAAACCTAGAATCTCTACTCAATGTCCCCATTTCTGTGAACTCACTTTTATCCAGTTTTATACTTCTTCCACCCATATCCCATAGCCTTACAATCCATTCCCAGGGGTATTCCCCAGACCACTGCTTAAGTGTGTTAGAAAAGTCATGGAGTTCCTTAGGGGTATAGCATACCTCCTCATGGATCACACTTTCTATTTCACCTTTAGGAGCCTGTTTAGCCTTAAACCTAGTTATAGGCCTGGAAACAATCACAGGTGGGCGTGCTGTAACTTCAGTATTTTCTTGTGGCACATCTGTAGAGGGTGGGTGTGGGGATTCATTTTCTGCTGAGGAAGGGGTGACTATCTCCTCAGGCAAAATAAACCCATCAGAATTTGAGAGTTCAAGGTCTTCATCATCAGTTTGGTCTTCCCACACATCAGCATCCCACTTTTCAGGATCCCACTCTGTGCCAATGAGTGTTTTTACTTTAACCGCTGACACCTTTCGAGGCTGGGAATTTAATTTATGTTGTAACTCAGCCACTCTAATAATCAAAGTTTAGGTTTGCTTTTCAGCAATTTGAGCCCTATTGCTACTGGAGAGAAGATTCTCTTCTAGGCCACACTTAAAAACTTCTAAGTTGTTTATGCGCTTTCTGAGTTGGATATTTTCCTCTCTGACATCTTCCTTTTCCATTTGTAGTTTAATGAGAGATGCGAGAAACAACCGGCCAGCATTATTGTCTTCCTTACTCTTACTCATTTTATCTAAAGTTTCATATATGGAATCGCTGAGCTTCTCAGTCCTCACAAGAGGGGCATCAGACTGTCCAACACACCTACTTTTACCAGTTCTAGAAATAGTTCACTCCAAACAATTGCAGTGCTCTCCATGCCACTAGGGGAGTCTTTAGTCACTGGAGGTTCCCTGGGTCAAAAGCTTCAGATATCACGAAGCTTACCAGCAAAATTCATTCTTACAATTCTGTTTCTCTAGAACCACTTCTAGTACCAATTTTTGTATTAGTTAGGGTTCTCTAGAGTCACGGAACTCACAGAAAAAAATATATGAAATTAATTGAGTTGGCTTACAGATATGGCCGAGGTAGTCTAGTGAAGGCTGCCAGTAGCCGTGGTAGTGCAATGATGGCTGCCAGTAGCCGAGGTAGTTCCAATGATGGCTGTCAATAGCTAGCTGCTCAGTTTAGTAGTCAAGTAGGTGATGGCTGAAGGCTGGAGAACTCCTAGAATCTTAGTCTAGTGGAAGGCTAGAAGGTCAAAGAAACCAGGTGGCCGGAAGGAAGATTCCTAACACAGCTGCAAGAAGGGCATCTGTTCTCCTTGGTAGCTCCTTTTTATATGATGCAGTATTAGAAGAATCCTTTGAGAGCTTTGGAGGTTTCTGATAGGATCTGGAGCATGCATAATCCTTTCAAGTAGTCTCAGTTGATCCTTTCTAGAGGTGGTCTCAGCCCAGCTTAGTTAATACTGTGTGTGTCAAGTTAACACCCAGGTTTAACTATCACACTGTGAGAGTAGATATTCTTTATTTATTTCCTTTTTGTATGTGTGCTGGAATGAATGTGTATATGCATGCATGTTCACATGTGTATGCAGGTGTTTGTGTTCATATGTGTGCCTGGTGACCCAAAGTTAATGTCATATGTTTCCTATCTCTCTCCATTTTTATAATTATGGGGAAAGCTCTCAACTAAATCCAGAGCTTGGCAATAAGTTAGATTAGCTAGCGAGCAAGTAACAAAATGAAATTAAACATGAACAACTATGTTGCACATCATTATATCACAGTACAAGAAATGGCAGCTAAAAATGTATGTGGTGCTAACCTGTCTCTCAGTGCACACTGTGTGGAACAGACTACTCAGAGCAGGACCTGAAGGTTTCTGCCTCAGGCTAGTATAAAATTTTTTTTTAAAAACTATTGATTTTAAAATATAAGACTGAATTCCTCAAAGCATTTACATAGATATGTGATATCAGGACAATCAGGTTATGTATATAGTAAGTAAAATTGGTAACACAGAGAGAACAGGAGTGAATGTCATTACCACTTAAATTCCTTGTAAATAAAAGTCATTTCGGGTTTTAATAGAGGTTTTAATGTTTTGCACAACTGAGTTTGGAGCTTATTAATATTATTACTGTAAGCCTGTGTACACATACAACACATATGCATGCAGATAGTTGTGTGGAGGAGAGAGGTTGTCACAGTATATCTTTCTCTGTCATTCTCCACTGATCTAATTTTTGTAGTGTATTGTTTGAGACCAACTTTTCTGAATCTGTACAAATTTCTGATTTGGCTAGCTGACTGGCCAGTGGGCCTATGAGATTCTCCAGTCTCTGTCTTTCAACATTGGGATTACAAGCATTCATCATTTCTTAAGCAAGTGCTACAGATCCAAACTCAAACCTAATATCTGCACAACAAGTACTTTGGCCACTGAATTGTCCTCACACTGAGCCTTTAATCCTATTTTTATTTTACAAGAGAAGTAAATGAATAGATTCTGAACTTGGCAATAGAAAGAGGTACTGTAATTTATTTTAGATTTGAATGTTTTCACATGAAAGCACAAAAATCTTTGAAGTATTTTTTTCTTTTTAAATTTTTTTTCAATTCTGGATGAAGAATCTGTTAACATTCAGTAAAAATATTATAAAGAGTACTCATGACTCATAATAAATTCTTCTTTAAATAGATCCCACAAATTATCTCATTGAATATCATCAGTGTGCGTCTGTGGCTCCCTCACCTCCAGCATTCAATTCTAGTACCTTCTCTCATGCTTTCTGTCAGGCACTACCTATCTAAATTAACAGGGCAAGAGGAGTAAGTAAAGAAGTAGTTTGTAAGGAACCATGCTTGTCTTGTCTGTGCATGATCTTGTGGTCTACAAACCTGAGAAACCCCATTTCCTGTTGGGAGATAGCATAAAAACACAGGCATAAGCAAGCACAGTGCAACATCAGAAAAACTGAAGTTTGGGCTGAGGCAGAGCAGACACATCTGTACAGGAAGACATGTGCCCCAAGCCTAGTCTCCTGTGGATGCTCGTGCCCTATGCCTTCTCTGGTATGGCTGGCTGAGGCTGTGGTATTATATCCAGGCATGCAGTGCTATGCATGAACCAAGGTAGAGGAAGGCAAGCAAACTGTGCCTTCCTCTTAACTTGTATTGGGATGCTGAATTACATCAGAAGTTCAACTGTGATTTCTAATTATCCCACAGGATTCATTATGGCCCAGAAAGTGACTCAAGACCAGACAGCCACATTCAGCCAGGAGGGGAATGAAGTCACTTTGAACTGCTCATATGAGACAAGTCGGGGCTCACACTATCTTTTTTGGTACAAGCAACTTCCAAGTGGAGAGATGGTTTTCCTTCTTCATGCCTGTTTGTAGTAGCTAAACAAAAACTGGAGCTTCTTCAGCACAGCCTGCTGCAGACCCTGACAGGAAGCAGCTCAGAGACTGTGGAGTCTGTGGTCAGAGTCAGAGCTCTAATTCTAAGAAAAACCTCTTATTTAATTTGGAAGCAGTTATCATATGTAAATGTATGAGTCAAAAATAGACCACACAGAACTTGCTTAATGTTTTCTAACCTTGGAAAACTTACACATAATAAGTTTTTCATAAAGATGATAATGGCATATACTTACATGTAAGTATCTGGAATAGCAAAGAAAATAATTTCTTCAGCTTTTAACCCCAGGACTTTTATGTCAAGTAGAATCAGAGAAGTAATTTTGTGAATGAAGGAGAATAAAAGATTAGTTACTAGAAATTAGTGTCACAAAGTTACTGGAGCTGGTGGGCTTCTCACTGCAGGTCTTTATCTTTGTATCTGCTGCTGAGCCTGAGTTACTGAATCACTGGATCAACAATTGTGAGAGAAGCCTTCATGAAGACAAGTCTCTGATGAACTATGACTTGTGAGGGCACAAGGAGATCCACAATGAAATTAGGAATCTATAAGAACAATACTAAACTTGTCTGCCTCTCACATCCTAAAATACCACATTGAGTAAACTTCAGGAGAAGCAGAGTCATTTGTCAACATGCTACAGAATATCTGACTCAAGGTAAAGAGAAGCTTCAGTAAGGGTATTGGTAGAGAGACAAAAAATGAGCTGGTGTCCCCTCCCCCCATCTCTGAAGCATTCTTTAATGGAGGGGGCACTGGGAAAAAGAGAGGGAAGGGGGAAAGGAAGGGGAAAAGGGGGGAGGGAAGGGAGGTCCAGAGGAGGGTGGAGGGAGGGAGGGGACAGGGGTACCTGTTATGTTTGTATGAGCAGAAAGATAAATAAATTTAAAAAACATAATAAAAGTTTAAAAAAATGAGCTGGTAGATCATTAGCAATGTAACAGCTGCTCCAGTGCCTGTGACTTCAATCTGCCCAGCTATATACAAAGCCAATGCCACACCATGCCTGTCTTCCAAGTGCTCTCTCTTCCATCCTAATCCTGGAACAGAGCAATATAGGTTTGCAAATTTTGAGAGTTAAGGTAAAATTGCAACACAATCTTATCTGAGACTTCTAGATAAGACATACTGGATAATGTGATTAAAAATTTAAGAGGAGAAGAACAGTGAGCTAGCCCAGTGAGTGAGGCTCCTGTTCATAAACCTAAGTTCAATCTCTGGTAGTGCCACACAGGGGTAGAAGAAAACTGACTTCTGAAAATTGTCCTCTGGCCCCCACATCTGCATCATAGCTGACACTGATGTCAACCCTTCTCTCTCTCAAATAAGTAAAAATACTTTTAAAGGAAAAGAAAAACATTAATGAAAAAATATTCCTATAGAAGAGAAAGAACTAAAATATAAAATAAAATCAGATATTTCTCCACAAAGATGCAGATGAGCCACCTAGCCACAGCAAACTGCTTCTACCAGCTGAAATCTTCTGTAGTCACCAGTGAATGCCCTATGGGTAGACTCTGTGAGTCAGAGGGAGAAATCCAGGCTGTAGTGATGGCAGCAGAGGTTGGCTATGGGGTGTGCAGGGAGCAGCAACATCATGGTAGCCCTGAGAAGAGAAGCAGTGTGGTGTGGGAATCTGAAGTTGAGACCTGGAGACATTTGTCACAGAAGGTGACCTTCATGTGTCTGCCATCACCTGGGCAAGTACCCCAGATCACAAGAAGTGTGCTACAGAACCTGTCACAGTATCCTGACTGCAGGACAAAGGTGAACTTCACCAGAAAAGTCTTCTGCACCCTTTCAGGGCCTCTGTCACTGAAAGTTCTAATCACGGAGCTTGCCAAAACACAAGAGACAAAGTTGGAATTTGCAGATGGGGAAAGAGACTCACATCAGTCAATTCTAGCAAAAATAAATAAACGAATGAACAAACAAACAAACAAAATTTGGTCATAGAAATCCTTATCTGGAAAGGCACAGTGACATAAGTTATTAAATTAATAATACTAACAGCCCCAACCCAATCAATGGAGACTGATACAAATAATAAGCCCACGTGGAGAACGAAATAGTATCATCCCAAGTAGGAGGAAATACTCACATTGTGTACATACTATACTGATTTTCATTTTTCTCATCATTTTCATGTATGTACTTTGCTGTACTTCACCATGCATCCTTCTTAAAAAACACTTCTACGATTTACTTTTCTCTATGACTACAACATTTTCTCTATAACTATTATAGTTTTTCTACATCACATACCTATAACCCATATATGTCTTTCCTCATTCTCATTCTAGTCCTTCTTTCCCCCTTTTCACATTCGTTACTTATTTGACTACTTGAGTATTAGCTCTAAGACATTCTCTGCCAACAGTTTCCCAGTGTCACTGTCACTGAGTCCTCCTGGGGTACAGGTGAAGGGCACAAGTGTCTTCTACTGAGCTTGTGGGACCTGAGCCAAGAGATGCTTTTGCATTTATTTTGCACTTATTCACTTGTCCATGCCAAGAAACACCGGATAGACATGTCTGCCCCAATCAACGATGTACGTGACTCTAGCCATAAACAGTTGGCTCCAAATTAGAGAATACTTTACACTCTGGAGGCCACCACTAGCTAAGACAGCCTTGAGTAAAGATGTGTAAAGATTATGAACCGAGCAGGTGGAACTGTCCAATTAGAAGCCAATCACTGATATGTTGGTCATTGCACAGGTCATGCAAAGTCCTATTATGATTACTTCAGCCCTAACTTGTGTGGACTATTTTGCATATCATTGCTCCTCCCATCCTTAGGCTCTTACAATTTTAATGCCCCCTCTTCTGCAAATTTCCCTGAGCTTCAGGATGGGGAGAGATTAGGCTAGCTCAGTTCTAGGTGGTTGATATAGAGTCTCTGAAGTTCTGGATTATGGTTTGTTGATTCTTTCGCAGTTTTGCTACTCCTGCAATGCCCTTCACTCCATCCTGATGGGTAATGGATGTCACCTCCTGGCCAGAGATAAAAAGCTGTTAAACTAGAGTCTTGTTATAAGAGTATACTCAAAGATAGATGTAATAAAAGTAGGAAACCACAGTAAGGGAGGGGTCAATAACCCATTTGCAAAATGATTACATATTATCTGCCAGACTATATACCCTCCCCTTCTGGTGAGATCACACCCCCTCAGTTGTAAATTATCAGGAACAAAAAGTCTGTGAACTTAACCAGATGTCTCATTGCTTACTTGCAGTCCTTGATGGAGGCCTATTTTCTCTGCTGTAACATGGTCCCCTCTCTCCTTGTTTCTGGTGCGGCACTTCCTACCCCATCCCTCCTGTAAAAAAAAAAAAAAAAAAAAAAAAAAAAAAAAAAACAGTAAACAACTGCTGAGCAGGAAACTCTCCAAACAAGCAAGCAATCTAGAGGAAACTGAGCAGTGCAGTGGTACAGAGCCCAGAAACTCTTCACCCAGTGAGCTGGTTCCAAGTCATGCACAGAGCTATTGTTAGTAACCATTACTAATTATGGAAGAAAGAAGAACTGAAGAGGTTCCACTTTACCATAGGGTTCTATTGATGGTTAATACCTACTATGAAAAGAAATACTTTATAATTTTTTTAAATTTATTTCTTTCATTTTTATTAGCTGTTTAAAAATAATATACAAAGTATAGGGTTTCTATGATATTTTCCTATATCGTGCTTGTTAATTCTATTTCCCAGCTTCTTCTTCCATCTCTCTGCCTTATTTTCTGGTCCTCTTACTTCACCTTTTCCTAATAGTCATCCTCCTTGCATACCTCATACATTCTGATACCCTAGTTTTTCTACATATTTTTGCTTTGCAGTTCTCCCTGAAGATTGTTTTTTCCACTTTATGGTACCTCTTCTAGTTCATGACTTATACTCCCACCACACATATATGGACAAATAAAAATTAAAACCCAGGATCTGCACATGACAGAAAACATGTCTGTCTTTCTGAGACTTAGAAGTATTAGCACAAGACAGGGAGGGCATAGAGTCTGGCAGATAGAAGGTAACCATCTTGCAATTGGGAGACTGACCCCCCCCTCACCGCAGTCTCCTACTCTTATTCCATCTACTTTGAATCTACTCTTCTAATAAGACTCTATTTTAACAGCCTTTTATCTCTGTCTAAGAGGTGACATCCAGTGCCCATCAGAATGGAGCCAAGGGAGGGTGCAGGAACAGCAAAACTGGAAGAAAAAAAACATAATTCAGAACATCAGAGACCCTACATTAATCACTAGGGAACCAGGCCAGCCTAATCTCTTCCCATCCTCAAGCTCAGGGAAATTTGCAGAAGAGGGGGTGGTAAAATTGTTAAGAGCCTAAAGATGGGAGGAGCAATGATATGCAAGATACTCCACACAAGTTAGAGCCTAAGTAATCATAATAGGACTTTGCATGACTTGCACAATGACCAACATATCATTGACCCCCCCAAAGTCTAGCATGGATCACTAGGCACTAGGATCCTTAGAGACAAGGGATTAACAGCCACAATAGTGTTCCTATACTAAAGGGGAACACAAGAAAGAGCTCTAGGCAATACTACTGAGTCCTTGTACCTAATCAGAGAGGAGGACCCAGAAGAAAGTTTGACATGCACAGTAAAGGATGCTCCAGGCATGAGGGGGCCCACTGGGAGAAAGGGAAGGAGGGGTAAAAGGAAGAGAAAAAGGGGGGAGGGAGCAAGGGGATCCAGGAAGGGGTGGAGGGAGGAAAGGGAATGGGGTACCTATTAAGTTTCTATGAGTGGAAAAAAAAAAAAGTATTAGCCATGACTGGAGCAGCGCCACCTGGTGGGTAGATGGAATGTGCTCACACTGTGCTGGGCTTGATGGTCTCCAGTGCTCAGGGTTAAACCAAAGGGAAGAAGAGCAAGGGCAGGAACTGGCATGACCACCAAGCTGGTCTGCTGACTTCCTTTTCAGGTACTACACTAGAGAAGAGTCAGGAAAACTGCCTGATCCACTGACCTCTTAAAACACAAAGGTAATCTATAAGGAAACTGATAAATACAATGTATAGGGTGGTTTAAGCAGAAAACAGAATACTTTAGAAATAAAGCATAGAATTTTATACTACAAAATATCCTGAGAAGTAGGAACAGAAGTCACTGACAGAGAAAAGCAAGTCATTGTAAGATGCACTGAGTAGTAAATTCTCATCGTGTTTTATTATATAACCTGATATAACATCATGAAATGCTTTCCCATTGTTATCAGGAAGAAGACAGAATATAGATGCCTATGGCAATTCTTGAAGCTGTTATTTAGCTTGCATTGAAGGTGAATCTCAGATAATGCTTCAAGCTTTGCATGGTGGGTAGACTCCACAATGATGCAATATTAAACTTTTGAAATAACTTTGTAGTCTATTTAGTAGTGTTACCTCCTTCATTTAACACAAATAAATTTTCTCTTTCTTTAAACATTTCTATTTAGCTTCAGAAAATAAGGCAGTAGACTGTGGAGCAAACATACACAAAGCAAACAAAAAAACAAACAAAATCACAACAAAACACTTGTCAGACTGCCTTCCATGAAAGACTGAAGATGGGCAAGAACACACCTTGACCAGGACTGCATAATTACACTAAAGCTATTTAAACCTGATCCTCCTGTTCAGGAGACACTCCATCTCTATGTTCTTCTTCATGTGGACACACTGAATAAATTTCCATTTCCATTTTAAGTTGTTAATTATATTTTTAATAGTGAAGTCACTAAGAATTGGTGGCTAAGAAGTGACATCAGGCTGTACCCCTGGTTTTGTAACAATGTCTTCCTTGAGAAGCTATGTACTATTTAATAAGGTGTTATCTCCACCCAAGAACATCCATTCATTCAGTTCCTTAAGAAACACTCCTTATCCATCTGATGGTCTTCTGGCATTGTTACAGGTGTGAGAACAGAACGGTAGGAAAAGATTAATTTCCTCCAATTTTATCTTAAAACTTGTTCTGGCTATTTGTTCAGTGCTCATGAAGTGGGCACAAATGACTCAGTAAAAGCAAAACTACATCTTCTTAGACATATAATGCCATAGAGCTTTCAAAAATCACAATGTGAAGGATGAAAATAGGCTCGGGAGAAATAGCAACTGTTCTTTGCAATTACAGAGGACCAAGAGAAAGATAACCAGTGTATGGGGGTAGGGTGAGCTGGAGATGGAGCTGCAAGAATGACTTTTGCTTCCTGCCCACAAGAGGGCGCGTGTTCGTGTCATTTTCCTTTCTGTTTAAATTATGAGCTGACATTTCTCAGGAGCGACCTTAACATTTCCTTACACTAAGAAGCCAGTATTCAAAAACTTCATAGGTTTCAGAAATGAACACTTCGCCAAGACCTGTGATTATATTGTCCTTACTCATGTTAGGTGAGTAAAATAGCGCACAAGTCCACGATCCTTTTGTTCCTTGGTGCTGGGACTATTTTCTCTTCCATTGAAGAAACTCAGATCATGATAAAAACTCCCTGGACTGAATTCTAATTAACTTTTCTTTTTAGGAGGAAGCCATGGAGACTCAGTGACTCAGACAGAAGGCCAGGTGATCCTTTCTGAATGGGCTTCTCTGACTGTGAACTGTTCCTATGAAACCACACAGTACCCTGCTCTCTTCTGGTATGTCCAGTACCCTGGAGAAGGTCCACAACTGCTCTTCAGAGTCACAAAGGCCGGCGAGAAGGGAAGTGGAAAAGGCTTCGAAGCCACATATGATAAAGGAACCTCCTTCTTCAACTTGCAGAAAGCCTCAGTTCAAGCGACAGACTCGGCTGTGTACTACTGTGCTCTGGGTGACACAGTGGCAGAAACCACAGGCGCAGCTGAACACAAACTCTGAGCCCAGGGTCCTGGCTGCTGAGATCACTGGCTTAGGGTACAGGAAATTCTCAAATATTTTTACCCCTTACTACACATCCAAAGGACTATTTGTTGTATCATAGAAAGCATCCAAATACTAAAAGCACAGTGTAAGTACAGGAACTAAACATTGCTCATAAAAACAAAATTTTAAATTGTGAGAGTGTGAATAATCTGTTACTGTTGTCTCCAACTGAAATTTGCCATTTGAAAAGTACAAAACCTGGAGATGAGAAATATTCTGCGTTTATCTTTCTATGAAATTGTGTTCCCTGACCATGCCCAGCCATGCAAGGAAACACTGGAGTTTAGAGACTTAGCTGTGGCACATAAGGACGACATACTTGATGTCTTCCTGGTAATTGTTGATTTTTAAAAGGCCCAGGCCTTGAATGTGAATCCACTGATCCTGTACTTGGATGAAATAAAACTGCTTCCTGAACAAATCCACAGTGTGTGCTGCTTCAGTGCATAGACACCCAAGACACCAAGGTCTCATGAAACACTGATTCTTGACACCATAGTTTTGACTGTGGGGAACACATAGTTACACTCTTCTCTCTTCATTTTTAATTTCTTAACTTTTGCTACTTCTGGACTTCATGTGGAGGCTCTAATGTTTGTGAATATTGGTGGATAAATTTCTTAGGATGCTAACAACATTTCAACATTTTTAAATTGTTATTTGTTATTTATTTTCTATGTGTTTCTTTCTGCACTACTTTGATCTTCGATGTGATCCCATCTCTTCCTTTTCTCTTGAAATATGTGCAAAGTGGACCTCTTAAATGATCTTTATTTACATTCAAGGATTTTGAGTCATTCCCTTTTACATAATTTTTATAGTTAGGGGGAAATCTGCAGAAGACAAACAATTGAGAATATAACTGTCTACACATACACTACACACACACACACACACACAGACTCAGACCCCCACACATGACACACTTAATGATCAAAATCCACATCTACATATTAACAGACTAAACAATCACAAATTAAGAATATTGATAGACCTTCTCCAGAAAAGACATTGTGCACAGGAAAGAAAAAGAAAATATACATTGAGTTCCTCAAAGATTTCCATTGCCCTAGAAGAGGTCTGAAGTCTGTGTTGCAGCACTTAAGTGATAATGCTGTTGCAAATCTCTTTAAGGAAGCTGCTACCTCACTATCCATTTCCAATCCTGACATATGTTGTTTTAAACACATTCTAATCCATCACCTTTACCTGAATAAAACTTTTCTCCCTGTGTGGCTGTTTCCTGTGTACCCTGATTTTAATCATCTCTGTATCTTATTACCTAACACATCCCACAGCTGCCAATCATGTCATATTTAACAGGGATAGCAGAATCTCATGTATTGATTTCATTCTTTATGGGTGCTTTCTTAAAACTCTTTATGCTAATTGGTGAAGGAGTGAGACTAGTGTAGAATACTTAATCCTTATCTCTTTTGTCTCTGAATGTTCCAGAGTTCTCTTTCCTTCTTACTGTCTACCCTTTTTTACTGCATTCTCTTGTTACAGTTAATTTTGCAAGAATTTTTCCTGTTTATATTATTCTGTGGTTTTCACTCTACTAGTTGAAAACAGAGTTATCTGTATATCAAGGATCCTACCCACTATCTCCCCTCTCCATGTTACAGCAAGACATTAAAAGACTTGTTTGCTAGTTTTATTCATTGTTTTATGTGTTCATTACTTCAAATAAAAGATTTCTTTATGACTATGATATACTTCCTTGTAATTAAAAAGCAAAACTACTGCAAAAGTTTTGAAATCAGTGAGATTAATTTTGATTTTTCTTATCTTATGCATATTTGATCCAAAACATATTTAAACAATTGAAGCAAATTGCAAAAATATTTCAACTTAGAAATATGGGTATGATGGTATTTTTTGTGATGCCAGCACAGGGAGGAGATCCCTGGGGCTCACTGACAGCCAGCCTAAGGCTACTTGATAAAATCTAGGCCAGTAAAATATTTTAAAAATTAGATGGACTCAATACAACACTGTTATCCAAAATAGAAAAGGTCTGTGAAAGAAGATTCTACAGAAAAGAAGGCAGGAAGGATGAGAATATAAGCCCTGCAGGAAGCCTTCTCCAATCAGGCCTGTTGAACAGGACTGCTCAGAAAAGTCAAGGGACGTGCTTCTCACAAACACTGCACTGGCAGGAACAAAGGAGACCACGGTGTAGTGCAGAGGTCTCAGGCAACTCCTAGGAAAATATTTATGACCTCTCCTCCCTTTCATATCAGAACCTCAGATGATGGAGCATCAGAGACCAACATTTGCACTTGCCCATCTCCTACTCACATAGCACTATGTGAAGCCAACTAGAGCAAGATGATCTGAGAACTTTACCTTGCAACTTAGAAGAGCTGTGCTAGCAACTTATCCAACCAATCTTGTAGACAAGGTCCCAGTTTGGAAAAGATTGATTCCAAGAAACATCTGGATAAAGGATATGGCATAAGAGAAATAAGGAAAACAGGTTTTTGGGACTAGCTGCCTGCTCTGTGATCTACAGAAAAAGCCTGCTTTTTAACTTTAAGTCAATTTCTAAATAGAGATTTCATGTCTAGTCATGCACAGTAAGTAGACTTGTTAGCCAGAATGTATACACTGATTTTAAAGAAGTTAGAGAACAACTTCAAGAGTCTTAAAACAGGTGGGTAAAATTCCCACCTATGAACTAACTCAGAAATTCTAGAAATATGAGACTATGACATCTGTTCACTAGAACTTTAAAAGGCTGTTAGATCCCTCTTGGATTGTAGTTTATGCTATCATAGGAGGAATTGTTCTTTTAATAATTATATTGCTTAAGTGTTTCCTTCAGCACGTCTCTCAGCAGTGCTCCATCAACAAGAGCATGCTACAGGCGCTTATGGCCCTTGAACATCCAAGCCATGGCCCCATAGAGATATGGTTCAAGCTTGGATTGCAGAGATTTGTAAAGCCTTGGTCTAATCTTCTATTCACATATCCTGACATGCCTTCCAGAGCTGAGGTCCTTCGAGGGCCGGTAGTCAATGATGGGTGAGATCCTGTGAGGCAGGACGACCTAAAGCAGACACGGTCCATTATGCTGGACCCCCTCGGAGGCGTGGTCAACAAGGTCAGAGAAAAGAACTCTGGCTCCCACTGGTTGTCAAAAAGGATGGAAATGTAGGATTGGACCAGGCAGGCCTGTATTGTCTGTATGGGCTGCATGAAACTGCCCAAGCTAGAATCTGCTGCCATGCCTGATGCTGATGTCAACCCACCTGACTGAGAGGACCAACCCAGACAGGACAACAGCAAAAGATCTCACTGGAACTTATGGGATGTTGGGCACATGAATAGTTAATTGTAATGAAAAACATGTTCCTTATTGAAATCAAAAGGAGCTCAATCCTCCTCTGCGTATTTTAAAAATGCAGTCTTTGTTAGAACAATGACAATTATGTGGGCTCAGCCCTATGACTATCTGGTGGAGCATTATAGATTAGCTAGATTTGGAAATACTGGGAGAATGGTTCTGTTAAGTGCCTTTACCCACAAGCAATGAATTAGGTTCTTGAAAAAATATCTATCCTGAAGGTGATTTCTGTTGACTAGAATACATGTCTGTTTGAAGGTGTAACATTCTTTACCCCAAAATTTTCTAGTATAAAAGATATCACAAAGTTTAAATAAAGTGGGTCCAGATTCACTTAGCCTAGAGAGTTGTGTGTCTCTGTTCTCCATCCGCCAAAGCCTTGCCCACCTAGTCCGGGGGAACCCTGGTTTGGAGGCTGCAGCTCTGGCCTATGGCAAATAGGTTTCTTTTTACTTACTCTTTATCACATATGTCTTCCAAAGGTTTTGCTTTATTTATTTATTGTTTACAAACAAACATCCCATCCACTTCCTCCTCCTCACCTTACCCTCCCTTCATCCATCCTGTTCTGTTCCACCAGCACCACCACCACCTCAGTCTGTCTGCTTTTGTGTATCATAGGACTCTCTTTGGGGTGCCTGTGTTGGTAAGGGAGATAAATTTCCTTTGAACTTTATGTGTCTCTTCCATAACTATGGTTGTATATAGGCAAGTCCCACTTCCCTTGTACAGAACTTATCGCTGAGATGGAGCAGCTATTTCTTCTAACATCTTAGATAAGCCTTGGAGGAAATGTTGATGTCTGCCGCTGTGTAGATCTGGTGGTCGAAGTTCTCATTGCAGTGACTTTCTGAGTACATAAGCCCTGTCTTGGCTCAAGTATGCTGGTCAGCAGTATTTCATCCAAACTTTAGGCTCTTACCATCTTACCACCCCCTTTTCTGAGAAGTTCCTTAAGTCTTGGTGTGGAATAGGATTTTGAAGGGCTGATTTGGGCTCAGTATTCCAGGATCACTGATATTCTACATTGTGTCCTGATGGGGTTTTCAGGCTGATTCCATTGCTTTGCTATAGTAAATAGTGCCGAATTGAACATGTATATGTTTCTCTAAAGTGAAATGAAGCATACTTTGGGAATATTCTCAGAAATGGTAGAGCTGGGTCATATGGCATTTCAATTTTTACCTTTTTTAGGAAATATCATACTGATCTTCAGAGCGGTTTTACAAGTCTGTATTCCCACCAACAATGTATGAGGGTTCCCTTCTCTTCACATCCTTTTCCAGCATTTGTTGTGTGAGTTTTAGATTTTGACCATTCTGACAAGGATGAGATGATATCTCAGAGTGGTTTTGATTTATATTAATTTGCATTTCCCTAATGGCTATGGAGTAAGAACATTTTTTAAGGTATTTGTTAGACATTTTATTCTCATCCTAGGAAAACTTTCCTTTGTGTTTCAAGGCTCATTATATAATTGGACTGTCTGCCTCCTTGGTGTTTAATTTTTTGTGTTCTTTGCATACTCTGGATGTTTGTTCTATACTAAATGTATGGTTAGTAAAGATTTTTCCCAATCTATGGGTTGTATTTGCTCCATTAACAATATCTTTTGCTGAAAAGCTCTTTCATTTCATGAGATCTCACTTCTATTTTCTGTGTGTAATTGGGTCCTATTTAGAAAATATTGGCCTAGGCCACTCAGTTCTAGGGAATTACCTATTCTTTCTTCTAAGGCTTTTATAGTCTCTGGCCTAACATTAAGGTCCTTGAAGCATTTGGAGTTTGTTTTCATGCAAGTTTATAGGTAAGGGTCCAGTTTCAATCTTCTGCATGTAGATAACCAGGTTTTCCAGCACCATTTATTGAAGATCCAATCATCTTTTCAGTGGTTTTCCTGAGCACCCATGTCAAAAATCAGTTGACTATAGGTGTATGAGCTTACATCTGGGTATTCAACACTTATCCATTGATCTATGTGTGTATTTTGGAACCAGTACTATGCTGTCTGTCTTTGTAGATGAATGTCTGGTATGGTGATGCTTCCAGCAGAGATTTTTATTACTCAGGATTTTTCATTGCTTTCTTGGGTCTTTTGTACTTTCATATGAATTTTGAGATTATTTTGTGAATTTCTGTGAAGAATCGCCTTGGAATTTTGATTGATATTGCTTTTGTAGTATGATAACTTTTATGGTGTTAATTCTACCTTTTCAGAAGCATGGGAGGTCTTTCAAACTTTTAGTGTCTTCTGAAATTTCTTTCTTTAGGGTTTTAAAGTTATTGTTGTATAGGTCTCTTATGTCCTTGATTAGATTTATACAAAGTTCTTCCTTTTTTCTAGGGACTATGGTAAACTGAATTGTTTTTCTTAAACTTATACTAGTTACTCCATCTTGCTGTGTGATACCACTCAAAATAAAATAAATTAAAAGAGAAAGGAAGATTTATTCAACTTATGGTTCCAGAGGGATAAAACAGTCTTTCATGACAGAAATGACATAACTGGCAACATAAACAGCAGGAGACCTAGGTCACATCCATCCAGGAGACTGAGAATTACAAAACTGCCAGCCGTAAGAGCAGACTTTTCCCTGAAGTAGGATGGGGCTAATCAACCCCAAGGATGTACTTTCCTCCAGCAAGGTTCCATCTCTTAAAGGTGCCATGATTTTCTCAAGCAAATAACAATTCAAACACAGGAGCCTATGGGGGATAACTCACATTTCAAACCATGACACTTCATTCCTATCCCCCACAGGCTCATTGCCATCTCATTATACAAACTGAACTCAGCCCAACTTAGAAAATTACATAGACTTTAGAAAAAGTCCCATAGACAGTAGTGCCAACACAGTCTGCCAAAGTCTCCTGTAAAATCAAAAGACAATTTAAATATTGTCATCATATAAATGCATAAAATAAACATTCCCATTCCAAAAGAAGGAATGGGGGTATATCCAAGAAATATCAGTCCATAACAAGAGTGAACACCAGCAACACAAACTCCAAATCCTATAAATCCAAATTTAGCACCTGGTATCAAAGTAATTACAATTCCAAAGGTTTTCAGTTCCTACCTTCTGGTGCAGATGTTTGCAGAACTCATTATTCCTTTGGGCTGGCTCCTCCAAGGGTATAGAGCTGTCCTTGGTAGATGACCCACATTGGCTCTAACATCTCTAACATCTTCACTTCTCAATGGAAAACCAGTCTTCAAAACATTAACTGCCCTTCTTGGGCCTTTAAACTGCAGACTTCCTGCCACATATTGCCTAGTTTGTGCCATTCTCTGAACCCTTAGAGGAGGGATCCATGATCTCCTCCCTCTTGCATCTCTAAAGTGTCTAAAACCAGGACCATCTGGACAACATTGCCAAGTTTTGTTATAACGTTCAGGTGGAGACCAACCTCCTTCAGTCATACTTGGTTCATCCTCTCTATGTTGATGCTGGGAAGAATCTCCTTCTTTCTTGGGCAGTTGCTTCACAGGAGAAAGAGACCTCTCCTTTTGACAAAGGTGCTGATCATGCATGGTGGGGAAAAGGCAGTGTCCTCAACAAGTGGTGTTAGGAAATTGGACATCTACATGTAGGAGAATAAAAATTGCCTATTGCCTCTCCAGACACAAAAGTCAACTCCAAATGTATAAAAACTCTTGATATTAAATCAAAAAATCTGAAATTTTTAAATGAACGAATAGGAAGAACACTTGAATTAATAACCCTAGGTGAAGATTTTCTAAACAAAACAACAAATGTGCAAGAACTAAGACCAATAACCAATAAGTGTGACTTCATGAAATTAAAAGACTTATGTTCTGCAAAAGAAATACTAATTGTGCAAAATGACAATACACAGAATGGGAAAAAATTTTGCTACTATGAATCTGACGAAGGATTGATATCCAGAGTTACACACAGAAAATTAAACACCAAGACACCAAACATTTCAAATAAAAAGTGGGCCATGGGGGGCTGGAGAGGTGGCTCAGGGGTTAAGCCTTTGCCTTGCAGGCAGAAGGTCCTGAGTTCAGATCCTAGACCCCACGTATAGACGCCAGGAGGAAGCAGAGGGCAGCCTGCGTTTCCTGTCCTGGTAGGGCGGGGCCTGTGAATCCTGGGGCAGAGTAAACAAGGAGGAGGTGGAGGCAGTCCATGGTGGTTCCAGAATTCATCCGTGGTTCTACACACACATACATACATACATACATACACACATGTGCACACATGCATACATGCACAATTGAATAAATAATAAATAAAAAAATATTAAAGAAAAAAAAAGAAAAAAAAAAAAGTGGGCCATGGAACTAAACAAGAATTTCACTCAAAAAGAAATTGGAATGTCAAACAAATACTTAAAAGATGCTCAACTTCCCTGATTATCAGAGAAATGCAAATCAAAACAACCCTGTGATACCATCTTACCTCAGTCATAATGGCTAAGATCAAGAATACAAAAAACCCTCTGCCCCAGACATGGACCAAGGCTGACTCCCTGCTCCTCAGGTAAAGCCTCTAGACCACACCTCAGACTCCAAGACACTTGTGTGCCCCACCAGCAACCAGTCTGCCTTTCTGGCATTGGAGAAGGCCCTTGAGCCACACCCCAGGTGTCAGGTCATCTGCATGCTCCACTATTCACTCTGCCTTTCTGCCCTGGACCCAGACCAAGGCCAACTCCCTGCTCCCCAGAATTCAACAGAGTCCAGAGAAAACCCAAGCAAAGCTCTAGGGCACAAACATGATTCATCTGAAGTCCTAAAATATCATCCCATCACATGGGAGAGAATCTTCATATCCAGCTCAAGTGTAAGTAAACCCTTTTTACCATCCTGTTCCTCTCAAGTATTAGTCACTGTAGTTTAACATTTCCATATAGCCACCAAAAAATCCCATACACTTTCAGGGACTATACCATTCACCCTCACATATCACCAAGGAGGAAACCTAAAACGTGCACTACCATACTAATCTTCATTCCCTGACTACTAAATCTGACTTAATTGATGTACTAACAGTCTAATAGCATCATCTAGGAAATAACACCAATACCAGACTACCGTATCCAACTCCAAGGCAAATGGTAGTAACAATTGCTCAAGTATGCAGTAATACTGTCTAATTCAGTTCAGGCAAAAACACACAGAAACAAAAAGAAGGTTTTAAGAGATAAAATGCCCAGGTCACAGCACAAATCCATGTGAAACAAAAACCAAGACAACAAATCTCCTACTGAAAGAATTAACCCCATAATGATATATTCTAACTAGAGTAAGCTCACAGAAAAGAGCCAAGAAAGCAGGCCATACCCAAGATAATGATTTTCAAAGCCTGATCTTTACTATGATCAAAACGATGAAAGAGGAAATCTGGGAGGAGTTAAATAACTACATCAACTAATGTGAACAGGAACACAACAGGCACTTGGAGGAGATGAAAAAATCAGTTGAAGAAATAAACACAGGCATAAAGTAGTTAAAAAAAATCTCAAGGAGGGTTTAAAATTGAATTAAAAGACAAGTTATCTTCAACCCAGAACTCAACAGAGTCTTATCAGCAGAACTAATGAAGTAGAAATATCAGATCTCGAAGATAAATTTGAAGAACTAACCAGTTCAATCAATGATGTTGTTAAAGCCAATAAGATATTAAAAGGAATATTCAAGAGTTATGGGACACCTTGATGAAGCCTAACTTGTGGATTCATGGAATAGCAGAACCATAATCCCAAATTAACACTGAATTTTTAATGACAGAATATTTTAAAATTTGTCTATGAGAACTTTTAGATATTTACGATTAATAAAATTAAACGTATTTAAAAATACAAACAACAAGATTGTTGATGAGCCTGGTAGATAAAGGGACACTTACTGACTGCTGGGAGTGTAAACTGATAACAGCTTCTGTGATCAGTGTGGAGGTTTCTCAGAAAGCCTAAAATGGTACTGCCATATGACCCAGATGTACCATTCCTTTGAATATTCCCAAAAGACTCTACATCTTGTTACAAAGACCTATGTTCATTGCAGCTCTATTCACAATAGCGAAAAAATGGAATCAGCCAGTATTCCCAATAACAGAGGAATGGATAATGAAAATGTAGCACATATACACAATGGAATATTACTCAGCCATCACATAGGATGAGCTTATGGAATTTTCTAGTAAATAGATGGAACTGCAAACTTTAATATTGATTGAGGTATCTCAGGCCAGAAATTTAAGCACTAAATGTCTTCTCTTATATGTGGATGGTTGAACTGATATCCTTGTTAACATATTTGGACTGGAAGCACTGTAAGAGCCAGAAAAATTTGAAAAAGACCTAGAAGTGGGAAGGTGGGACAGGATGGTTATAATGAAAGTTTATAAAGCAGAGATTTATGGTTTATGGACAAGAGTGAGGGAAGGAATAACTGAAAAAAAATACATAGCAGAGAATGAGGGGATGGGAGATAGGAGGGACATGGGAGATAGGAAGGAAAGAGGGTCTTATAGAAAAACCCTAAGATAGTGGGAACTAACCACAAAGCAACATATTATGCTTGTAATATGTCAAAAAAAAGTCTTTTAAAGAAAGAAACAAGAATGCACGATCCCTATGAAGAGAAGCACAGATTGTAGAAAACTGGAGAAAAGCCTTGAGCTGATTCACTTAGAAACCAGGGACAAAATTATACAAGAAGTAACAGGAATGTGGCACCTCCTGACAAAACCTTGGTCAGAGAGGTCTTAAAGGATCCAAACACTGTAGGTTTTTGCCATTGCTCCAAAAACTGTCAGTACGGCCCTATTATTGAAGATGCAACACAAATGGATCAGAGAACATGGCAAAATATATCAACTGGAACTGGTCTCAGGATTTTCTCCTTTTGGATAGCTTACACGGTACCAAAGAATATATAGAAACTATTGGGGGAGAGAAATAATCACAAGCCCCATCAACAGCATGAGATCTGTAAATTGCAATACAAACCACCATGGCAACAGGTGACCACCAATGAAATAGTGGCATGAGTACAAAGGAGACAAGTAACAGCTCTGTGATTGGATTCAAGACCCACTTGTCAGAGTGGTATACACCCCTGCTACTGTAAACTAGATCAAGAACCTAAAAAAAGGGGGAAGGAAATAGGTCAATAAGGAAGACAGCAAATAAACCTGTAGGTAAGAAGACAGTATATCAAACTGTTCTATAGATGGTTGTTTTTATACCCATAGGATAGAACTTACAATGGAAACCTTTGGGTCTAAAACTGAATGAGTGAAGGAAATGTATGTATCAGTGGGGTGGTCTAAATAGATGTAACTTGATAAGCATATCAAGCATCAGAGGCCTGAACCCCCACAGGAGTAGACAAGCCAGGTCCATAGAAGCATACCAGCATAAGGGTGGGAAGGAGTGGGAGGGAATGGTGAAGAGAAGGGTGGGGATAGGACAAAGGGGGGAGGGAGGGAATCTGAGATGAATACTCAATATGCTTGGAAAGGTAGGAAAAAAGTCTCCTAGAAGAACAAATAGGAAATACCCACAAAAAATATAGTACAAGTGAGTCCCAGAATTAGGAAAAGAGATCCCGATAAAAACACAGGAAGCAGTCAGTTCATGAAGTAGACAAAACTGGGAAAGAACCTGCCCTTACAATATTATAATAATTAAATCGTAAAATATGCAGGTCAAAGAAAGTATGCTGAAGTGGCAAGAGAGGAGCACCAAGCCACTTTAAAGTGGCTTGACAACAGAGTGTCAACCGGAAATTTAAAAACATGTAGGACCTAGGAAGATTCCAATGTTTGAAAGATAATAACTGCCATCACAGAGTACTATACTCACCAAAGCTTTCTATCATAACTGAAGTAAAAATAAAACTTTCCATGATAAAAATAAACTGAATTAATTTGTACCCACTAAGCTATCTATACAGAAAATAATTGAAGGAATTCCTTGGAACAAAGATACAATCAAATCCATGTAGTCATCTCATAGGAAACAAAGAGTCATGCTAGAAAAACAGTTAGAAATAGAGAAGAGAAAAAAACTAAATAGTACAAATGATTAAAAAGTGAGGAATTATTAAACTACATCATAATAACTCTGAATCTTATTGGCCATAATACCCCAATCTGAAGATCTAGATTGCTGAATTGGATCAAAAAGCAGGAATCATGTATTTGTTGCCTCAGTTAAGTACATTTTACCATAAAGCACAGATAGCACTTAGGGTGAAATGAGGAACAAATGTATTCCAAGCAAACAGACATAGAAAATAAGCAAACACTGTTCAAATATCTGATAAAATAGACTTCAACCATAATTAGTGTGAGAACAAGGAATATAACTTCATACATTAGTTGAAAAATCCTAGAAGACACTACAATTCTCTCTCTCTCTCTCTCTCTCTCTCTCTCTCTCTCTCTCTCTCTCTCTCTCTCTCTCTCTCTCTCTCTCTCTCTTTCTGTGTGTGTGTGTGTGTGTGTGTGTGTGTGTGTGTGTGTGTGTGTGTGTGTTGGAATATATATACTCTGAGGGTACATCCACTTTCATAAAACAAATCCTACTAATTATAAGTCAATTCTAGCACAGTAATAGTAGTTGATTTGACTACCTCTCTCTCTCCAATTGACAAGCACATCTGCCCAAAAGTAAAGAAAAAAAAAACAGAGGATCCAGTTAAGCAAATCATAGGTCATATGGATGAAATAGACATCTACATTATATTCCATGCAGTTGCTGTTGCAGTTTACTTTTCTGTTTCATCGATAAAATACTTTTGCCCTAGCAGCAGAGGGAAATAAGACCGCTAAGGGGACTTGGTGGAGATACAGTCCATTATGAAACAGAAAGCATGGTGAAAGGTATGGTGATTGAAGCAGGAGGCCATTTCAGATCACAGAAACAATCAGAAGGCAGAAAGTGAGAATGGAAGAGAGAGTTAGTGGGGCCAAGCTTCCTAAGCTTCAAGTGCTTCCCCAAAGGATCTGCTCCCTCCTGCCAGGTTGCACCTCCTGGAAGTCCCATACCTTCCCTGACGATGCCACCAGCTGAGGATCAAATGTTCAAACACATTGAGATTATGATGTTCAAGTCATATTCACATCATAAAAACTGTAGAAAAATACATTTTTTCCTCAGGAGTTCATGGGCCCTTCTTTAAATTATATCACATATTGGGGTATATGTCTTAACAAATATAGGAAAATGTAAATGATTCTCTATAGTCTATCTTATTATGATTAAACAAGGCTACAAGTCAGTATCAAAAGAATCCCTAGATAGTATTTGAACTAATGGAAATTAAACAATACAGTATTAAAAATGAGTTGCCCCTTGCATAAATCAAGAAAGAAGTAGAAAAAATTCTAAGAGCAAATGAAAATGAAAATCTATGGCATACAGTGAAAGCAGATCTAAAAGGAACTTGATATCGCTATGTGCATACATTAAGAAATCACATTAGGATACAGGAGGATAGAAAGAATGTAAGAGATAAAGGATGGTGAGGAGTTTTGTGAAAAGCTTCCCTCTGGTCCTGACATGACTATTCCACTCATGAATTCACAGCATATGTGTAAGATCCAATTAGCATGGCTGGGGAGGAACTTATTAGGTATCATCCTAACTGAAGAGCTAGTGACAATTGAAAATTGCTGAGGGAAGAAGGATAGTAAATTTTCTTGAATAGTATGGATGCTTTGATGGATGGTCCAGGAGCAGTGGTAAGCACTATAGGACTCAATATTTGTTTGCTTACTTGTTTTTTTTTTATTTCAGCTCATACAAACTTATTAGGTACACCAGTTCCCTCCCTCACTCCTCCTCCCCCCGTACCCCTTGCTCCCCCTCCCACCCCATCCCCCAGTGCCTCCCACCCCAATTCCCAGAGAGTCCTTTCTTGTGCATGACTGATTTTCCTCTGGGCCCTCCTCTCCGATGACGTACAAGGACCCAGTGGCCTTTGCCGAACCCTTTCCCGTGTTCCCCTTAGGTATAGGAACACTGCTGTGGCTGCCAATCCTTTGCCTCCAAGGATCTTGGTGCCTTTAGCAGATGCTAGACTTTGTGAGGTCAACAGTGTGTTGGACAATGCGCAGGGCATGCAAAGTCCAATTATGATTGCTTCAGCCCTAACTAGTATAGAGTATCTTACATATCATTGCTCCTCCCATCCTTATGCTCTTACACTCTTACCGCCCCCTCTTCCGCAAATTTCCCTGAGCTTCAAGATGGGGAGAGACTAAGCTGGCCTAGTTCTAGGTGGTTGATATAGAGTCTCTGAAGTTCTGGATTGTGGTTTGTTGATTTTCTTTTGCAGTTTTGCTGCTCCTGCAATGCCCTTCACTCCATGCTGGTGGGCATTGTATGTTACCCCCTGGCCAGAGACAAAAAGCTGTTAGAGTCTTGTGATAAAAGCACATTCAAAGGTAGATGTAATAAAAGTGGGAAACCACAGTGAGGGAGGGGTCTATCACCCATTTGCAAAATGATTACTTTTTATCTGCCAGACTATATGCCCTCCTCTTCTGGTGAGATCACTCCCCCTCAGTAGTAAATGATCAGGAACAAAAGTCTGTGAACTTAATCAGATGTCTCATTACTTATTTGGGTCCTTGGTGGAGGCCTATTTTCCCTGCTGTAACATGGTCCCTTCTCTCCTTGTTTCTGGTGTGGCCCTCCTACCCCATCCCTCCTGTTCATAATCCTTGGAATTCCTGTCTCTAGGTGGGCTGTTTCTTATTTTTAGAATTTGATTCTAAATGTCCCAAGAGTCACAGAACTAGAAATATTACAATACCCTTGGTATCCAGATATTTTAAAAAATATTTTCCTAGACTAAAAGAACAAGAATAACTACTTGAGAAGAAAAGGGGAAGGCATGAGGTACAAAATTAGGAGAAGAAATGTGAGAGGACATTACTGAACTTAGCCAACCATTTGTGGCTGGATCAGAGTCAGCTATGGGCCTTCAGGGAATAGGGAAAGGACCCACAGAGGGAGTGGTGGCATAAATCTGGGGGAGTCATGCATGAAAAACCCATTTTCTATTGACCAATAAAATTCTTATTGTAATAATGATCTGTTAATTTCACAAATTCTGTTTGCTCTTTAGAACACACTGAAAGCTCTCAGAGAACTTCATTTATGATGGTTTTCATCCACCTGATTTTTTTTCAAATTACTTGCCAGGCTAACTAATGGAGAAAAAAACTCATTAAGTGAACTGTTACAAGTGGCAACAACAATAACTTTTTCACCTTATGCATTAGGAACATGGACTCCCTCCTCCCAGCACAGCTTCTACCCACAATCCTGAAACAGTCACTGTGCAGTCTCCTAGGCCATGGTGGGCAGTGTTGACAGAAAAGATGAATGACAGAACACAGACATGACTGGTACTCTACGCCACGGGGCAACTGCTGTCTGTGAGCACAAGTTAATGGGCACTCAAGATCTGACACATTTCTTAGTTGGAAGAAGCACCAGCAACCCGGCGGGAGTCATGGAGATGAAACTGGGATCTGTGCTGGGGCTCCTGTGGGTGCAGATTTGCTGTGAGTTGTGGTCATCCCACATGCAAGTAGGGATGCTCCAGACCGACAATGAGGGCAAGGGAAGAAAGCTGGTGAAATTCTCTTATGCTGTCATTCATCCTCATGATCTTCTGGGATATTTATAATTTGGGCACAGCTCACTGGTTCCCCTTAAATCATGTTGTTTGTTTTCCTCTTTCCAAGCAGGGATGAGAAGCCTTCAGGTGGAGCAGAATCCTTCAGTCCTGAGTCTCCTGGAGGGAACTGACTCTTCTCTGTGGTGTAATATTTCTACCGTCATGAGGAGTGTGCAGTGGTTCCACCAGAAACCTAGGGGCAGCCTCATCAGTCTGTTTAACATGGCCTCTGGGATAAACCAGAATGGAAATATACAGTCGACATTCAATTCTAAGGAACACTACAGCACCCTGCACTTCATGAGCTTCATACTAGAAGACTCTGTCACATATCTCTGTCCAGGAGAGGCACAGTGCTCACAGCTGGCCTGCTGCCTGGCCCCAAACTGCAGCTGGGCCTGAAACCACAGCCCTGCCACTGAGACCCTCCAGTACCTAATTCCTTTCACCTCTGTTAACATTAAGCATCTCAGAATTCAAGTTTCACTTGTTTTTTTTCATTCTTCAAATTTTTTCATAGAAAAAGTTTTTTCATGAACCACTAGAAAAACTGATAAAACTGTCCCAAATGTTGATATAGAAAGACCTCCCGAGGAGCTGGAGAGGTGACTCAGGGGTTAAACCTCTGCCTTGCAGGCAGAAGGTCCTGAGTTCGGATCCTAGACCCCACGTATAGACGCCAGGCAGAAAAGGGGGCAGCCTACGCTTCTGGTCCTGGTAAGGCGGAGAATGTGAATCCCCGGGCAGAGTAAACAAGGAGGAGGTGGAGGCAGTCCATGGTGGTTCCCGAATTCGCCCGTGGTTCTACACACACACATACACACACACGCATGCAGATACCCACAATTGAATAAATAATAAAAAATGAAAACTTATACATGGTATAAACCATTTGGAAAGACTGGAAAATATTCAAAAGGTTAGAAACTGAATTGGAAAGCTGACGCTGTACTGAAAAGAAAAATACATAGTTTTTACAATAGAAATAAAACATGACTCAATAGGTAGACATCACAGTAGAGGGGCCAAAAGAAACTGATTGAAAAATCCAACAGATCATGCATCATGCATGATTTTACCAGTGTTTTAGTCATATTTCTGGTTGTGCTTAGCTGTTATCTGATGCTATGTGATGTACAATGGCACATTGTCCTGGCTGTTCTTTTTTACACCAGTCCATACAGTGCTTTCTGAGTAATTGGAAGTCAGATACTCATGATACAGATATACTGAGACTTTTTGACCTAAATAGCTATTTTCTCCTGTTATTGGAATAAACCCAGAATAATCTTTCAGATGCTAGTGGATAAAGAAAGAGGAGTTTTAATTTACACTGGTGGGCTGAAAGTGAGGTTAATTCCCAAAGTACTATAACCAAAAAGTTTCAGTTTAATACAATTTATACTATATACTTTATACTGCACACTGTAGGAAAGGAGGGGGTAAAAGTGAGAACCTAGTCATGTGGAACAGTAAAGCAGGACACACAAAAGCATCAATACAACATCCAAAGTGACCATTAACTAACCAATAGCCAGGGCAGAATGACCTCAGACTTTACAAAATTTTACCTGACTCTCAGTGGTTATTAGGTAACTCAGGTGCAGACTTGCAACAGTAAGGTGTAATTCAGGGACTCAGAAGTTTTCTTTCTTTTTTAATTTATTTGTTCCACTCATACAAACTTCATAGATATCCCATTCCCCTCGTTCCCTCCACACCTCCCTGGATTCTTTCGCTCCCTCCCCCCTTTTCCCCTTCCTTTCCTCCCTCCCTCTCTTTCTCCCACTGCCCCCCCCCCATTCATGGAGCATCCTTTAGTGTGCATGTCAAACTTCCCTCTGGGTTCTCCTCTCTGATGAGGCATGACTCAGTAGCATTGCCTAGAGCTCTTTTTTGTGTTCCCCTTTAGCATAGGAACACTAATGTGGCTGTTAATCCCTTGTCTCTAAGGATCCTAGTGCCTGTGACCCATACTAGACTTTGGGGGGGGGGGTTAATGATATGCTGGTCATCCGCAAGTCATGCAAAATCCTATTATGATTACTTCAGGCCTAACTTGTGTGGAGTATCTTGCATATCGTTGCTCCTCCCCATCTTTAGACTCTTACAATCTACTGCCCCCTCTTCTGCAAATTTCCCTGAAGAGGGAGAGATTAGGCTGGCCTGGTTCTGGGTAATTAATGTAGGGTCTCTTATATTCTGAATTATGTTTTGTTTTTCCTTCAGTTTTGCTGTTCCTACACTGCTCTTGGCTCCATCCTGATGGATAGTGGATATCAACTCCTAGCCAGAGATAAAAGGCTGTTAAAATAGAGTCTTATTATAAGAATAGATTCAAAGGTAGAAGAAATAAGAGTAGGAGACCGCGATGGGGAGGGGGGTCAGTCTCCCATTTGCCGCATGGTAACCTTCTATCTGCCAGAGTCTATGCCCTCCCTGTCTGGTGAGATCAAACCCCATCAGTTGCAAGTGACCAGGAAGGAAAGTCTGTGAGCTTACCCAGATGTTTCATTACTTATTTGCAGTACTTGATTGTGGCCTATTTTCTCTGCTGTAGCATGATCCCCTCCCTCCTTGTTTCTGGCAGGGCCCTCCTTCCCCTTCCCTCCTGTTTATAATTTTTGCAATTACTGTAGGGGTTACAGAGATTTATATTTGAGTGTGTCACTAAGTGGGTTTGGCACTAGGATCCACCTATTAGGGAGTACATACAGTGCTTAATTTTCTGTCTGGGATACTTCACTCAATATAATTTTTTCTAATTCCATCCATTTCCCAGCAAATTGCATTAATTCATCATTTTTGATGGCTGAGTAGTATTTCATTGTATAAATGTACCACATTTTCCTTATCACTCATCAATTGTTGGGCTTTTGGGTTGATTCCATGACTTTGCTATTGCAAACAGTGCTGCTATGAACATGGTTGTGCTTGTGCTATCAAGGTGAATTTTTGAAGTATGGGGGATTATTCCCAAAGTGGAATAGCAGAATCATATGGCATTTCAATCTTTACCTTTTTTATGAATCACCAGATGGCTCGCCAGAGTGGTTGTATAAGCCTGCATTCCCACCAGCAATGTAGGAGAGTTCCCTTCCAACCATATCCTTGCCAGCATTTGGTGTTGTCTGTATTGTGCATTTTTGCCATCCTGACTGGGGTGAGATGATATCTCAGGGAGGTTTTGATTTGCATTTCCCTGATGGCTAAGGATGCAGAGCATTTTAAAAGATATTTATTAGACATTTCAATTTCTTCCCTATTAAGTTTCTTTTAAGTTCCAAGGCCCATTTCTTAATTGGGCCATTTGTTTCCTTGGTGTTTAGTTTTCTTTTTTTTTCCATCTTAAAAAGAATTTGTATTTTTTTCCACTCATACAAACTTATCAGGTACACAGGTCCCCTCCATCCCTCCAACCTCCCACCACCCTGTGCCTCCCTCCCCTCTCTCTTCCCTCCCCATCCCCCAGTGCCTCCCCCTCCCATCCCCGGAGCATCCTTTAATGTGCATGCCAAACTCTCCTCTGGGTCTTCCTCTCGGATGAGGTGCAAGGACCCAGTGGTATTTCCCTGAACCTTTTCCTGTGTTCCCCTTAAGCATAGGAACACTACTGTGGCTGTCAATCCCTTGCCTCCACGGATCTTAGTGCCTTTAGGAAATGCTAGACTTTGTGGGGTCAATAGTGTATTGGACATTGCGCAGGGCATGCAAAGTTCAATTATGATTGCTTTGGCCCTAACTTGTGTGGAGTATCTTGCATATCATTGCTCCTCCCATCCTTAGGCTCTTACAATTTTAACGCCCCCTCTTCTGCAAATTTCCCTCAGCTTCAGGATGGGGAGAGATTAGGCTAGCCTAGTTCCAAGTGGTTGATATAGTCTCTGAAATTCTGGATTATGGTTTGCTGGGATTTTTTTTTTCAGTTTTGCTGCTCCTGCACCGCCCTTGGCTCCATCCTTTTGGATATTGGAGGTCAACCCCTGGCCAGAGATAAAAAGCTGTTAAACTAGAGTCTAGTTATAAGAGTATATTCAAAGGTAGATGTAATAAAAGTAGGAAACCACAGTGAGGGAGGGGTCAATCACCTATTTGCAAAATGGTTACTTTCTATCTGCCAGACTATATGCCCTCCCCTTCTGGTGAGATCATACACCTTCAGTTGTAAATGATCAGGAAGGAAAGTCTGTGACTTAACCAGATGTCTCTTTAGTTACTTGCAGTCCTTGATGGTGGCCTATTTTCTCTGCTGTAACATGGTCCCTCTCTCCTTGTTTCTGGTGTGGCCCTCCTACCCCATCCCTCCTGTTCATAATCCTTGCAATTACTGTAGGTATTACAGAGATTTATCCTTGAGTGTCTCTAACTGGGTTTGGTACTAGGAGCCACCTATGGGGAGTTCATACGGAGCTCAATTTTCTGGGTCTGGGATACTTCACTTAATATGATTGTTTCTAATTCCATCCATTTCCCAGCAAATTCCATTAATTCATCATTTTTGATAGCTGAGTAGTACTCCATTGTATAGATGGAGTGTAGACATTTTCCATATCAACTCGTCAACTGTTGGACATTTGGGTTGATTCCATGACTTTGCTATTGTAAACAGTGCTGCTATGAACATGGTCGTGCTTGTGCTATCAATGTGAATTTTTGCTGTATGGAGGGTTATTCCCAAAAGTGGAATAGCAGGCTCATATGGCATTGCAATTTTTTAATTTCTTTAAGAATCCCTAGACAGCTCACCAGAGTGGCTATATGAGCCTGCATTCCCACCAGCAATGTAGCAGAGTTCCCTTCTCTCCAAACTTCCCTGAGATATCATCTCTTCCCAGTCAGGATGGCAAAAATCCACAATACAAACAATACCAAATGCTGGAGAGTATGTGGTGTTTAGTTTTCTAAGTTCATTGTGCACTCTGGATAATAGAGCTCTATCAGATATGTGGTTAGTGAAGATTTTCTCCCACTCTGTGGGTTGCCTTTGTGTTCAAGTTACAATCTCTATATCTGAACAGAAGCTCTTTAATTTCATAAGATCCCATCTGTTGAGTGTTGGTTGTATTGACTGTGCTATTGGATTTCCATTTAGTAAGTACTTACTGATAGTGACAACCATTGTTTCAAGTCACTATGGCCTACAAATACATATACATATTATTTGTTTAAATTACATAATAATGTATATTTGAGTGTGTGTGTATATGTACATATCTATGTGCATGCAGACATTGAAAGCTGATGTCACATGTTTTCCTGTCACCCTCAAGCAATGAATCTGAATTAATTGGTCAATCACTGCAGCTCACCACTTTGGCTGCCCAACAAGCCTCAAGAACCCTCATATCCTTGCCTCCTCAGTGATAGGATTACAGGACACAGGCTGATGAGCCTGATTTTTTAAATAAATTTTTTATTATTATTTTATTCAATTGTGCGTGTGTGTGTGCGCATGTGTATGTGTGTATGTGTGTATATGTGTAGAACCACGGGCGAATTTGGGAACCACCATGGACCACCTCCATCTCCTTGTTTACTCTGCCCCGGGATTCACAGGCTCCACCCTACCAGGACTAGAAATGCAGGCCACCCCCGCTTCTGCCCAGCGTCTCTATGCAGGGTCTAGGAACTGAACCAGGACCTTCCACCTGCAAGACAGAGGCTTAATCCCTGATCCACCTCTCCAGCCCCTGATGAGCCTGATTTTTATGTGAGTGATGACAACCCAAACTCAGGTCCTCAGGGTTACAAGGAAGCACTTTACTGACTGAACTACCTTCTCAGTTACTATCATTTTGTTTACACCATTTAATAGATTGGTTTAGGTTTATTTGATGCAAGTAAATGCTAAGAATTATTTTAAAGAATCTTTTTTTTAATTTTATTATTATTATTATTATTTATTCAACTGTGTGCATGTGCGTGTGTATGTGCGCGCGCGTCTGTGTGTGTGTGTGTGTGTGTGTGTGTGTGTGTGTGTGTGTGTGTGTCTGTGTATGTGTAGAACCACAGACGAATTCGCAAACCACCATGGACACCTCCACCTCCTTCTGCCCCGGGATTCACAGGCTCCGCCCTACCAGGACCAGAAGCGCAGGCCGCCCCCGTTTCCGCCTGGCGTCTATACGTGGGATCTGGGATCCGAACTCAGGACCTTCCGCCTGCAAGGCGGAGGCTTAACCCCTGAGCCATCTCTCCAGCCCTATTTTAAAGAATCTTAATACATTCCAGGTTTTGAACTCAGAATCCATTCTTCTCTAAATAGTATTGTTTTTTGCCAATGGTCTTAGTTGCCCTCTAGAAACTAATATTGTGATCTTATTACTGAAGATGCAACATATGTGGATCATAAGACATGAACAAAAAACACTGGCTGTAAATGGTTTGGAAGTATCTACCCTGTTTGATAGCTTACTTTGTACTTTGTAAGTACTTTGTAAGCTACCAAGGGAGAAAAACAATCAGAAATCTCATCAATTTGTAAACTCTGCAAGTTTCAATAACAATCACCATGGTAAAAGGAACCATTAATATAATAGTGGCATGAAAATCAAGGATTCAACCAATAGCTTTTTGATTAGATTCAAGAACTTCTTGTCAGAAGGGAACACATCCCTCCTACAATAAACTGAAATACAAACCTATGAAAAGCATGGATATAGGTCCCAGGAGATGAGCAGGGTATCTATGAAAGTTTAGGTATGAAGTCACTACATCAAACTGTCATTATAGCCATAGAATAGAGGAGGATTCAACAATCATCATCAAAGAATCCTTCTGCAAAAGAAAGTGTTTACTACAGAAAAACAAAGCTGGCCAAATTGCAGAAAATACATAAGTGAAGACTACTTACCCCTAAACAGGACATCTAAGCCATCCTATCCTACTCTACCCCTACCCCAGGTTTCAGGGAATATTCTGGTGTAACATTGTAAGACCCCAAAGTGGGGCAGGGTTTGGCCACATTGTATCTCCTGGGCATAACAAGGCTGAAGTATACATGATTTCATGGCATATATGTATACTTTAGAAGAACCTCATGGAAACTGTCCTATCAACATCTCACCAGGAAAGGGAAATATCTCAAGAAGCTTCATAACTCCCTGAGAAACTGATGAGGAATAATGTTGCTAGGAGAGAAAAGGGAGATGATATCCACAATGGTATACCATACTATGATACTTGCTAGCACATGAATCATGTCAGCATATGACAACAAAGACAAACTAGATGAAACACAGTGTGTCACACAAGTACAAATTCTTGAAAATTGGAGAAAGTCTGTCAATGGGGACATGAAGGATTGTAAGGGGGAAAGGAGGGTGTCATGGTTAGGCACAGGTGTGCACTTGACAGTTAACGGTTTGAGCTCTGGGCACATTTGTGGAGAATTAGTAGTTGAGTTGGGCCCAGAGCAAACCTGAAGGAGACTGTCTGACTGATGGGGAGGGTCCAGCCTATGGTGAAGGGAATTAGGCCCTGGAATAAATCATGGAGGACTGATTGAGAAAGTCAGAATCCTTGTGTGTACTTGGCTAGACATGCTGGTCTGGCAGATGAGGATCGTCTCTCTCTCAGATATTATGTAGAGTTCCCTTGGCCCTGGTGTTGGTGCATTCTCTCCCATCAAGCTGGACTACAGACTGTAACTAGACTATCATTAAGAATATAAACCCCTTGTTCCCTTAAGCTGCCTGATGATCATTTATCAGCAACCATGCAGGCAAACTGCAACAGAGGGGGAGAGGTATTAAGGAAAGAGAAAAAATAAAGGATAAAAGCTTTTTAGTTGCTTCACAGTTTCATACACACACACACACACACACACACACACACACACACACACACACAATGAATTATAGCTACTTTCACACTGATTCCTTCTCTTATCACCCTCTCCAGTGATAGGAGATATCTTCCCAATAACTCCCCCTCCAACTTTCACATTTTTTTGTGTGTAACCTTCTGAGTTCAGTTGAAGCTTCTTATTCAAGAATAGTACAAACACTGGAACAAGGGCAACTTACCTATGGCTACACCAGTAAATAAAATGACAGCCCTTCCCTGGCAACCCTTGACTGCTAACAGTCCCTCAGGGGAGGTGAGTCTCCTAGCTCATTCCCTCCTCCTTGATAAAGGAGGACAAAATCATGTGCTGGTCTTGTGCAGATGACCACCACTATAGTAAGTTCATAAGTGATAGATAGGTTTGGTCCAGAAAATGTCACTTTGCTACATGGCTCCCCATCCTTTGTTTCTTACCCTCATTCTGACTCTTTTTTTGTGAAGTTTCCTGGCAAGGGATGATATCCTATTGACACATTTTTTTGCTAAAGTAATCATTTTCTTATTAATGTGCTGTTTACCCATTAACTCTAATACTTTTTACATTCTTAATTTAATTGTATTGACTTATTTATTCTATGCCAACCTCAGAAGGTAGTTTTGTGGTAAATTTTATTACCTGTTTTGGTGAGCTATTCTGCAGTAGAATTCTTTTTCTGAGAAGTTTTGATGATTCTTTTTTTTTTTAATTTTTTTTATTATTATTATTTATTCAACTGTGTGTATGTGCGCGCGCGTGTCTGTGTGTGTGTGTATGTGTGTGTAGAACCACGGACGAATTCGCGAACCACCATGGACACCTCCACCTCCTTCTGCCCCGGGATTCACAGGCTCCGCCCTACCAGGACCAGAAGCGCAGGCTGCCCCCGCTTCCGTCTGGCGTCTATACGTGGGATCTGGGATCCGAACTCGGGACCTTCCGCCTGCAAGGCGGAGGCTTAACCCCTGAGCCACCTCTCCAGCCCCGTTTTGATGATTCTTGAACATTCATTCTCAACATAAATGTTGAAATATGTGTCCCTTGTACCTCATATTATTCACTTACTTTCCATTAAAACAAGCAAAAAGTGAAGCACAACAATAATATTGAAAACTAAAAATTTGGAATTTTGTTAAACGAATGAATAATATAAAAAATCAAATAATTTTTTAGCTTAGCAAAATGTTACTTTCATTAGTTCTTCATAATTCTTTTGTGTTCTTCAGTGAAATGTTGAGGGTTTTCTTTGTCTCACTTTTTGAGAATCTCAATCTCCAGCAAATGTTCATCTTTGTATACATATTTCAATTGAATTTTTAAAAAGACACATCCTATTTTTCTACTGTTACAAGTGCAAAGAAAAGATAAACAAAAATAACATTAGTAACATAGCTGACAGTTTTCAGATGTCAAAATTATGGGATGCATGATTTGCCATATGTTTATATGGTCTAGACCATTAAATGTTATTTTGTGAAGATACTTTAACTTCAAAGTAACATCTAGAAAGGTATCTACGTAATATTATTGAGGCTTGACTAAATCTCTGAATGTTTAAATTAAGAAACCAGGAAAATAGGGTTAATAAGATGACTCATCCAGTAAAGAGACTGTGTATAAACTGGAAACCTGAGTTGGATCCCCAGAATCCACATGACTTTTGAAATGTGTTTTCTGACCTCCACATGTGTACTGTGTGGCACATGCTTACTTGCTCTCTCCCACAATCCCAATCTCCCTCTCAAATAAATTAAATATTACAAACGAAATAAGCAATTCATTAATGGAATAATGCAGTTTTACTTTTGGAAGCATATTCATTGATATAATTCGTGTATTTATTTTAATAAGTCTTGGAGGGCCTACCGTATTTATAAGTATCAAGTAGAAAAACTCTTTCTAATTAATGGCTCTTTAATTTGATAAAATATTCCAGTTAAAGAAATTTGAGGGAGAAAGGATTTATTTTTACTTACAGTGTCTGAGGGATAGAGTCCATCAAGGCAGGGAAGGCTTGTCAACAAGAGTAGGAGGTTGGCTCCCCAGGCATCACACCCAGGAAGCAGAGAGAACCTAAAGGGGGAGGGGGAAGCTATAAAGCCTCAAGGCTGTGGGCAGTGATAAGCAGCAAGATAATAGCTTGAATAGGTTTTATGACCTTCCCAAACCATGTCACCAGCCAGGGTGTCACCAGCACATGAGGTTGAAGGAAGCATTTCATAGTCAAACTACAAGAATCACCTCATTGCCACTCATAGCATGATAGCATTAAAATTCTCTCTTACGAGTTTGCCTGACTAACACCAATAATATCAATAAAATGACAAATAATAGCTGGCTCATAAGGGGCCACTGTGTAGGGTTAATATATAGGTTTTGCTTATTTTGTCTTACATATCACTTCTTCTACTATAACATTGAATGCTAATACGTGGGGCATTTTCACACTTTATTTTTTTTAAACATTTTTTTATTATTTATTCAATTGTGCGTGTATGTGTGTGTGCATGTGTGTATATATATATGTGTATGTATATGTGTGTGTGTGTGTGTAGAACTACGGACGAATTCGGGAATCACCATGGACCGCCTCCATCTCCTTCTTGTTTACTCTGCCTCGGGATTCATAGGCTCCGCCCTACCAGAACCAGAAGCGCAGACTGTCCCCACTTCCATCCGGCGTCTATACGTGGGGTCTTAGGATCCGAACTCAGGACCTTCCACCTGCAAGGCGGAGGCTTATCCGCTGAGCCACCTCTCCAGCCCCCCATTTTCACACTTTAAAGCCTGCTGCAGGGAATCAAAGTGCCACAACTTAAGTCATGTTTCTCTTTGGTTTCCTATTTCCTACTCCTACTCCCAGGAACTCAAACTCTAGCACTAAAATTATAGTGACTGGTTGGTATATAACCCTTATTCAGTTTCCATTGTATTTTCATTTTGAATGCAGAGATGTGAGAAAAATAAAAATATATAGTGGAGACTCTTACACATTCTTTTAACTGTATTTCAAATTGTATAAAGAACATATAAATATCATCATTTTTGTCATATTAGAGTATATTGCCAGTAATATTAAGTGAATCTTTGCTGTTTTACAAAAATTTTCTATAGAACTCTTTTTATTTTGTAAATTGAGCTCTTCTTTTGATATATACAACCAACATCAAATCAAACTACTATGCATTCTTCCTGCATATTAGAGCACAACATTGTGCACCTCATTTTTCAAATTTTCTCTGATGTACAGAATTTAGTCAGGCTCTGATAACGCAATGCGGAAAGTGGAGGACAGCAATAAGAAGTGGGTTAACCCAAACAATATCCCAACATGAATTTTTCAGTTCAGCCTGTATCTAAAAAACTATTCACAGGTTAACTCTAGACTAATGAAATTCTTTGTCACAATCCTTGAAGACTAACGTCCAGAAAGCAGAATGAGCTTAGCCCATGTGGAGAAGGAAAGCATCTTTACAGCTAGATCTCCCTTGCTGTGCAGCACCTACACTCAGCTCATTTACACAGCTGATCACCACATCTTGGAGCCATAAATGTGGGTGAGGGGAAGAAGATACCAATTTCACAAGAATCTCAGTTCAATAACTTAAGTTATGATGTTTCAATGTCTGCACTACACAATTTTCACTTCTCAGCTATTTTGAAATCCAGAAAGAAGTGACTGCTAATTGCATGGTAGATTTTCCCCAAAGAGCTTTTGGCATTCTTTAAATCTATATACTTTCAAAAAAGAGCAGTCGTGATTATTCAGCTCAAGCTACCTTTTCCTTAATTTCTTTTAATAAATATGAAGTGAATACCTAATAAATGCCAGTAACCACTTTCACATTTGATAGTGTGCTACAGTGCAGAATCACCCAAGAACGATATGTCCCCTAATCTCCCATGATTTCAACCCCATAATTCAGCCGTTTTGTTGGACTGCAGGCTGGTCCAAATAGACAGGAAACAAACAGCCCAGACAACAGAGGTTTAGGTATGATCTTTGTCATCACTTGTATGCTACTCAAGTATTGAGGACAAGAGAAGTTAGAGAGCTCTGCTCATGGAGGTCCTGGGTGAGGTTTTTTCCTTGTTTTGGAAGTTCAAGGAAGAACTGCACCCACTACTCTGTCTCTATCCATCAGAAGGCGCAATTTCCTATTCATTCTGTGAATTTAGGTTTGGACTCTTCCTTTCTTTTCAACATTTCTTCTAGTGAGGATCCAAGAACATTAGGCAAATCTAAAAATGAATGATTCTCTAGCCTTAGTGACTGTGATATTCTTGATACTCGGTAAATACAGTAACTTTAAAATTTACACTTTTCTATGATGTCAGAAAAATCTTTACTGACAACTTTCAGAGCTTTGTCTTCAGTGTGGCAGAGATTTGTCTTCTTCCCCCAAAGAAGGACCCATGGAGACTCCGTGACCCAGATAGAAAGTCAAGTGGCCCTCTCTGAAACGACCTTCCTGACTATAAGCTGCACTTAGCCACAGGCTATCCTGCTCTCTTCTGGTATGTCCAGTACCCTAGAGAAGGTCCACATCTGCTCTTTAAAGTCTCACAGGATGGCGAGATGGCAAGTGGAAAAGGCTTCAAAGCCACATATGATAAAGGAACCTCCTCCTTCAACTTGCAGAAAGCCTCAGTCCAAGGGTCAGACTCAGCTGTGTACTACTGTGCTCTGAGTGACACAGTGGCAGAACCCATAGGGGAAGCTGAGCACAAACTGAGCTACAGGCTGCTGATTGCCTGTGTCTGGAACAGTTGGTTTAGGGATCATGGGGGGAGGGGAGTCTGCTATTGTTTCTTCCCAACCCACACTCAGGCACTCTTGTTGAATAAAAGGCATTCAAGAGAAATCTAAGAACACAATAGAAGGACAAGTCAATATGCTTGAGATAAGACTAAAACAGTCTCAGGGCACAATTCCTCTGCCAAGCCTGGAATTTATATTTTGTTTGTTAGTTTTTGTTTTTGTTTGAGATCAGCTCTTAAGTGGCCCCAGCTGGCCTTGAATTCCCTATGTGTTTGAACTTAAACTTGAACTCCTGATTTTCCTTTCTTCATCCCCAGAGGATTGGTGTTGTAGGTCTGAGGAACAGCATCAGGATGAATTTGTTATTTTGAAAATATGGAATCTCCAGAATGAATCATATGGCCATATCCTTCCTTGACTTCAGGCTCTTACAATCTCAGCATGTCCTCTTCCAAGATGCTTTCTGAACCCTGTGGGAACATTTAGAAGTTCTGTTCAGGGCTAGAGACACGGCTCAGGACTTAAGACTGCCTGTAAACAGAAGGTCTTGAATTCAGATCCCAGGTCCCATTTATAAAAGTCAGGTAGAAACAGAGGTGGCCAGCACTTCTAGCCCTGGGAGAAGAGCCTTGGAAAATTCAGGGCAAAAAGGAGTTAGAAGCAATCCAGGATGATTTTCAAAGTCAACCTTGGTCCTCCACAGGAACAAAGTGCCCTCTGATACACACACACACATAAGTAAATAAAGGTTAGAAGTCCTGTTCCAAGCCCAGCATTCTTCAGTCACTTATTTTCTGTATATTGGGCAGTTGTAGTTCTCTGTAATAAAAAATAATGCACTGCAAACTGAAGCTTCTGGGATGAGTACTGAGTGTTCCTCTAACATGCTGATATAATGATAAAATTTCGAAGGTAGTCAATATAAAGTTTTTATATCTGTTGCAGTTCACCTGTATCATTGCTGATAAATGATCATCAAATGGCTTAAAGGAACAAGGGGTTTATTTCCCCCAGGGCTGAGGAAACTGACCACTACATCACCACATAATGGGTGAGAGACTGACAATGCTTACTTGTCAGACCAGCATGTCTGGCCAAGTGTGCAGAAGAATGCTCACTTTCTCCACCAGCTCTCTGTATTTTATTCCAGGGCCTAGTTCCACCAACTATGGGCTGGGCCTTCTCCATCAGTTAGACAATCTCTTGCATTAATTCTCTACATTAATTCTCTATAAATGTGCTCAGAGCTCAAACTCTCAAATGTCAAGTTGACACCTGTGTCTAACTATGACATTCCACCCCTTGTCAATTTGACACAAAAACATAGTACTTTGAAACTGTAATCTTTAATCCTTGTCCCCATAGATGTTAAAAGTTATCTTAAAAATATAAATACATTTCATGGAAAAATATAAAATGTTCTTTCATTAAAACTTCATTTCCAACATTTTAAAAGTCCAAAGTTTCTTAACCTTAAGAATCTTAAGTCAGCTCCCTTCCCCCACTCGGCCACCTGGGGCGCGCCCTGTCCAGCCAGTCCTCACCATGACCTAGGTAAGCTCCACCCCCGCCCACCCCCAGAACCCCAGACAGCCCAAGGGACCCAGCTCCTCCCACCAGTCAGCCGGAAACGCCACGCAGGGACTGGGAGGAGGATGACACCCCCTCTGCGCCCAGGCCCCGCCCCCAGGTCCCGCAAGTTAAATTGCGCCCCACCGGAGCCTCATCCTCCTTTCCCCTGCTACGCTGCAGGGACATGTGCGGTCCAGCCTGGTCTCACTGCGACCTAGGTAAGCCCCGTCCCTGCCCAACTCCAGAAGCCCAGGCCAAATAATTCAACTTAGTAAAAAACGCACAGAAATTGAAAGAAGATCTTAAGGGTTAAAACGACAATGCCAAAGTCAAAGTGCAAATCCATGAGAAACAAATTCAAGTAAACAAATCTCACACTGAAGGAATTAATGCCATAATGTTAGACTCCAACCACAACAAACCAACGGAAAATGGCCAAGAAAGCCTGACCCAGGATAACAACTTTCAAAATATGATCATTACCATGTTCAATACTATGAAAGAGGAAATCCGGGAGGAATTACATAATCGAATCAATCACTTTAAAGAGGAACACAACAGACACTTGGAGGAGTAGAGAAAAACAGTGCAAGAAACAAAAACTGGCATAGAGCAGTTAAAACAGAATCAAGCAGAGTTTAAAACTGAGCTAAAAGACAAGTTAACTTCAACCCAGAACTCCACAGAGAGTCTTATCAGCAGAACTAACAAAGCAGAAAACAGAATTTCAGACCTTGAAGATAAAGTGGGAGTATTAAACAGCTCAATGGAAGAGGTTGTTAAAGCCAAAAGATACTTGAGAGAAATATCCAGGAAATATGGGACACCCTGAAGAAACCTAACATGCGTATTCATGGAATACCAGAGCAAGAATCTCAAAATACCACCCCTGAGGAAATTTATCAAACTGATCATCAAGGAAAAATTTCCTCATCTAAAAAAAGAGAGGCCCATACATATACCAGAGGCATTCCACACCCCAAACAGATATGACCAAAACAGAAGCTCCCACTGCAAATAATAGTCAAAACACTCCACATTCAAGATAAAGAACTGGTACTGAGAGCTTCAAGGGAGAAAAAACAAGTCACTTTTAAAGGTAAACCTATTAAAATAACAAATGACTTCTCAATCAAAACAGAAAAAGCAAGAAGAGCTTGGAAAGTCATACTTCAAGTATTGAATGACCAAAAATGTCAACCCACATTGATTTACCCTACAAAACTTTCCGTCATGATCAAGGGAGAAAGAAAAATCTTCCAGCACAAAGACAACTTAAAGGGATACATGTCCACCAAACCAGGCCTTCAAAAAAATGCTAGAAATGATACTCAAGCATGAAGAAAAAAACAGGCGTATCCAGGAGAACAGAAGGCAAGTATAACACCATTAAAAGCAAAGCAATATACTTATAAAAACTACTAAACATAATAAATGTCTGGAATTAAAAATAGTTTCTCCATTATAACACTAAATGTTAATGGAATTAACTCACCGATCAAGAGACACAGATTACAAACATGGATTAAAAATCACAATCCATCAATCTGCTGCCTGCAGGAAACCCATCTCACCACAAAAGATAGGCATACCCTAAAAATGAAAGGCTGGTCAACAATTCTACAAGCTAATGGAAGCAGAAAACAGGCAGGGGTAGCCATTATGATATCAGACAAAGTGGACTTCAAACCAAAGAAAATTATAAGAGACACGGATGGGTACTACATTTTAGTCACAGGTACAATTCACCAGGAAGACTTCACAATACTGAACATTTATGCACCCAATACGGGCCCCTCCACATTCATTAAGAAAACCCTACAGCGTCTAAAGCAAGAAATCAACCCCCAAACGATAATTCTTGGGGACTTCAACACCGCCCTCTCAACATGGGATAGGTCAACAGGTCAAAGCTTAACAGAGACACTTTGGAACTTAATCAAACCCTTAAAGAAATGGACCTTTCAGATCTCTTTTCACCCACGCACCAAAGAATACACATTCTTCTCAGCAGCACACGAAACTTTCTCCAAAATAGATCACATATTGGGCCACAAAATGAATCTACACATATACAAGAAAGTTGAAATTCTAACCTGTGCCCTATCAGACCACCACGGCCTAAAGCTGGACATCCACAACAACACAACACACAAGAGAAAATACACTAACTCCTGGAAACTTAACACTATGATGCTGAATGAGAACTGGATTCAGGAAGAAATTAAAAAGGAAATTCAAGATTTCCTGAAAGTGATGATAACGAAAGTACAACTTACCAAAATCTCTGGGACACAATGAAAGCTGTTCTTAGAGGTAAGTTCATAGCTCTTAATGCCTACATCAAAAAAAAAAAATGGAAACATCAGAAATAAACAAATTAACAATGTAGCATAAAGCTCTAGAGAAACTAGAGCAATCTGATCCCAAAAGTAGTAGAAGAGAGGAGATTAGCAAAATAAGGGGAGAAATATCTGAAATCGAGATAAAGAAAATGATAGAAAAAAATCAACCAGTAAAAAAGCTGGTTCTTTGAAAAAATCAATAAGAGTGATACACCCCAAGCTAAATTAACCAAAAGCAAGAGAGAGAAAACCCAAATTAACAAATTAGAAATGAACATGGAGTTATCATTACTGATACCCAAGAAATCCAGAGAATTATAACATCATATTTCAAAAACATTTACCCCTTGAAGTTGACAACACAAAAGAGATGGATGAATTTCTAAGAAAACACAATTTACCTAACTGAATCAGGAAGTTGTGAATTATTTAAATAGTCCTATAACATATAAGGCAATTGAGGAAGTAATCTCAAATCTTCCCACCAAAAAATGTCCTGGACCAGATGGATTCAGCACAGAGTTCTACCAGACATTTAAGGAGTTAATAACACCAATACTCCTTAAACTGTTCCATCAAATAACAAAGGAAGGAACACAACCAAATTCCTTCTATGAAGCTAATATCGTCTTAATCCCAAAACCTAATAAAGATTCACTTAAAAAAGAAAACTATAGGCCGATCTCCCTGATGAACACCGACGCAAAGATTCTCAACAAAGTCTTACCAAATCGGATTCAAACACATATTAAAAAGATCATTCATGGGGACCAAGTAGGCATCATCCCAGGCACAGAGGGTTGGTTCAACATACACAAATCAATAAATGTAATTCACCATATAAACCAGTCCAAAGTTCAAGATCACATGATACTCTCAATAGATGCAGAAAAAGCTTTGGACAAGATCCAACAGGCTTTTATGATCAAAACGCTAGAGAGAGTAGGAATGGAAGGAACCTTTATCAATATAATAAAAGCTGTATACAACAAGCCCACAGCAAGGATTATGCTCAATGGGGAACAATTGGAAGCATTCCCACTTCGATCAGGAACTAGACAAGGCTGTCCACTCTCACCACTTCTATTCAATATTGTACTTGCAGTCTTAGCTGAAGACATAAGACAAGAAAGGGACATAAGAGGGATTCAAATCGGCAAAGAAGAAGTCAAGCTATCCCTATTTGCAGATGACATGATCTTATACCTGAGTGATCCCAAAAACTCCACCAGGATGCTACTGGAACTAATTGAGAAGTTCAGCAGGGTGGCAGGATACAAAATAAATGTGCAAAAATCAGAGGCCTTCCTATATGCCCAGAATGAAAGAAGTGAAAAAGCCTTGAGAGAAACAATCCCATTTACTATAGCCCCTAAAAAAAGAAATACCTTGGTATAAACCTAACCAAGGAGGTAAAAGACCATTACAATGAAAACTTTAAAACCCTAAAGAAAGAAATTGCAGAGGACACCAGAAGGTGGAAAGACCTCCCATGTTCCTGGATTGGCAGAATCAACATCGTAAAAATGACCATCCTACCAAATGCAATATACAAATTCAATGCTATACCAATTAAAATCCCAAAGCAATTTTTCAAAGTTGACCAAACAATCTCACAAGTTCATATGGAGGCACAAAAGACCCAGGATAGCAAAGACAATCCTGAGTAACAAAAACACTGCTGGAGGTATTACCATACCAAACCTTAGTCTGTAGTACAAATCCATAATTGTAAAAACAGCCTGGTACTAGCTCCAAAATAGACACACAGATCAATGGATAAGGATTGAAGACCCAGATAAAAGCCCACAAAATTACAGCCATTTGGTCTTTGACAAAGGGGCCCAAAGAATCCAATGGAAAAAGAACAGCATCTTCAACAAATGGTGCTGGCAAAACTGGATCTCCACATGCAGAAGATTAAAGCTGGACCCGTATTTGTCACCATGTACAAGACTTAATTCCAAATGGATCAAGGACCTTGATATCAGACCAGAGACTATGAAAACCATAGTTGAAAGGATAGGGAACTCCCTTGAGCTGATTGGGCTAGGCCAACAGTTCCTAAACAGACATCCAATGGCACAGTCACTGCTACCAACTCTCAACAGTTGGGATCTTGTGAAATTAAAGAGCTTCTGTTCAGATAAAGAGATTGTAACACGAGTTCAAAGGCAACCCACAGAATGGGAGAAAATCTTCACTAACCACATATCTGACAGAGCTCTACTGTCCAGAGTGCACAAAGAACTTGGAAAACTAAACACCAAGGAAACCAATGGCCCAATTAAAAAATGGGCCCTGGAACATAAAAGAAATTTTACCAGGGATGAAATTAAAATTAAAAAATGCTCCACTTCTTTAGCCATCAGGGAAATGCAAATCAAAACTTCCCTGAGATATCATCTCACCCCTGTCAGGATGGCAAAAATCCACAATACAAACAACAACAAATGCTGGTGAGGATGTGGAGAGAGGTGAACTCTGCTACATTGCTGGTGGGATTGCAGGCTCATACAGCCACTCTGGCAAGCCGTCTGGAGATTCTTAAAGAAATTAAAGATTGAAATGCCATATGACCCTGCTATCCCACTTTTGGGAATAACCCCCCATACAGCAGAGGTTCACTTCGATAGCACAAGCACGACCATGTTCATAGCAGCACTGTTTACAATAGCAAAGTCATGGAATCAACCCAAATGTCCAACAGTTGACGAGTGGATAAGGAAACTGTGGTACATCTATACAATGGGGTACTACTCAGCCATCAAAAATGATGAATTACTGGAATTTGCTGGGAAATGGATCTCATTAGAAACAATTATATTAAGTGAAGTATCCCAAACCCAGAAAATTAAGCGCTGTATGTACTCCCTAGTAGGTGGCTCCTAGTACCAAACCCACCCAGCCCACTTAGGGACACTCATAGGTAAATCTATGTATCACCTACAGTAATTGCAAGGATTATGTACAGGAGGAATGGGGTTGGAGGGCCACACCAGAAATAAGGAGAGAAGTGACCATGTTACAGTAGAGAAAATAAGCCTCCATTAAGGACTGCAAGTAAGTAATGTGACATCTGGTTAAGTTCACAGACGTTCATTCCTGATCATTTACAACTAAGGGGGTATGATCTCACCAGAAGGGGAGGGTAAATAGTCTGGCAGATAAAAAGTAATCATTTTGCAAATGGGTGATTGACCCCTCCCTCACTGAGGTTTCCTAGTTTTATTACATCTACCCTTGAATGTGGTCTTATAATAAGACTCCAGTTTAACAGCTTTTTGTCTATGGCCAGGGGGTGACATACAGTGCCCAGCAGGATGGAGTGAAGGGCATTGCAGGAGCAGCAAAACTGCAAAAGAAAGATCAACAAACCACAATCCAGAACTTCAGAGACTCTATATCAACCACCTAGAACTAGTCCAGACTAATCTCTCCCCATCCTGAAGCTCAGGGAAATTTGTGAAAGAGGGGGCGGTAAGAGTGTAAGAGCAAAAGGATGGGAGGAGCAATGATTTGCAAGATACTCCACACAAGTTAGGACCGAAGCAATCATAATTAGACTTTGCATGCCCTGCGCAATGTCCAACACACTATTGACCTCACAAAGTCTAGCATTTGCTAAAGGCACCAATATCCTTGGAGGCAAGGGATTGGCAGCCACAGTAGTGTTCCTATGCTTAAGGGGAACACAGGAAAGAATTCAGGGAAATGCCACTGGGTCCTTGTACATCATCAGAGAGGAAGGCCCAGAGGAGATTCTGGCATGCACATTAAAGGATTCTCCGGGCATTGGGGGGGAAAGCACTGGGGGAATGGGGAAGGGAGGGGTGAGGGGAGGGGGAGCAGGGGGGTCGTGGGGTGGAGGAGAGAGGGAGGGAGCCAGTGTACCTACTAAGTTTGTATGAGCGGAAATAATAATAAAAAATATTAAAAAAAGAATCTTAAGTCAGAATAAGTTAAAAACTTCAAAACAGATAAAACATTAAAACAGAAGTATCTTGATATAATAAGAAAACATTAACTTAAAATCAAAGTTCAGCAAATCAAATACCACATCCTGTACTTCATTGTCCATCTTCCGTTGCTCATCACGTAGTCAAGGTGACTCAAAGATTCTAGACATTCCCAGTCCCTATTTGCAGATCAAAGTTGTAGAAGCAGAGTTTCTCTGAACCAAGCTGAATCTCCACTAGCAGCTGTCAACAGTTCTGGCATTGCCAACACTCTGGATTTTCCCCTGCACTTATAAACTTCATTTTCTCTTGCAAGATTCTATGCCTGCAACTTGGTGCCAAGCTTTTGCTGCTCTTCATGAATGGCATAATCATATATCAAGCCCAATACCAGATTCTGAAGCAGGTTTGAACGTAGATAGTCCACTTGATCCACAGCTGTACCAAGTTTTGTGCACTGATGCTGGAAAAGCCTCTTTTAGGCAGCCAAACTTCCAGGAGGATTTCTGCCCCTGAAGGAATCTGGGATTTCAAATCACGAACTTGGCATATGGTGGTTTTCACGACTTCCACCATCCCATTACAACTCACTAGGGTGTGCTTCACTGATGTTCATCTCTCTAACAGCAGCAGATATTCTGCTGACTGCCCTTTCCACATCCAGAGCTTCACGGCCACCAACACAACTTTCCTCTATCAAGCAAACCAGTCTATCGTCTTTAAATTCAACTTCACCAAAGTCCTTGTTCCCCTCGTCAGAAACTGGATCCAAACAATTCTTTACTCTCTCAGCATCACTGTTTTCCAAATGGCCCATCAAACTCTGTTCAAATATTTTCACATCCACAAAAGTCCAAATTTCTCCAACAAAAACATTTGAAATCCACAAAAGCCACACAGCCAGAGTTATCAGCAACACCACTCCCGGTACCAAATTCTGTTGCAGTTCGCCTGCATTGTTGCTGATAAATGACCATCAAATGGCTTAAGAAAACAAGGAGTTTTTTTTCCTTATGACAGTCCAGCTACAATTTTCTCTCCAGCTTGATGGAAGAGCATGCACCAACACCAGATCCAAGGGAACTGACTGCACCATCACCAAATAACAGCTGAGAGACTGCCAATTCTTACTTGCTAGACCAGCATGTCTGGCCAAGTGTGCAGAAGGATGCCCATCTTCTCAATCAGATCTCTGTATGTTATTCCAGGGCCTAGTCCCACCCACCATGGGATGGGCCTTCCCCATCAGCCAGCCAATCTCTTGAAGGTTTGCTCTTGCAGATTTGCTCAACCATTAATTCTCTACAAATGTGCTTAAACTGTCAAGTTGACACTTGTGCTTAACTAGACAATATCTAAACATTAGTATGTGTTCCTTTCTAGGATTTCCCCTTGTGTGGCTTCAGGGCCTTGTTTACAATGTACTTCCATGAGACCTGCAGAAGATTTGGCCTTTCCACCTTACATTATAAAAGGGGAATGACCTCAAGAGGCACTTCACCAGTGTTAAACACTAAGGAGGTTTAAGGCTGGATGGGGAAGAAGGAAGAAACTCTCCCCAGTGGTATGCCCATTTGTATATTGTCCTTTAATCAGCAAGTGTCAAAACATCTGTCATTAAAGATAACACAGATGGAACAGACATAAGAGTATGAGAACAAGAGAAAAACATGAGGAGAAGATAAACATTTTTGACAGGAAAATTGGGGGATTGGAATTGAAGAATAGGGGTGAAAATGAATGACTACTAGATTTTGTGTGTAATTTGGAACACTCATTATGTGGCATCAGTGCATAAAGATCTTTCCCCTTTCTACTGAACACTGCTTTTATACACTCATTGAGAATCCTCACTGAGGCATCTCAAGCCTCAGGATGCACAGACAGGTCACGGTGATCAGGAAGCAGCACTCTGCTTCCCAGGAGATTTTCAACAAACAAAACCTGAGGATTGGGACACACTGTACCCACTGTGGCACTGAGATTGACAAGGAAGGACACAGGGTTTAGAAATCTTCTCTGGGCTCTTAAAAGGACCATGAGGAACAGACACAGTTTCAATCTATCTGCTTTGCCATCTAAGATTCTGTGTCACCGTTAAAAATACATATTGTCAGAACCCTTATTGAAGTGGTTGAGCTTCAGCTTGTTCTTCAGGATAAACTATTTCCTCTTTAGACTGCAGTACCCTCTGGAGGCCAAATCTAGAAATAAGAAGTTCTCTGCATGGATTAGTGGGGGACATGCAATATTTCAACATATATATTTACTGTATAATATGTCCTGCTTTGGTTTTTTTTTTTTTAAATCTACAGGCCACTGCTGTTACCTGTGATTGTCTACAGTGATATGCCACAGAGGTTCCAGCTCTAATGCTGACTGTAGCTTAGTACTCATGGATCATTGCTCACCATTCCTCCCCCGAGATAGGATCGCTTTTTATAACTTGTGCCACAAATCTTGATTATTTCGCAAGTGTCCCATTTACCTATTTTATACACTCCAAGAATAACACTTAAATCTATGCCACATAACATTTATGTTCTTGTTCCTTTCTGCGACTGGACAGTCTTTCACTTAAATTACTTCACAAGTCAATAAAGATTGTTTAGTCTTATCATGTGCATATTTCTGGGATAAATACTCAGCAATTCTTTTTCTCTGCTCCCCAGACTCATGTTACTTTAGGAGGAGCCAGTATCCTTTCTCCTCACATGTTCCTTTCACTCCTTACAACCCCAGGAAATCAGAAAAATTTCCCTTGCCCTCCCTGGTGCTCCACCCTCACTCAGGCAGGGCTGGGCTGGTAAGGAGCTCTAAGCACAGAAAGCAGCGAGGCTGTGCAGCACCTCTGTTCTGGCAGGGTGTGTGGGTGGAGCCCACTGCAGACACAGCTACAATCTCAAAGGCTTCCCTATACCCAGACTCAGGGTTTGGCAGCACACTTCTCTCTCACACAACGGACAAGCAGCATGCAGAGGCTGGGTGCTCTGCTGGGGCTTTTGTGCATCCAGCTTTACTGTGAGTTGGGTCATCCCAAATTCAGGACACATGAAAGGGTATTGCAGCTGCAGCACATGGAGGAGAGGGACAAAGGAAGCTCAGGAGTCTTGCAAACTTTGAGCCTTTTCCAAGTGTCCAGGGATTTTCAGGGCTTTGTGGGTGCTAGAGGACATCATCTCTGAACTATTTCTGCTTCTCATCAGGTGTGACAGGACAACAGGTGGTGCAGGGACCTGAAGCCTTGATTCTCAGGAAGGGGACAATGCCACACTGCAGTGCAACCTTACTAGCACTTTAAGGAACTTACAGTGGTTTTACCAAAATCCTGGGGGCCGCCTGGTCAGCCTGTTTAACAATCCTTCAGGAACTAAGCAGAAGGGAAGACTGACATCCACCACCATCACTGTGGAGCGCCGCAGCTCGCTGTACATTTCCTCTTCACAAACCACAGACACAGGCACTTATTTCTGTGCTGTAGATCCACAGTGCTCCCCAGTCACCTGCAGCCAATACAGAAACTGGGTGCCTATGACCCCCTTACTGTCAGAAGACAACACCAGACCATCATAGCAAAATTCATTCTTTAATTTATGAATATGCCAAAGTTTTGCCCTCAGAATCTTGGTTTTTATCTATACTCCCCACTGTATGGTTCCTCCTGAAGCAGAAGTGTTCAACTAAGAAATAGCAGAAAACCTTCAAAGAGTGAATCAAAATAAATATTTAAATTGATGCACGCATTGAAATGCAAAGCCATCCTGATAAAATTACTGGGGGCAGTATTGCAGCTTCGTCAATTCCCCTCAACCATTGCCTGACTGGCACACAAATGTAGCCCATACTATCAGCTCAATACAAAAAAATAAATAAAATCAATGAATGTTTATGTTAATAAGCAAATGTGCGAGAAAAACGTAAAATGTATTTTCCTCTCATTCTTAGTTGTTTCAACAATCACTCTTTCTGTTGCAGTGAGGCAGAGGCAAGACTCAAATTCAAACTTAAGGGAAGAAAAGTCTATTATGGTGGGGAAGGCATGGCAGGCTGAAGCGGGATGGGACTTAAGTCATGTCCATCATGGAAGCTGAGCACAGACAATAAGAGCAGGTTGCTAGAGAAATAATTCAAAACTTTAATACCAGCTAAGAATGCAAATACATGAGCTTATGGGAGACAACTCACATTCAAGTCATGACATACATGCTATTCACATTTACAAAGTTTCTTTGAATCAAAGCCTGACTAGTCATAAAATGTTCTTTACATACTTGAGAAGAATATCTTCTTTGAATAAGTGAGTATGGAGCCCTCGACCTTATCTCAGGACATCTGAATCCAAGCCATCTTCCCACTAAGGCTCAAGGAACATCACAGAAGAAAGGACAATAAGAATGTAGGCACAACAGGGAAGAGAGGATTGTTGTCAATGTCTTCTGGACATGAAGGGGTTCACTCCTGCACTTACTGCACCCATGTTTATCTACAAAAGATCTGTGCAAGAATGAATTCATCAACATTTTATTATAGATGGGGAAGATCTCATGAGACCAAACCCTCTTAGAGGAAATACTGTTGACCAATGCCAGGTGTGGGAAGTAGATCATTTGAGTGGTGTTCCTACTGACATATCACCTATGATGAAGTAAATAACCAGGCACAGGCTAATATAAATCACTGTTATCAAAAATTCAGTAGGTTACACACACAAAAATAGACATATAAATAAGATGGAAACTTATTAAGAAGAAGATTGTCAGTCAGAAAAGGAGGGGATAAAAGGCAGGACAATATAGGGGAGCAAATGATAAAAATTCATTGCATGCACATAAGAAAACTGACAAAGAATAGAAAATAACTAAAAATTATGCAATGATTAAAAATAATATTGACAGATAGTTGATCTGCAGTGAGTGACCTTTCAAATCTACCTTAATTAAAATTAAGAAATGGTAAACCAAACAAACAAAAAAGACCATGCCCTCTATCAGGTGGATGACTTTGAGTTCTCCTTGCTCTTATAACAGGTCTGTTAATGACTGTTTTCTTTATTATATTTGGTCCAAGTGTCCTATTTGCTATTATAGGTAAGTGTGATGTGTAATATTGGTTTTCATATAGCCTACAAGCCAGCAGATACCTATGAGGAATTGATTTGATCTGTTTAAATAAAGAGACAAGACCCACCTTGCACACGTGTGGCACCTTCCAGTGGCAGAACTGAGAAAGAATCCAGAGAGAGAAGGCATTGATATTTGCCAGTTTCCCTTCACAATGTGATGATGAGCTCACCTACCCTGTTTGCATCTTGCCCTGTTCATCTGCTCTGTTGCTGCTGCTGCTATTGATGCTCCATTCTTACTGGCACAGAGCCTGGCTTTGATCCTCTGACATGAACTGAAGACCAGTGGCTGTGCAGGAATCTCCAGGCCTGCAGTTCCAGGTTGAACTGCTGAGACATTCTGCCTCATGGACTGAGCACACACCAGGTTCTCAACCTTTCCAGTGTACAGATAGATGGGTATTGTTGAGAATACTAAGTTCACCATGTAAGACATTCTAATAAATGCCCTTATAACATGTAGAACATGTATTCTATTTGTTCTGTTCCTCTAGAGAACTCTAATACAGTAAGATAAAAAAAATTTCTATTTTCGTTGTTAAATTATTTGTTTCTACCTGCAGTTCTTCCAGTTTAGTTTTACGTGTTTTGGAAATGATTATTAAGTTTATGTACATTTACAAATGTTGTATTTATTCATGTACTGATGGAGGTAGAAAACTAACTTCAGATGTTGTTTTTTGATCTATACCATGGCATTGATGTGATATATTCTGTTTCTTTCTATCTCCTTCTCTCTCAAGTAAAATATTAAAAAGAAAGATGACGTGAATATTATCCACTCAACTATCATCAAAATCAAAGTTTTTATAATAAAGACTTAAAATAAGATAAAACTGAAACATTAACTTGATTAGATGCTTCTTTCCCTCAGCTACAGCCTTTAGTTCTTTAGATCACATTGTATTCTTGATTATTATAACTCTAAATTTAATATTTCCATCATCAATCAGAAGTACATGTCATGTCAGGCACACAAGAGAACAGAGAAAGTAAGAATTGGGTCACGATGGCTAATAAAATGATATGAAGCAGAAATATTTTTCCTTAGTAGCTTGACCAACTATTCCTCTCACTCTTCAAGATGACCCTTCTAACTACTCAGTCTCAACTGCAAATGCTTAATAATATGCCTCTTAGTAAACTATGACAAATATTTGGCCCTCACATACACAAAATGTGTTGCACGTGCATGAGGGTATGTATGAGCCAAAATTCCCACAAAAAAGTCACGCCTGTATTAGAAGAACCTCTACAATCAGCATCAGCGATTATGAAGAGGTAGAATATTTCCCAGCTAGACACAGATATTCTTGGACTATATTAGCCACTTACATATCCAGTTTATTGCCTACCTTGTATGTGTGACATTACATCCCTATGACTGGAGTTCCTTTGCCAAGAGTCCAGGAAGTTTCTTCAGACAATGTTATCCGGTGATGCAGTGAAAGATCTTATGTTCTTTTCAGAAGATCCCTCACCAATAGGTACATATGATCAGTTGGAATACTCTGAGACATCTTCTGTTCTGAGCCGTAGTTCTTCTAGACTAGTCATTATACTAAAGGTGTGTATGACAGCATACTTACTCCAGAGTAAAATCACCTACATGTATGCCAATGCTCACCTTGGCTAACCTTTCCTCAGCCTTTTAAAATCACAAATACCTTAAACATTATCTATTCCTTCCAATGTTACAACTGTTGCAGTACCCCACAGCCTAAAACATAAACAATTAAACTTTTTCTTTCTAAATCTCACCTGTCCTCCTTGGTTGTGTGCCTGCGCTTGAAGCTGTGGCAACATAAAATCAGCACAGGCTCAAGATGGTCTTTGGGAAACACCATATTATAGAAAACACACACAAGACCAATCTTTCTAGTCTTCCTCCTGTCGCAATTACTGACCCAAAAAGTAAACCTTAGGAGAGTGCTTAAAATTTCACTGTATTAAAAAAAAAAAAAGCGCAAGTGGAAGTTTATTCCTTCTTACTGATTCTTGTGTACTTGGTGCATAGTTAATAAATTTTTGTTATGTATATTAAAGAAAGGGGCTCTAATTCACAGACTCATTTAAAAAATAGAAAAACATTGTCTTCATCTATTTTCCTGGCAGGACCTACAAAGGTACATAATGGTGCTACTGGGATTAACTCAGAGACATCCATGAACAATCCACTAACAACTCTCTTGACTCTCTGATTCCTTATCCACAGGTCTTTTACCGATATTTTGAATAGTTTAAATGTGAACAATATCCTCCAGGGAACTGATAAGGAATCTTGAGCTTTATGATGGTGACTATTTTATCATTAATTCTCGTAGATCCCTGTTCTCGGTAATATAGTTCAATTCTGCCAGAATTCAATAAATTAGCCTCAAATGATTTTACAGGTGTATAATGTTCTACTGATGTGTGAATACAGAAAACAGCCTCTGACTCACAGATCCATGAATGACAACCTGCCATGCTATGGCGACAGGAGCTAACTCACAAAGACCCAATTCCATCAGAAATTGGGTCTTACCCAATTTCTTACCTAGATACCTAGATACAGGCTCCTCTTCTTCTCCTTTCTTTAAAGTCATTCTTGTGTTTCTTTCTTATATGAACAAATAGGCTGGAAATATTAGAACCCAGACCATCTAGATACTGTTATGAAAAGCCTCAAGTGACTCAGCCAGTACTCCTGCAGCTTCTCTTGCCCTGTGGGCACTGTGAGGAGCTGGCAGCCACACAGGTTGCCCAGTGGACTATGGATGAGGACAGATCCTAGAGGCCTGAGAATGCAGACCATTTTTTGAGATATTTGTTAGACATTTCAATTTACTCCCTATGTACTCCCTAATAGGTGGCTCCTAGTACCAAACTCACCCAGCCCACATTGAGACACTCAAAGGTAAACCTATGTAATACAGTAATTGCAAGGATTATGAACAGGAGGGATGGGGTTGGAGGGCCACACCAGACACAAGGAGAGAATTGACCATGTTACAGCAGAGAAAATAGGCTCCCATCAAGGAATGCAAGTAAGTAATGTGACACCTGGTTAAGTTCACAGACGTTCATTCCTGATCATGTACAACTGAGGGGGTATGATCTCACCAGAAGGGGAAGGCATATAGTCTGGCAGATGAAAAGTAATCATTTTGCAAATGGGTGATTGACCCCTCCCTCACTGAGGTTTCCTACTTTTATTACATCTACTCTTGAATGTGCTATTATAACAAGACTCCAGTTTAACAGTTTTTGTCTCTGACAAGAGGGTGACATACAGTGCCCATCAGGATGGAGTGAAGGGCATTGCAGGAGCAGCAAAACTGGAAAAAAAAAATCAACAAACCACAATCCAGAACTTCAGAGACTCTATATCAACCACCTAGAATTAGGCCAGCCTAATCTCTCCCCATCCTGAAGCTCAGGGACATTTGCGGAAGAGGGGGCAGTAAGAGTGTAAGAGCAAAAGGATGGGAGGAGCAATGCTATGCAAGATTCTCCATACGAGTTAGGGCCGAAGCAATCATAATAGGACTTTGCATGCCCTGTGCAATGTCCAACACACTATTGACTTCACAAAGTCTAGCATCAGCTAAAGGCACCAAGATCCTTGGAGGCAAGGGATTGACAGCCACAGTAGCGTTCCTATGCTTAAGGGAAACACGAGAAAGGGTTCAGGGAAATGCCAGTGGGTCCTTGTATGTCATCGGAGAGGAGGACCCAGAGGAGAGTTAGGCATACACAATAAAGGACTCTCTGGGAATTGGGGGGGAGGCACTGGGGGATGGGGAGGGAGGGAGGGGGAACAGGGGGTTGGGGGGAGGAGGAGGGAGGGGGGAACTGGTCTACCTATTAAGTTTGTATGAGAAGAAATAATAAAAAATGTATTAAAAAAAGAAAGGTTTCTTTTAAGTTGTGAGGACTATTTTCTAATTAGACTATTTTTGTGGGGGGGGGTTAATTTTTTAAATTCTTTGTGTACTCTGGATGATAGAGCTCTCTCAGATATGTGGTTAGTTAAGATTTTCTCCCATTCTGGGCTGGAGAGGTGGCTCAGGGGTTAAGCCTCTGTCTTACAGGTGAAAGATCCTGAGTTCAGATCCCAGATCCCATGTATGGACACCGGGAGGAAGCAGGGGCGGCCTGCGTTTCTGGCCCTGGTAGGGCGGAGCCTATGAATCCTGGGGCAGAGTAAACAAGGAGGAGGTAGAGGTGGTCAATGGTGGTTCCTGGATTCGTCTGCCTACACACACTTGAATGAAAAAAAAAAGATTTTTGCTCTGCTTACCATATCTTTAGCTGAACAAAAGCTCTTTAATTTTATACGATCACATTTGTTGAGTATTGGTTCTAGTGCCTGTGCTATTGGGTTTCTGTTTAGGAAATATTGGCCTAGCACAATCTGCTTGAGGGAAGTCCTTCCTCTGTAAACCGATGTTTTTATAGTCTCTGGCCTAATATTGAGGTCTTTGATCCATTTGGAGCTGATTTCTTTGTATGGTGACAAATACAGTCCAGTTTTAATCTTCTGCATATGGATATCCAATTTTGCCAGCACTATTTTTTGAAGATGCTGTTCTTTTTTCATTGAGTTTTTTTGGACCCCTTTGTCAAAGATCAAATGGATATAATTGTGTGGGCTTATATCTGGTTCTTCAACCCTTATCCATTGATCTATGCATCTACTTTGGAGCCAGTACCAATCAGTTTTTATTACTATAGATTTGTAGTAAAGATTAAGATTTGGTATGGTGATACCTCTAGCAGTGTTTTTGTTACTCAGGTTTGTTTTGGCTATCCTTGGCCTTTTGTGTTTCCATATGAATTTTGAGATGTTTTTATTAATTTCATTAAAGAATTGCTTGGGTATTTTGCTTGGTATTGCATTGAATCTGTATATTATTGCTTTTGGAAGGTTGGTAATTTTCATGATGTTAATTCTGCCTATCCAATAGCATGGGAGGTTTTTCCATTTTCTGGTGTCTTTTGTAATTTCTTTCTTTAGAGTTTTAAACTTTTCATTACAAAGGTCTCCCACTTCTTTGATTAGATTTATATCAAAGCATTTCAAATTTTTAGGTCTATAGTAAATGGGATTATTTCTCTTAGGAGTTTTTCAATTTTTCATTCTTGGTGTATAAGAAGACCACTGATTTTTAGACATTTATTTTGTAACCTGCCACTCTGCTGAACTTAGGTCTTAGTTTAAGGAATTTCCTGGTGGAATTTTTAGGATTTCTCAGGCATACGATCATGTCATCTACAAATACAAACATCTTGACTTCTTCCTTTCTGATCTGAGTCCCTTTTATCTCCCTCTCTTGTCCTATGGCTCTAGCTAACACTTAAGTACAATGTTGAGTAGAAGTTGTGAGAATGGACAGCTTTGTATAGTTCCTTATCAAAGCAGGAATGCTTCAAGGTTTACACATTTAGTATAATCCTTGCTGTTTGCTTGATGTACACAGCTTTTATTATGTTGAGGTAAGTTCCTTCCATTTCAACTGTCTCTAGGGTTTTGATCATAAAAGAATGTTGGATCTTGTCCAAAGCTTTTTCTGCATCTGTCAAGATTATGATATTGTCTTGTATTTTGAATTCATTTATATGATGGATTACATTTATTGATTTGCATATGTCAAAGAAAACTTGTGTGCCTGGGATAAAACCTACTTGATCAAAGTGAATGATCTTTTTTATATGTTTTTGAATCTGATTTGTTAAGATTTTGTTGAGAATCTTTGCACCTGTGTTCATCAAGGAGATTGGCTTATAGTTTTATTTTTTAAGTGCATCTTTATTAGGTTTTGGGATTAGTATGATAGTACTTACATAGAAAGAATATGGAAGTGTTCGTTCCTTCACTATTTTATGGGATAATTTAAGGAGTAGTGGTGTTAGTTGTTCTTTAAATGTCTGGTAGAATTCTGTGCTGAATCCATCTATTCCAGGACATTTTTTTGGTGGGAAGATTCAAGATTGCTTCATTACTTTCCTCATTTGTTATTGAACTATTTTAAAAATTCAAAACTTCCTAATTCAACTTAGATAAGTTTTGCTTACTCAGGAATTTATCAATTTCTTTCTGATTATCATTTCATAGAGTATACATTTTTGAAATATGACCTTATAATTCTCTGAATTTGAGTATCAGTTGTGATCACTCCCCTTTCATGTCTAATTTTGTTAATTTGGGTTTTCTCTCTCTTGATTTTGGTTAATTTAGCTAGAGGTGTATAAATCTTACTGATTTCTTCAAAGAACCAGCTTTTTGACTAGTTGATTCTTTGTATCATTTTCCTATCTTAATTTCAGAAATTTCTCACCTGATTTTGCTAATCTCCTCTCTTCTACTGTTTTTGGGTTTGGATTGCTCTTGTGTCTCTAAAGCTTTAAGCTGCATTGCTAACTTGTGACATTTCCATTTTTTGATATAGGCATTGAGAGCTATAAAGTTACCTCTTAGGACAACTTTCATTATGTCCCAGATATTTGATATGTTGTATTTTCATTATCTTTCACTTCTATGAATCTTTAATTTCCTTTTTGATTTCTTTCTCATTCAGCATCATATGGTATTTAATTTCTAAGAATTAGCATATTTTCTGCTATTTTTGTGTTGTGGCTCTCATGTTTTAGACCATGGTGGTCTGACAGAGTACAGTCTATAATTTCAACTTTTCTGTATATATATAGATTCATCTTGTGGCCCAATATGTGGTCTATTTTGGAGAAAGTTTGGGCTGCTGAGAAGAATGTGTATCTCTTGGTGCTTGGATGGAAGTTTCAGTAGACATATGTTAAGTCCATTTCAGTAAGGGTTTGATTTAGTTCCAATGTGTCTCTGTTGTGTTTTTGGCCTGCCAATCTCTCCCATGTTGAGAGTGGAGTATTGAAATCACCAACTAGTATTGTTTTGGGATCCATTTGTTGTTTTCGACGTAGTAGTGTTTGTTTAATGAATGTGGAGGAGCCCATATTAGGTGCATATATAGTATTGTTTTCAGTATTATAAAGTTTTCCTGGTGAATTGTTCCTCTTACTAAAATGTAGTATCCTTTTGTATCTCTTATGATTTTTTTTTGAAGTTCAAGTTGTCTACTTTGTCAGATAGCATAATTGCTACCCCCGCTTGTTTTACTTTTAGAGTGTGCCTATCTTTTGTGGTGAGATATGTTTCCTGAAGGCAGCAGATTGTGATTTCTAATCCATGGTTTTAACCTGTGTCTTTTGATTGGTGAATTAATTCCGTTAACATTTAGGGTTATGATGGAGAAATCTCTTTTGATTACTGGCATTTTTCATATTTAGTGATTTTCATTTGTATATTATTTAGCTTGTTGGTTGCAATGGTATGGATATGGTTGTTCCAGGATATGGTTGTTCTTTTCTTCAGCTTGAGTACCTTTTTTAGCATCTTTTGAAGACTTGGTGGGCATCATGTAAGCCTTCAAGTAATCTTTATAGTGGGAATTTTTTCTTTCACACTTGATCATGACTGATAGTTTTGATGGATGTGTTAGCCTTGGTTAACATTTGTGCTCATTCAATACTTGAAGCACATCTCTCCCAACTCTTCTTGTAGCTTTAATGGTTTCCATTGAAAAATCATTTGGTATTTGAATAGGTTTACCTTTCAAAGTAACTTGGTTTTATTCTTTTGAAGGTCTTACATATTCTCTTTGTCTATTATGTATGGTGCTTTGACTATTATTTGCCATGGCAAATTTCTGTTTTTGTCATATCTGTTTGGGGTGCAACATGTGTCTTGTATTTGGATGGGTCTCTCTCTATTTAGATGTGGACAGTTTTCCTTTATGACAATTTGAAAAGTTTCCTCAGCTGTAGTATTTTCAGACTCTTATTCTGGTATTCCATGAATGTGTGTGTTGGCTTCTTCAAGGTATCCCATAACTCTTGAATATTCCTCTCAAGAATCTTTTTGGCTTTAGCAACCTGTTTAATTAAACTGGTTCGTTCTTCCATTTTGTCTAATATTTTATTTTCTGATTCATATGTTCTGCTGATAAGACTCTTTGTTGTGCTCTGGGTTGAAGATAGTTTGTCTTTTAGTTGGAGTTTAATTTCTGCTTGAGATTGTTTTAACTTGCCCTATGCCTATTTTTGTTTCCTCAACTGCTTTTCTAATCTTGTCCAAGTGCCGGTTGTGTTCCTGTTCAAATTAGTTGATGTGGTTATTTAACTCCTCATGGATTTCCTCTTTCATTATTTTAATCATAGTAAAGATCAGACTTTGAAAATCATTGTCTTAGGTATACTTTTCTTGGATATTTTTCTGTGATTTTGTTCTGGTTGGATTGCATCATTATGGGGTTGATGCTTTTTGTAGGAAATTTGTTGTCTTGGTTTTTGTTTCTAATGTATTTGTGCTGTGATTTGGCGTTTTTTCATTTTATCTCTTACATCCTACTTGATGTGTGTTTTTGGCTCATCTGAATTAGACAATATTACTATGCTTGAGCAGTTATTGCTAGTGTTTGCTTTGGAGTTGGATATGCCTGTCTGGTTTTAGTGTTGTTTCCTAAATGAGGCTATTGTACTGTTAGTACAACAATTAAGGTGGGTTTAGTAGACAGGGATTAAAGTTTAGAACAGTAGTGCACTTTCTAGGTTTTATCTTCTTGGTGATGTTTGAGGGTGTATGGTATAGTCCCTGAAGTTGTATGAGTTTTTGGGTAGGCCATATGGAAATCTTAAGCAATGATGAGTAGTAATTGAGTAACAAGACAGTAAATTAGTTTACTCATTTTAGAGTTAGAATAGAAGATTCTCCCTCATATGATGGGATGACTTCAGAAGTCCTCAAATGTATGATGTTAGTCCTCTAGCCCATTGCTTGGATTTTATCTAGACTCTGTTGAATTCTTGAAAACTTTAAAGTTCTTTAATGATTATGGGGATAGGGGAAAGAGAGAGAAAGAAAGCAGGAGGAAGAGAAGAAAGACCACAACAGAAGGATAGGAAGGTGTCTTGTTGGAGGCTGCTGAGTTTGTGGCCGCTAGAACCTTATGGCAAGGAGGAGAGAGCCCAATGGGACCCAGAATGGAAAGGGCCAACTGGCTAGTGGGACCTGCTCATATGCTGGGGCCTGGGGTATGACCTAGGGACCTTCCAGATCTTACAGTGAGGAAGAGGGAGCCTGCTGGAGCCAGAGCTCTAAGAGTTCAGCTGATTCTTTTTATTAAAGAATTTAGTATTTTCTTAATTTCTATCATGGCTTGAAAGTAATACACACAGATTTCTGTGTTTGTATCTTTAGCTCATGTTAACGTTTAAAAATATTGTAGTATCTTTAGGAGGTACAACCTTTCTGAAGATAGTAAGGTCAGAGGGGGTAGACTTGGATAGCCTGGACCTGCATCTTCTCAGTTTGAACTTGCTCTCTCTCTTCTCATGATTACTTCAATGATCTACAGGCTTCCTTCTTCTGCATACATTCATACTTTCTGCATCCCACCATACTACTCTATATCCTCTCTGGAATTACAAGCAAAACAATCTTCCCTTCTCCCTTATGCTGCTTGTGAATGAGTATTGTATCAGCAGCAACGAAAAGAAAAATAACTGCAGTACTTGCTCTAATTAAATTCTTGAGTGAGTGCTCTGTTATTTTGTCTCACCTGAATTTCTCTTCTTTCTGGAGAGCAAGGACAGAGGTTGCTACTGCGTGAGACCATAGGAAAATGGAGACTGAAGCATGGCAAATTGTCTATGAAAAAAAAAGATTACAGACTCCCAAATCAATATTCATTGATGAAAATCCCACAGTAAGATACCACCATAGAATTACACTGTCCTCATGATAAAATATGATTATATCAAGCATGGGTGAAGGGGTAAAAGAACTATTAATTTTACAGTCTGTTAAAGTCCATGTTCTTTTTGGCATGAAGCACAATTACTTTAAACATAGAGGAAGGAAAGGCAAAGCAGTGACTCAGACTGAGTGTCCCTGTCTGCTCTGAAAATTCCACAAAGCAGGTGTGGTTTTCCATACTTCACATTTCAGAAACAATGTTCTTTTTTGATATGCTCAGGATCTTAACAAATATTTCAATACCCTTTTCCTGGAGGCACTCCTTAACACAGATAAAAATTATTAACCTCACCATCATCTTCCCATCTGAAGAAATCTTACTTCCATAAGAAAATGCAATGATTATTTTCAAGACTCTTATTAGCAGTGGGGTTCCTTACAGAAACTTTTAAGTTCAGAAAACATTTCAGTGTAACTTCCTAATTTTGCCACAGAGGGGCAATGCTGTTTCAGAGAAAAGAAATGTCCTCTATTCCTCATTTTCATCAATTGGCAAAGATTATATTTGCAAACATGAGTTATATCATTAAATGTATTTATATGTCATGTAAATCATTTGTCTGTTCCCTATCTTCTATACGTTCATCAGTTTATCCTAGAGTCCTATAGTAAAAGCAATTGGTTCTACAAGTGAATTCTTTGAAGATATATGCTGTTCTTCAACTTCAGGACCCCATTAATTCTATCATATAGTCTATCTAATATTGTCACCCATAGTGCCCCAATGTCCAGTTATATTGATATAGCTAGTGCGTATAATTATTTTGTGCAGTGTTTCTGCTGGGAAATCTATTCATATTTTGATGCCCTATTCCCACAGGAAAAGCCCATCAGGACTTTCTCTTACAGAGTCAAGAAGCAGTTTTTTTTATATTCTTTGTCCCTTTGTTTAAGGGTTCATTTCTTTGTTGGTTTGTTGTTGTTGTTGTTACTTTCATTTTGCTGTCTTTAGGACTGAAACTAAATTGAAGGTTGGGGCCTTTCTTGAAAGCCCCTAAATATTACATCTGGTTTGAAACTCATCACATACACAGCACTTCTCCAGTTTAACATTCCATGGCTCTCAGGTCATTGTAGTAAATCACTACTTTGTGATAATAAATAAAAATTTACTATTGTATAAATAAAAATTTACAAATAAACAACTCATTTGTGTTAAATTATACACTCTTCTAAGTGAGTGGCTTGATAAACTCTCCAGCCAATCTGTTCTGTTAAAGTCTGGGATCAAGTCATGGCTTGTTTCACTACATCTGTGCTATGCATGCTGTATTCCCACTTGATACTTATTATCTTTGTTAATGAAATGGCTGTTCACTAAAGAAGTGCTATGTTTGATAAATGGTCACATTACTTAATAATGCAATATAATGTCCTCCATATTTTATACATGTCAAAGAGAAGTGTTTCATTTAGCTATAATGATGAAAGTGTATCACTAGGTGTGTATACACAGGGGAAAATAGTGAGTGTAGGTTCAGGATAACTTGCAATTTGAAGCACTCAATGGGCTTTAGGCAATGCATCTGTCACAGATGGGTAGATGTACTGAATACTGAGTACATGTCCATGTGAAATGAATGAGAGAAACATGAAAAAAGACAAAAGTGTAAATAAATAATTTAAAAACATAAGATGCTGAAGTAGAGTGTCTAGATAGTTTTTGTTCACATATTTGTTCTTTGAGATATTTTCTCATGTATCCCAGGTTTTCTTCATACATGCTCTATAATTCAGAGTGACCTTCAACTTCTGATTCACTGTTTCCTCCTCCCAAGTGCTGGGATTACAGATGTGCACCTGTAGCTAGTGTGTGTAGTTACTAACTGCATATTCTCTGCCAACTGACTTACATATCTGAGCTTCTTGGGCTGTTTGAGGTCTGTTGGCTGTCCTTAGACTGGGATGTTGTTCTTCTCTTTTTCTATTATATTTTTAAAGTAACATAAAATTATTGTTTGACCACTGTTCACCATTATTTTCAATAAAGTAAACAATACACATCTAGATATCATTCTGATACTACAAAGTTATTTTCCTGGCTTCTATTGAACCAAATACTGAAAAGTTGGTGGTATAGTGGTTAGCATAATTGCCTTCCAAATACTGAAAAGATCAGCCTATTAATAAGGAATGAGTTGAGGGAAAGAAAACACATGCAGGTCAATAATTTATATCATTAAATTTTGTTCACCTATTTATGCCTCAACTGCCAACATCTCAATCACATGATTGCATCTTTTTGAGCCACCATGTACTTTCCATTTTCAGGAAAGAAATGCCTCACTAGAGAAATCTACAAATGTCCATTTAAAATTCATTTAGATAATTAAAATAAATCAGGATTTGTCTATTTTTCTTGTCTCAATGGGGAATTGGTAACGACAAAATTTTGCAAACCAATTATTACATGTGTTGATGATCTGTCTAAATTCTGATATGCTGTGATTTGAAATTACCTAACTTAAACTGTTCAATGAATTAAAGAACCATCTATTTAACTTGAAAAGTTATAGCTTCAGGAAAACTTTCAGACTAATCTAAAGTGGTTCTTAGGTTGCTCACAATGAAATCTTACAATCATGTTGTATTACCCATGGTTTGTCATTTCAGCTAATATTAAAAAAAGAATAGCAACAAAAAACAACCAGTTGGGGGCTGGAGAGGTGGCTCAGGGGTTAAGCCTCTGCCTTGCAGGCGGGAAGTCCTGAGTTCAGATCCTAGACCCCACGTATAGACGCCGGGCGGAAGCCGGAGACGGCCTGCATTTCTGGTCCTGGTAGGGCGGAGCCTGTGAATCCCCAGGCAGAGTAAACAAGGAGGAGATGGAGGCGTTCATGGTGGTTCCCGAATTCGTCCGTGGTTCTACACACACACACACACACATACATACACACACGCACACACGCATACATGCACAATTGAATAAATAATAAATAAAAAATAAAAAATACAACCAGTTGCATAAGTATCTTATGTCTACACACAAACAAACAAAAACCCAGAATGGTGCTTCTGGGTCCTGTTAAAATAAATTCTGATTTAGTAAGGGCCAGGAAATTTCCATTATTTAGGAAGAGTGTTCTCCAAATACAGAAAAATATACCATAATATCAGATATTCTGTTCTGTTAAAGAAATTACAAGAAGCTTTCACTTGCTCAAAGTAACCAATGTCTTTTGATACAAAACAAAACAAAAAATCCCAATAATTATCAATACTTCTGTCAAAACAAACATGTTAAACTTGATTTTCATTAGAATGTTATTTTGTCACACTAGTAGTTGAAAAACCAAGATCCAGGTTTTATATATATATAAATGTATATAAGATTGCAAATGATTATTGAGCTTCATCTCCTGGTCTATCTTCATAGAAACCAATAACAATTTGAGGATACTTCATGTTTGCCTCTTTTGACAGTACTGAGTCACCCTCATCTGAATCCTTCCATTTAATGAGAAACATCAACTCTCTGCTGCTGTCTGTGGCACAAATTATTCTTTCAGAATCAAGACCTCTAGCAAAGCTTCATGCTTTTTCAGCAGCATCTGTTTTCCATCATCAGATTCTCTGTTAGATAATGGTTTTCTTTTTGTACTATCTTTTTCTTTACCAGATTTTTTTGGAAATGCTTCAATTAACTCTGGACAATCTAAGTACTCTTCTGATTCCCAAGTACTATCAGTATCTCTAAATCCCTTCTACTTCAGGAAAAACTTCACTTTCTTATTTACTACATGTTGATCCAGTACTTTTTCTACCACAAATTCTTCAGATTCTGCCTCTTCAACTGTTTTACTCTTCCTATTCTATTTGTTTCCCATGTTTTGCAATGTAGTTTTATTGTAGGCCATTTTTTAAAAATCATAGATTTGGAAGAGTCCACTGCTTCCGGATGTTCCAGCCACAGCTCCTGCAGTGTCTGTTTTGAGTGTATTTTTACAACAAAATCCTAGGTGCTCTACAAATTTTTTAACTTCTGTTATTATAAGTTCTTTTAACTTCTGTTATTTATAGTCTAGAGGAGTCTTAGTTTAGGGCCTATGTTTTAATTTATTCTCTATTTCTGCTACAATGTATTTTGATGTCACTATAAAATAATAAATTGATTTTCTTATTTTTTAAACTCATCTGTGAGGTTAAAATACATGAAATGCTAAACGTTTATTCAGACACAGGATAGCAGCAATCAACAATATCGTGTTGTTGAATGGCCAGAGTGAGGTACCCTGTGGCATCTACAGAATGTTTTCCACGCTCTCTCACCCAGTTGAAGATAAAGTTCCTATAGAACAAATCATTCCACTACTTTCTAGATTCTCTTCCACAAGCAAATACTTAGATATATTAATTAGGCTGAATTCTGTTTTATATATAATAAATTAATTTTCCTCAACTTAATTATCTTGTGCCATGTTGTATGGTAATATAAAAACAGACATATGTGAGCTATTGTAATAAATTTAAAGTTCCCTTTAAAAAAGGAACACGTCTTCATTCTGTTCTGATCCATGACGGTAGCATGAAATCTCTTTTGTATGATGAGCATGGTTCCTTTGGATACTCTTTACATATTTATGAATTTGCATGCTATTATCACTGCTGATGTTAGTAAAAGGTTTCATTTAAGGAGTGGATTTCTGATTCTTAATGACTGTAGTTTAGAAAATACTAGATTGTTGAAAAACAGAGAAATGTTTCCTGTGTCAGAAACAGCTTTTAGACACGCAGTTGTGAATGGGCGGAGCCGCTGAGAGAATCCCAGTGCCTGTGAAATGGTGGCCAAAGTTCCTTCTGCAGGGAGACAGGAGTCCATCTGACCTCTCACTGAGCTTCAGACCCAGGAGGAATGGGCAGGATCCTGGTAGCATCAGTCTTAATCCTAGGCCTTCATCTAACCGGTGAGTGGTGGAGGCGAATCCAACTCCATGTGATTCACTTGGAGGAAGGAGAACTGGGGACCAAGAAGCAACCTGGAGCTAGAAAGTTTAAGTCTCCTTGTGACATACTGATATCTGTTATTTCTCCACACAGGGGTGAGTGGTCAACGGAAGGAGAATCGCGACCAGCAGCAAGTGAAACAAAGTTCTCAGTCTCTGGCAGTCTGGGAAGGAGAGGTTTCAGTTCTGAACTGCAGCTATGAGGACAGCACATTTAACTACTTCCGTTGGTACAGGCAATTCCCAGGGAAGGGTCTTGAGCAAGTAATAGCCATAAGTTCGGTTTCAAACACAGAGATACATGAAAGATACCAAGTCTTCTTCAGGAAAAGTGACAAGCAGCTGTCCTTGCACATCACAGCTTCGCAGCCTGGAGATTCAGCCACCTACTTCTGTGCTGCAAACACACAGTGCTCTTGAGGCACCTGCAGGCTGTACCCAAACCTGCAGCCTTGGTTCCAGCAAGACCTGCTGTGAATCCTCGCCTGACAGATATGTGGGCTTGTGTGCACTTTTACAAATGGGTGAAACTGTAACCAAAACACTGTGAGAATTAAACAGATTTAGCACCCAAAACAAATGGAACTGAAGTCATAGATTTGCTCTTTTCCCCAGGCTTCTTTTTCTCTTCAAGATGGACTAGAGTTTTAGGTGTGTATCTTATTTAACTCAGGCAAAGTGTTCTTCTAAGCAGTTGTGGAGATGGTTCTCTGTGTGCTTGCTCTGGTGTCAAATGAAAAACCATAAAGGCCCATCTCCCCATGTTCTTGACAACACATCATTATTAAACTTTTTTGGTACATCTGGTATAAATGCCATACAATTTTTTTATGTCTTACTTTCCTCTGAGTGTCATTGTCTTGGTATTCACATGTGCACAGAATATTCCTTTTTGTTTTTGTATAAATTGTTTTTTCTAGGCTTATCTAAATTAGTGATCAAATCTTTAAGTAAGGAGGCATTTGCAAGGATGCAGCCCCACTTAAATACAATAAACAATTAGTGATGAATGGAAAATTTAATTTATTCAGAGAATAAAAATAGCTAGTCCACTAAAGAAGTCATCCCATATGTGACTTCAAAGATGGATTAAAAATGTAATGGTATCCCACTGTTTATGAGAAATCACTAATATCTATACTGTTTTTAATACATATCTGAAATACATATTTCAAATAACATGAAGTGAAATGGAACATTTGCAATGATAGTTTTTAATATATTATTTATTTTATGATGAGAATGTGAGTGAGAGAGAGGGATAGAGACTATGCATACCACAGTGTTAATGTGGAGGTCAGAAGGTAACTTTGAGGAGTCAAATTTTTCTTTCCATCATGTGTACTGTGGGTATCCAACTCAGGTTGCCAGGTTTTGTAAGTAACTACCTTAACCTGTGTTTCAGTTACAAATGTTGACAAATCCACAATAGAATGATTTATGTAACCAATGGTTTTATTCTGGCTTATGGTTGCTTAGTTATAGTATCCAATCAACAGTGATAGGAGAGTCCAAACTATATCTGTTATAGTTAGACACAGGAGTCAACTTGATTGTTGATGGTTTGAGCTCTGGGCACATTTGTGCAGAATTACTGGTAGAGATAAGTCCAGAGCAAACTTCCAGGAGATTGTCTATCAGATGGAGAAGGCTCAGACCATGGTGGGTGAGACTAGGGCCTGGAATAAAATACACAGAGCTAATTGAGGAAGTTGGGATCCTTGTGTACACTTGGCCAGACATGCTGGTCTGGCAAGTAAGGATTCTCCATCTCTCAGTCATTACAGAGAGATGGTGTGGCCAGTTCCCTTGGCCCTGGTGTTGTTGTGAGCTCTCTCATCAAGTTGGATTAAGAACTGTAACTAATAACCTTAAAGGAAAATAACCCCTTTTTCCCTTAAGCCATTTGATGGTGATTTATCAGCAACCATGCAGGCTAACTGCAATAATATTAACATATCTATAGTACTACTGAGAGAGGGAAAATCCTTAATTGCCAGACTAGTAAGTCTGATCAAATATACCAAAGGATTCCAACCTCCTTAACCAGTTCCCTCCATTTTATTCACCTGCTTAGCTACTGGTCCCATCCCCTGTGGACTGGGCCTTCCCAATCAATTGGACAATCTTCTACAGACTTGTCCAAGTTCAAACTCAACTGTCAATTCTTCACAGCTGTGCTCAGAGCACAAGCCCCCAATTGCCAAGCTGTCAGCTGCAACTAGCTATAACATGAGCCACCTCACCGACACCAACGGTAATTTTCTATTTGGCTTCAGAGAAGGTTGTCTACATTATTTCTGTGCAAATGAATAAGGGAAAGAGAAGAGAGACAAAGAGTTCTTCAGGAAACATCTACTTGGTCTTATGGCTAGTTGACTGTTATATAGTTTTCTGTACTTGCACACATGTAAAACTTCTTGAGATTTTTTTTAAAATAGTAGAAGAAGGTATGATTTTTTGCCATTAAAGATGTATTGATATTATTTTTCCATCTGATTATTTTTAATGTTCTATACATTAACATAGTGACTTTATAACATATTCAACCCTGACCCCAATTTTATTCCCCCTCTTTTTCTCCTTACAACTCTTCCTGACTCGTTTCTATTTTCAAATCTTTTCACTTGTGTGGCCCACTGTGGTTCTTCTAGTCTGTGATATATATCCCTGACCTGATTCATTCTCTAGCAGGTATCCTAGATCAGTAGGTACATCACTGAAGAAAGCATCCTCCTTTACTTCCCATCAACATTATTCCACATCAATGTCTTAGAGAGGTGTTTGAAGCACATTGAGATCTTTCTGATGCTATGGTGAGATACTGATAAGACAATTCCCATGTAATTCTTATGCAAGTATATATATCTGTCATGAACACTTGAATATCACATCTATATCATGTACAGGAGATTAATGCATGGCCCACTCTTATAATCTCACTGCCCCCTCTTCTTCAATATCCCCTGGGTAATGGGGGAAAATACAATTTATATAGGTTCTAGGAGGTCACATAGTGTAGAAAGGGGTCCTTAGCAGTTAACACTTAGCAAGATGTATTTCCATAATGCAAATAAATACCAATAAAAATTCCATTAGAAAAGTCTTTCAATTTCTGTTGAGAGTCCCCACAGTCCCCTCCTATGAGAGACAGACAGAAAGATTGCTTGAGCCTAGAAGTTGAAAAGTAAGTAAGGAACATAGGTAAAATCTGTGTGGGAAAACCAAAACCCAGATAAGCCAAAACCATATAGGATTTTGCCATTGTTTCTTGTTGTTCTCTAGAGGTTTACATTTCAAATGACACTAACCACATAGATCGCAAGATATACAAAATGTAGGCTGAAAGGGACTTGATAGCTTCCCCTTTGTTGGCTAGTTTTTATAGTAATTAAAGGTACTATTCAAGTGGGTGATATAGAAATTGTTTACCAGTTATGAAAGCTGAAAGATACAATAACAACCACAGTGACAAGAGGTAGCCATCAGTGCAATAGAGGCACAAACAGTATGTGGATAGCCATCTGCTTTGTGATTGGATTTAAAGTCTGCCCTTCATCAGGGAGCACATGCCTGGTACTATAAACCAAGGCAAAACCTGTGGAAGGGGAAGTCCTAGGCCCCAGGAAGAAATAAACTAGAAAGTGTTAGCTACATGGACATCAAACCATATTGGCATCTAAACACTTACCATTATATCCATAGATTAGTGATGACCTCAATATTATATATAGAAGCCTCCTTTTACAATAGAAGATCTTAAATAGAGAATTAACAGAAATTCAAAGAATAAGTAATCATCAACTACATGGCACTAAAAAGGGTATCTAAATCATCACCTTGCCACTCTAATGCTCAGGGAAAATGATGGGAAAAGAACACTGAGAATATGAAGGCAGAAAGATAGGATGTGTAAACTGCAAAAGAAAATCAACAAACCACAGTCCAGAACTTCAGAGACTCCATATCAACCACCTAGAACTAGGCCAGCCTAATCTCTCCCCATCCTGAAGCTCAGGGACATTTGCAGAAGAGGGGGCGGTAAGAGTGTAAGAGCAAAAGGATGGGAGGAGCAATGATTTGCAAGATACTCCACACAAGTTAGGGCCGAAGCAATCATAATTGGACTTTGCATGCCCTATTGACCTCACAAAGTCTAGCATCTGCTAAAGGCACCAAGATCCTTGGAGGCAAGGGATTGGCAGCCACAGCAGTGTTCCTATACTTAAGGGGAACATGGGAAAGGGTTCAAGGAATGGCCACTGGGTCCTTGTACGTCATCGGAGAGGAGGGCTCAGAGGAGAATCAGGCATGCACAAGAAAGGACTCTCTGGGAATTGGGGCGGGAGGCCCTTGGGGATGGGGAGAGAGGGGTGCGGGGAGGGGGAGCAGAGGGTTCAGGGGGAGGAGGAGGGAGGGAACTGGTGTACCTATTAAGTTTGTATGAGCTGACATATAATAAAAATGTATAAAAAAATAAAAAAAGAAAGATAGGATGCGTGTTGCTGGATAGCATTTTCTAGACAAAAGGGACAGCTGCATCCATGAACTCGCTGCAGCTATGTTTGCTTCCATAAGACCTGCATAAGATTTGGCCTGTCAACCAGTGCAGTATGTGAAGAACAAGATCTCAATAGGAATTACTCCTCCATGAGAGATAACTGAGGTATAACAATGGGGATAGTGGTGTTAGCAGAATACTTGCCTCAGTGGTGCACCTATTGATATATCTTTCATGATTCAGGAAGTACTGAGGTACAGACTAGGATAGACAATCCATATGAAATCCACTTGATCACACAGGCAAACAGATTAAATAAGAGGGAAACTGGTTGGTAAGAATTTTACTGGAAAAATAGAGGGATGGGATCAGGTAATAAGGAGTTGAAAGCTACATAAATTTATTGAATTCATGCACAAACCACTGAGGAACAGGAATCATAACATAAAAAGAAAAAAGTATGTAAAAGATATTTAGTTTAAAATAACAACCAATGACTTCCTTTTCCCAGCCCAAATTGTATTGTTCATAATATGGAAAAAGAAAGTTAAAAAAGAAAGTCAACTGGCTCTTTGCTGAGGACACATAACACACAATGCCAGAATAAGAAGTCTTTCAAACTTTTACATTATTTTTAGACTTCAATGCTTGGAACAGTATTTATATTTGATTAAACAAGCCTTCATTGGATAGAAATGTGAAAGAATAAAATGGAATATGATGCCTATGTTAGAAGCCTGTACCAGAAAATGTGCATTTTCAAGGATGCAGGAAGGAGAAGTGGGAGCTCTGGAAATCTCAGTAGCAAATCTACTTCACAGATCATGTGAGGCTGTGGATGAATAAAGGAAACAGTGATACTGTGAGGACAGATATTCTTTATTTATTTCCTCTGTTTACATGTGTATGTGTGCTGTAATGAATGTGTATATATGTATGCATGTTCACTTGTGTGTGAAGGCATGTGTTCATATGTGTGCCTGATGGCCCAAAGTTGATGTCTATGCCTCCCATCTCTTTCTATTTGTATAATTATGGGAAAAGCTTTCAACTAAAGCCAGAGCTTGCCAGTAAGTTAGATTAGCTAGTCAGCTGGTCCTGGGGAGTCAATTATAAATAATAGGTTAAAAACTACATTGTCCCCTGAGTGCTGGAATTACTGATGGTCACCACTCCTGCCTGATTTTATGTGGCTTATGAGGACAAACACCTCATCCAATGACACATCTCACCACATCCCAAGTAGTTTTAGAATAGCTTAGTTACCATATCTGGATGTCATGAATGTGTAGTCAAACAAATCCTTATATTAGAATTTGAGAGTTTGCCATGAACTTCTTTGTCATGTGAATTTTCAGTACAAAGCAGAGGAGACTAATGATTTTCCTGTATCTGAACAAACAAATTTTCATTTTGGGCAGTAGGTTCAGCATAAACAGTTCACTGGATGAAGGAACATTAGGAGAGAAGGTTTGTTTTCCTGAAAACTAGAGCAAGAACTGCAGAATAGCTGTATACAGTGTGCCTGAGTTTGTGGCAATGGCATTGTGAAGTTTCAACTTACTGACTGATGGTTGCCCTGATTCTCCCTTCCCAGAACTTCTAAGAAAACTAATCCCAGAATTGCATTTAATAACAGGTCTTTGCTGTTTCTGCCACTCCATTATGTAGCTAGAGGGACATCATGACTCAGAGTCTATTGGGTCTCCAGGATCTGAACAGATGCTTTGATGGTTTGGGTGATTAGGAAAGAAGATGTGGGTGAGTATTTGCAGCTTGTCTCTGAAGGAAAATGGATTGATGAACACTTTTCACCTTAGGGTCCAGCAGGACAGAGATCACAAAGTGAGTGGACATGGCCAGTCATGCTCAGAATTCATGCTGTTTCACCTCAGGGAAGGCTCTCAAGCTGATTATATGAACTTTGAAATTTTGAAATTTTGAAAACCTTTGTAAAATTCCTTCATATATTATACTTTATTCATTACTAAGTAGTATTATGGGTCAATTAACCCACAAATAAAGCCAGAGCAAGGTTTAGGGTGGGACCAATTCTCTGGGAGAGCACAGTCAAACTTGATTCACTCCTAGCCACATTACTAGGCAGCAGTTGCATGGCACTAGGGGACCTTGTCGTGCACTACACGGAACACAGATCAGGGAAATCCATGGCCTCCATCAGCTATAAGCACTGGAAACCAGAACATGGGCTGCCTGTCAGCACTCAGATGAATTGATCAGAAGAATATAACTCAGATACCAGAAATGAGTCACTAAACCACTAGATAATCTGTCATTTAAACTGGTATCAATGAACTGAAAATCTTCCAGGGACACTCTTTGTTCTTTCTGTTCTAATTGCCTTTTCCTTTCTTTATGTTAATTTCATTCATTCAAACAATATGTAATATGAACAGCTACATTGCACACTATTACATCACAATACAAGAAAGGGCAGCTTCCAGTGTATGTGGTGCTAAGACTGAATACCTCAAAGTATTCGTATAGATACATGATATCGGGACACTCAAGGTATGTTATGTAATAAGTAAAATTGGTAACACAGAGAGACAGACTGAATGTGATTACCACTTAAATACCTTGTAATTAAAAGTCATGTCAGGTTTTAATGGAGGTTTTTTGGAGCTCATTATTATTATTATCGTATGCCTGTGTACAAATGTAACACACAAGCATGCAGATGTTTATATGGAGGAGAGAGGTTGTAATGGGATGTCTTTCTCTGTCATTCCCCATTGATCTAATTTTTGTAGTGTATTGTTTGAGACCAACTTTACTGACTCTGTATAGATTTCCAGTTTGACTAGCTGAATGGCCAGTGAGCCTATGGGATCTTCTAGTCTCTGTCTTTCAGTATTGGGATTACAATCATCACTTCTTAAATAAGTACTACAAATCCAAGTACAAACCTAATACCTGCACAACAAGCACTTTGCCCATTGAATTATCCTCACACTGAACCTTTATTCCTACTTTGATTTTATAAGAGAAGTAAATGAATAGATTCTGGAAGCATGAGAATATTGTTGTTTATCATTTTTATTTAAAGTAGCTTTATTAATTGTAGATCAGTGTGTGCCTATGGTTCCATCAGCTCCAGCCTTCAATTCTAGTACCTTCCCTCATGCTCTCTCTCAGGCACTACCTATGTAAGTTACCAAGGCAAGAAGAGTAAGTAAAGAAATAGTTTGTGAGGAGCCATACTTTTCTTGTCTGTGCATGATCTTGTGGTCTACAAACCTGAGAAACCCCATTTCCTGGTTGGGAGATAGCATAAAAACACAGGCATTAGCATGCACAGTGCCAGATCAGAAACACTGAAGTTTGGGCTGTGGCAGAGCAGACATTTGTACAAGAAGGCATGTGCCCCAAACCTTGCTCCAGTCTTCTGTGGATGTTCATGTCCTGTGCCTTCTCTGGTATGGCTGGCTGAGGATGGGACATATCGTGGCACACAGTGCTACACATGAACTAAGGTGGAAGAAGGCAAGCAAACTGTGCCTTCCTCTTAACTTGTATTTGAGTGCTGAATTACTGTATATATTATAGCATTATATTCACTCCATCAGAAGTTCAACTTTAATTTATGATTATCCCACAGGATCCATTGTGGCTCAGAAAGTGATTCAAGACCAGCCAGCCACATTCAGCCAGGAAGGGGAAAAAAGTCACTTTGGACTGCTCATATGAAACTAGTGAGAACATATACCATCTTTTTTGGTACAAGCAACTTCCAGGTGGAGAGATGGTTTTAATTCTTCGTCAACAGTCTTCTATTACTGAATCAAAAGAGTGGCCGCTATTCTGTCATCTTCCAGAAATCAGCCAAGTCCATCAGCCTCATTATCTCAGACCTCCAGTTGGAAGATTCTGTTAAGTATTTCTGTGCACTCTGGGAAGTTACTCACAGTGTTTCAAGTGACAGTAGTAGCTGAACAAAAACTGGAGCTTCTTCAGCACAACCTGCTGCAGACCCTAACAGGAAGCAGCTCAGAGATTGCCAAGTCTGTGGTCAGACTCAGAGCTCTAATTCTAAGAAAAACCTCGTGGGAGCAGTTGATATGTATAAGTGTGTGAGTCAAAAATAGACCACACAGAACATGCTTAATGTTTTCTCACCTTGGAAAACTTACACTATACCAATTAAAGATGTTATTTTTTCATAAAGATGATGATGGTACATACTTAGTTGTAGGTATCTGGAGTAGCAAAGAAAATAATTTCTTCAGCTTTTGACCCCAAGACTTTCCAGCCCTTTCATCCATCTCTTTTGTGTTGTCACATTTCACAGAATATAAGTTTTTGAAATATGACGTTATAATTTTCTGGATTTCTTGGGTATCAGTAGTGATAACTATATTTTCATTTCTAATTTTGTTAATTTGGGTTTTCTCCCTCTTGCTTTTGGTTAATTTAGCTAGGGGTGTATCAATCTTATTGATTTTTTCAAAAAACTAACTTTTTGCCGAGTGATTTTCTGTATTGTTTTCCTAATCTTGATTTCGGATATTTCTCCCCTTATTTTGCTAATCTCCTCTCTTCTACTGCTTTTGGGAATGGATTGCTCTAGTGTCTCTAAAGCTTTAAACTGCATTGTTAAGTTATTTATTTCTGATGTTACCATTTTTTGATGTAGGCATTAAGAGCTATGAACTTACCTCTTAGGACAGCTTTCATTGTGTCCCAGAGATTTTGATAAGTTGTATTTTCATTATCATTCACTTTCAGGAAATCTTGAATTTCCTTTTTAATTTCTTCCTGAATCCAATTCTCCTTCAGCATCATAGTGTTAAGTTTCCAGGAGTTAGTGTAGTTGTGGATGTCAAGCTTTAGGCCATGGTGGTCTGATAGGGTACAGGCTAGAATTTCAACTTTCCTGTATATGTGGAGGTTTGTTTTATGGCCCAATGTGTAGTCTATTTTGGAGAAAGTTCCATGTTCTTTGGTGCGTGGATGAAAAATTCAATAAAGATCTGTAAGATCCATTTCTTTAAAGGTTTGATTAAGTTCAAAAGTGTCTCTGTTAAGCTTTTGACCTGTAGATCTATCCCATGTTAAGAGCACAGTGTTGAAATCCCCAAGAATTATCGTTTGGGGATTGATTTCTCGCTTTAAATGCTGTAGGATTTTCTTAATGAATGTGGAGGGACATTTGGGGTACATCTATACAATGGAGTACTACTCAGCCATCAAAAATGATGAATTAATGGAATTTGCCAGGAAATGGATGTCATTAGAAACAATTATATTAAGTGAAGTATCCCAGACCCAGAAAATTAAGCACCATATGTACTCCCTAATAGGTGGCTCCTAGTAATAAACCCTCCCAGCCCACCTAGAGACACTCAAAGAAAAATCTCTGTAATACCTACAGTAATTGGAAGGATTATGAACGGGAGGGATGGGGTTGGGGGGGGCCACACCAGAAACAAGGAGAGAGGGGACCATGTTACAGCAGAGAAAATAAGCCTCCATCAAGGACTCAAATAAGTAATGAGACATCTGATTAAGTTCACAGACTTTCGTTCCTGATCATTTACTACTGAGGGGGTATGATCTCACTAGAAGAGGAGGGCATATAGTCTGGCAGATAAAAAGTAGCCATTTTGCAAATGGGTGATAGACCCGTCCCCTCAATGTGGTTTCCTACTTTTAATACATCTACCTTTGAATATACTCTTATAATAAGACTCTAGATTAACAGCTTTTTTTCTCTGGCCAGGGGGTGACGTACAATGCCCATCAGGATGGAATGAAGGCCATTGTAGGAGCAGCAAAACTGCAAAAGAAAGATAATCAAACCACAATCCAGAACTTCAGAGACTCTATATCAACCACCTAGAACTAGGCCAGCCTAATCTCTCCCCATCCTGAAGCTCAGGGACATTTGCGGAAGAGGGGGGCGGTAAGAGTGTAAGAGCAAAAGGATGGGAGGAGCAATGATTTGCAAGATACTCCACACAAGTTAGGGCCGAAGCAATTATAATTGGACTTTGCATGCCCTGTGCAATATCCAACACACTATTGACCTCACAAAGTCTAGCATCTGCTAAAGGCACCAAGATCCTTGGAGGCAAGGGATTGGCAGCCACAGTAGTGTTCCTATACTTAAGGGGAACATGGGAAAGGGTTCAAGGAATGGCCACTGGGTCCTTGTATGTCATCGGAGAGGAGGGCTCTGAGGAGAATCAGGCATGCACAAGAAAGGACTCTCTGGGAATTGGGGCAGGAGGCACTGGGGGATGGGGAGGGAGGATTGAGGGGAGGGGGAGTAGGGGTTCGGGGGGAGGAGGAGGGAGGGAGGGAACTGGTGTCCTTATTAAGTTTGTATGAGCTGACATAATAATAAAAAATGTAAAAAAAAAAAAAAAGGAATGTGGAGGGGCCCGTATTAGGTGCATATATGTTCAGTATTGTGAAGTCTTCCTGGTGAACTGTACTTGTGACTAAAATGTAGTATCCATCTGTGTCTCTTATGATTTTTTTTGGTTTGAAGACCACTTTGTCTGACAGCATAATGGATACCCCTGCCTGTTTCATGGTTCCATTTGCTTGCAGAATTTTTGACCAGCCTTTTATTTTTAGATGTGCCTATCTTTTGTGGTGAGATGTGCCTGAAGGCAGCAGATTGATGGGTTGTTGTTTTTAAACCAAGTTTGTAATCTGTGTCTCTTGATCGGTGAGTGAATACCATTGACATTTAGTTTTGTAATGGGCAAATTATTTTTAATTCTGGACATTTTTTATGTTTAGTGGCTTTTGTAAGTGTATTGTTTGACATTTATGTTTTGTTGGTATTATACTTCCCTTCTGTCCTCCTGTATAGGCTTGTCTTTTTCTTCCACCTTGAGTATCATTTCTAGCATTTTTTGAAGGCCTGGTTTGGTAAACATGTATCCCTTCAAGTTGTCTTTATGCTGGAAAACTTTTCTTTCTCCCTCGATCATGACAGATAGTTTTGCCAGGTATATCAGTCTAGGTTGACATTTTTGTCGTTTAATACTTGAAGTATGTCTCTCCAAGCTCTTCTTGCTTTTACTGTTTAAGAAGTCATTTGTTATTTTAATAGGTTTACCTTTAAAAGTGACTTGTTTTTATTCCCTTGAAGCTCTCAGCACCTTTTCTTTGTCTTGAATGTGGAGTGTTTTGACTATTATTTACCATGGCGATTTTCTATTTTGGTCGTATCTGTTTGGGGTGCAGAATGCCTCTTTTATTTGGATAGGCCTCTCATTCTTTAGATGAGGGAAATTTTCCTTGATGATAATTTGAAAAATTTCCTCAGGTGTGGTATTTTGGGATTCTTGCTCTGGTATTCCATGAACACACATGTTAGGCTTCTCCAAAGTGTCCCATATTTCTTGAATATTCCTCTTAAGTATCTTTTTGGCTTTAACAATGTCTTCCATTGAGCTGGTTAATTCTCCCACTTTGTCTTTAAGATCTGAAACTCTATTTTCTGCTTCATTAGTTCTGCTGATAAGACTCTCTTTAGTTTTGGCTTGAAGATAACTTGTCTTTTAGTTCGATTTTAAACTCTGCCTGAGACTGTTTTAAATGCTCTAGTGTCTATTTTTTGTTTCTTGAACTGTTTTTCTCAACTCCTCCAAGTGTCTGTTGTGTTCCTCTTCAAAGTGGTTGATGCGGTTGCTTAACTCCTCCCGGATTTCCTCTTTCATAATATTAATCATGGTAATGCTCATACTTTGAAAGTTGTTATCTTGGGTCTGGCTTTCTTGGCTATTATCTGTGAATTTGTTTTGGTTGGAATCCATCATTATGGGTTAAGTCAATCAGTGGGAGATTTGTTTCCTTGGGTTTTGTTTCTCATGGATCTACACTTTGACTTGGGCATTGTTATTTTGTCTCTTAAGACCTTTCAGTTTCTGTGCGTTTTTGACCGAACTGATTTTGTTAGTATTACTATTCTCAGGAAGTTATTAGTAGTGTTTGCCTTGGAGTTGAGTACGTCTGTCTGTTGTTATTGTTATTTCCAAGATGAGGCTATTAGACTTAGTATATCAATGAAGTCAGGTTTAGTAGACGGAGTAAATATTAGTATAGGTAGTGCACTTTTATGATTTAGTACCTTGGTGATATATGAGGGTGAGTGGTATAGTCCCTGAAGTTGTATATGTTTTGGGGGCAGGTATATGGAAAAGTTCATCTACAGTGATTAATAAATGAAAGGAGCAGGATGGTAAAAAGGGGTTTACTTATTTTGGGCCTGGATGTGATGAATCTCTCCCATGTGATAGGATAATGGTAGAGGACTTAAGATATATGGCCTTTGTCCCCTAGAGCTCTGCTTGGGTTTTCTTTGGACTCTGTTGAATTCTGAGAAGCAGGGTGTCCTCCCTTGACTGGTAGCATCCTGGGCAGGCAGAAGGGGCAGAGGGGCTGATATAGATGACATGAGCTTCACCTGGGACCTGGAACTTGACCTAGTGGCCCACCCAAGCCCAGGGCAGCCGGGATATTGCTCAGGCTGGCTGGTGGGAGGAGCTGGGATGAATGGGTGACCTGGGGCTGGTGGAATCCACCTGAGAAGCAAAGTGTCCTCCCTGGACTGCAAGGGTCCTGGGTGGGTAGGCAGAAGGGGCAGAGGAGCTGATGGCAATGGCGGTGCACTGCAATGGTTTTGAAATCAATGAAATTAATTTTGATTTTTCTTAACATGCATATTTGATCCAAAATATATTTAAACAATTGAAGCAAATTATAATCAATTGCAAAAAATATTTTAGCTTAGAAACATGGGCATGACGGTATTTTCTTTTACTGCTAGAACCAGGTAGGCAGATCCCTGGGGTTCACTGACAACCAACCTAAGGCTACTTGATAAAATCTAGGCCAGTAAGTGATGTAAAAAATTAGGAAGATTAAATGCAACTCTGTTATCCAAAATAAAAAAAGTCTGTGAAGGAAGATTCTGCAGTGTAGAGGTCAGGAAAGATGAGAATGGAAGCCCTGTAGGAAGCATTCTCCATTCAGTTCTCTTGAGCAGGGCTGCTCAGAAAATTCAAGGGATGTGCTTCTCACAAACACTGCACTGGCAGAAACAAAGGATGCCACAGTGTAGTTTAGAGGTCCCATGCAGCTCCTAGGAAAGGGTTTATGACCTCCCCTCCCTTTCATGCCAGAACCTCAGAGAATGGGGCATCAGAGACCAAAATTTGCACTTGCCCATCTCCTACTCACATAGCACTTATGTGAAGCCAACTAGAGTATGATGGTTCTGAGAATTTCACTTGCAACTTAGAAAAGCTGTGATAGCAACTCATTCAATAAGTTTTTTGTACTTATTGTTCTGCTGTTTTTTCCACGTTTTCATATATGCCTCCCAAAGTTTGTGCTTTATTTATTTATTTGTTACTTACAAACAAACAAACTGGGTTTATATCTTTGCCCAGATGTCCTTCCCATACACTTTCCTTCTCCCCCACTTTCCTCTCCCTTCATCCATCCTGCTCTGTTCACCACTACCCCCAGTCTGTATGCTTTTGTGTATCATAGGACTCTTTTCAGAGTGCCTTTGTTGGTAAGGGAGCTAAATTTCCTTTGAAATTTATGTGTCTCTTCATTTGCGAAGGTTGTATCTAGGCAAGTTCCACTTCTCTTGTACAGAACTTGTCCCTGAGACACTCTCTGAGAGCAGATATTTCTTCTATCATCTTAGAGAATCCTTGGAAATTTCTTTCCACTCATACAAACTTAATAAGTACCCCAGTCCCCTCACACCCTGTACCCCTCCCTGGATCCTCTTGCTCCATCCCCCCTTTTCCCCTTCCTTTTGCCCCCTCCTTCTCTTTATCCCAGTGCCTCCTTTCCCCCATCCCTGGAGCATCCTTTAGTGTGTTTCCCTCTGGGTCCTCCTCTCTGAAAAGGTGTAAGGACTCAGTAGCATTGCCTAGAGCTCTCACTTGTGTGCCCCTTTAATACAGGAACACTATTGTGGCTAATACCTTGCCTCTAAGGATCCTAGTGCTTATGATTCATGCTAAAATTTGGGGGGTCAATGATATGCTGGCCACTGTATAGATCTGGTGGTTGAAATTCTCATTGCAGTGACTGCTGAGTACATCAACCCTGACTTGACTCAAGTATGCTGGTCAGGAGTATTTCATTCAATCTTACCATCCCCTCTTCCGAGAGGTAAGTCTTGGTGTGGAATAAGGTCTTAAAGGGCTGATTAAGGCTGAGTTTTCCAGGTTCACTGATATTCTGAATTCTATCTTGATGAGTTTTTTGCTTCACTTGCCTTCAATAGGGAACAACTCGGTTGAACTCTGAGAGCTTGTCTTTCTAAGGGTTAAAAAGTAGTATTTAGATGGTGTTATAGCACAAATCTTTCAGAGTTAACACTAGGATATCTGTTCCTGTCCACATTCCTCTTATACCCTTATTTAGATAGATTTGCAGTGTCAAGTATGGTTTTATTGCTATTAAGGGGATTAAAACCCATTTGGAGAGTAATTATTTTCTCATGGATCTACATACCTCTATTGCTGCCTTAGATCCTTATAGGAGTTGAAGAGGCTTACAGTAGTTACTACTGGGATAGAAACTAGATCTCTCCATTTCCCTTGCGCTGTTTGACTCTTTTTTCCCCCTTCTTACTCCTTATTAAAATCTCTCACATTTCTTCCCTTACCTTATGGACTTTTTCTTAATAGCATCCCTATTTGTCTACTCTCTACTCTCTTGGGGTCTTCTTTCCCATAGTTCCCAAATTATGTTCCTTTCTGGCCATAATAGATATTACAAAAATTTCCCTTTGAATATATCATTATGATGGCTGAGTCCTAGGTTCCACTTATGAGGGAGAACATGCGACATCTGTCTTTCTGTGTCTGGGATACTTCCTTCAGTATAACTTCTTCCAACTCCATCCATTTACTACAAGTTTCAATAATTCATTTTTCTTGACAGTTGATTAGTATTCTGCTATGTATATGTATCACAGTTTCATTTTTCATTAGTCTACTGTTGGGCATTTAGGCGGATTCAGTAACTTTGCCATTGTAAATAGTGCTTCATTTTACATGTATATGTTTCTCTATAGTAAAATAAAGCATTATTTGGGAATATTCTCAGCAATGGTAGAGCTGGGTCACATGGCATTTCAATTTTTATTTTTTTTAGGAACTACCATACTAATCTCCACAGTGGTTATGCAAGTCTGTATTCCCACCAGCAATGTATGAGGGTTCCTTCACCTGACATCCTTTCCAGCATTTGTTGGTGTGTGAGTTTTAGATTTTAACCACTCTGACAAGGATGAGAGGATATCTCAGAGTGGTTTTGATTTTTATTGATTTGCATTTCCCTAATGGCTAGGGAGGTGGAACATTTTTAAGGTATTTGTTAGACATTTTATTCTCATCTTAGAGTAATAAGACTCTATTTTAACATCCTTTTATCTCTGGCCAGGGGGTGACATCCAATATCCATCAAGATAGGAGCTAAGGGCAGTGCAGGAGCAGGAAAAAATGAAAAAAAACCAATAAACCATAATTCAGAATATCAGAGACTGTATATAAACCACCTGAAAACAGGCCAGCCTACTCTCTCCCCATCCTAAAACTCAGGGAAATTTGCAGAAGAGGGGGCAGTAAGATTGTAAGAGTCTAAAGATGGAGAGGAGCAACGATAGGCAAGACACTCCACACAAGTTAGGGCCAAAGTAATCATAATAGGACTTTGCATGACCTATGCAATGACCAACATATCATTGACCCCTCAAAGTCTAGAATGGATGCACAGGCACTAGGTATCCTTAGAGGCAAGGGATTAACAGACACAATGGTGTTCATATACTAAAGGCAACACAAAAAAGAGTTCTAGGTAATGCTACTGCTCCTCATCAGAGAGGAGGACCCAGAGAGAAGTTTGGCATGCACACTAAAGGATGCTCCAGGGTTGGGGGGGCAATGGGAGATAGGGAGGGAGGGGGAAAAGGAGGGGGAAAAGGTGTGAGGGATCTGGGGATCCGGGGAGGGGTGAAGGGAGGAAAAGGAATGGGGTACCTATCAAGTTTGTATGAGTGGAAAAAATAAATTAAAAAAAGAAAAAGTTTTTTTTTTTTTAGTTTCAAGTCCCATTTTCTAATTGGATTATTTGCCTCTTTGGTGTTTAATTTTTTTGTGTTCTTTGTATAGTCTGGATATTAGTCCTGTACTAAATATGTGATTAGTGGAGATTTTTCTCCCATTCTATAGGGTTGGTTGACTTTTGCTCCATTAGCAATATTTGTTGCTAAACAGAAGCTCTTTCATTTCATGAGATCTCACTTGTGGTGTGTTACTTCCATTTCCTGTGTAATTTGAGTCCTGTTTAAAAAATGTTGGCCCTGGTCCAGTCTATTGGAGGAAATTACCTGCTCTTTTTTTCTAAGGCTTTTAAGGTCATTGATTCATTTGGAGTTTGTTTTCATGCAAGTTTATGAGTAAGGGTCCATGTTCAATCTTCTGCATTTAGATATCCATTGTTGCCATCATCATTTGTTGAAGATGCTATCATTTGTTCAGTGGTTTTTATGAGCACCCATGTCAAAAGTCAGCTGACTATAAGTGTATGAGCTTACATCTGGGTCTTCAACCCTTATCAATTATCTATGTATATCTTATTGAATAAGTACCATGCTGTCTTTTTTTGTAGATTAAAGTCTGGTATGGTGATGCTTCCAGCAGAGTTTTTATTATTCACGGTTTTTCATTGCTTACTCAGGTCCTTTGTGCTTCCATATGAATTTTGAGATTATTTTGAGAATTTCTGTGAATTATTGCTTTGGAATTTTGATTGATATTGCATTGAATCTGTATATTGCTTTGGTAGGATGGTCATTTTATGATGGTAATTCTACATTTTCAGGATCATGGAGGTTTGTCAACCTTTTAGTGTCTTCTCAAATTTCTTTCTTTAGGGTTTTAAAGTTATCATTGTACAGGTCTCTTACATCCTTGATTAGATTTATACCAAAGTCTTTCTTCTTTGTAGGGGTATGGTAAATGGAATTGTTTTTCTTGTACTGCTTATTCCATCTTGTTGCTGTGAGGTATCACTTAAAGTCAAGCAACTTAAGGGAGAAAGGAAGATTTTTTCACCTTATGGTTCCACAGGGGAGAATCAGTCTTTCATGGCAGAAATGACATAACTAGCAACAGAAGCTGCAGGAGACCTAGGTCACATCCATACAGGAGACTGAATGCTGCACAATTGCCAGTTGTAAGAGTAAACCTCTCTCCGAAGTGGGGTGAGGTTAATCAACCTCAAGGCTCCAATATCATGATGTGCCTTCCTCCAACAAGGCTCCACCTCTTAAAGATACCATGACTTTCTCAAACAATTAAAGATTCAAACACATGAGCCTATGGAGGATAACTCATATTTCAAACCATGACACTCCACCCCTGTCCCCCATAGGCTCATTGCCACCTCACTATGCAAACTGTACTCAGTCTAACTTTGAAAGTCTTATAGACTTTAGAAAATGTTCCATAGAAAGTAGTGCCAACAGAGTCCAAAAGTCCAAAATCTCTTGACAGCACAAATTGCCCTTCTTGGGCCTTTAAACTGCAGCCTTCCTGCCACATATTGCCTCATTCCTGCCATTCTCTGAAACCTTAAATCCATGACCTTCTTCATCTTGCACATCTGATGTGTCTAAAATTGGGATTACATGGACAATATTGCCGAGTTCTGTTATGAACTTCAGGTGGAGATTGGCCCCATTCAATCATACTTGGTTCAGCTTCTCTATGTTGATCCTGGGAAGAATCTATATATCTCTTAGGCAAGTGCTTCACAGGAGAAACAGACCTCTCCTTTGGAACTCTGCTCTTTAGTTCATTCCTTCCAAAATGATTTGCATTCTTAAATATTTATTTATTTACTTTTGTGTGTGTTCCTATCAGAGGGAACTCTGTATGTCTAAGGAGGCCCATGGGTTACCTTGGGAATCATCCTGGATTGGTTCTACCTCTTTTTTGCTGTGCTCTGTGATTTCCCAGCTCTGGAAGGGCAGACCAGCACCATTTCTGCCTGGTATTTTGTGTGGGACCTGGGATCTGAACTCAGAACCTTGTGCTTTTGAAGCAGAGCCTTAATCCCTGAACTATCTCTCCAGCCTGGATTTGCATTCTTATGGATAGGTGGGAGCCTTCCCTCAGTATTTTACCCTCATGATAGGGTGCCTTCTATTATCTAAATGAAGAACAGGCTTTGATTCGCTTATCATGCTAATTTTTTCACAGTAGCTGCCATTTTGCTGTCTCCAGACTCTTTAAATTTCTCTTACATTTTTCTCAAACTTCAGTTTTTGTCTCTTTCTCTCCAATTTCTTGCTCTTATTCTTCATAATTCTGAACAAGAGTAGTAAAAAGTAGTCATGTCACACTGTCAAGACTACATTGCTATCAAATTTCTTACACCAGGCACTGTAATTTAACTTCAGGTAAGCTTACAGGTCAAAGGCAAAACTTAACCAAACTCCCTATCAATCAATGCATCTCTCTGTTTATCTCTTGTATAGTTCCAAAAAACAGGCTCTGTTCCCCTCTGAACCATCACAAGCAGGGTTTATACTAACTACATGTCTAACAGCATCATTCTCTTCAAGGATCTCACTAGACTGGCCCCTTAGGCTCAATCTCCAAGGTGCAATACTTTTTCAGCACAAAGTCCCAAATACTTACAAACCATATCACAACAATGGCCATACTTCTTTACTTTTCCATATCAACTTCTCTCTGTTTCATAAAATTTTCTGGTACCAGGTTCACAGTATCAGAAACACTCTACTTTTCTGGTATCAATTTCTGTACCAATTATGCTTTGTTGTTGCTATGATATACTACTCAAAGCCAAAAACTTAAGGGAGAAAGGAAGATTTATTCAGCTTACAGTTCCAGAGAGAGTAAACAGTCTATCATGGTGGAAATGGCATGGCTGGTGACAGAATCTGGGAGATGCATAGGTCACATCCATCCAGGAGGTTTAGAACTCCAAAATAACCAGCTACAACAGCAGACTTCTCTCTGAAGTGGGGTAGGGCTAATAAACCTCAAGACCTAAACTCTGTGACGTGCTTCCCTCCAACAAAGCTCTACCTCTTATAGGTGCCATAACCTTTTCAAACACCTAAAGATTCAAATACATGAGCCTATGGGGAAAAATCACATTTCAAACCATGACAGAACATTCTCACTTTTTTCATCCTTGGTGTATAAGAAAACCACTGATCTTTAAACATCAATTTTATAACCTGCCTCTCTACTGAACCTTTTCTTTTCTTATTTGTCTACCTTTTATCTCCTTTTCTTATCTTATTGCTTTAGCTAAGATAATAAAATTAAATGTATTTATATTTTTAAGATAACTTTTAATACCTATGGGAACAAGGACTGAAGGTAACAGTTTAAAGTACTATGTTTTTGTGTTAAGTTGATAAGGGGAGTGACATACTTAAACACAAGTGTTAACTTGATGATTGAGGGTTTGAGCCCATGGGCACATTTGTGGAGAATTAGTGGTTGGATTAAGCCCAGAGCAAATCTGCAAGAGATTGACTAGCTCATGGGGAAGGTTCAGCCTGTGGTGGGTTAATAAAATACTGAATGCTGGTTGAGGAAGGAGGCATCCTTCTGTTCAATTTGTCAGACATGCTCGTCTGGCAAGTAAGGATTGTCTATCTCTCAGCTGTTATGTGGTGATGGTGTAGGCAGTTCCCTCAGCCCTGGTGTTGGTGTGAACTTTCACATCAAGCTGGACTGAGAACTGTAACCAGGAATCATAAGAAAATAAATTCCTTGTTCTCTTAAGCCATTTGATGGTCATTTATCAGCAACCATGCAGGTGAACTGCAACCCCCTACAATATTCACCTGGAACTATACCAGCCAAATCTCTCTCCATCCTAAAGCTCAGGGAACCTTGCAGAAGAGGGAGTGGCAAGATTACAAGACCTTAAAGATGGGGAGGACCAACGATATGCAAGATACTCCACACAAGTTTAGGCTGAAGCAGCCAGGATTGGACTTTGCCTGACCTGCACAATGGCCCCCCAAAGTCTAGCAAAAATCAAAATGGTGAAGGCTCCAGGCAGTAGGATCCTTAGAAACAAGGGATTAAACAGTGATAAAAGAGTTCCAATAGTAATGGGGAACCCAAAAAGGAGCTCCAGGTTATGCCATTGAGTCCTGAACCCTCACTAGGGTGGAGGACTTAGAGGGAGGTTTGGTATTCACATAAAAAGATGCTCCAGGGATGAGAGGGAGGAAGGGGGGAGGCACTGGGAGAAGAAGAGGTAAGGAGGTGGGTAAAAGGAATGATGGGTAAATGGAGGATGACTGGGTAGGGGAGGGGGAAGGGAGAGAACTTGGGTACTGATTGAGCTTGTATGATTAGAAAAAATATATGGGAATTTTTTTTAAAAAAGAAAATGGCCTTTAGAACTGAAAAAGAAACTTCCCAAGATGAAATTAATATGTCCAAAAAATACTTTAAAAATGTTCCACTTCCCTAGTGACTAAGGAAATGAAAATCAAAACCACCCTGAGATATTATCTCATCCCAGTCAAAATGGCTAAAATCCAAAATACATACAACAACAAATGCTGGAGAGGATGCAGGGAGAAAGGAACCTTCATACATTGCATACATGCAGACTTGTGTAACTACTTTGGAGATGAGTATGGCAGTTTCTGAAAGAGTTAAAAATTTAAATGCCTTATGAACCAGCTATACCACTACTACTTTCTCTTTTTTTTGAAAATCAGTTCTTTTTTAAATTTTTTTAATTTATTATTTATTCAATTGTGCGTGCATGTGTGTGCGTGTATGAATGTGTGTGTGTAGAACCATGGGCAAATTCGGGAACCACGATGGAACGCCTCCACCTCTTCCTTGTTTACTCTGCCCTGGGATTCACAGGCTCTGCCCTCACAGGACCAGAAACACAGGTGGCCCCCACTTCTGCCTGGCGTCTATATGTGGGGTCTAGGATCCGAACTCAGGACCTTCTGCCTACAAGGCAGAGGCTTAACCCCAGAGCCACCTCTCCAGCTCCCAACACTACTACTTCTTGATTTGACAGAATCTTGCCATTAAGATATATGGACTTTTAAAAAGATGTTTTGAAGTTTAAACTGCTAGAATTGAATTATGAATGACTATGAACATCTTAAAATTGGACTATAGAATTTTTAATGTTCAACTTTGAGAATTTTTAAAATGGAATTGAGTATATTTATAATATGAGATGAATATATCATCTGTGGGGACAAGAATGGAAAGGTTACAGTTTAAAAGCAATATGTTTTTGTGTCACGTTGATAAGGGATGGTGTGTGATAGTTAGATACACATGTCAACTTGGCAATTGAAGGGTTGTACTCTGGCACAGTTGTGGGTAATTAGTAGTTAAGATAAGCCCTGAGCAAGCCTGTGGTAGATTGCTTGACTGATGGGAGAGCTCATGGTGGGTGGGACTTTTCCTTGGTCAGGTGGATAAGATGATGGAGCTGATTTGGGAAGTTGGCATTGTTCACAACAGCTGACTGGCAAGTGAGGTTCGTCCCTCTCTCAGCCATCTTGTGGGTATGGTGTGGCCAGTTACCTTACTCTTCAGTGTTGGTATAAGCTCTCATACCAAGCTGGGCTAAGAAATGTCACCAGAGAATGATAAGCCAGAATAAATATTCTTATTCCCTCTTAAGCAGTTTGAATGTGAATTTTTTGGCAACATGCAGAATAAATGTGACAACCATTTTCACAATATTCTGCTATTCCATTGCCATGAAAAATTTCCATTTTACAGTGTGTTCTTTAAATAACCTGCTTCAGTGTTTTGAAGTTTTCATTGCAGATGTCTTCTACTTCCATAGTTAGTTTTATTTTAATTAATTTTTTTCTTGACAAACTTGATACTGGGATATAGGATTCAGCTGACTTTATATTCTGCTATTTTCCTAAGTATGTTTATCAGATCAGAATTTCTTGATAGTATCTATTGGGAAATTTAAATATGGCATCATGTCATATGCAAATGCTGAAGATTTGAATTTTTCCTTTCCTGTTTTTATCCTGTTACTGATTTTACTTTGATTTTTGACTCATTTACTTATTTGCATGTGTTTATGCATGCATGTATGCATGTGTGTGTGTGTGTGTGTGTGTGTGTGTGCCTATTTGTGTCTGCATATATCAGAGGGCACTGTGTGTGCATATGTAAGCTGAGAATCATCATGATTACTTCTACATCCTTTTTATTACAATGTGGGACTTCCCAGACTCTGCACTTCAGAGCTGCTCCCTCTTATTTCTATCTGGTGTTTTTTATATGGGTCTGGTATTCAAACTCAGGGCTTCTGCTTACAAGTCATAATCTGAGCCCTCAAGCCATCTCTTCAGCCCTTGACTCATTACTGTCATTATGCTTCAATTTATAATTGAAGTTATTCAATGAATAATTGAGTCAAATTATGGTCTCAATAAATTTCCCCATCTTATATATTATATGTTTCCCTTCCATTCTCAGTTTCTTTAGTACATTTATCATGAAGGGATTTTAAACTTTATCAAATGTCATTCTGTAACTATTGAGATGATCGAGTTCTTTCTCTTCTTAAGTCTGTTTATAGTAGTTTATTGGTTTGAACCAATCTTACAACTTCAGCATAAGACGAACTTCCTCATTATATAGGCTCTTCTTAATCTTATTTTTTTTAAAAATTTAGTGTATGTTTGTATGTGTGTATGTGTGTGTGTACCAGAGGACACTGTGTGTCCTTTTGGAGGCCCAAGGGTGACTTCAGGAACCATCCTGGATTGATTCTACCTCCTTTTTGCTTCACTCTGGAATTTCCAAGGCTCTGCTCACCAGAACCACAAGTGCAGGCCACCACTTTTTTCTGCACAGCATTTTTATATGGGACCAGGGATCAAACCTGAGGACCTTCTATTTGGGTGCCAGAATCTTAAACCCTGAGCCACCTCTATAGACCATTAATATGATTTTAAATTGGTTTGCTAGTATTTGTTAAAAAGAATGTGATCTATATTATTCATGGAAATTGGCATATGTATTCTTGTTGTTGCATTTCTTATCTGATTTGGGCATCAGTGTAATATGAGCTTCATATAGTGAGTCTTAGTGTTTCTCCATCTCTATTTTTTTGAATATATTGTGAAATATTGTTTCTAGATAACCCTTAGAAGAGTAGTACACTCTAGCAGTGAATCTTGTCCATTTAACATTCATGTTCTTGTTGCTTTCTGTGACTGGACTAACTTTCACTTAAATTAGTTCACAAGTCAGTAAAGATTCTTTATTCATACCCTGTGCATATTTCTGGGATAAATACTCAGCAGTTCTTTTTCTCTGCTCCCCAGAGTCAAGACCTCCTTAGGAGAAGCCACTTCCCTTTCTTTTCACAGGTTTCTCGCACTCCTTACAACCCCAGGCAATCAGAAAAATTTCTCTTGTCCTCCCTGGTGCTCCACCCTTACTCAGTCAGATCTAGGTTGGGAAGAAGCTGTAGACACAGAAAGCTATGAGGCTGAGCAGCACCTCTGTTCTGGCACGGTTTGTGGGTGGGGTTCACTGCAGACAGCGACAACATCAGAGGCTTCCGGGTACCCAGACCCAGGTTTTGGGGCACACTTATCTCTCATACAGCAGACAAGCAGCATGCAGAGGTTGGTTGCCTTGCTGGGGCTTTTGTGCATCCAGCTTTACTGTGAGTTGGGTCATCCCAAAATTCAGGGCACCTGAAAGGATTTTGCAGCTGCAGCACATGGAGGTGAGGGAGAAAGGGAGCTCAGGAGTCTTGCAAACTTGGAGCCTTTTCCAAGTGTCCAGGGATTTTTCAGGGCTTTGTGGGTGCCAAAAGACGTCATCTGTGACTATTTCTGCTTCTCATCAGGTATGACAGGACAACAGGTGGTGCAGAGACCTAAAGCCTTGATTGTCAGGGAAGGGGACAATGTCACGCTGCAGTGCAACTTTTCTAACACTTTCAGCAACTTACAGTGGTTTCACCAATATCATGGGGGCTGCCTGGTCACCCTGTTTAACAATCCTTCAGGAACCAAGCAGAAGGGAAGACTGACATCCACCACCACCACTGTGGAATGCCGTGGCTTGCTGTACGTTTCCTTTTCACAAACCACAGACACTTATTTCTGTGCTGGGAATCTACAGTGCTCCCCAGACACCTGCAGCCCATACAGAAACTGGGTGCCTGTGTCCCTCTTCACTGTCAGAAGAGAGCACCAGGACATCACAGCAACATTCACACTTTATATATATGCCAGAGTTTTTTTCCTCAGAATCTTGTTTTTTTCTGTACTTCTTACTGTATGCTTCCTCCTGAAGCAGAAGTGTCCAACTTGGAACTACCAGGGAACCTTCAAAGTGTGAATCAAAATAAATATGTAAATTTATACATGCTGATTTCTTAAAAAAATAAGGACTAAAAACATTGAAATGCAAAGCCATCCTGAAAAAATTACTGGTGACAGTATTGGAGCTTAGTCAGTTCCTCCCTACCACAGCCTGAATGGCACACACATATACCCCATACTATCAGCTCAGTATAAAAAATGATACAATCAAAGAATGTTTGTGTTAATAAGAAAATGTGAGAAAAAAAACTGAAAATGTATTTTCCTCTCATCTTAGTTTTTTCCTACAATCATTCTTTCTGTTGCAGTGAGGCAAGATTCAAACTCAAATTTAGGGAAGAAAAGATATTTATTTGGCTATGGCTCCAGAGGCACAATATAGTCTATTATAGTGGGGAAGGAATGGCAGGCTGCAGAAGCTGGATGGGACTCAAGTCATGTCCATCATGGAGGCTGAAGACAGACCATAAGAGCAGGCTGCTAGAGGAAAAAGTTAAGTACAAATCAACCTCAAGGACTGGACCTTGTGACTTGCATTAATCCTGCAAGAGTCTACCTCCCAAAGGTGCCATCACCTTCCCAAACTTTAACACCAGATAAGAATGCAAACACATGAGCTTATGGGAGACAACTCACATTTAAGTCATGACATACATGCTATTCACATTTATGAAGTTTCTTTGAACAAAGGCCTGATCAATCCTAAAATGTTCTTTCCATACTTAAGAAGAATATCTTCTCTGAGTGTGTAGCCTTCAACTCTAAGTGTGACATATGAATCCAAGCCATCTTCCCAACAGTACTCAGGGAACATCATGGAAGACAGGTCAAGAAGAATGTAGGAGCAACAGAGAAGAGAGAATTGTTGTCAATGTCCTCTGGACATGAAGGGACTGTTGCACTCCTGTACTCACTGCACCCATGTTTATCTACAAAGGATCTGTGCAAGAATGCATTCATCAACATTTTATCACAGATCTCATGAGACCCACCCCTCTTAGAGGAAACATTATTGACCAATGCTAGCTATGGGACGGAGATCACTGACATATCACCTATTATGAAGTAAATAATCAGGAACATGCTAATATGAATTGCTATTATTAACTTCAGTAGGTTACACACACAAATAGACATATTTGTGTCATACGATGGAAACTTATTAAGAAGAAGGTTGTCAGTCAGAGAAGTTGGGGGGAAAAGGCAGGACAATATAAGGGACCAAATAATAAAAATTCATTGCATGCACATAAAAAACTGCCAAAGAATAGAAAACAACTAAAATTTTTTTGTTTTGTTTTGTTTTTTCTTTAAATCTTTTATTTATTTATTTATTTCTTCCACTCATACAATGTTGATAAATACCCCATTCCCCTCTTTCCCTCCATCCCTCCCTGGATTCCCTTTGCTCCTTACCCCCTTTTCCTCTTCCTTCCCCCCTCCTTACCTTTCTGTCAGTGCCCCCTCCCCTCCATTCCTGGAGCATCCTTTAGTGTGCATGTCAAACTTCCCTCTGGGTCCTCCTTTCTGATGAGGTATAAGGACTCATTAGCAGTGCCTAGAACTCTTTTTTGTGTTCCCCTTTAGTATAGGAACACTATTGTGGCTGTTAATCCGTTGCCTCTAAGGATCATAGTGCCTGTGATCCATGCTAGACTTTGGGGGTTCAATGATATGTTGGTCATTGCGCAGGTCATGCAATGTCCTATTATGATTACTTCGGCCCTAACTTGTATGGAGTATGTTGTCAATTTAATACATTCTTTTTTTAAATTTCCACTCATACAAACTTAATAGGTACCCCGGTTCCCTCCCACCCTCCACCCCTTCCTGGACCCCCTTGCTCCCTCCCCCCTTTTTTCCTTCCTTTCCCCCCTCTCCCTCCCTATCTCCCAGTGCCTCCTCCCCCCCATCCCTGGAGCATCCCTTAATGTGTATGTCAAATTTTCCTCTCGGTCCTCTCTTTTTTTTTTTCTTTACCAGTTCCCTCCCTCCCCCCTCCTCCCCCCGAACCCCCTCCTCCTCCTCCTTTCCCTCCCCATCCCCCAGTACCTCCCCCCCAATTCCCAGAGAGTCCTTTATTGTGTACGCCTAACTCTCCACTGGGTCCTCCTCTCCGATGACATATAAGGACCCAGTGGCATTTCCATAAGCCCTTTCTCTTATTCCCCTTAAGCATAGGATCACTACTATGGCTGTCAATCCCTTGCCTCCAGGGGTCTTGATGCCCTTAACAGATGCTATGAGGGCAACAGTGCACTGGACATTGCGCAGGGCATGCAAAGTCCCATTATGATTGCTTTGGCCCCAACTATTGTTGAGAATCTTGCAAATCGTTGCTCCTCCCATCCTTTTGCTCTTACACTCTTACCACCCCCTCTTCCGCAAATGTCCCTGAGCTCTAGGATGGGGAGAGATTAGGCTGTCCTAGTTCTATGTGATTCATATAGAGTCTCTGAAGTTCTGGATTGTGGTTTGTTGATTTTCTTTTGCAGTTTTGCTGCTCCTGCAATGCCCTTCACTCCATCCTGCTGGGCACTGTATGTCACCCCCTGGCCAGAGACAAAAAGCTGTTAAACTGGAGTCTTGTTATAATAGCACATTCAAGGGTAGATGTAATAAGAGTAGGAAACCTCAGTGAGGGAGGGGTCCATCACCCATTTGCAAAATGATTACTTTTTATCTGCTAGACTATATGCCCTCCCCTTCTGGTGAGACCAGGAAAGAACGTCTGTGAATTTAACCAGGTTTCTCATTACTTACTTGCAGACCTTCATGGAGGCCTATTTTCTCTGCTGTAACATGGTCCCCTCTCTCCTTGTTTCTGATGTGGCCCTCCTACCCCATCTCTCTTGTTCATAATCCTTGCAATTACTGTGTTACATAGGTTTACTTTTGAGTGTCTCAATGTGGGCTGGGTGAGTTTGGTACTAGGAGCCACCTATTAGGGAGTACATACGGCGCTTAATTTTCTGGGTTTGGGATACTTCACTTAATATAATTGTTTCTAATGACATCCATTTCCCAGCAAATTCCAGTAATTCATCATTTTTGATGGCTGAGTAGTACTCCATTGTATAGATGTACCACTGTTTCCTTATCCACTCGTCAACTGTTGGACATTTAGGTTGATTCCATGACTTTGCTATTGTAAACAGTGCTGCTATGAACGTGGTCGAGCTTGTGCTATCGAGGCGAACCTCTGCTGCATGGGGGGTTATTCCCAAAAGTGGGATAGCAGGGACATATGGCATTTCAATCTTTAATTTCTTGAATTTCCAGACGACTCGCCAGAGTGGCTGTATGAGCCTGCATTCCCACCAGCAATGTAGGAGAGTTCCCCTCTCTCCACATCCTCTCCAGCATTTGTCGATGCTTGTATTGTGGATTTTTGCCATCCTGACGGGGGTGAGAAGATATCTCAGGGAAGTTTTGATTTACATTTCCCTGATGGCGAAGGAAGTGGAGCATTTTTTCAGATATTTGTTAGACATTTTAATTTCATCCCTGGTAAAGTTTCTTTTAAGTTCCAGGGCCCATTTTTTAATTGGGCCATTGGTTTCTTTGGTGTTTAGTTTTCTAAGTTCTTTGTGCACTCTGGACAGCAGAGTTCTATCAGATGTGTGGTTAGTGAAGATTTTCTCCCATTCTGTGGGTTGCCTTTGAGCTTGCGTTACAATCTCTTTATCTGAACAGAAGCTCTTTAATTTCACAAGATCCCAACTGTTGAGAGTTGGTAGCAGTGACTGTGCCATTGGATGTCTGTTTAGAAAATGTTGGCCTAGCCCAGTCAGCTCGAGAGAGTTCCCTATCCTTTCAACTATGATTTTTAAAGTCTCTGGCCTTAAATCAAGGTCCTTGATCCATTTGGAATTAAGTCTTGTACATGGTGACAAGTATGGGTCCAGCTTTAATCTTCTGCATGTGTAGATCCAATTTTGCCAGCACCATTTTTTGAAGATGCTGTTCTTTTTCCATTGGATTCTTTGGGCCCCTTTGTCAAAGACCAAATGGCTGTATTTTTGTGGGCTTATCTCTGGGTCTTCAACCCTTATCCATTGATCTGTGTGTCTATTTTGGAGCCAGTACCAAGCAGTTTTTATAACTATGCATTTGTAGTATAGACTAAGGTTTGGTATGGTAATACCTCCAGCAGTGTTTTTGTTACTCAGGATTGTCTTTGCTATCCTGGGTCTTTTGTGCCTCCATATGAATTTTGAGATTATTTGGTCCACTTCTTTAAAGAATTGCTTTGGGATTTTAATTAGTATAGCATTGAATTTGTATATTGCCTTTGGTAGGATGGTCATTTTTACAATGTTGATTCTATCAATCCAGGAACATGGGAGGTCTTTCCACCTTCTGGTGTCTTCTGCTATTTCTTTCTTTAGGGTTTTAAAGTTTTCATTGTAAAGGTCTTTTACCTCCTTGGTTAGGTTTATACCAAGGTATTTCATTTTTTCAGGGGCTATAGTTAATGGGATTGTTTCTCTCAAGGCTTTTTCACTTCTTTCATTCTGGGCATATAGGAAAGCCTCTGATTTTTGCACATTTATTTTGTATCCTGCCACCCTGCTGAACTTCTCAATTAGTTCCAGGAGCTTCTTGGTGGAGTTTTTGGGATCCCTCAGGTATAAGATCATGTCATCTGCAAATAGGGATAGTTTGACTTCTTCCTTGCCGATTTGAATCCCTCTTATGTCCCTTTCTTGTCTTATGGCTTCAGCTAAGACTTCAACTACAATATTGAATAGAAGTGGTGAGAGTGGACAGCCTTGTCTAGTTCCTGATCAAAGTGGGAATGCTTCCAATTGTTCCCATTGAGCATAATCCTTACTGTGGGCTTGTTGTATACAGCTTTTATTATATTGATAAAGGTTCCTTTCATTCCTACTGTCTCTAGCGTTTTGATCATAAAAGGCTGTTGGATTTTGTCAAAGGCTTTTTCTGCATCTATCTAGAGTATCATGTGGTCTTGGACTTTGGACTGGTTTACATGATGAATTACATTTTTTGCGTATGTTGAACCAACCTTGTGTGCCGGGGATGAAGCCTACTTGGTCCCCATGAATGATCTTTTTGATATGTTTTTGAATCCGATTTGCTAAGACTTTTTGAGAATCTTTGCATCTGTGTTCATCAGGGAGATCGGCCTATAGTTTTCTTTTTTTTTTAAGTGAATCTTTATTAGGTTTTGGGATTAAGACGATATTAGCTTCATAGAAGGAATTTGGTTGTGTTCCTTCCTTTGCTATTTGATGGAACAGTTTAAGGAGTATTGGTGTTATTAACTCCTTAAATGTCTGGTAGAACTCTGTGCTGAATCCATCTGGCCCAGGACATTTTTTGGTGGGAAGATTCGAGATTACTTCTTCAATTTCCTTGTGTGTTATAGGACTATTTAAATAATTTACAACTTCCTGATTCAATTTAGGTGGTTGTGTTTACTTAGAAATTCATCCATCTCTTTTGTGTTGTCAAACTTCACAGAGTAAAAGTTTTTGAAATATGATGTTATAATTCTCTGGATTTCTTGGGTATCTGTAGTGATAACTCCATGTTCATTTCTAATTTTGTTAATTTGGGTTTTCTCTCTCCTGCTTTTGGTTAATTTAGCTAGGGGTGTATCAATCTTATTGATTTTTTCAAAGAAACAGCTTTTTGACTGGTTGATTTTTTCTATTGTTTTCTTAGTCTCGATTTCAGATATTTCTCCCTTTATTTTGCTAATCTCTTCTCTTCTACTACTTTTGGGATCAGATTGCTCAAGTTTCTCCAAAGCCTTAAGCTGCATCGTTAAATTATTTATTTCTGATGTTTCCATTTTTCTGATGTAGGCGTTAAGAGCTATGAATTTACCTCTTAGAACAGCTTTCATTGTGTCCCAGAGATTTTGGTAAGTTGTATTTTCATTTTCGTTCACTTTCAGGAAATCTTGAATTTCCTGTTTAATTTCTTCCTGAATCCAATTCTCCTTCAGCATCATAGTGTTAAGTTTCCAGGAGTTAGTGTATTTTCTCTTGTGTGTTGTGTTGTTGTGGATGTCCAGCTTTAAGCCGTGGTGGTCTGATAGGGCACAGGCTAGAATTTCGACTTTTTTGTATTTGTGTAGATTCATTTTGTGGCCCAATATGTGATCTATTTAGGAGAAAGTTCCATGTGCTGCTGAGAAGAATGTGTATTCTTTGGTGCGTGGGTGAAAAGTTCCATAGAGATCTGTAAGGTCCATTTCAGTAAGAGTTTGTTTAAGCTCCAAAGTGTCTCTGTTAAGCTTTTGACCTGTTGATCTATCCCATGTTGAGAGGGCGACATTGAAATCCCCGAGAATTATCGTTTGGGGGTTGATTTCTTGCTTTAGACACTGTAGGGTTTTCTTAATGAATGTGGAGGGGCCCATATTGGGTGCATATATGTTCAGTATTGTGAAATCTTCCTGGTGAATTGTACCTGTGACTAAAATGTAGTATCCATCTGTGTCTCTTATGATTTTCTTTGGTTTGAAGTCCACTTTGTCTGAAAGCATAATTGCTACCCCTGCCTGTTTCCTGGTTCCATTAGCTTGCACGATTTTGGACCAGCCTTTCATTCTTAGGATGTGCCTATCTTTTGTGGTGAGATGAGTTTCCTGAAGGCAGCAGATTGTTGGATTGTGGTTTTTAATCCAAGTTTGTAATCTATGTCTCTTAATCAGTGAGTTAATACCGTTGACATTTAATGTTATAATGGAGAAATTATTTTTAATTCTGGACATTTTTTATGTTTAGTAGATTTTGTAAGCATGTTTTTTGATATTTATATTTTGGTGGTATTATACTTCCCTTCTGTCCTCCTGGATACGCTTGTTCTTTTCTTCAAGTTTGAGTATCATTTCTAGCATTTTTTGAAGGCCTGGTTTGGTAGACATGTATCCCTTCAAGTTGTCTTTGTGCTGGAAAACTTTTCTTTCTCCCTTAATCATGACAGATAGTTTTGCCGGATATATCAGTCTGGGTTGGCATTTTTGCTCATTTAATACTTGAAGTATGTCTCTCCAAGCTCTTCTTGCTTTTACTGTTTCCATTGAGTAGTCATTTGTTATTCTAATAGGTTTACCTTTAAAAGTGAGTTGCTTTTTTTCTCTTGAAGCTCTCAGCACCCTTTCTTTGTCTTGAATGTGGAGTGTTTTGACTATTATTTGCCGTGGCGATTTTCTATTTTGGTCATATCTTTTTGGAGTGTGAAATGCCTCTTATATTTGGATAGGCCTCTCATTCTTTAGTTGTGGGAAGTTTTCATTTATGATGAATTGAAATATTTCCTCAGGTGTGGTATTTTGGGATTCTTGTTCTGGTATTCTATGAATGCACATGTTAGGCTTCTTCAGGGTATCCCATATTTCTTGAATGCTCCTCTCCAGTATCTTTTTGGCTTTAACAATCTCTTCTATTGAGCTGGTTAATTCTCCTACTTTGTCTTCAAGATCTGAGATTCTATTTTCTGCCTCATTTGTTCTGCTGATAAAACTCTCTGTCGACTTTTGGGTTGAAGATAACTTATCTCTTAGTTCAATTTTAAACTCTGCCTGAGACTGTTTTACCTGCTCTATACCTATTTTTGTTTCTTGAACTGTTTTTCTCAACTCCTCCAGGTTCCTGTTGTGTTCCTGTTCAAAGTGGTTGATACGGTTGTTTAACTCTTCTCGGATTTCCTCTTTCATATTATTAATCATGGTAATGATCATATTCTGAAAGTCGTTATGTTGGGTCTGGCTTTCATGGCTATTTTCTATGGATTTGTTCTTGTCGCAATCCATCGTTATGGGATTGATTCTTTTGGTGGGAGATTGGTCTTCTTGGGTTTTGTTTCTCGTGGATCTGCACTTTGACTTGTACATTGTTGTTTTGTTTTTTAGGACCTTTCAATTTCTGTGTGTTTTTCACTGAACCGATGTATTTGGTATTGTTACACCTGCCAGTTGTTACTGGTGCTTGCCTTGGATTGGGTATGTTTGTGTATTGGTATTGTTATATCCTAGATGAGACTACTAAGATGTTAGTACGTGAGTTAAGTAACCAGGGGATGAATATAAGTATGGTAGTGCACTTTTAGGATCTAGTGTCTTGGTGAAATGTGAGGGTGGGTGGTGTAATCCCTGGAGTTGTATGTTTTTGGGGTGGCTGTATGAGGAAGCTGACCTACAGCATTGATACTAGAAAGGATCAGTAAGGTGAGAGAAAAGAAAAAAAAGTTTACTTATCTTTGGTTTGGATGTGAAAAATCTCGCGCATGTGATACAATGGTTGTAGTGAAGTCCAGATGTATGGCCTGTGTTCCCTTTGTTCCTTAGAGTTTTGCTCGAGTTTCCTTTGGACTCTACTGAATTCTGAGTAGCAGTGTGTCTTCCGTGGACCACGAGGGTAGGTCCCCGGTGGGCCAGAGAGGCAGAGGGTCTGATGTTGATGGCAGAATTCTTCACCTGCGACCAGGGGGGGGCACGAGGGGCTGGTGTCCGGGGCGGGGCCCTGGAGGCTAAGCCAGCGGCCACGCGCGGGTGCTGCTGGTCGGGCGGCTGGGCTCCGGGGTGGGGGGCTGGGCTGGGAGGGGCTCTCTCTCACCTGGGCGCTGGTCGGGGTTCATTGCGGAGGGGGCTACTTTTTGTTGTGTTGTGGATGTCAAGCTTTAGATGATGGTGGTCTGACAGGCTATAATTTTAACTTTCCTGTATACGTAGAGATTCATTTTGTGACCCAATATGTGGTCTATTTTGGAGAAAGTTCCATGGGCTTCTGAGAAGAATGTGTATCCTTAGGTGCTTAAATGGAAAGTTCAGTAGAGATCTGCTAGGTACATTTTGGTAAGGGTTCGAATTAGTTCTAGTGTGCCTCTGTTGTGTTTTTGACCTGCTGATCCATATATGCCATGTTGAGAGTGGGATATTGAAATCACAAACTAATATCATTTTGTGAATCATTTGTTGTTTTAGACATTATAGAGTTCATTTAATTAATGTGGAGGAGCACATATTAGGTGCATATACTTTCAGTATTGTAAATTCTTCCTGTTGAATTGTTTCTCTGACTAAAATGTAGTATCTTTCTGTATCTCTTATGATTTTCTTTGGTTTCAAGTCCACTTCGTGAGATAGCATAATTGCCATCCCTACTTGTTTCCTTTTTCCATTTGCTTGGAGAATTTTTAACCAGTCTTTTACTTTTACAGTGTGCCTATCTTTTGTGGTGACATGTGTTTACTGAAGGCAGCAGATGGATGGGTTGTAATTTCTAATCTATATGTGTAAACTGTATCCTTTGATTGACATTTAGGGTTATAATGGAGAAATATCTTCTGATTCCTGACTTTTTTGTGTTTAGTGGCTTTCATATGTGTATTATTTAGCTCGTTGGTTGCAATGGTTTTATACTTCCCTTCTGTCCTCCTGGATATGGTTGTTCTTTCCTTCAAGCTTGAGTATCTTTTCTAGCATTTTTGAAAGCCTGGTTTGGTGGTCATGTAAGCCTTCAACTAGTCTTTATGGTGGGAAATTTTTCTTTCACCCTTGATCATGACTGTTAGTTTTGAAGAGTATATCAGCCTGGGTTAACATTTGTGCTCATTCAATACTTGAAGTACATCTCTCTTCTTGCTTCTACTGTGTCCATTGAAAAATCATTTGTTATTTTAGTAGGCTTAACTTTCAAAATGACTTGTTTTTTTTCTCTTGAAAGTCTTAGCATCTTGTCTTTGTCTTTCATGTGTAGCATTTTGACTATTATTTGCCATGGCAAATTTCTATTTGGGTCATATTTGTTTGAAGTGTGATATGTGTCCTGTATTTGGATGGGTCTTCTGTCTTTTGATGTGGAAAGTTTTCCTTTATGATAATTTGAAAAGTTTCTTCAGGTGTAGTATTTTGGGAATTTTATTCTGGTATTCCATACATGTTAAGCTTTTTCAAGGTATCCCAAAACTCTTGAATATTCTCTCAAGTATCTTTTTGGTTTAAACAATCTCTTTAATTGAACTGGTTTGTTCTTCCATTTTGACTTCAAGAATCAACATTCTATTTTCTCCTTCATAAGTTCTCCTGACAGGACTCTCTATTGTGCTCTGGATTGAAAATACCTTGCCTTTTAGTTTGAGTTTAATCTCTGCTTGAGATTGTTTTAATTGCTCGATGCCTATTTTTGTTCCTTCAACTGCTTTTCTCATCTCGTCTAAGTTCCTGTTATGTTCTTGTTCAAATTGGTTGCTGTGGTTATTTAATGCCTCAAGGATTTCCACTTTCATTATTTTGATCATAGTAAAGATCAGGCCTTGAAAATAATTGTCTTGGGTGTGGTTTTCTTGGCTACTTTCTGTGAGTTTATTCTGGTTGGATTCCATCATTATGGGGCTGATGCTTTTTATAGGAGATTTTGTTGTCTTGGTTTTTGTTTTTCATGGATTTCTGCTGTGACTTGGCATTTTTTCATTTTATTTCTTACATCCTTCTTGATGTTTTTGGCTGATCTGAATTAGGCAGTATTACTACACATGAGTAGTTATTGCTAGTGTTCGCTTTGGAGTTGGATATGCCTGTATGGTTTTGGTGTTGTTTCCTAAATGAGGCTACTGGACTGTTAATACATCAACTAAGGTAGGTTTGTAGTGTACTTTCTAGGTTTTACCTTCTTGGAGATGTTTGAGGGTAGATAGCATAGTCCCTGAGGTGTACGGGTTTTTGGGTGGGCTATATGGAAATCTTAAGCTATGGTGACTAGTAATTGAGAGTAACAAGAAGGTAAAAGGGATTTAATTATTTTAGAGCTAGAATAGAAGATTCTCTACCATTTCATAGGATGATTTTAGAAGTCCTCAGATGTATGGTGTTGGTCCCCTACCCCATTGCTTGGGTTTTCTCTGAACTCTGTTGAATTCTTGAAAACTTTAAGGTTCTTTAATGATTATGGGTCGTGGGGAACAGAGAGAGAGAAAGAAAGCAGGATGAAAGGAGGAAGAGAAAGAAGAAGAACACAAAAGGAGGATAGGTAAGTGTCTTGGTGGAGGCTGCTTAGCTTGGGGTCACTAGGACCTTATGGCACTGAGGAGAAAGCCCAGTGGGTTCCAGAGTGAGTTGGTCTTATGACTAGTTGTCTGTCATACAGTTTTTTGTACTTTCACATATGTAAGACTTCTTGAGGTTTTTTTTAAAGTTGAGAAGTAGGTACAATTTTTGCCATAAATATATTGATATTATTTTTCCATATGGTTATTTTTAATGCTTTATACATGAATGTAGTGACATTATAATATTTTCAACCTTGAGTCCCCAATCCTATCCCTCCTCTTTTTCTCCTTACAACCCTTCCAGACTCTTTCCTGTTTTCAAATCCTTTCGCTGGTATGGGCCATTGTGTTTCAGCTAGTCTGTGATATGTATAAATGACCTGATTCATGCTCTAGCAAGCATCCTAGATTAGTGGATGCCATTGAGAGAAGCATCCTCTTTACTTCCTCATCAACATTAGTCCACATCAGTCTCTTAGAGAGGTTCGTGAAGCACATTAAGACCTTTATAATGTTGATAAGAAAGTTCCTGTGCAATTCTTGTGTAAATATACATATTTGACAAGAAAACTTGTATATCAGAACTATGCATGTCCAGGAAGTAATGCATGTCCCACCACCTTCTGACTTCAGACTCTTACAAACTAGCCAGCCCTTCTTTTTCAATGTCCCCTGGATAATGGGGAAAACTACAATTTTTATGGGTTCTAGAAATTCACAGAGTGTAGAAAGGGGTCCTTAGCAGTTAACACTTTGCAAGATGTAACACAGGTAAAATCTGTGAGGGAAAACCAAAACCCAGATCAAGCCAAAACAGTATAGGTTTTTGCCATTGCTTCTTGTTGCCTTCTAGAGGCTGACATTTCAAATGACCCTAACCACATGGATCACAGGATGCACAAACTGCAGACTTACAAGCTTGAATGCTTCCCCTTTGCTGGCTAGTTTTTATAGTAATTAAAAGTACTGTACAAGCAGGTGATGCAGAAATCGCTAGTGTCTACCAGTCATGAAAACTGAAAGATACAAGACAACCACAGTTACAAGAGGCAGCCATCAGTGCAATAGAGGCACAAACAGTATGTGGATAGCCATCTGCTTTGTGATTGGATTTAAAGTCTGCCCTTCAGCAGGGAGCACATGCCTAGTACTATAAACCAAGACAAAAACCTATGGAAGGGGGAGGTCGTAGGCCTTATGAAGGAATAAACTGTAATTTGCATATTCACCAATTTTTCTAATATTAAAACAAATGAAGTCATGAAGGTTGCAATGAAAATTCTATATTATTTGATATTCTAGCAATAATTTTATTAAAGAAAGTGAGAAGAGAAAATGTCCACTTTCTTTCCAAAGTTTTGTTCAGCAATCCCAGATGTCAATATTGATCCCAGCTCTGGAACCATCAGCCCTAAGATTGTGCTCTTCTCAGTGTCCTGTATTTTGATATGTCAAAGATACGTGCATCTTTGTCTTCTCTAGATCTTTAGCTATCATCTAGTCCCTTTTTACATATTCTTATTACTCTTAGTAAAACTTCCATTGCATATGGCTATGTCTTCTTTGTTGGCTTCTATCCACTAGGGGGTATTGCATGCTTCCTGAAAACCCTTTTCTGAAGATTCTAGGGGAAACATGAGTCAGAGTGAACTCATAGAAAGTAAAGGGTGACCTTGGTGCAGCATTCAATCAGATCTTCAGCTCTCTGCCATTACATATAAGCTTCAGAAAGCCAGGAACTGTTTGTATATTCACAGGCACCCATGTGTTTGTAAATCTTCTAGAAAAATGAATCTCTAAGCAGAAGTAAGACTAGGCATATTACAGGGCACTATGAGGCATAACATCTCCTTACTCTGTTTTTGATTTTTAAAATTTGATTTAAAAAAGTCCCAAGATTCACAGAACTAGAAATATTACAATAGCCTTGGTATCCAGATATTTTAATATATATTTTCTCTAGAGTAAAAGAATAAGAATAACTACTTGAGAAGAAAAGGGGAAGAAATGAGGTGCAAAATTAGGAGAAGAAATGTGAGAGGACATTACTGAACTTGGCTAACCATCTACGGCTGGATCACAGTCATCTGTGGGTCTTCAGAGCCCAAGGAAAGCACTCACAAAGGGAATAGTGGCGTAAATCAGGGTGGGTCACACATGAAAACCCCATTTTTCTATTGAACCAATAAAATTCTTATTGTAATGATGATCTGTTAATTTCACAAATTCTTTTTGCTCCTTAGAACACACTGAAAGCTCTCAAAGAACTTCATTTATGATGGTTTTTCATCTATCTGATTTTTTTTCAAATTACTTGCCAGACTATGTAATTGAGGAAAAAACTCATATTAAGTGACTGTTGCAAGTGGCAACAACAATAACTTTTTCACCTTATACATTAGGAACATGGACTACCTCGTCCCTGCATAGCTCTCACCCACAATCCTGAAACAGTCACTGTGCAGTAAGTAGCCTCCTAGGCCATGGTGGGCGGTGTTGACAGAAAAGATGAATGATAGAACACAAACATGACTGGTGCTCTGAGTCACGGGGCATCTGCTGTCTGTGAGCACAAGTTAAAGGGGCACCCAAGATCTGACAAATTTCTTAGTTGGAAGAAGCACCCAGCAACCTGACCGGAGTCATGGAGATGAAACTGGGAGCTGTGCTGGGGCTCCTGTGGGTGCAGATTTGCTGTGAGTTGTGGTCATCCCACATGCAGGTAGGGGTGCTCCAGACCTGGCAGTGAGGGCAAGAGAAGAAAGCTGGTGAAATTCTCTTATGTTGTCATTCATCCTCATGATCTTCTGGGATATTTAAAATTTGGGCACAGCTCACTGGTTCCCCTTACATCATGTGGTTTGTTTTCCTCTTTCCAAGCAGGGGTGAGAAGCCTTCAGGTAGAGCAGAGTCCTTCAGTCCTGAGTCTCCTGGAGGGAACAGATTCTACTCTGTGGTGTAATTTTTCTACCGCCATGAGGAGTGTGCAGTGGTTCCACCAGAATCCTAGGGGCAGCCTCATCAGTCTGTTTAACATGGCCTCTGGGATGAAGCGGAATGGAAATATAAAGTCCACATTTGATTCTAAGGAACGCTACAGCACCCTGCACTTCACGAGCTCCAAACTGGAAGACTCTGGCACCTACCTCTGTGCAGGAGACACACAGTGCTTGCAGCTGCCCTGACGCCTGGCCTCAAACTGCAGCTGGGTGTGCAACCACAGCCCTGCCACCGAGACCAACGAGCACCTTGTTGGGTTTCCTGATTCTTTTCATCTCTGCTAACATTAAGCATCTCAGAACTCAAGGTTCAATTGGCTTTTTCATTCTTCAAATTCTTTTTCGTAGAAAAAAAGTTTTTTCGTGAACCACTAGAAAAACTGACAAAACTGTCCCAAATTTTGATAGAGAAGAATCCCCTGAGTGTGAATGTATGGACTGAAAAGTTTTGAGAATATGAAGTCTACATCAGAAGAAATGATTCAGTGTCCAAGTAACTATAAGATTATGTTGATTTTTTGCATAGGGAACAAGGATTTAAGCACCTATAATATACACACATACAACATTGTACACATACAATATTGTTCTATATGGAGCTTCCACACCTGATTCCATAACAAATATAATAAAAAGGCTGCCAGTCATTGAGTGTCAAGCACTCTAAGTTATTACATAGAGATGTTCTCATTGCCGACAACACTTCATTTTGTCTATAAATAAACTGCAAATTGTACAGTTAAAATGACTTACCAAACCACACATGTTTATAAGTAGCAAAGCTGAGGTAAGATGTCCACTAAGGAAGTGATATAAAAGCTTATATTCTGAACTGGTCAATGTAAGGTATTCTGCAACCCAAATGCTATCAAGTCATTGTTTGTACAATGCATTTGCATCCATCATTGACAAAAATCTTAGTTTTAGTATTTTTCTTTAAAAATAATACCCTTTTGAGGAAGAAGTTATTGAACTTTTCTTTTTCTTATTGTCGAGGTAAGACATTGAGGAGGGAGTTGGACCCTGGAATTGACATGAAGAAAACTAGGTAGCCCCAGCAAAGATTGGAAGAAGGCCTTATTTCCTGAGGGCTGGAAAAGAACATAGTGCTTGATTTTGTGTTCTTCTATTGCTGTCATGAAGTGCTCAGCAACTCGACTTTGACTTGTGTTTTATAAAAAAATTCAAGTAGAGACAGCAGGGCATGTGTGTATGTAGAAGACTAACAGGACTGCAAAACAGAAGCACATGCAAGTGAGGATTGTGTGAGATGAACAGCTGGTTATCCCATTTTAAGGTTTTGTGTAAGCTGGGGACTGTCTGGTGCTCTTAAAGTTAAATTGATGGTTAGCAAATTATTAAAAAACCAAAACTTATACATGGAATAAAGTATTTGGAAAGATTGGAAAATATGATCCCACCAGAAAGGGACGGCATAGAGTCTGGCAGATAGAAGGTAACCATCTTGCAAATGGGAGATTGACTCCCCCCCCCCAGCTGTCTCCTCCTCTTAGTCCATCTATCTTTGAATCTACTCTTATAATGACTCTATTTTAACAGCCTTTTATCTCTAGCCAGGAGGTGACATCCAATACCCATCAGGATGGAGCCAAGGGCAGTGCAGGAACAGCAAAACTGAAAAAAAAAAGTCAACAAACCATAATTCAGAAAATCAGAGACTCTACATCAACCACCCAAAACCAGGCCAGACTAATCTCTCCCCATCCTAAAGCTCAGGGAAATTTGCAGAAGAGGGGTGGTAAGATTGTAAGAGCCTAAAGATGGGGAGGAGCAACGATATGCAAGATATTCCGTGGAACTTAGAGCCAAAGTAATCATAATAGGACTTTGCATGACCTGTGCAATGACCAACATATCACTAAACCCCCAAAGTCTAGCATGGATCCAGGCACTATGATCCTTAGAGGCAAGGGATTAACAGCCACAATAGTATTCCTATACTTAAGGGGAACACACACAAAAAGAGTTATAGGCAATGCCACAGAGTCCTTACACCTCATCAGACAGGAGAACCCAGAGGGAAGTTTGACATGCACAATGAAGGATGCTTCAGAGTGGGGGGGGGCACTGGGAAAAAGGGAGGGAGGTAGAAAAGGAAGGGGAAAAGGGGGAGAAGGAACAAGAGGGTCCAGGGAGGGGTGGAGGGAGGGAGGGAGGGGAACAGGGCACTTATCAACTTTGTATGAATGGAAAAAATAAATAAAAAAATATGGAAAACTTAAAAAAGATTGGAAAATATTCAAAAGGTTAGAAACTCTGATTGGGGAAAACTGATACTGCCCTAAAAAGCAAAAATATATAGACTTTACAAAAGAAACAAAACATGAGACAATAGGTAGCCATTACAATAGAGGGGAAAATACTGAGATGAAAATTCCAACAGATCATGAAGGATTTTACCAGTGTTTTAGTCATATTTCTGGTCATACTTAGCTATTATGTAGTGCTATGTGATGTATAATTGCACATTGTCCTGACTGTTCATTTTTACAGCAGTCCATACAGTGCTTTCTGTAATGGAAGTCAGATGCTCATGATATAGATATATTGAGGCTTTTTGACCTAAATAGCTGTTTTCTCCTGCTATGAAAATAACTCTAGAATAATCTTTCAGATGTCATTGGGTAAAGAAAAAATTAATTTATACTGGTGGACTGAGAGTCAGGTTAATTCCCAAAGTACCATAACCAAAATGTTTCAGTTTGTTCTTACAATTTATTCTATATATTGTATAAGGGGTAAAAGTGAGAACTCAGTCATGAGGAACATTCAAGCAAGACACACAGAAGCAAAAGCATCAATAAAACATCCAAGTGATAGTTACTTAGCAATAGCCAGGCAGAATGACCTCAGACTTTTCAGAACTTTACCTGACTCTCAGTGGTAATTGAGTAACCCAGATGCAGACTTTCAAGAGCAACGTGTAATTCAGGGATTCATAAGTTTTCTGTTAACCCATGTTATGGTATTTGCCTAGTAACAACTGAACAGTTTATTTTCCTGTATCACTCAAGTGCTTGTTTCCCTTAAGCCATAGCTGTGACTACTTTCTGGCCAAGGTGGCAAGTTTTTCAAATAAATATGTACTGAATAGTGACAGTCAATGTTTCCAGTTACTATGGCCTATGAATATGTATAGGTATTATTTGTTTAAATTACATAATAATGTATACCTGTTTGTGTGTGTGTGTGTGTGTGTGTGTGTGTACATATCTGTGTGTATATGGACATTGATAACTGATGTCACATGTTTTCCTGTCACCCTCAAACAATGAATCTGAATTCATCAGTCAATCACTGAAGCTCACCACTTTGGCTGCCCAATAAGCCTCAAGAACACTCCTATCCTTGCCTCCCCAGTGATGGGATTACAGATACAGGCTGCTGTGCCTGCTTTTTATGTGAGTGATGACAATCCAAACTCAGATCCTCAGGCTCACAAGGAAAGCACTTTACTGACTGAACCACCTTCTCAGTTACCATCATTTTGTTTACACTATTTAATAGATTGGTTTAGATTTATTTGATGCAAGTAAATGCTAAGAATTATTTTAAAGAATCTTAATACATTCCAGGTTTTGAACTCAGAATCCATTCTTCTCTAAATAATATTGTTTTTGCCAGTGGTCTTAGTTGCCCTCTAGAAACTAATAGTGTGATCTTATTACTGAAGATGCGACTATGTGGATCATAAGACATGAACAAAAAACAAATGTTGTAAATGGTTTGGAAGTATTCTCCCTGTTTGATAGCTTACAACGTACTCTCTTGTACTTTGGAAGCTACCAAGGGGGAAAAACAATCAGAAATCTCATCAATTTGTAAACTCTGCAAGTTTCAACAACAATCACTATGGTAAAAGGAATCATTCATATAATAGTGGCATGAAAAGTAAAGATTCAACCAATAGTTTTTTTTTATTAGATTTAAGAAGCACTTGTCAGAAGGAACACTTGCTACTGTAAACTGGAATACAAATCTATGAAAAGAGAGGATATAGATCCCAGGAGATGAGCAGGGTATATATGAAAGTTTAGCTATGAAGATGTTACATCCAACCATAGCCATAGCTGCCAACTGTTATTATGCCTATAGAATAGAGAAGGATTCAGCAATCAGCCTCAAAGAATCCTGCAAATGAAGGTGTTTACTACAAACAAAACTGGTCCAATTGCAGAAAATACATATTTGAAGACTACTTAGCTCTAAACAGGACATCTAAGCCATCTACACCCTACCCCATGAGTCAGGGAATATCCTGGTGTAATATTGTAAGAGCCCAAAGAGGGACAGGGGTTGGCCACATTGTATCTCCTTGGCTGACAGGGCTGAGGCATACATGATTTCATGGCATATATGAAAGAACCACATGGGAACTGTCCTAGAAACGTCTCAAGAAGAAAGGGAAATATCTCATGGCACTTCATACATCCTGAGAAACTGATGAGAAATAATGTTGTTAAGGTAGAAAAGGATAACGATTTTCAGAGTATGATTCTTACCATGATTAATACTATGAAAGAGGAAATCCGAGAAGAGATAAACAACCGAATCAAGCACTTTGAACAGGAACACAACAGGCACTTGGAGGAGTTGAGAAAAACAGTTCAAGAAACAAAAATAGGTATGGAGCAATTAAAACAGTCTCAGGCAGAGTTTAAAATTGAACTAAAAGACAAGTAATCTTCAACCCAAAACTCAACAGAGAGTCTTATCAGCAGAACAAATGAGGCAGAAAATAGAATTCCAGATCTTGACGACAAAGTGGGAGAATTAACCAGCTCAATGGAAGAGATTGTTAAAGCCAAAAAGATACATGAAAGGAACATTCAAGAGATATGGGACACCTTGAAGAAGCCTAACATGCGCATTCATGGAATACCAGAACAAGAATCCCAAAATACCACACCTGAGGAAATATTTCAATTCATCATAAATGAAAACTTCCCACAATTAAAGAATGAGAGGCCTATCCAAATATAAGAGGCATTTCACACTCCAAACAGATACGACCAAAATAGAAAATCGCCACAGCAAATAATAGTCAAAACACTCCACATTCAAGACAAAGAAAAGGTGCTGAGAGCTTCAAGAGAAAAAAAGCAACTCACTTTTAAAGGTAAACCGATTAGAATAACAAATGACTACTCAATGGAAACAGTAAAAGCAAGAAGAGCTTGGAGAGATATACTTCAAGTATTAAATGAGCAAAAATGCCAACCCAGACTGATATACCCGGCAAAACTATCTGTCATGATTGAGGGAGAAAGAAAAGTTTTCCAACACAAAGACAACTTGAAGGGATACATGTCTACCAAACCAGGCCTTCAAAAAATCCTAGAACTGATACTCAAGCTTGAAGAAAAGAACAAGCATATCCAGGAGGGCAGAAGGGAAGTATAATACCACTGAAACATAAATATCAAACAACATACTTACAAAATCTACTAAACATAAAAAATGTCCAGAATCAAAAATAATTTCTCCATTATAACATTAAATGTCAATGGGATTAATTCACCGATTAAGAGACATAGATTACAAACTTGGATTAAAAACCACAATCCAACAATCTGCTGCCTTCAGGAAACTCATCTCACCACAAAAGATAGGCACATCCTAAGAATGAAAGGCTGGTACAAAATCTTACAAGCTAATGGAACCAGGAAACAGGCAGGGGTAGCAATTATGCTTTCAGACAAAGTGGACTTCAAACCAAAGAAAATCATAAGAGACACAGATGGATACTACATTCTAGTCATAGGTACAATTCACCAGGAAGACTTCACAATCCTGAACATTTATGCACCCAATACGGGCCCATCCACATTCATTAAGAAAACCCTACAGCGCCTAAAGCAAGATATCAACCCCCAAACGATAATTCTTGGGGACTTCAACACCGCCCTGTCAACATGGGATAGATCAACAGGTCAAAAGCTTAACAGAGACACTTTGGAACTTACTCAAACCCTTGCTGAAATGGACCTTACAGATCTCTATCGAACTTTTCACCCACGCACAAAAGAATACACATTTTTCTCAGCAGCACACGGAACTTTTTCCAAAATAGATCACATATTGGGCCACAAAATGAATCTACACATATACAAAAAAGTTGAAATTCTAACCTGTGCCCTAACAGACCACCATGGCCTAAAGCTGGACATCCACAACACAACAAACAAGAGAAAATACACTAACTCCTGGAAACTTAACAATATGATGCTGAATGAGAACTGGATTCAGGAAGAAATTAAAAAGGAAATTCAAGATTTCCTGAAAGTGAACGATAATGAAAATACAACTTACCAAAATCTCTGGGACACAATGAAAGCTGACCTAAGAGGTAAGTTCAGAGCTCTTAATGCCTACATCAAAAAAATGGAAACATCAGAAATAAATAACTTAACAATGCAGCTTAAGGCTTTAAAGAAACTTGAGCAATCTGATCCCAAAAGTAGTATAAGAGAGGAGATTAGCAAAATAAGGGGAGAAATATCTGAAATCGAGACTAAGAAAACGATAGAAAAAAATCAACCAGTCAAAAAGCTGGTTCTTTGAAAAAATCAATAAGATAGATACACCCCTAGCTAAATTAACCAAAAGCAAGAGAGAGAAAACCCAAATTAACAAAATTAGAAATGAACATGGAGTAATCACTACTGATACCCAAGAAATCCAGAGAATTATAACATCATATTTCAAAAACTTATACTCAGTGAAGTTTGACAACACAGAAGAGATGGATGAATTTCTAAGTAAACACATCTTACCTAAATTGGATAAGGAAGTTGTGAATTACTTAAATGGCCCTATAACATATAAGGAAATTGAAGAAGTAATCTCGAATCTTCCCACCAAAAAATGTCCTGGACCAGATGGATTCAGCACAGAATTCTACCAGACATTTAAGGAGTCAATAACACCAATACTCCTTAAACTGTTCCATCAAATAGCAAAGGAAGGAACACTACCAAATTCCTTCTATGAAGCGAATATCATCTTAATCCCAAAACCTAATAAAGATTCACTTAAAAAAGAAAACTATAGGCCGATCTCCCTGATGAACACAGACGCAAAGATTCTCAACAAAGTCTTAGCAAATCGGATTCAAAAACATATCAAAAAGATCATTCACAGGGACCAAGTAGGCTTCATCCCCGGCATGCAAGGTTGGTTCAACATACGCAAATCAATAAATGTAATTCACCATGTAAACCAGTCCAAAGTCCAAGACCACATGATACTCTCGATAGATGCAGAAAAAGCCTTTGATAAGATCCAACAGCCTTTTATGATCAAAACGCTAGAGACAGTAGGAATGGAAGGAACCTTTATCAATATAATAAAAGCTGTATACAAGCCCACAGCAAGGATTATGCTCAATGGGGAACAATTGGAAGCATTCCCACTTCAATCAGGAACTAGACAAGGCTGTCCACTCTCACCACTTCTATTCAATATTGTACTTGAAGTCTTAGCTGAAGCCATAAGACAAGAAAGGGACATAAAAGGGATTCAAATCGGCAAGGAAGAAGTCAAGCTATCCCTATTTGCAGATGACATGATCTTATACCTGAGGGATCCCAAAAACTCCACCAGGAAGCTCCTGGAACTAATTGAGAAGTTCAGCAGGGTGGCAGGATACAAAATAAATGTGCAAAAATCAGAGGCCTTCCTATATGCCCAGAATGAAAGAAGTGAAAAAGCCTTGAGAGAAACAATCCCATTTACTATAGCCCCTAAAAAAATGAAATACCTTGGTATAAACCTAACCAAGGAGGTAAAAGACCTTTACAATGAAAACTTTAAAACCCTAAAGAAAGAAATTGCTGAAGACATCAGAAGGTGGAAAGACCTCCCATGCTCCTGGATTGGCAGAATCAACATCGTAAAAATGACCATCCTACCTAAGGCAATATACAAATTCAATGCTATACCAATTAAAATCCCAAAGCAATTCTTTAAAGAAGTGAACCAATTAATCTCAAAATTCATATGGAGGCACAAAAGACCCAGAATAGCAAGACAATCCTGAGTAACAAAACACTGCTGGAGGTATTACCATACCAAACCTTAGTCTGTATTACAAATCCATAGTTATAAAAACAGCCTGGTACTGGCTCCAAAATAGTCACACAGACCAATGGATAAGGGTTGAGGACCCAGATATAAGCCCACAAAAATACAGCCATTTGATCTTTGACAAAGGGGCCCAAAGTATCCAATGGATAAAGAACAGTATCTTCAACAAATGGTGCTGGCAAAACTGGATCTCCACATGCAGAAGATTAAAGCTGGACCCATACTTGTCACCATATACAAGACTTAATTCCAAATGGATCAAGGACCTTGATATCAGGCCAGAGACTATAAAAATCATAACTGAACGGATAGGGAACTCCCTTGAGCTGATTGGGCTAGGCCAACATTTCCTAAACAGACATCCAATGGCACAGTCACTGCTACCAACTCTCAACAGTTGGGATCTTGTGAAATTAAAGAGCTTCTGTTTAGACAAAGAGATTATCACATGAGCTCAAAGGCAACCCACAGAATGGGAGAAAATCTTCACTAACCACATATCTGATAGAGCTCTTCTGTCCAGAGTGCACAAAGAACTTAGAAAATTAAACACCAAGGAAACCAATGGCCCAATTAAAAAATGGGCCCTGGAACTTAAAAGAAATTTTACCAGAGATGAAATTAAAATGTCTAACGAATATCTTAAAAAATGCTCCACTTCTTTAGCCATCAGGGAAATGCAAATCAAAACTTCCCTGAGATACCATCTCACCCCGGTCAGGATGGCAAAAATCCACAATAAAAACAACAACAACTGCTGGAGAGGATGTGGAGAGAGGGAACCCTGCTACATTGCTGGTGGGAATGCAGACTCATACAGCCATTCTGGCGAGCTGTCTGGAGATTCTTAAAGAAATTAAAGATTGAAATGCCATATGACCCTGCTATTCCACTTTTGGGAATAACCCCCCATGCAGCAGAGGTTGGCCTCGATAGCACCAGCACGACTATGTTCATAGCAGCACTGTTTACAATAGCAAAGTCATGGAATCAACCTAAATGTCCAACAGTTGACAAGTGGATAAGGAAACTGTGGTACATCTATACAATGGAGTACTACTCAGCCATCAAAAATGATGAATTACTGGAGTTTGCTGGGAAATGGATGTCATCAGAAACAATTATATTAAGTGAAGTATCCCAATCCCAGAAAGTTAAGCGCCGTATGTACTCCCTAATAGGTGCCTCCTAGTACCAAACTCACCCAGCCCACATTGAGACACTCAAGGGTAGATCTATGTAATATGGTAATTGCAAGGATTGTGAACAGGAGGGATGGGGTTAGAGAGCCACACCAGACACAAGGAGAGAGGGGAACATGTTACAGCAGAAAAAATCGACCTCCAAGGAATGCAAGTAAGTAATGTGACACCTGGTTAAGTTTACAGACATTCGTTCCTGATCATGTACAACTGAGGGGGTATGATCTCACCAGAAGGAGAGGGCATATAGTCTGGCAGATGAAAAGAGATCATTTTGCAAATGGATGACTGATCCCTCCCTCACCGAGGGGGTGACATACAGTGCCCATCAGGATGGAGGGAAGGACATAGCAGGAGCAGCAAAACTGCAAAAGAAAATCAACAAACCACAATCCAGAACTTCAGAGACTCTATATCATCCACATAGAACTAAGCCAGCCTAATCTCCCCCCATCCTGAAGCTCAGGGATATCTGCGGAAGAGGGGGCCGTAAGATTGTAAGAGCAAAAGGATGGGGGGAGCAATGATTTGAAGAGTCTCCACACTAGACAGGACTGAAGCAATCATAATAGGACTTTGCATGCCCTGCGCCATGTCCGTCATACTATTGACCTCACAAAGTCTAACATCGGCTAAAAGCACCAAGATCCTTGGAGGCAAGGGATTGATGGCCACAGTAGTGTTCCTATGCTTAAGGGGAACACGAGAAAGTGGTCAGGGAAATGCCACTGGGTCCTTTTACGTCATCAGAAAGGAGGACCAAGAGGAGAGTTAGGCATACGCAATAAAGGACTCTTTGGGAATTGGGGGGGGAGGTACTGGGAGATGGGGAGGGAGGGAGGGGGAGCACGGGGTTCGGGGGGAGGAGGAGGGAGGAGGGAACTGGTCTACCTATTAAGTTTGTATGAACGGAAATAATAATAAAAATGTTATAAAAAATATTATACCATTAATATTTACAATAATATTCATATCTCAATAAAGATTTATTCTAAAAGAAAAAAAAAGGTAGAAAAGGGAGATGATATCTTCAATGGTATACTCACTGACCTATGATACTTGCTATTACATAAATCATGTCAGGCATATGACATCAAAGACAAAGTAGATGGAAACACAGTGGGTCACAGAAGCAGAAATACTTGAAAATTGGAGAGAGTCCTACAATGGGGAGATGAAGGATTGTAAGGGGGAACAAAGGAGGAGAGGTATTAAGGAGAGATAAGAAAGAAAGGAAAAAAAATTTTTAGCTGCTTCACAGTTTCGCGCGCGTGTGTGTATGTGTGTGTGTGTGTGTGTGTGTGTGTGTGTGTGTGTGTGTGATGAATTGTAGCTATTTTCACACTGATTACCTCTCTCATATCCCTCTTTAGTGATGGGAGATATCTTCCTAATAACTCCCCCTCCCATTTGCACATTTTTCTGTGTGGAACCTTGTAAGTTTATTTAAAGTTTCTTGTTCAAGAATGATACAAGCACTGGAGAAAAGGCAACTTACTGACAGCTACACCAGTGAAGAAAATGATAGCCCTTCCTTGGCAATCTATGACTGCTAACAGTCCCTCAGGAAGGGATGAATCACATAGCTCACTCCCTCCTCCTTGATGAAGAAGGACACAATCATGTGCTGGTCTTGTGCAGATCACTACAGCTGCAGTGAGTTTGTAAGTGAGATGGATAGATTTGGTTCAGAAGATGTTCTTTTGCTACATGTCTCCCCATCCTTTGTTTCTGGCCTTCATTCTGCCTCCTTTTCTGTGAAGTTTCCTGGCAGGGGATTATATTCTATTGACACATTTTTTTTCCTAAAGTAATCATTTTCTTTTTATGTGTTAAATTTACCCATTATCTCTAATACTTTTTACATTATTCATTTAATTTTATTGACTTATTTAATTCTATACCAACCTCAGAAGGTAGCTTCGTGGTAAATTTTATGACCTGTTTTGGTGAAATATTATGCAGTAGGACTCTTTTTCTGAGAAGTTTTGATGATTCTTTTTTTATTTATTCAATTGTGGGTGTATGTGTGTGTGCACGCACAAATGTATGTATGTGTGTATAAAACTACGGGCGAATTCGGGAACTACCATGGACCGTTTCCACCTCCTCCTTGTTTACTCTGCCTCAGGATTCAAAGGCTCTGCCCTACCAGGACCAAAAGTGCAGACCGCCTCTGCTTCTGCCCCACATCTATACATGGGGTCTAGCATCCGAACTCAGGACCTTCCGCCTTCAAGACAGAGGCTTAACCCCTGAGCCACCTCTCCAGCCCCAGTTTTGATGATTCTTGAACACTCATTCTCAACGTAAATGTTTAAAGCTATGTCCCTTTTTACCTCATATTCAATTACCTTCCATTAAAACAAGTACAAAATCAAGTATAACAATAACTTTGAAAACTAAAAATTTGGAATTATATTTAGTTGAATGCACCAACATAAAAAATCAAATACTGTATAGCTCAGCAAAATATTCCTTTCTTTAGTTCTCAATAGTTCTTTTGTGTTCTTCAGTGAAATTTTGAGGGCTTTTGGTCTCACTTTTTGAGAATCTCAATCTCCAGCAAATGATCATCTCTGTATACATATTTCAACTGAATTTTTAAAAAGATACATTCTATTTTTTACTGCTCCAAGTGCAAAGAAAAGAGAGATAAAAATGACATTAGTTACATAGTTGACAGTTTTTGAATGTCAAAATTATGAAATATTCGATTTGCCATATATTATATTCTCTACACCATTAAATGTTATTTTATAGATACTTTAACTTCAATGTAACATCTAAAAAAGATATCAACATATTATTATTGAATCTTGACTAAATCTATGAATGTTTAAATTAAGAAACCAGGAAAATAGAGTTAGTGAGATGGCTTATACAGTAAAGAGACTGTAAAAACTGGAAACCTGAGTTAGAGCCCCAGAATCGACATGACTTCTGAAATTAGTTCTCTGACCTCCACATGTGTACTGTGGCACATGTTTACTTGCTCTCTCCCACGATCCTAAACCACCTCTCAAAAAATGAAATATTAAGAAGGAAATAAGCAATTCAATAATGGAATAATGGAGTTTTATTTTTGTAAGTATGTTCATTTAAATAATTAATATATTTATTTTAATAAGTCATGGAGAGCCTACTGTATTTACAAGTATCAAGTGGAAAAACTCATTCTAATTCATGACTCTTTAAGTTTGATAAAATATTCCAGCTAAAGCAATTTGAGAGAAAAAGGATTTATTTTTGTTTACAGTGTCTGAGGAATAGAGTCCATCAAGGCAGGGAAGCCATGGCGACAGGAGTAGGAGGTTGGCTCACCAGGAATCCACACCCATAAAGCAGAGAGAACCTGAAGAGGGAAGAGCAAGCTATAAAGTCTCAAGGCTGTGGGTAGTGATGCACAGCAAGGTAACAGTTTGGATGTGTTTTGTGACGTTCCCAAACAGTGTCACCAGCCAGGAAATATGTTAAGCTCATGAGGCTGAAGGGAGCATTTCTTATTTTAACCACAAGAATCACCTCATTGCCACTTGTAGCATGATAGCATTCAAATTCCCTCTTACAAGTTTACCTGACTAACACCAATAATATCAATAAAATGACTAATAACAGCTGGCTCATAAGAGGCCATTGTATAGGATTAATATATAGATTCTGCTTATCTTGCCTTATATATCACTTCTTCTACAAAAATATTTAATGCTCACATGTGGGTCATTTTCAAACTTTATAGCTTGCTGCAGGGAGTCAAAGTGCTACAACTTGAGTCACGTTTTTTTCTTCAATTTCCTATTTCACTCATAATCCCAGGAGCTCAAACTCTAGCATTAAAATAATAGTGACTGATTGATATGTAACCCTTATTCAATTTCCATTGTACTTTCATATTGAATGCAGAGATGTGAGAAAAATAAATACATAGTGAGGACTCATGCACAATCTATTAACTGTATTTCAAATTTCATAAAAGACATACAAATATCACCACTTTGTCATATTGGAATGTATTGCCAGTTGATATTAAGTGCATCTCTACTGTTTCACAAAAATCTTCTATAGAACTCTTATTTTGTAAATTGAGCTCTTCTTCTGATTTATACAACTCAACATCATCTTTATATCAAAGCACAACAATGTGCATCTCATTTTTCAAATTTTCTCTGAAGTACAGCATTTGTCAGGCTCTGATGTTGCCATGTGGAAAGTGGAGGACAGCCATAAGAACTAGGTTAACCCAAATAATATCCAAATGTGAATTCTTCAGTTCAGCCTGTATCTAAAAAACTAATGACAGGCTAACTCTGAATTACTGAACTTCTTTGTCACAGTCCATGAAGAGTAACTTCCAGAAATAAGACAGGCCTTGTGGAGCAAGAGAGCATCTTTGCAGCTAGATCTCCTTTGGTGTGCAACACCTACACTCAGCTCGTCTTCACAGCTGGTCACCACATCTTGGAGCCATAAATGTGGGTGAGGAGAAGAGGATATGAATTTCACAAGAATCACTATTCATGAACTTAAGTTATGATGTTCTGAGTCTCCACTACACAATTTTAACTTCTAAGCTATTTTGAAATCCAGAAAAAAGTGACTCCTAATTGCATGGTAGATTTTCCCTGATAGATTTCCCATGGTAAATTTTTCCTTTAAATATACATATTTTCAGAGCACAGCAGTAGTGATTATTCAGCCCAAGCCATATATTCCTTAGTTTCTTTTAATAAGTATGAAATAAGTACCTAATAAATGCCAGTAACTGCTTTGCATATTAGATATAATGCTGCAGTACAGAATCACCCAAGAATGATATGTTCCCTAATCTCTTGTGATTTCAACCCAAACATTCAGCCATTTTGCTGCACTGCAGACTGGTCCAAATAGACAGGAATCAAACAGTACAGACAACAGAGGTTAGGGAGGTGTTAGCACTTGTATGCTACTTAAGTACTGAGGACAAAAGAAGTTAGAGAGCTCTGCTCATTGAGATCCTAGGTAAGCTTTTTAGTTTCTTGTTTTGAAAGTTCAAGAAAGAACTGCACCCAAACTCTGTCTCTGTCTACCAGAGAGCGCAGTTTCCTATTTACTGTGTGAATTTAAGTTTGTACTCTTCCTTTCTTTTCAACATTTCTTCAGTGAGGAACCAAGAACATTAAGCAAATCTAAAAATGAATGGTTCTCTAAGCTTAGTGACTGTGATATTCTTGATACTTGGTAAGTACAATGACTTTAAAATTTACACTTTTCTATTATGTCAGAAAAATCTTCACTGACAACTGTCAGAGCTTTGTCTTCAGTGTGGCAGAAATTTGTCTTCTTACCCCAGGAAGGACCCATGGAGACTCTGTGACCCAGACGGAAGGTCAAGTGACCCTCTCAGAAACGACCTTCCTGACTATAAGCTGCATTTACTCATCCGCAGTCTACCCTGTTCTCTTCTGGTATGTCCAGTACCCTGGAGAAGGTCCACAGCTGCTCTTTAAAGTCTCAGGGGGAGGGGGGGCTGGAGAGATGGCTCAGGGGTTAAGCCTCTGCCTTGCAAGCAGAGGGTTCTGAGTTCAGCTTCTAGATCCTATGTACAAACACATGGCTGAAGCGGGGCCCTGGGCTTCTGGTTCTGGTGGGCAGAGCCTGTGAAACCCGGGGCAGAGCAAAAAGGAGGCTGAAGCAGTCCACAATGATTCCCGAATTCACCCTTGGTTCTACACATACACACACACACACACACACACACACATACTTGAATAAAAAATAAAATAAAAAAATAATATCTCAAGGGATGATGAGAAGGGAAGTGGAAAAGGCCTCAAAGCCACATACGATAAAGGAACTTCCTCCTTCAATTTGCAGAAAGCCTCAGCCCAACCATCAGACTCGGCTGAGCTACAGGCTGCTGAGTGCCTGTCTCTGGGATGGTTGGTTAGGAATCTGGGGGGGGGGAGAGTCGGCTATTGTTTTCCCCCACCCCACACTTAGGCACTCTTGAGGAATAGAAGGCATTCAAGACAAATCAAGAACACAATAGATGAACAAGTCAATATGCTTGAGATACAACTAAAATAGTCTGGGGGCACAATTCCTCTGCCAAGCCTGGAATTTATGGTATTTTGTTAGCTTTCATTTGAGACCAGGTCTTAAGTGACCCAAAGTGGCCTTGTATTCCCTATGTGCTTGAGCTTAAACCTGAACTCCTGACCTTCCTGTCTTCATCCCCAGAAGGTTGGTGTTGTAGGTCTGAGGAACAGCATCAGGATGAATTTGTTGTTTTGAAAATATGGAATCTCTAGAATGATCCATCTGGCCAAATCCCTCCCTGACTTCAGGCTCTTATAATCTCAGCATCCCCTCTTCCAAGATGCTTTCTAACCCTGTGGATCATTTAGAAATCCTGTTCAGGGCTGGAGGGATGGCTAAAGGGTTAAGATTTTCCCTCAAAAACAGAAGGTCCTGAGTTCGGATCCCAGGTCCCACATAAAACGTCAGGCAGAAACAGAGTTGGCCAACACTTCTGGCCATGGTGAGCAGAGTCTTGAGAAAATTCAGTTCAGAGAGGAGGTAGAAGCAATCCAAGATGATTCTCAAAGTCACCCTTGGTCCTCCACAGAAATAAAATACCCTCTGATACACACACACACATACACACATGCACACACATACATAAATAAGTGAATAAAGTTTAGAAGTCTTGGTCCAGATCCAGCATTCTGCAGTCACTTACTTTCTGTATTTTGGGCAATTATAGTTCTCTGTAATAAAAAATCGTGCACTGCGAACAGAAGCTTCTGAGTGTTCCTCTAACTTGTTGATATAATGATAAAATTTGGAAGGCAGTTGATATAAAATTTTATATCTATACCTTTATATGTGTTCCCCTTCCACAGCTTCATGGCCTTGTTTGCAATGTACTTCCATGAGACCTGCAGAAGATTTGGCCTGTCTACCTTACACTATGAAAGGGAAATGACCTCAAGAGGCACTGCACCACTGTTAAAGACTAAGGAGGTTTAAGGCTGGATGGGGAAGAAGGAAGAAACTTTCCCTAGTGGTATGCCCATTGGTATATTGTCCTTTAATCAGCAAGTGTTAAAACATCTGTCATTAAAGATAACACAGATGGAACAGACATAAGAGTATGAGAACAAGAGGAAGACATGAGGAGAAGATTGACATTTTTTAATGGGAAAATTGGGGGATCAGAATTGGAGAATAGGGGTGAAAACGAATGACTACATGTGTAAAGCGCTAAAAGCCAGGGCTAAAAATATAGACTCTCTTGTGGAATGAAATGGTTTTTACATTCATCCTCCAATATAAGTCTATCTCTCTGCACTTATCTCATAGACTTTAGGAAAATACTATGTTTTGATACATAATTGTGGTATGAGACATTTCTTATCTCCTGGTAAGCTGGTTTCATAAGAATTTATTTTATTTTTTTAGGGATATCTAACCCAAAGAAATAGTAGATTCTTAAAGAAGCAATTAAAAAATATAAGAAAGGAATGGGGGTGTCCTACATATAATCACTCATATAAAAGAGAAGATGGGATGTCTTCAGTATCTTTGTTTGAATGGGGATTGCAAGGCATAAATGCACTGGTGTTCTTTAGCAGAGAGTACTCATGACTAGAAGTTTAGGGAAACTCCCATTCTCCACACTTTTTAAGTGACATGTCTTTCTGTCACCAAGACAGTTCTTGAAATATGAAGTGTCTGAGGAGAATGAATAGTCAGTAGATTGGTAGTGTTTAAATCCCAGGTTCCTTAATATGCTACTAATTCAAAAACACAAGTCTATTTTGAAATTTTTGAAGTTCCTGCCAGTATAATTTCAGTCTCATGGTGAAAGAAGGTGAAAACTGGGCTTTGGTACCACCCAAGGGGAATTGTCTTTCTGAACACATTTCACACAGTATGAAATGACAGCTGTCACTTCCCTAAACACAGGAAACTGATGAGAAAATGTTGATTAATGGAACCAAACTTTGACCAGGTGTGTTAGAACAGAAATAACAGGTTAATGAGCCACTGACGGTAGGTTTTGTTACATGGGGTAGGAAGTGGGAGGTCTGGAGTTTGGTGTGGGAGAGGATTCTGGACTGACTCTATGTCAGTGCAGGCGTTATTCGAGAAAAGAAAACCTGTCAGAGAGAGATGCTGTGTCATGTGGGGAAAAAAAAAAACCAGAGTCCTAGCAACCACCTATAGACAAATAGACTTACAAGGGTATAGCAGGGTGAAGGAGGTCAGACAAGGAAATTCCATCTGCTAAGGTAATTAGTGTTGGGAGCCTAAGGGTCTGGGGAGATACATCCATAGTGCCTAAGGTGATTTTCACAATCCTTCCAGGAAGGAAGTAGTATAAAAGTGTCTTGACCATGCTAAAATATTTTTCCTTCACAGTGGTATTTGGACTACTATTTCCCTGCTAATATCATTTGTAAAGGTGGAGGGTCTTGGGGTTGTTGAGACACGTCAATGAAAAACTACCTTCATTTTGTTATTAAAATAAAAATATGAGTTTCAACTCTACCCCTTGGAAGATATAAGTCATTTTAAAGTGCTCTAAAGAGTTCAAACTATTATTTCATTTCTTTCTTTCTTTCTTTTTTTTATTTCCGCTCATACAAACTTAACAGATACACCAGTCCCCTCCCTCCTTTCAACCCCCCTATCTCCCTGCTCCCCCCATCCCATCCTCCTACCTCTCCATCCTCCAGTGCCTCCCTCTCCCATCTCCGTTTTAAGAGTTAATCCAAATGAACTTGCCAATCACTTAGCCAGGATACTCCCCAATAACCCCCCCCCGAGGGCTGATTTGCCTGAATATATGCTATGAAGATGGAAGAATAGTTCTTTTCTCAATGAGGTAATGAGCTTATCCTTCCCAGAGGATCCTTCGTGGATGCTTTGTTGTATACAATTTCACCACAAGATCTATCTGCTTTTTGAGTTTTAAACTAAAAAGGACAATTTTTCGTTTTCTTTCTATGTCTTTTTCCAAAAGTCTCATCATTTCCTTTGCTTAAGCATGCTTTCCTTGATACTGGGTTCGTTCTCTGAAACTCTCTGCCCTTTTATCATGTGGATACTTGCCTTCCACAATTGCAGACCATGTTGGAGTTCTTGGACCCTAACTCAAAAGATGTGACAATCTCTTTTCCCTATCTTCCTACTCCCAACAGCTCCTAAGACTTACAACTAGCCTGTCTGGTTGTTTTTTTTTTTTTTTTTTTCTCTTTCTCTCAAACTTTAATGAACCGTTCATCTAACATCTTTTCTTTAAAAAAATTAATTGTTTTACTGACACTCAGAACCTGGAAAAGGACTTCTTAGTAATGCATACCTTTTACCTTCTGTTTGGGGTGGAATTCTGGGAGTTACTGTAACCCTTCATTTGTTCATCTTCCATATGTGACCACATTGAAGAATTGTTTATCTGCTTATTGTTCTCATTAACAGGCCTCTTGAACATCTGCTGTGTACAAGAGCAGCCAAAGTTCATACTCTGACTTTAAGGACTTCAGTCACAATTTTAGTGAGCCATGACCAAGGAAAAAGACATATTTTAGTGACAGCCATTCACAGCAAGTTGACTTGTGATGGAGAGGAATAACTGAATGGTGCCTTCACTTCTTTCGAGAGATTTTCCTTACCTTCCCACGGAAGCACACATCAGCTGCTTTCAACCTCTCTTAAGTATGAAACCAAGAACTAGGTATTTTTGAACTTAGTTTGGATAGCTTACAAAGTGTGGTCTTTGGCATTCTCCAATTTTTCAGCCTCAAGTTTTGTCTTCCTTTTAGTTTAAACCCTGTTGATGACTGAAACCTGGTGAATATCGTTCATGGTTTGGCAGTCTTCTGTTTTGGTTCCATTGAAACTTCTGGACTTTTATTCCATTAGTATGCTAGTGTCTACTAATTTGGAAGCTCTTTTGAGCAAGTTTGGAGATCTGTTGAACTGGTTGGGCATGTACCTATTAAAAGGAAAGTTGCAATGTACTGGTGTTTTGTGACTTTTTTGAGCCTTTGTGAATCTGTTGAACCATTTGAGACAGAGAAATATCGATGTGTAGATCTCTCTATTGTGATAAGTGTAAGGAAATTATTGTGTGTACACTGTTCTGGTGTCTGCTTATAATATTTTTGTAAATTTATGATATTTTCTACAATAACATTTGACAAAACATATTTGCCTCTAGAATTCCCAAACTTAATAATAACATATCTTTAGCTGATTCACTTTTGTATTTTAGAAACTGTGTGATAAAATTCCTATTCGTGTGTGTGTGTGTGTGCGTGTGTGTGTGTGTGTGTGTGTGTGTGTGTGTGTGTGTGTGTATGTGTGTGTATGTGGACGTGTGGACATGGCAATGCCTAAGTGTGCATCAGAGGGCACTGTGTGTTCATGTGGAGGAGCAAGGGTGATTTTGGGAATCATCCTGGATTGCTTCTACTTCCTATAGAGGGTAGCTTCACATTTATAAGGTTTTTTTTTCCATAGAGGCAGATTAAATGCAGCTCTAGAAATTTCTGCACTCAAAGGAAAACTACCTCTCACAAATTGAGAGAGAAATCGTCAGAATTTTCTTCCTAGATAATATAAAATATTTGATAAATTTTAAGTACTTCTTTTCTTAGACTTCAGGAGCAAGAGTCTAGTTCCATCCCTGGAGTTTCTTCTGGCCTGTATAAACTGTCTTTCATGCAGAAGATTTAATAACCTTTCAATATGTGAAAGTATGAGTTTTGCATGTGAGCTTTGATATCCGAAGGAATGAATCACACAGGTGATGATGACGGATGATAGAAGATAGACAGATACATAGAAAGTTACATGTAGATAACAGAGACAGAAAGATATATAGACAGCTAAGTAGATGATAGGTACATGATAGATGCAGATAGACCAACCTCTTACCTCTTTGAAATTTCCTCCTAATGGGAGAATAGGAATACAAAAAGGAATAAACCAAAATCCCCAAAAGTAGGAGGAACAAGATAATAGGGGTATAGGTTTATACGTAATTCCAGAAAACAGAAAGAAATTGAATTACACTGATAATTGAAAATAGAGCACATTAATAATAAATTGTGAGCAGAATTACTGCAAGCTTTTAGGCTGGTGGTAATTTTGACTTCTCTCTAAATACACAAATTCATGTTTAATTATAGGAACAGCATAATTTTTTTCTGAAAGAGTAGTTTATAGAGGTATTCTTATGTCCAGAGTTGTAGTGTAATTAACAACTAATAGCTAAGGAATAAAAAATCAGAAACACATTTAAATCACAATAGAATATGCCCACTTATGGATTTTGATTTTGTTTCAGGAAATACATACACTGTCAGGAAGAGCCAGAATGTCCATATGGAGATGATAAGCCCTCAGTTCATCAATCATTTACATTTTTATTATTATTTATTCAATTGTGCGTGTATGCATGTGTGCGCGTGTGTGTGTGTATGTATGTATGTGTGTGTAGAACCACGGACGAATTCGGGAACCACCATGGACGCCTCCACCTCCTCCTTGTTTACTCTGCCCCGGGATTCACAGGCTCTGCCCTACCAGGACCAGAAACACATGCTGCCCTTGCTTCCGCCCAGAGTCTATACGTGGGGTCTAGGATCCGAACTCAGGACCTTCTGCCTGCAAGGCAGAGGCTTAACCCCTGAGCCACCTCTCCAGCCCCCATCAATCATTTAAAACCAGGAAAAATTAAGACTTTTTTAAAATAAAGAGAAAATTCGAATAATGTTTATTACTATTCAGGTAAGTAGTAGAAACATGGAGAAAACCTTCCATGAAATATCAATGAGGGGCCGGAGAGGTGGCTCAGGGGTTAAGCCTCTGCCTTCCAGGTGGAAAGTCCTGAGTTCTGATCCTAGACCCCACGTATAGACGCCGGGTGGAAGCAGGAGCGACCTGCGTTTCTGGTCCTGGTAGAGTGGAGCCTGTGAATCGCAGGGTGAGAAAACAAGGAGGAGGTGGAGGTGGTCCATGGTGGTTCCCGAATTAGCCCATGGTTCTACACACACACACACGCACACACACACACATACACACACACACACATACACACACATACACACACACATACACACACATACACACATGCACAATTGAATAAATAATAAAAAAGAAATATTATCAATGAATGCACACTCCACAAATTTTTCTTCTTTGCACTCTTTTAGATTGTAACTGCACAAGGTAAGGTAGGCACAAAGAATTCTGTGTTGAATAAGTGTTTAATAAAAAGTTGCTAGTTCTTTTTGGTAGAAATACAGTGTTCCTGACTGTCTATTATCTCAAGAAGTATGCAAATTGATTTTACAATAACAGAATATAACAATACACAAAATACAACTTTCTTTTAAAAATAAAATTCATTGTATTTAACAATGATAAATTGGACAAAAAGATAGCTCAGCAGATGAAGATGTTTGCCAATATGATTGGCACCTTAGAACACTAGATATTGAGAACTGGCTGCATTATAGTGTCCTCTAACCTACATATACACACGCATACATACTCATATGTATACACACATAGTAAAGAGACAAGAAAGGCTTTAAAGATGTCTCCCATCATTATTAGAAAACAAGTTTTATATCCCTTACGATTTGGGAAAGAGAGGTAATGACAATAAACATACTTATATTCTGATGTAAGATTGTGTGTCTTCTATGCGATATTAAAACCTGCAAGTGGGAGGTGGGAAAAGGCCAGATATTGGGGAAGAGACTGGAAAGGGGGATATGACTTAATTTCTAGAAGATGCAGTCAGAGAGTCTGTGATGTAAGAGATATTAAAATATTTGATCTCGGGCTAGAGAGGTGGCTCAGGGGTTAAGCCTCTGCCTTGCAGGCGGAAGGTCCTGAGTTCGGATCCTAGACCCCACGTATAGACGCCGGGCAGAAGCGGGGGCGGCCAACGATTCTGGTCCTGGTAGGACGAAGCCTGTGAATTCTGGAGCAGAGTAAACAAGGAGGAGGTGGAAGCGGTCCATGGTAGTTCCCGAATTCGTCCGTGGTTCTACACACACACACACATACAGACATATGCATAATTGAATAAATAATAATTTAAAAAATTTAAATATTTGATCTCACAACTTTATTTACAACAAAACGTGTTCTCTATTGTGATGACTTAATATGAATGGTAATTTCATTATCTGCCTACAAAGTCAGTCTACCTTGTCTATATTGAAAAACACATATGGCAAAGCTCAGAAACTGTACAAAAGTATTCTTAAATAAATTTATTCCAATAGCTGCTCTTTAAATTTATGGTTCGTGTTTTCCTATCAAAATTAGTTAATAGTTTTTTAACATGTAAAAATGTATTCTAGGCTGGAGAGGTGGCTTAGGAGTTAAGACTCTGTCTCACAAGCAGAAGGTCCTGAGTTTAGATCCCAGGTCCCACATGAAAAAAAAATGTATTTTGGCTATTTAAGCTTTAAGAACACGATAGTGGTTGTTTCTCTTGTAAATTCTTAATACAAACTTCCCAGCCCTTTTGATTTTTTAATCAATGAATAAAAAGAACCAACTTATCCGTTGAAATCATTAGGTTTAGGAAAAGAAGGTGCTCTATGGAAGTATATCCTATTAAGGAAAAGGAACACACCAAGTAGCATTCGGTGGAACATCAAAACTACTTATACCTTCCTTGTCCTGTAGAGGGAGCTGCTGCTATTCCCTTTTGTAACCGTCTATATTCCTAACATAAACAAGTGAAAAAAATCAGGTGCGAAACCTATACATTCATTTCGAAGGCTTCTGGTCTTTAGTAAGCAAGAGATTTTCCTGCACAGCTCCTCTTTCCAAGCCCTTGCCTTTTTCAGCACGTTCCTGCCTGTTCGTGAGAAATCTTCCAAAGCAGAGCCTGCAACCTATCCTGCACCCAGCCATGCTCCTGGTGCTCTTGAGATTACATTTTGTCTGGAGTGAGTATGGCTCCCTTATGGGCTCTGTATCCTGGGAATCTGACTAGAAATGCTTACCGCGTGTAGTGAATTTTGTACTTCGGTTACTGATGTAGCACTGATTTCCAGGAGATACCGGGGCGCAGTCAGTGACACAGACTGATGCTCATGTCACCATCTCTGAAGAAGCCCCTCTGGAGCTGCGGTGCACCTATTCCTATGGCGCAACACCTTTTCTCTTCTGGTATGTCCAGTTTCCCGGTCAGGGACTGCAGCTTCTTCTCAAGTACTTAGGAGGAGACACCGTGGTAAAAGGCATTAAAGACTTTGAGGCTGAGTTCAGCAAAAAAGATTCTTCCTTCCACCTAAGGAAAGCTCGTATGTCTTGGAGTGACTCGGCAGTGTACTTCTGTGCTATGAGTGACACAGTGTCTGAGTCTGCAGGGGGAGCTGAACACAAACCCACGATAGTGGAATTCTCAGAATCGAGATCTCCCCTTGCAGTCCTTATAGGATTCATTTCTGTCTGGTGACAATAGGGAAGGAAAGGTGGGCAAATTTAATAACATCTGCCCAAAATCTTTTTCTCTGGAGTAGTATGAAGAGCTTCGCGTCAGAAGGTTTTTCATTGTTGTCCCAAACATATGATACTAAATCATTAGTGCTATGAAAAGAAGTCTGAAGCTGTGCTCTTGTCCAAAATATTCAGATCCTCAGGGATTTGCTTTAAGGTTGACTGCATAAAGGGACTGACGGCGTGACTTGGGACATGACTTGAGATTAGTTAGGCTTTCATTTATCCTTTTGTCTTTTAGTTCATACAGAATAAAAGATGCATTCCTCATGTTCATGTTTGTCTCCTTGTCTTCTTGTTCATTCATAGTTATTTGTTTGTTTAGAATTTCTTTTGTCTGGGGGCTGGAGAGGTGGCTCAGGGTTTAAGCCTCTGCCTTGCAGGTCCTGAGTTCTGATCCTAGACCCCACGTATAGACGACGGGCAGAAGCGGGGCGGACTGCGCTTCTGGTCCTGTTAGCACAGAGCCTGTGAATCCCGGGGTAGAGTAAACAAGGAGGAGGTGTAGGTGGTTCATGGTGGTTCCCGAATTCGCCCGTGGTTCTACACATACATGAACACACAGACATACATGCACACACGCACACAGGCACAATTGAACAACAACAAAAAAGAATTTCTTTTGTCTGGCTATAACTATGTTGATCACGGTTTGTCAAAATATTGTGCCTGAGTCTATGTAGTCATGTTTAGTACAGGTCACACTATGAGTTAGCATGGGGAATGATTAGACTCATAGAGGGTTTAGGAGACTTACACAATCATAAAAAATTTGGAAGAAATTCAAGAAAGGTGCAAAAGTGGAATGGGGATTTGGATTTCAAGTTCTTTAAGACTTCACATCTTTAAAAATGGTTGCTTACCATTTATTATCTTAAATTATGCAAATCTCCTTTACAGATTGGTAGGTTTAATTCTTTTTGTGTTCATTCTTCAGATTCTCATGGCTTTCTCTATTTTTGATATGATTAAATTGTTGGACTATTAGTAATTCTTACATACTGAAATGCGATAACTGAGCATTTGTCATGTTTCACAATGCTAAGCTGTTCTGGAGATCTTGATGAGAGAAGCAGTGCACACTGGGACTGGCTTTTCACTTTCTTCTATTAAGGGTAGAGAGAAATGTGTGAGAGATTTCACAGTTTTCATTTGAAGCATTGGAAGACAGAAAATATTCCAGAAAAAGTGGAGAAGGACAAAAAGGGGTTTTGTATTAACTATTTCAGTTACATATATAACAAATTAGATGCAGGAGAAATATTAAAATACAGACAATTAGGGGGTCATTAATGATATATTTCTACCATGTGACAAAACAGATTTATAATATTTATTGTGATAACAAGGATATGATTATTTATTGTGGAATGTGTGAGTGGTTGATAGAGAGACAGTTATGATTTGATCTCTCCTAATCTTTTAGCTTTTTTTGTCTTTTACTTTACTACAATCTCTTTACCTTTGATTGCTAATTTCATGTTATCCAACACTGCCATATTGCCAAAAGTAACTATGGTGCTTATTTTGGTGTATGGCTACAAGAAGAAAACTACATTTTTTAACCTCTGATATTGAATTAAGTATGGTAGGAAAAAAGGTTGTGCAGAAAAGATTTAAAGCAATGTAAAGAACTTCTCTATTTTTACTCACCTGACTAACATAAACTAATCTTACTTTTCTCTATTCTGGGTGTTCTTAAAGGTCTTGACAGTGTTTTTAAATAAGAAATCTTAGAACTAATTAAGACAAAACTATAACCATTCACACCACAACATATACAATGAGAGACTGGCATTTTTTTTTTGCTAGTCATCTACATTACTAGACTATAACAATTCAGAAATCAAAGAGCATACTCTAAATAGTTTGCACAATGACCCACTAAGAGATTTATAGTTCACCCCTATAACTTTTTATTATATTTATTTCAAGGTCTTGATCTTTTAGCTAGAAAGTCACAAATGCAAGAAAAATGCTTCAATCAATGGACAGTGAAAAAAGTCATTGAATATTTTAAATATTTTATGTGCTTACAGTTCGCAGTCCAGAAGAGCTTGTACCAACAACAGGTCCAAAGGAACTAGCCACACTCTCTCTACATAATACTTAGAGGGACGATCCTACTTGCTAGACCAGTATGTCTGGCCAATTATACACAAGGATGCCAACTTCCTCATTCAGGTCTCAGTATTTTATTCATCTGTTCAGGGCCTAGTCCTATCTACCATAGGCTGGCCCTTCCTCATCTTCTAGACAATCTGTTTAACCCAACCATTAATTCTCTGCAAATGTGCCCAGAGCTCCAATCCTCAACTATCAAGTTGACACCTGTGCCTAACTATGAAAACAATGTAAAATAAACATAACTCTCATCTCACATGGTAGGGGATAAGAAAAGTTATTCTGATGACAACAAATATGAGTAACCATAACCTAAGAACACAGTTTCAAACAATCCCACATTGCATGTACAAACATGGTGACAGTTTCATGAAATGTTTATAGTAACAGAACAAAGAGAGTCACAAATCAATACACTTTTGAAGCGCACTGGGGGCAACTGGGTAAAGCACAATGGAAAGTAAAAGTCACCAGTTGATTCTTAACAATGTTGCACATCCTGCACACCACAGCCTCCATCCAGAAGTCTCCAGCACCTCTATGATCAGAGGCACAGTGCTTCCACCCTGTCCCCACAACTGAGCCTGACTCCACAGCCCCTGTCACATGTTCAGCATTGTGTGCACAGCTTTGGGCTTCATGATCCACACTGTTTTATTTTCATTTGCTCCAACAGTGAATATTACAATACTGGTATTTTACTTGATTTGTAATCCTTTCTTAACAAAAAATCCTTTTCAGGAAAAATTTCTCACAATGAAACTCTGAAGTTATTGGTAAATATGTTAGGGCCTGGACTGTATGAAAACAGCATGTACATTAGCAACATGATATATTTAGAAGACCCAAGAAATGTTAGACTACTCTAGAATTTTTATCATAGAAATGATCCAAAAATATTAGGAAATTGCAGTGGATGTAAAGGTTTGGGGCCAGAGGAGATGAATTCAGAAAAATAGGGGAGGGAAGTTTTTCAATTTTTTTTGGGGGGGGAAGAATAATGTTATGGAGTTTGGGAGAAAAATCAGTGATCAAGGCAAGATGTGATCATTCCAGGAAAGAGATTTCCAGGTTGCAGAAAGTTTTAGTAGGAGAAATGAAAGTAAATCAAGAATAAACTTACAGAGCTAGAGATGTACTTTAATGATAGAATACTTGCCAAACACAAGAGAAAAGAAATAAAATAAAATTATAGGTTGTTATACTTTACAAACGAACATCATTTTCTTACAGTTATTTTCTCTTTTGGCATTATTAAGAATAAAAATTAGTAGCTTTAACTAGAGAGACTCATATTTACTGAAATAAGTCAGTCTTACAAAGACAACTATCATATATTTTCTCATATTTATGACTTCAAAACATTACAGATACATGACATATATATAACAGCAGAAGAGAAAATATCTAGGAAAAAAGAGGACTAATAGGTGTCAGAAAGGAAGGGAATTATGCTTACAATACATTATACGATTTCATAAAATGGCTTTAGCAAACCCATATAATAAAATAAAATGAAATAGAGTTTTTCTCTGTGCCAATCAATCTTCAAAATACCTGAGAATGAAGATTTTTTTCTTTGATCATGAGATTGAGGTTTGGTGCCATCTTGATTTACTGTAGCAATTTAGTCCAACTTTAAATAAGCACAACACATCGACTTTCCAATTTATTGAAAATGATATGGAATTGTGCAAGAATCAAGGTTGCACTTGTCATGTTTACCATGTGCTTAATTTTTAACTAATCTTTAATTTAAGACCATGTCTTTGGATTTGTTTTTAATATATCTGAACATTTAACTAAACAGTTCAACAATTAGAGATATGACCAAAAGGTGGCAGTAGACCTCAGTTGATGAAGAGAACCTGGAGGGCTCATTTTAATGGATTCTAAATTCATAGGCTTAGAACAGAATTTTTATTGGCTAGGAGAAACTACTGGGATTGTTAAAGGTGGCAAGGGACACCCTGAAAATACAAGTAGCATGCTTGTATGGAGATTACAGGTCTGCGACTCATCTAATTGGGAAGCACCATGAAGACATCCACTCATTTTTTTCATACTCTGGTGGTTACAGCTAAACTGTGAGTAAAGACTTGGGGGCAGTAAAAAAAAAAAAAGTAAAATTTATACTGTTTCCTGTCATTATAGAAAAGATAAATCTGGCAAGAAATGACTGAGCATCTGTCCACTTGTTTGTTTTTCTTTTCATGTAGGGGGGACTCAAGGAGAGAAGGTGGAGCAGACTCCTTCTGCCATTACCGTCCAGGAGGGAGACAACACTGTTATCAGCTGCACTTACTCAGACAGTGGTCCCACATACTTCTCTTCGTACAAAAAAGAAAGTGGAAAGGGTTTCCAGCTTGTGATAGACATTCGTTCAAATATGGAAAGAAAGAAAAACCAGAGAAATCTAATTGTACTGGACAAGAAAGGCAAGCACTTCTCCCTGAACATCACAGAAATTCATTCCACAGACTCAGCCATCTACTTCTGTGCAGCAAGTACACATTGCTTCCCATGCACCTGCACCCTGTCTTCAAACCTGCTGTTAGGGCAGGAGCCCCCTCCTTCCCCCATCTGTGTCAGTTCCTCTACTGTCTGCAGGTGGAAACTAAATTACAGATACTCAAAATGATGTAATAAGAATCTATTTCTAAGAAGCCTGCATGCTGATGAGACTGTAAACGCTGCCTGCTAAACTACTTTGGTGGCCCAAGGAATCAACTAATGGATCTGCACCCAAGGAGGAGGAGTGTCTCTTGTATAAAAACTGTATGAAAATGTAATTTGGGGCTGTACGCACATCACCCTGCCCATGTGTGTAACATAAATAAGTCATTAGTTTCACTAATTGCTGTTATATGATTAGTTTTATGATTAGTTTTTCTTTTTTCGGTTTTTATGTGTATGTCTGTGTAGTGGGTATGCATGTTCACGTGTAAATATGGGTTCATGTAAAAATGTGTGCATGTACCAATGGAGGCCCAAAACTGATATTGGGAATTACATTTTGTACTCTTTACCTTATTGTTCTTTAGACAGAGTTTGTAATCAAGCTCAGAGCTTGTAGATAGGAATTTCTAATCTCTTTTCCAATGCTATAATTATAGACTACATTTTATGTGGGATCTGAGGATCTGAACTCTAGTATTTTACTTTAACTGCTGGTCTTGTTTGTCAGCAAAGAATCCATGCTTTTAAAAAAATCTCACATTCATATTTTTGGATTATATATACATATATAATATAAAAAATAAAAGGAAAAGTAGATGGGGTTGTGGTCTCTGACTCTTACTCCATCTACCTTTGAATCTACTCTTATTACTCTATTTTAACAGCCTTTTATCACTTGCTAGGAGGTGACATCCAATATCCATCAGGATGGAGCCAAGGGCCGTGCAGGAACAGAAAAACTGGAAGAAGAAGAAACAAAAAACAATAACAAACCATAATTCAGAACATCAGAGACCTTATATTAATCACCAGGAACAAAGCCAGCCTAATCCCTTCCCATCCCAATGCTCAGGGAAGAGGGGGCAGTAAGATTGTAAGAGCCTAAAGATGGGGAGGAGGAACAATAGGCAAGATACTCCACACAAGTTAGGGCCGAAGTAATCATAATAGGACTTTGCATGACCTGCGAAATTACCAACATGTCATTGACCCTCCAAAGGCAAGCATGGATCACAGGCTCTAAGATCATTAGAGGCAAGGGATTAACAGCCACAATAGTATTCCTATACTAAAGGAGAGCACAAAAAAGAGCTCTAGGCAATGCTACTGAGTCCTTACACCTCATCAGAGAGGAGGACCCAGAGGGAAGTTTGACATGCACAATAAAGGATGCTCCAAGAATGGGGGGAGGCATTGGGAGAAAGGGAGGGAGGGGAGAAAGGAAGGGAAAAAGGGGGGAAAGAACAAGGGGATCCAGGGAGGGTTGGAAGGATGGAGAGGAATGAGGTACCTACCAAGTTTGTATGAGTGGAAAAAATAAATTAAAAGAAGGAAAAGTATAAATTTTGTGCCCTCTTGTTAATATTTGGTCAATAAGAACAAAGAGGTAGATATGCGGAATCAATAAATCTGCAAAGCTTATCACATCACAATGCTACATTTGATAAATGTATACTAAATAAGCCTTTCAGTAAATAAGTAGCTTTTAGCTATTTTTGCCATATAGCCAAAACAGTAACTGATTACAATTATAGATTTGTTAATTTGCTTCTTTATATTCACAAATTTATTATCTATGTGTCCTCTGACATTATAAGCTATAGAAAAAAGTTAATGAAATTTATTTGAAAAATTTAGTCCTTTCTCTTTATCTTTCTCAATGCAACTTGTTTGGGTTGTATTGGGTACAGACTTATTTGGGCTCATTAACTATAATTGTTACATTAGTTACTTTTCTGATGTATGTGAGAGAACATATGTATTTTTTTACATATATTTATCCACCATCCTACCAATTTACTCATCCAACATTAGTGGATTATTGAGAGAATTTAGACTAATAAATTATAGATAGCTTCTATAAACCTCTGTGCAAAATCTTCATGTTTTGACTGCATCCATATTGGTATTATCAGTCTCTTCTTATGAAAGGTTTTCCTTTGTGCTAAAAGTAAATAACTACTATAACCACCTACTTGTCCTCCTACCTCTGATTAAGGATAGGTTCATTTTAAGAGTTTTCATATTCTTCTTAGGATGGATAAAACTAATAATTAGTAGAGTGAGAACAATCCCTACATGGATAGCAGATGTCATTGGATTGGCTTGTTGTTATAGCCAAAATAATAAAGTAATATTTCTACACATTTTATTTCTTTATTAGAGAGAGAGAATGTGCATGCCATGGTGCACTGGTGGAGCTCAGAAGTCAGTACTCTTCTTCTACCATGTGACTGAATTCAGGTTGTTAGTTCTACAATCAGGTACCTCACCTGTTGACCTAGTTCTCCAGAATAATAAATAAATTTTAAAACTTTAATCAATGGTCTGATTAAGCTGTCTATGTGCTACTTGGGCTTGATTCTTAGAGCTCACGTGACAAAAGAAGAAAATTTATTCCTGAAAATTGTCTTCTGACCTCTACATACATAACACTGAACTTATTCCTACCCTTCTGTCTTTCTCAAATAAAATTTAAATACCCAGGCAGATCAGCATGATATCCCAGCATTCAAGTGATGTTTCTTATACCACTCTCGACCCAGTAACTTCTGCCTCAGAAATACTCTTGGTTGATTCATTTTCTCCAATCTGAAGATGTAAAGTTAAGAATGGCTAATGTTTCACTGGTTTATTTGTTTGTTAGAAGAGAGAGTGCAGTGATCATCAGCTCAATGTGATCTGTTGTTAGATGACAACATTTCCAATGAAAGAGCAAGCATCAGGAGTAGAGTGTGCAGAAAGCTTCTAGTCAACTACAGTCCAGACACCTGTGAGCTTTAGATCCTCAGAGTGGTACATTTATTTCCCCTGGTTTCTCTCAAAAGCCTTGTACCTTTAACCCACAGGAGCTATATTTCTCTCCCATGGTTCTGGAGTCCTGAGGTGAAAACCTCTTTAACAGGTCAGTGGAGGTGCGGGACTTTGTTCCTACCTTTTTCAGCTTCTGTGGCCACCAAGATTCCTCAGTGGTATCTACCTATCTCCTATCATGGTTTCCACAGCCACACTAACATCATCTCTGTCTGTGTTTCATAAACACATCAGTGTTCTTCCCATCTTGAATATTCAGCATAGTCGTTATTTCCACATAGAGTAACAGGTTATCATTCCAGGGCACAGGTTATCATTTTTGAAGGAATTCTTACTTGCTTCACCACAATCACCATGGCTGGGAATTTTCTTTCCATGGTCAGAAAATAATGATATTAGTACTACTACTAATAAAAATAAAGGGCTGTAGAGATAGCTCTGTGGTTAAATTCTTTGCCTCACAATGAAAAGGACCTAAGTTCAGATCCTCAGATCCCACAGGCAGGTGTGGCAGACTGAATGTAATTCTAGCTCTGGAAAGTAAAACCCGAAAATCTTCAGAGGCAGCTGGCTTGTTAGAACAGTGCTAATGACCAAAGTGCTCTGGGTTTAAATAGAGACCGAGGCTCTACAGTTAGCTATAAGAGCTATTGAAGATGATTCCTAATATCACCCTTAGGCTACCACAGACACAGATACTTATTTGCTCTTATGTACATACATCAGCACATCCACGTGTGCCCACCCACATGCAAACATACACACATATATATGTGTCCATGAACACATACATCATAAATTAGAAAAAAATGTACAGGTATTAGTCAGAATCCAGTCAGAAAAACAGAAATTACAATCATTCTTATTTTTTATGATTTGCAAATTATGTGTAAAAACTGCCACTTTGTGGTACATTTCTATCTGTAAATGCAGAATGAATACATTGTATAAGTTCATCTCCCCTTCATCATGCAAAACAGGGTATTCATTTCAGAGCACTCTTGTGCCATTATCATGTATTCCAACACTCCCTGCCATCAATTCTAGAACAAATTTTTAGAACAAATTTGAAGGCTTGAAAATGTAATGGTACATCACAAATAGACATAGGTGGCAAAGATTGGGGCATTTATGGGAGGATTCATGTCCTAAGTCTTCATTTTGAACACTTTACCAAAGAGAATTTTTTTCCTCTGGTGTGGTATAAATAGGTAAGTAGGCAGATATGTGAATGAGCAAAAATATTGTTATATTCAGTAAGTAGAAAGAGCTCAAGCATTTATTTTAACTAGTCTTGCCTTTTATTGATTAAATGATTTATTTTACTAGAGAATAATCAACTTGTATAAGAGTGAGGATGTATGATTTTTTTCATCCTTCATATCCCACAACACTTAGCAATTGGAAAAAAAAATCATTGACCTCATTCCCTTACAGAGGACAGCTCCCTTTGTGCTGACTGTCTTCTCTGTAGAATGTGCACCAGTTAGATTCCGATCTCTGGGATCGCCATAGTCTCTCTGATCAAGAAGCCAGGACTTACCAGACCTGTAGGTCCATTTTAGAAATGTCCCATCATCTCCTGAGGCCTAGTAGATCTGCGAGCAGAATCAAAAACATTCACTGTCTTTTTAGCCTCTCTAAGCTCATGGCTGTAGGCATCCAAGTGTGGATAGTGTATGCCCAGAAGGTCGGTTATATCAGTGTTGAAGAACAGATTGTGGTTTAAAATTTAGCTTCTGTGTTTTGCATAGATGGAAGTTGACACGCCCAATTTTTCCTTTGTAAATGTATTTCACTAATTAGAAGCTTGGTGCACTTTGTAAAAAGTACAGGATTTAGTTAGATAAAACATGACATCTTTGCTTTTTAAAGATATGAGTTTTGGGGCTGGAGAGATGGCTCAGGAGTTAAGCCTCTGCCTTACAGGCAGAAGGTCCTGAGTTCGGATCCTAGACCCCACATATAGATGCCAGGCGGAAGCAGGGGTGGCCTGTGTTTCTGGTCCTGGCAGGGCGGAGCCTGTGAATCCTGGGGCAGAGTAAACAAGGAGGAGGTGGACGCGGTCCACTGTGGTTCCTGAATTTGCCCGTGGTTCTACACACACACACACACACACACACACACACACACACACATGCACACATGCACAATTGAATAAATAATATTTTTAATTAAAAAAAAGATTTGGGCATCAAGTGAGATTTACATTAAGTATCAGAGAAGCTTTAAGATGATAAAACAGGGTGGATTTAGTAGCCAGGGGGTAAAAATGAGTAGGATATGGCAGCTTTTAGGTCATTAGGGGTGAGTGAGGGTGTATGTTGAAGACCCTGAGGGATGGGTTTTGGGACTTTGTGTCTGTGATATAGAAATCTTAAACTGTGATAACTATCAATTGTGAGTAAAGGGAAAATTAAATGGACTATTTATTAAGATAGATACAGTTAGATGGGAAGGTTCTCTTCTGTTGATTGGTAAGATTTTTGGGGACCTCAGTTGGAGGAGTTGATCTTCTGGTTCCTAGCCTGTGGTTTCTGTGGCCTCTATTAATTACATGGATGCTTTTTAATGATTAGCTGTGGGGAATGGAGGTAGATGAGGGCTTGGGTTAGTTTGGTAGTGCGGGGCTGAGTGAGGTTAGGTGGCAGATGGAGGCTGCTGGTGTGAGGGTCTTAGAGGAAGACTCAGGTGCATGAGAAAGAACCCAGAGCAGAAATACTTTCCTTAAGAGGGCTAATGGCAGTGCTGTGACTAAGGACCCAGTTGATAGAAGGGATCCTCACTCAAGCTTTAGTAGATTGAGTGGACAAATGGGAATAACAGCTCTAAAACCTACTGATCAATATGCACACAAAACCAAACCAGGCCTCTAGCTCAACACCCTCTTAAGGAGCATGTTCCTCCTTGGGTTCCCTCTTGGTTACCCGTTTCTGCACCAAGGCCAGAGCCATCCAAGCTCGATCTGGTTGGAACAAGCAAATGTCAATCATCTATGTACACAATAAACATTTTCTTATCCTAAAAACGTCAACATCTCCCAGGAAAAAACAGAAGCAGTACAAGAATTCAAGAAAACATGTCACCCTTTTCTCTTAATCTCTGTCAATATGTTCAGCTGTTTACCCTCCAGTAGTTGCAGTACTTGCATTCTATTTTGTTTCTAGTGGATTCACAGACTAATGTGGCATCATGAAATCCTTGGGAAAAAAAGAATAAGCTTTATGGAAAATGTGATGTATGTATTAAGATGGAAGAAACACACCAGGAGGCTCCCTGAGGATCTTTGGAATTTCAGATTCTTCATTTGGCCAACAGAGGGTAGTGCTGCACACACTAGAGAAATTTCTGTTGAATATCTTTATCTACTCTTATGGAGTAAACTACAGTAGTAGTAGTAAATTGTAATAAACTACAATCATGGAAATAGAAATTTAAATTAACTGAAAAGCTCTTTGGAAACTTTCCTCAATATAACAAATAAAAGAGAAAAATACCTGAACTTGACAAGTTGGAGAAACTAGAATAATCACCAAAGACAAGAGCTAATAAGATAACACTGAGAGGTGCTGGAGAGGTGGCTCAGGAGTTAAGCCTCTGCCTTGCAGTTGGAAGGTCATGAGTTCGGATCCTAGACACGACGTATAGATGATGGGCAGAAGCAGGGGCAGCCTGTGTTTCTGCGGAACCTGTGAATCCCAGGGCAGAATAAAAGAGGAGGTGGAGGCAGTCCATGGTGGCTCCCAAATTTGCCCATGGTTCTACACACACACACACACACACACATACGCACAATTGAATTAAAAAAAATACCACTGAGAATACCAAGATATACATCTCACTCTGAAAAGATGGAATCCGTGGATTATGAGTATAGAAAGAAAAGAATCTCACTGTAAAGACATAGAAAAACTTTCAATAAAGGGTCCCAACCCAGGGTTTGTCACCTGTTTGGAATTAATCAGTGAACTCCCAAACAACTGTTACTTAACATAAAGACACTATCATCATCTAGGTGCTGAAAAATAGGATCCTAGAATGACTTCAAATAAAATTACAATCAATCTCTGCTCATCCTAAAAGTGTCAACATCTCCCAGGAAAAATAGAAGAGGTGCAAGAATTCAAGAAAACGTGTGTCTCTTCTCAATATCACTGAAAATAAGGCTTCAGATCCCTCAATGGATAGTCCATTGGAAGTTATTCAAGAGCATAAAAATGAAGAAACTGAATTTTAAAGGTCAATTATAAATGTGTTCAAAGAGCTCCCAGAGGACATAGATAAATGCTTAAACACAGTTCAAGATGAACACAACAAACTTAGGAAAGAATTTCAAGAATACAAAAATGAACAAGACAAAAAATAGAACGAAAATAGAGAGCCCAAAAACTGATTTCAAAGCACTGAAAAAAATCCAAGGTGATCTACAAGCAAGAATAGAAACATTAAAAAAAAAACAGACTGAAACAATACTGGTACAAAAAATCTAAATAGTGTAATAAAAAATTCAATGGAGAGTCTCTGAAATATAACTGATAATGTAGAAGACAGAGTCTGAGAACTGGAAGATAAGATAGAAGAGGTTCATAATTCAATAAGAGAAACTACTAAGCTGAAAAACACACTGGAATGGAACATACAGGAACTCTGGTACACTATCAAAAACCTCATCATACAGATCACGGGTATCCTAGAAACAGACAACAAAAGGAAGAGCCACCATATACAGGCAATGAAATAATAGAGGAAAATTTCCCTTACCTAAAAAAAGAGATACCCATCCTGATTCGAGAGGCATACAGAAAATCAAATACTGAGGACAAAAAAAGAAATAGCCTGTGGCATGTAATAGATAGCACACCTAGTACACACTTTAAAGACAAGATCTTAAAAGCTTTGAGATAAAAGGAACAATAGGAGTAAACCCATAAAAATAGCAATCAACTTTTCAATAAAAATGGTAAAAACCAAAAGACCTAGAAAGACAAAATACAAGTTCTGAATGAATACACGCACCAATCCAGATTATCCAGCAAAACTGTCAGTCATAATAGAAGATGAAAGAAATATTCCATGACAAAAACTGCCACGACATAATCCATTCCGCTGGCCTGCCAAAGTCACTTCAAGGAAGTCCATTTTCCTGGACAAGTTGTGGCATGTTTTCCTCTTTCTATAAAATACTATCTGGCTGTTGTGTGTACCTGTTGCTTAATATTTAGTAAAATCATTAACAGCTTTGAGATATTCCTCAGCTTTGATTAAATTAAACAGATGAAAAATTTAATATGAAACTCCTGAATGGCCTGGATTTCTTAACTTGGCTACAAAACAAATTATGTTGATTTGATTTACTAACTCAGAAATTCCAGAAGCATGAGACTGTGCTACCAGTTCACTAGAACTTTAAACTGTGATACCCTCTTATCCTGGCTAAAGGCCAGGGAAGAGACCATCATGCCAGAAAGTCTAGATGTCAAAACTGCCCCTGGAGATGGTATTTGCAATCCAAACTAGGAGAATCCACGTCGGTAGCAAAGGGGGCTGTGTCTTTCCTTTCCCAAACAGCACACTTATGAGAAATCACAGAGATGGACCATTCGAGTGCACTCCCACCAATGATCACCTCTGCCCCGAAAGAGACACCTTGGCATATGGGGCCCGACAGTATGGACCCCAGATTTTGGAGTATGCATGATTCACAGACTGGTCATCTAACTGATGGCAATATATTTCTGGAATTCCTCATAGGAAGAGGGCCCTTAAAAAAACTCTGGTCAGTGGCAGTTTCTCATGTCTACAAATTTAGCTATGTGAGCTTAAGAATTTTAGAAATATCCCACCCATTGTCATTCTAGTCAGTGGTTAATAGTTAACCTGTCCTAGGACATGATATTTCAGTTGATAATGAAGCTTGATTTCTCCAAAATAGAAAAACACTGGCTAGGTCCTAAAAGGAACAAACAGTATCACCACAAGAACTGAATGAATGATTAAAAAAGACAAACATCACAAAATCAATAAAATGTCATGAATGATTAAAAACCTTTCAATTATAACCTTAAATATCAGTGGGCTCAACTGAGCCCAATAAAGGAACACAGGCTTAAAACTTGGATCAAACACATAACACCTTGAATGATAAACACTTCTTCAGGGTAAAAAAATAGTCAAAACTACTGCAAGCAACCTGAAAAAGGAAATAAGCAAGAGTTGCCATCTTCATAGACAAAACAGACTTCAAACAAAAGCAAACCATATGAGATGCAAATGGATACTGCATCCTTACTAGAGTGAAAATTCCAGAAAGAATAACTTACAATTATGACATATATGCACCAAATATGGAAAAACCCTAATTCATTAAGAAATATTTCAGGAGAATAAAAACTAATCAACTCGAACAGGGAAATAATAGGAGACGTCAATATCCCAATCATATCATACGACAGGTCTGTTGGCCAAAAGCTAAAAACACAAACATTACAGTTAAAAAAAAACAAATGCACCTTAGATATATGCAGAATATTTCATCCACACACTAAAGAATGCAAAAACAACTCAGCAGCTAATGTGACATTACCTGGAATGAAACTTCTTCCAACGCACAGGGGGATCACTTGGATATTTGTTGCTTGGGCGATGTGGAGGGGTGTCATGTGGGAGCCAACTAGCCTTGTGGAGAAACAGGACGTCTCAGGGAATAGCAGCTGCGCTGCCAGTGGTAGTGGTTCTGGCTTTCATAGCACGCAATCACCCCTCCCGAGAAAGCCCTGCCAAGGGGACATCTCCAGCCGTGGTTTCCACTCGATGGCACTTTGCCTCCCCGGCGCTTCCTAGCGTGCATTCTGCCTCCACGTCCTTGGGGCCACAAGTCTGGGGGCTGAGGAGCATCCTCCCCACCCCAGGATGCCCTCCAGCGAAGCACAGGCGAAGTCCCTGCATTTTCTCACCGTCCACTGCTGCGAGCAGGCGCTGAGAGGCTGCTATCAGCAAGTTCTGCTTGTGGGCTCGCCTGACCCTCGGAATGGCTGCTCCCTCCAAGTGGTGCCCGCTGCCAAGAAGAGGCTGCCGGGCAAGTGCACCAGTTGACGCTCACATCCGCTGTCCCAGGACGAATGGGGCCCAGGAGGCGTCCCAACAGCTCACATGCCCTCACTGCCCCGTCCACACGGCTGCCCTCACTGCGGATTAGATGAGGTATACCGACTGTCCTTTCAATAGCCAGAACTGCCTGCCTATCTAGGATGCCAGACTCCTATGCTCTGCCCTTCTGAGGACCGGAGGGATGGAAGAAGGGCTGTGCGCCATAGGGGAGGGGTGTGTGTGGGCGGGGAAGGACTGGGTCTCCAGAGTTTCACCAGAGTTGACTCAGGCTCCGGGCTGTCAGAAGCATTGTGTGCCCAGTCCTCAAGATTCGGGAGAGAGAGAGGAAAGACAGGACCCTCGGCCGGGTCCCGTACTACAAGCCCACACATTGAGGGCAGAAGACGCGTATTCCTCCTCCTCATCCTAGAATCCGTCCCCAGGACGGCCTTTCTTCTCTGCTTCTCATACAGAGCACGTCCACAACATCCCGATGGCTTGGCAAAGAGAGAGACTCCCGGGTCCCCCAAGCCACATTACCACTTGACAATGCACACCTGTGGACAACACACCGTCCTCTCTAGGGATGGCTGGCGATTTGCCTTGCAGCTTTGCATGAAGCCGGGGTACTTTCTCCAGGGATATGGGTATCGTTGTTACATTCTGTTTCTCTCACGTCCTCTCTCTCTCTCTCTCCTCTCCCAATTCCTCTTTGTCTCGCTCTCGCCCTTCTGGTATGTATCTGTCCCTCTCTTTCTCTGCTCCCGTCTTGGAGTTTAGTTTGGTGTTGTGTCCCGTTTGGGCATTTTGATCGTTCTTTCCTGGGCTTCTCTTCGCATCCTCTGGGAATGTTCTTCTGTGTTTCGTCCCTGGGCTCTGGTGTTTCCCTGGGCAGCGTGGGTTCCTGAGGCGTGGTGTGTCCTTGCAGCCCGTGGGCCAGGAAGTGTCTTTTGCTGGCTGGCTGGCAACTACCTGGCTGCCAGCCTTCCTTCCCTCCAACCCAGTGGAATGAAGTTGAGGTGCCCCAAACGGGGGTCCCATGGACATTTGTTGCTGGGCATGTGCAGGAGTGTCACGTGGGAGCCCTCTTGCGTACGGAGGATCAGGCCATCTCAGGAAACGGTGCAAACAAGGGTTCAGGTCGCAGGAGACGTGTCTGGAGCCCAGGGTGCAGAGAGTTTTGGGAGCCGCCGCTTGTGATCACAGCACCCTAGGGCTAAGTGCATGGAAAGAGTGNCAGCCCGTGGGCCAGGAAGTGTTCTTTCGTGCTGGCTGGCTGGCAACTACCTGGCTGCCAGCCTTCCTTCCCAACCCAGTGGAATGAAAGTTGAGTGCCCCCACACGGGGGTCCCATGGACATTTGTTGCTTGGGTGATGTGCAGGAGTGTCACGTGGGAGCCCTCTTGCGGTACGGAGGATCAGGCCATCTCAGGGAACGGTGCCAAACCAGGGTTCAGGTCGCAGGAGACCAGTGCCTGGAGCCCAGGGTGCAGAGAGTTTTGGGAGCCGCCGCTTGTGGATCACAGCACCCTAGGGAGCTAAGTGCAGGAAAGAGTGCCGTCCCAAGTCCTGTGTTTACTGCGTTCCAGGCACCCTTCCTCTTTGCTGTCTGCCTTAAGCTTCCTTCTCCTCCTGCCCTGCCTCCCCAGCCTCCCTCCCACCCCCTCCATCCCTACCTCTATAGGAAGTCCGTAGAGTCTTGCCCCCTCCTTCTTTTCCATCTCTCCTCCGCCTCTCCCATCTTGTGCTCACGGAGCAGGACTTGATGGGGGTGCGTGCCCACTTGGCACCTTGACCTCCACTTTATCGCCACGGGCTGCCAGGTGGCTGGAGCTAGCAGGAGGATATCTCCATGGTCAGGGAGGGGTTTCTGGTCAACGCAGGTGCCAGGGCCCCTCCAGCTCCCCCTTTCCCCTCAGGATCATCCGCTCCTTTCCTCTCAGCTCAGGATCGTCTACCCAGAAGGAAAAGTGCCCTGCCAATCCTTCCCTTTCCACAGGGTCGGAACCTCTCTCCAGGACACAGGAGAGCAGGATGACGTGCAAACCTCGGCCAATCAGTCAGGTGGGAGGGGGAAGTGTGGCAAGGGTGTTGCCATCCAATTGCCAGGAAGAATTCAGGGCAATGGCGGGTGGGCAGCAACCCAGGTAACCAATGTGAGTTGAGCTTTGAGAGAAAGAGAGAGAGAGAGAGAGAGAGAGAGAGAGAGAGAGAGAGAGAGAGAGAGAGAGAGAGAGAGAGAGAGAAAGAGAGAGAGAGAGCGCTGCAGGCGGATGGAGGGGTCATTTTGGAAGTGGGCAAGAGGTTGGTTCACGGCAGCTGTGTTTCGGGGTGGGTGGGGCAGGAAAATCACCGAAGGATCGGGACTTGGGGGCACTGCAGGTCGGGGAAAGGAAGGGTGAGGGCGGGGAGGATTTCAGGGGCATTTGTGGCGTGCAGCAGCAGGAACGCGGGCACGGGGAGGGGTATTTTGAACGGCCCCCCCGCTGGCAGCTCAGTGCGGGGACAGCTGTTCAGTGTGAGAGTGGTGGGGGGCGGGGCGGAAGTGCCAGCTCTTTCCGTGAATTCCTTGGTGTGCTCTCTGCAGGAGCGTCCTGCAAGCCCGTGTGGTGTCCCAGGAAGGTGTCCCCACCAGTTGGCAGGTGGGAGCGAGCACCCTCCTGGGCTAGGTGCCCAGCCCTTGGGCGGGCTGGATGCAGGCATGTTGGGGATGGCCCGCTCTGGGAGGCGGCAGCGGTAGCGTGCCAGGCGCGATGCCTTCCAAGGAAGGGTTGCGACTGGGGGCTTTCCCGGCTAAGCAGGTCTCTGCGCTGAGGTCAGTCACATTGTGTGTTTGATCCTCTTGTAGTCGCGGAGGGCTTTGGCCATGAGAGCCGCCTTCTTGGAGGTGGGTTTGCTGCGGCCCAGCAGGGCGGCCCTCGAGCTTTGGCGTCCGCAAGAGGCTGGTGTGGGCTCGCCGGCCCGCAGCTGGTCCAGTTGCTTCTGGAGCCGCTGCAGCTGCTGCTGGAGCTGTAGGAGCTGTTGCCGGAAGCGCTTTTCCCGCTCTTCCCGCTTCTCCCGCCGGTGGGGGGGGGTGCTGGGGATGGGGGTGCTGGACTTCACGGCGCGCCATCGCCCCTCCGGGGACGCCCCCTGCCGCGGGGACATCTCCAGCCGGGGCTTCCACTCGCTGGCGCTTTGCCTCGCCGGCGCTCCCGGGCGTGCCCACCACGTTGGGGCCACAGGCCTGGGGGCTGAGGAGCATCCTCCCCACCCCACGATGCCCTCCAGCGAAGCACAGGCGAAGTCCCTGCATTTTCTCACCGTCCACTGCTGCGAGGAGGCGCTGAGAGGCTGCTATCAGCAAGTTCTGCTTGTGGGCTCGCCTGTCCTTACGCATGGCTGCTCACTCCAAGTGGTGCCCGCTGCCACGAGACTCAGAGGCTGCCTGCCAGGTGCGCCGGGTCCCGCTCACATCCGCTGTCCCAGGACGAATGGGGCCCAGGTGGCGCTCCAGCCGCTCACTGCCCCGCCCACAAGGCTGCCCTCACTGCTGATTGGCTGGGGCATACCGACCGTCCTTTCATTGGCCAGCACTGCCTGCCTATCCGGGATGCCAGACTCCTCTGCTCTGGCCTTCTGGGGGCGAGGGGGATGGGAGAAGGGCGGTGAGCCATAGCGGAGGGGTGTGTGTGGGCGCGGAAGGACTGGGTCTCCAGAGTTCCACCAGAGTTGACTCAGGCTCCGGGCTTGTCAGAAGCATGTGTGTGCCCACTCTCACAGATTCGGGAGAGGAGAGAGGGAAGACAGGGACCCTCGGCCGGGGTCCGCTACAAGCCCACACATGGAGAGCAGAAGACGCTGTATTCCTCCTCCTCATCCTAGAATCCGCTCGCCCAGGACGGCCTTTCTTCTCTGCTTCTCATCGCAGAGCACGTCCACACACATCCCGACGGCTTGGCAAGGAGAGAGACTCCGGGTCCCCCAAGCCACATACCACTTAACAATGCACACCTGTGGACAACACACCCTCCTCTCTTAGGGATGGCTGGCGATTTGCCTTGCAGCTTTGCATTTGAAAGCCGGGGGTCCTTTCTCCCGGGTATATGGATATCGTTGTTGACATTCTGTTTCTCTCACTGTCTCTCTCCCTCTCTCTCTCTCTCTCCTCAAGTCCTCTGTGTCTTCGTCTCTATCCCTTGTATGTATCTGTCCCTCTCTTTCTGCTCCCGTCTTGGAGTTTGTTTGTGTGTGTGTGCCTGTTTGGGCATTTTGATCGTTCTTTCCTGGGCTTCTTTCGCATCCTCTGGGAATGTGCTTCTTGTTTCTCCCTGGGGCTCTTGTGTTTCCCTGGGCAGGCGTGGGTTTCCCTGAAGGCTTGTGGTGGTCCTTGCAGCCCGTGGGCCAGGAAGTGTTCTTTCGTGCTGGCTGGCTGGCAACTACCTGGCTGCCAGCCTTCCTTCCCAACCAGTGGGAATGAAAAGTTGAGTGCCCCCACACGGGGGGTCCCATGGACATTTGTTGCTTGGGTGATGTGCAGGAGTGCACGTGGGGCCCTCTTGCGGTACGGGAGGATCAGGCCCATCTCAGGGGAAACGGTGCCAAACCAGGGTTCAGGTCGCAGGAGACCAGTGCCTGGAGCCCAGGGTGCAGAGAGTGGAGCAGAGAGTTTTGGGAGCCGCCAACAGCACCCTAGGGAGCTAAGTGCAGGAAAGAGTGCCGTCCCAAGTCCTGTGTTTTACTGCGTTCCAGGCACCCTTCCTCTTTGCTGTCTGCCTTAAGCTTCCTTCTCCTCTGCCCTGCCTCCCCAGCCTCCCTCCCACCCCCTCCATCCTACCTCTATAGGAAGTCCGTAGAGTCTTGCCCCCTCCTTCTTTTCCATCTCTCCTCCGCCTCTCCCATCTGTTGCTCACGGAGCAGGACTTGATGGGGTGGCGTGCCCACTTGGCACCTTGACCTCCACTTTATCGCCACGGGCTGCCAGGTGGCTGGAGCTAGCAGGAGGATATCTCCATGGTCAGGGAGGGGTTTTGGTCAACGGGCAGGTGCCAGGGCCCCTCCGCTCCCCCTTTCCCCTCAGGATCATCCGCTCCTTTCCTCTCAGCTCAGGATCGTCTACCCAGAAGGAAAAAAGTGCCCTGCCAATCCTTCCCTTTCCACCAGGGTCGGAACCTCTCTCCAGGAACAGGAGAGCAGGATGACGTGCAAACCTCGGGCCAATCAGTCAGGTGGGAGGGGGAAGTGTGGCAAGGGTGTTGCCATCCAATTGCCAGGAAGAATTCAGGGCAAAATGGCGGGTGGGCAGCAACCCAGGTAACAATGTGAGTGGCTTGAGAGGAAAAAGAGGAGAGGAGAGGAGAGGGAGAGAGGGAGGAGAGAGAGGGAAGAGAGAGAGGAGAGCGCTGCAGGGGATGGATGGAGGGGTCATTTGGATTAGTGGGCAAGAGGTTGGTTCACGGCAGCTGTGTTTCGGGGGTGGGTGGGGGCAGGAAAATCACCGAAGGATCGGGAACTGGGGGCACTGCAGGTTCGGGGAAAGGAAGGGTGAGGGGCGGGGAGGATTCAGGGGCATTTGTGCGTGCAGCAGGAACGCGGCACGGGGGAGGGGTATTTTGAACGGCCCCCCGCTGGCAGCTCAGTGCGGGACAGCTGTTCAGTGTGAGAGTGGTGGGGGGGGCGGGGGGGAAGTGCCAGCTCTTTCCGTGAATTCCTTGGGTGGGCACGGCCCTTTTTTTCGGTCCCTCTGCGGCCTCCATCGCAGAGCACGTCCACACACATCCCGATGCTTGGCAAGGAGAGAGACTCCCGGGTCCCCCAAGCCACATACCACTTGACAATGCACACCGTGGACAACACACGCGTCCTCTCTTAGGGATGGCTGGCGATTTGCCTTGCAGCTTTGCATGAAGCCGGGGTCCTTTCTCCAGGGGTATGGGTATCGTTGTTGACATTCTGTTTCTCTCACTGTCTCTCTCCCTCCGCTCTCTCTTTCTCTCCCAAGTCCTCTGTGTCTTCGTCTCTATCCCTTGTATGTATCTGTCCCTCTCTTTCCTCTCCGCTCCGTCTTGGAGTTTGTTTGGGTGTGTGTGTGCCTGTTTTGGGCCATTTTGATCGTGTTTTCCCGGGCTTCTCTTCGCATCCTCTGGGAATGTGCTTTGTTTCTCTGTTCTCTCCTCCTGGGCTCTTGTGTTTCCTGGGCAGGCGTGGGTTCCCTGAAGGCTGTGGTGGTGGTCCTTGCAGCCCGTGGGCCGAAGGTTTCTTTCGTGCTGGCTGGCTGGCAACTACCTGGCTGCCAGCCTTCCTTCCCAACCCAGTGGAATGAAAGTTGAGTGCCCCCAAACGGGGGTCCCATGGACATTTGTTGCTTGGGCGATGTGCAGGAGTGTCACGTGGGAGCCCTCTTGCCGTACGGAGGATCAGGCCATCTCAGGAAACAGTGCCAAACCAGGGTTCAGGTCGCAGGAGACCAGTGTCTGGAGCTCAGGGTGCAGAGAGTTTTGGGAGCCGCCGCTTGTGGATCACAGCACCCTAGGGAGCTCAGTGCAGGAAAGAGTGCCGTCCCAAGTCCTGTGTTTTTCTTCTGCGCTTCCAGGCACCCTTCCTCTTTGCTGTCTGCCTTAAGCTTCCTTCCCTCCTCCCTCGCCCGCCTCCCCAGCCTCCCCCACCCCCTCCATCCCACCCTTAAGGAAGTCCGTACAGTCTTGCCCCTCCTTCTTTTCCATGTCTCCTCCATCTCGCCTCTCCATCTTCGGCTCACGGAGCAGGACTTGATGGGGGTGCTGCCCACTTGGCACCTTGACCTCCACTTTAGCAACGGGTTTGCCAGGGGGCTGGAGCTAGCAGGAGGATACTCCATGGTCAGGGAGGGGTTTTCTGGTCAACGCAGGTGCCAGGCCCCTCCACTCCCCTTTTCCCCTGAGGATCATCCGCTCCTTTCTCTCAGCTCAGGATCATCCTACCCAGAAAGAAAGAGCACCCTCCCAATCCTTTCCTCCACAGGGTCGGAACGTTTCCCACGGACACAGGAGAGCAGGATGACGTGCAAACCTCGGCCAATCAGTCAGGTGGGAGGGGAAGTGTGGCAAGGGTGTGCGTGCAGTTGCCAGGAAGAATTCAGGGCAATGGCGGGTGGGCAGCAGCCCCAGGTAACCATGTGAGTTGAGCTTTGAGAGAAAGAGAGAGAGAGAGAGAGAGAGAGAGAGAGAAAGAGAGAAAGAGCTGCAGGCGGATGGAGGGGTTGTTTTGGAAGTGGGCAAGAGGTTGGTTCACGGCAGCTGTGTTTCGGGTGGGTGGGGAAGGAAAATCACTGAAGGAACGGGATTGGGGGCACTGCAGGACAGGGAAAGAAAGGGTGAGGGTGGGGAGGATTTCAGGGGCATTTGGTGCGTGCAGCAGAAAAGCGGCACGGGGAGGGGTATTTTTAAAGGTCCCCCGATGCAGCGCAGTGCGGGACAGCTGTTCAGTGTGAGAGTGGAGGGGGGCGGAAGTGCCAGCTCTTTTCCTTGAATTCTTGGGTGGGCTCTCTGCAGGAGCGTCCTGCAAGCCCGTGTGGTGTCCCGAGAAGGTGTCCCCACCAGTTGGCAGGGGGGAGCGAGCACCCTCCTGGCTAGGTGCCCAGCCTTGGGCGAGGCTGGATGCAGACATGTTGGGGATGGCCCGTCTGGAGGCGGCAGCGGAAGCGTGCCAGGCGCGATGCCTTCCAAGGAAGGGTTGCGACTGCTGGGGCTCCGGCTCCAAGCAGGTCTCTGCGCTGAGGTCAGTCACATTGTGTGTTTGATCCTCTTGTATTCGTAGGGAGGGCTTTGGCCATGAGCGAGCCGCCTTCTTGGGGTGGGTTTGCTGCGGCCCAGCAGGGCGGCCCTCGAGCTTTGGGGTCCGCAAGAGGCTGGTGTGGGACTCGCTGGGCCCCAGCTGGTCCAGTTGCTTCTGGAGCCGCGGCAGAGTGCTGCTGGACCTGTAGCAGAGTGTTGCCCGGAAGCGCTTTTTTTTTTTCCTCTTTTTTCGTTTCCTCCTATTTTTTCCTTTTGGTCCTTCCCTTTTTTTTTTTCTTCCCTTTTCTTTTCTTCTTTTTCATTTCTTTTCCCGATCCCTTCCATGCCCCCGCTTCTTGCACCGCCAAGGTGGGCCGGCGGGGAGCCTGTGGGATGGGGGTGCTGGACTTCAGGCAGGGAGCGCCATCAAGCCCCCTGCCGGGGGGGACGCCCAACCTGCCCGCGGGGGGACGTCTCCACAGCCGGGATTCCACTTCGTGCTGGCCGCTTTGGCCGCACAGGACGCCTCCCCGGGCCGTGCATTCTTATTCGACCTCAACGTCCCGTGGGAGCCCTCTTGCGGTACGGAGGATCAGGCCATCTCAGGGAACGGTGCCAAACCAGGGTTCAGGTCGACTGAGAGCATGCCTGGAGCCCAGGGTGCAGAGAGTTTTGGGAGCCGCCGCTTGTGGATCAACAGCACCCTAGGGAGCTAAGTGCAGGAAAGAGTGCGTCCCAAGTCCTGTGTTTACTGCGTTCCAGGCACCCTTCCTCTTTGCTGTCTGCCTTAAGCTTCCTTATCCTCCTGTTCCTGCCTCCCCAGCCTCCCTCCCACCCCCTCCATCCCTACCTCTATAGGAAGTCCGTAGAGTCTTGCCCCCTCCTTCTTTTCCATCTCTCCTCCGCCTCTCCCATCTTCTGCTCACGGAGCAGGACTTGATGGGGGTGCGTGCCCACTTGGCACCTTGACCTCCACTTTATCGCCACGGGCTGCCAGGTGGCTGGAGCTAGCAGGAGGATATCTCCATGGTCAGGGAGGGGTTTCTGGTCAACGCAGGTGCCAGGGCCCCTCCAGCTCCCCCTTTCCCCTCAGGATCATCCGCTCCTTTCCTCTCAGCTCAGGATCGTCTACCCAGAAGGAAAAGTGCCCTGCCAATCCTTCCCTTTCCACAGGGTCGGAACCTCTCTCCAGGACACAGGAGAGCAGGATGACGTGCAAACCTCGGCCAATCAGTCAGGTGGGAGGGGGAAGTGTGGCAAGGGTGTTGCCATCCAATTGCCAGGAAGAATTCAGGGCAATGGCGGGTGGGCAGCAACCCAGGTAACCAATGTGAGTTGAGCTTTGAGAGAAAGAGAGAGAGAGAGAGAGAGAGAGAGAGAGAGAGAGAGCGCTGCAGGCGGATGGAGGGGTCATTTTGGAAGTGGGCAAGAGGTTGGTTCACGGCAGCTGTGTTTCGGGGTGGGTGGGGCAGGAAAATCACCGAAGGATCGGGACTGGGGGCACTGCAGGTCGGGGAAAGGAAGGGTGAGGGCGGGGAGGATTTCAGGGGCATTTGTGCGTGCAGCAGGAACGCGGCACGGGGAGGGGTATTTTGAACGGTCCCCCGCTGGCAGCTCAGTGCGGGACAGCTGTTCAGTGTGAGAGTGGTGGGGGCGGGGCGGAAGTGCCAGCTCTTTCCGTGAATTCCTTGGGTGGGCTCTCTGCAGGAGCGTCCTGCAAGCCCGTGTGGTGTCCCAGGAAGGTGTCCCCACCAGTTGGCAGGTGGGAGCGAGCACCCTCCTGGGCTAGGTGCCCAGCCCTTGGGCGAGGCTGGATGCAGGCATGTTGGGGATGGCCCGCTCTGGGAGGCGGCAGCGGAAGCGTGCCAGGCGCGATGCCTTCCAAGGAAGGGTTGCGACTGCTGGGGCTTTCCCGGCTAAGCAGGTCTCTGCGCTGAGGTCAGTCACATTGTGTGTTTGATCCTCTTGTAGTCGCGGAGGGCTTTGGCCATGAGCGGAGCCGCCTTCTTGGAGGTGGGTTTGCTGCGGCCCAGCAGGGCGGCCCTCGAGCTTTGGGGTCCGCAAGAGGCTGGTGTGGACTCGCCGGCCCGCAGCTGGTCCAGTTGCTTCTGGAGCCGCTGCAGCTGCTGCTGGAGCTGTAGGAGCTGTTGCCGGAAGCGCTTTTCCCGCTCTTCCCGCTTCTCCCGCCGGTGGCGGCGGGGGTGCTGGGGATGGGGGTGCTGGACTTCACGGCGCGCCATCGCCCCTCCGGGGACGCCCCCTGCCGCGGGGACATCTCCAGCCGGGGCTTCCACTCGCTGGCGCTTTGCCTCGCCGGCGCTCCCGGGCGTGCATTCTATCTCCACGTCCTTGGGGCCACAGGCCTGGGGGCTGAGGAGCATCCTCCCCACCCCACGATGCCCTCCAGCGAAGCACAGGCGAAGTCCCTGCATTTTCTCACCGTCCACTGCTGCGAGGAGGCGCTGAGAGGCTGCTATCAGCAAGTTCTGCTTGTGGGCTCGCCTGTCCTTACGCATGGCTGCTCACTCCAAGTGGTGCCCGCTGCCACGAGACTCAGAGGCTGCCTGCCAGGTGCGCCGGGTCCCGCTCACATCCGCTGTCCCAGGACGAATGGGGCCCAGGTGGCGCTCCAGCGGCTCACTGCCCCGCCCACACGGCTGCCCTCACTGCTGATTGGCTGGGGCATACCGACCGTCCTTTCATTGGCCAGCACTGCCTGCCTATCCGGGATGCCAGACTCCTCTGCTCTGGCCTTCTGGGGGCGAGGGGGATGGGAGAAGGGCGGTGAGCCATAGCGGAGGGGTGTGTGTGGGCGCGGAAGGACTGGGTCTCCAGAGTTCCACCAGAGTTGACTCAGGCTCCGGGCTGTCAGAAGCATTGTGTGCCCACTCTCACAGATTCGGGAGAGGAGAGAGGGAAGACAGGGACCCTCGGCCGGGTCCGCTACAAGCCCACACATGGAGAGCAGAAGACGCTGTATTCCTCCTCCTCATCCTAGAATCCGCTCGCCCAGGACGGCCTTTCTTCTCTGCTTCTCATCGCAGAGCACGTCCACACACATCCCGACGGCTTGGCAAGGAGAGAGACTCCCGGGTCCCCCAAGCCACATACCACTTAACAATGCACACCTGTGGACAACACACCCTCCTCTCTTAGGGATGGCTGGCGATTTGCCTTGCAGCTTTGCATGAAGCCGGGGTCCTTTCTCCCGGGGTATGGATATCGTTGTTGACATTCTGTTTCTCTCACTGTCTCTCTCCCTCTCTCTCTCTCTCTCCCTCAAGTCCTCTGTGTCTTCGTCTCTATCCCTTGTATGTATCTGTCCCTCTCTTTCTGCTCCCGTCTTGGAGTTTGTTTGTGTGTGTGTGCCTGTTTGGGCATTTTGATCGTTCTTTCCTGGGCTTCTCTTCGCATCCTCTGGGAATGTGCTTCTTGTTTCTCCCTGGGGCTCTTGTGTTTCCCTGGGCAGGCGTGGGTTCCCTGAAGGCTGTGGTGGTCCTTGCAGCCCGTGGGCCAGGAAGTGTTCTTTCGTGCTGGCTGGCTGGCAACTACCTGGCTGCCAGCCTTCCTTCCCAACCCAGTGGAATGAAAGTTGAGTGCCCCCACACGGGGGTCCCATGGACATTTGTTGCTTGGGTGATGTGCAGGAGTGTCACGTGGGAGCCCTCTTGCGGTACGGAGGATCAGGCCATCTCAGGGAACGGTGCCAAACCAGGGTTCAGGTCGCAGGAGACCAGTGCCTGGAGCCCAGGGTGCAGAGAGTTTTGGGAGCCGCCGCTTGTGGATCACAGCACCCTAGGGAGCTAAGTGCAGGAAAGAGTGCCGTCCCAAGTCCTGTGTTTACTGCGTTCCAGGCACCCTTCCTCTTTGCTGTCTGCCTTAAGCTTCCTTCTCCTCCTGTCCTGCCTCCCCAGCCTCCCTCCCACCCCCTCCATCCCTACCTCTATAGGAAGTCCGTAGAGTCTTGCCCCCTCCTTCTTTTCCATCTCTCCTCCGCCTCTCCCATCTTCTGCTCACGGAGCAGGACTTGATGGGGGTGCGTGCCCACTTGGCACCTTGACCTCCACTTTATCGCCACGGGCTGCCAGGTGGCTGGAGCTAGCAGGAGGATATCTCCATGGTCAGGGAGGGGTTTCTGGTCAACGCAGGTGCCAGGGCCCCTCCAGCTCCCCCTTTCCCCTCAGGATCATCCGCTCCTTTCCTCTCAGCTCAGGATCGTCTACCCAGAAGGAAAAGTGCCCTGCCAATCCTTCCCTTTCCACAGGGTCGGAACCTCTCTCCAGGACACAGGAGAGCAGGATGACGTGCAAACCTCGGCCAATCAGTCAGGTGGGAGGGGGAAGTGTGGCAAGGGTGTTGCCATCCAATTGCCAGGAAGAATTCAGGGCAATGGCGGGTGGGCAGCAACCCAGGTAACCAATGTGAGTTGAGCTTTGAGAGAAAGAGAGAGAGAGAGAGAGAGAGAGAGAGAGAGAGAGAGAGAGCGCTGCAGGCGGATGGAGGGGTCATTTTGGAAGTGGGCAAGAGGTTGGTTCACGGCAGCTGTGTTTCGGGGTGGGTGGGGCAGGAAAATCACCGAAGGATCGGGACTGGGGGCACTGCAGGTCGGGGAAAGGAAGGGTGAGGGCGGGGAGGATTTCAGGGGCATTTGTGCGTGCAGCAGGAACGCGGCACGGGGAGGGGTATTTTGAACGGTCCCCCGCTGGCAGCTCAGTGCGGGACAGCTGTTCAGTGTGAGAGTGGTGGGGGCGGGGCGGAAGTGCCAGCTCTTTCCGTGAATTCCTTGGGTGGGCTCTCTGCAGGAGCGTCCTGCAAGCCCGTGTGGTGTCCCAGGAAGGTGTCCCCACCAGTTGGCAGGTGGGAGCGAGCACCCTCCTGGGCTAGGTGCCCAGCCCTTGGGCGAGGCTGGATGCAGGCATGTTGGGGATGGCCCGCTCTGGGAGGCGGCAGCGGAAGCGTGCCAGGCGCGATGCCTTCCAAGGAAGGGTTGCGACTGCTGGGGCTTTCCCGGCTAAGCAGGTCTCTGCGCTGAGGTCAGTCACATTGTGTGTTTGATCCTCTTGTAGTCGCGGAGGGCTTTGGCCATGAGCGGAGCCGCCTTCTTGGAGGTGGGTTTGCTGCGGCCCAGCAGGGCGGCCCTCGAGCTTTGGGGTCCGCAAGAGGCTGGTGTGGACTCGCCGGCCCGCAGCTGGTCCAGTTGCTTCTGGAGCCGCTGCAGCTGCTGCTGGAGCTGTAGGAGCTGTTGCCGGAAGCGCTTTTCCCGCTCTTCCCGCTTCTCCCGCCGGTGGCGGCGGGGGTGCTGGGGATGGGGGTGCTGGACTTCACGGCGCGCCATCGCCCCTCCGGGGACGCCCCCTGCCGCGGGGACATCTCCAGCCGGGGCTTCCACTCGCTGGCGCTTTGCCTCGCCGGCGCTCCCGGGCGTGCATTCTATCTCCACGTCCTTGGGGCCACAGGCCTGGGGGCTGAGGAGCATCCTCCCCACCCCACGATGCCCTCCAGCGAAGCACAGGCGAAGTCCCTGCATTTTCTCACCGTCCACTGCTGCGAGGAGGCGCTGAGAGGCTGCTATCAGCAAGTTCTGCTTGTGGGCTCGCCTGTCCTTACGCATGGCTGCTCACTCCAAGTGGTGCCCGCTGCCACGAGACTCAGAGGCTGCCTGCCAGGTGCGCCGGGTCCCGCTCACATCCGCTGTCCCAGGACGAATGGGGCCCAGGTGGCGCTCCAGCGGCTCACTGCCCCGCCCACACGGCTGCCCTCACTGCTGATTGGCTGGGGCATACCGACCGTCCTTTCATTGGCCAGCACTGCCTGCCTATCCGGGATGCCAGACTCCTCTGCTCTGGCCTTCTGGGGGCGAGGGGGATGGGAGAAGGGCGGTGAGCCATAGCGGAGGGGTGTGTGTGGGCGCGGAAGGACTGGGTCTCCAGAGTTCCACCAGAGTTGACTCAGGCTCCGGGCTGTCAGAAGCATTGTGTGCCCACTCTCACAGATTCGGGAGAGGAGAGAGGGAAGACAGGGACCCTCGGCCGGGTCCGCTACAAGCCCACACATGGAGAGCAGAAGACGCTGTATTCCTCCTCCTCATCCTAGAATCCGCTCGCCCAGGACGGCCTTTCTTCTCTGCTTCTCATCGCAGAGCACGTCCACACACATCCCGACGGCTTGGCAAGGAGAGAGACTCCCGGGTCCCCCAAGCCACATACCACTTAACAATGCACACCTGTGGACAACACACCCTCCTCTCTTAGGGATGGCTGGCGATTTGCCTTGCAGCTTTGCATGAAGCCGGGGTCCTTTCTCCCGGGGTATGGATATCGTTGTTGACATTCTGTTTCTCTCACTGTCTCTCTCCCTCTCTCTCTCTCTCTCCCTCAAGTCCTCTGTGTCTTCGTCTCTATCCCTTGTATGTATCTGTCCCTCTCTTTCTGCTCCCGTCTTGGAGTTTGTTTGTGTGTGTGTGCCTGTTTGGGCATTTTGATCGTTCTTTCCTGGGCTTCTCTTCGCATCCTCTGGGAATGTGCTTCTTGTTTCTCCCTGGGGCTCTTGTGTTTCCCTGGGCAGGCGTGGGTTCCCTGAAGGCTGTGGTGGTCCTTGCAGCCCGTGGGCCAGGAAGTGTTCTTTCGTGCTGGCTGGCTGGCAACTACCTGGCTGCCAGCCTTCCTTCCCAACCCAGTGGAATGAAAGTTGAGTGCCCCCACACGGGGGTCCCATGGACATTTGTTGCTTGGGTGATGTGCAGGAGTGTCACGTGGGAGCCCTCTTGCGGTACGGAGGATCAGGCCATCTCAGGGAACGGTGCCAAACCAGGGTTCAGGTCGCAGGAGACCAGTGCCTGGAGCCCAGGGTGCAGAGAGTTTTGGGAGCCGCCGCTTGTGGATCACAGCACCCTAGGGAGCTAAGTGCAGGAAAGAGTGCCGTCCCAAGTCCTGTGTTTACTGCGTTCCAGGCACCCTTCCTCTTTGCTGTCTGCCTTAAGCTTCCTTCTCCTCCTGTCCTGCCTCCCCAGCCTCCCTCCCACCCCCTCCATCCCTACCTCTATAGGAAGTCCGTAGAGTCTTGCCCCCTCCTTCTTTTCCATCTCTCCTCCGCCTCTCCCATCTTCTGCTCACGGAGCAGGACTTGATGGGGGTGCGTGCCCACTTGGCACCTTGACCTCCACTTTATCGCCACGGGCTGCCAGGTGGCTGGAGCTAGCAGGAGGATATCTCCATGGTCAGGGAGGGGTTTCTGGTCAACGCAGGTGCCAGGGCCCCTCCAGCTCCCCCTTTCCCCTCAGGATCATCCGCTCCTTTCCTCTCAGCTCAGGATCGTCTACCCAGAAGGAAAAGTGCCCTGCCAATCCTTCCCTTTCCACAGGGTCGGAACCTCTCTCCAGGACACAGGAGAGCAGGATGACGTGCAAACCTCGGCCAATCAGTCAGGTGGGAGGGGGAAGTGTGGCAAGGGTGTTGCCATCCAATTGCCAGGAAGAATTCAGGGCAATGGCGGGTGGGCAGCAACCCAGGTAACCAATGTGAGTTGAGCTTTGAGAGAAGAGAGAGAGAGAGAGAGAGAGAGAGAGAGAGAGAGAGAGAGCGCTGCAGGCGGATGGAGGGGTCATTTTGGAAGTGGGCAAGAGGTTGGTTCACGGCAGCTGTGTTTCGGGGTGGGTGGGGCAGGAAAATCACCGAAGGATCGGGACTGGGGGCACTGCAGGTCGGGGAAAGGAAGGGTGAGGGCGGGGAGGATTTCAGGGGCATTTGTGCGTGCAGCAGGAACGCGGCACGGGGAGGGGTATTTTGAACGGTCCCCCGCTGGCAGCTCAGTGCGGGACAGCTGTTCAGTGTGAGAGTGGTGGGGGCGGGGCGGAAGTGCCAGCTCTTTCCGTGAATTCCTTGGGTGGGCTCTCTGCAGGAGCGTCCTGCAAGCCCGTGTGGTGTCCCAGGAAGGTGTCCCCACCAGTTGGCAGGTGGGAGCGAGCACCCTCCTGGGCTAGGTGCCCAGCCCTTGGGCGAGGCTGGATGCAGGCATGTTGGGGATGGCCCGCTCTGGGAGGCGGCAGCGGAAGCGTGCCAGGCGCGATGCCTTCCAAGGAAGGGTTGCGACTGCTGGGGCTTTCCCGGCTAAGCAGGTCTCTGCGCTGAGGTCAGTCACATTGTGTGTTTGATCCTCTTGTAGTCGCGGAGGGCTTTGGCCATGAGCGGAGCCGCCTTCTTGGAGGTGGGTTTGCTGCGGCCCAGCAGGGCGGCCCTCGAGCTTTGGGGTCCGCAAGAGGCTGGTGTGGACTCGCCGGCCCGCAGCTGGTCCAGTTGCTTCTGGAGCCGCTGCAGCTGCTGCTGGAGCTGTAGGAGCTGTTGCCGGAAGCGCTTTTCCCGCTCTTCCCGCTTCTCCCGCCGGTGGCGGCGGGGGTGCTGGGGATGGGGGTGCTGGACTTCACGGCGCGCCATCGCCCCTCCGGGGACGCCCCCTGCCGCGGGGACATCTCCAGCCGGGGCTTCCACTCGCTGGCGCTTTGCCTCGCCGGCGCTCCCGGGCGTGCATTCTATCTCCACGTCCTTGGGGCCACAGGCCTGGGGGCTGAGGAGCATCCTCCCCACCCCACGATGCCCTCCAGCGAAGCACAGGCGAAGTCCCTGCATTTTCTCACCGTCCACTGCTGCGAGGAGGCGCTGAGAGGCTGCTATCAGCAAGTTCTGCTTGTGGGCTCGCCTGTCCTTACGCATGGCTGCTCACTCCAAGTGGTGCCCGCTGCCACGAGACTCAGAGGCTGCCTGCCAGGTGCGCCGGGTCCCGCTCACATCCGCTGTCCCAGGACGAATGGGGCCCAGGTGGCGCTCCAGCGGCTCACTGCCCCGCCCACACGGCTGCCCTCACTGCTGATTGGCTGGGGCATACCGACCGTCCTTTCATTGGCCAGCACTGCCTGCCTATCCGGGATGCCAGACTCCTCTGCTCTGGCCTTCTGGGGGCGAGGGGGATGGGAGAAGGGCGGTGAGCCATAGCGGAGGGGTGTGTGTGGGCGCGGAAGGACTGGGTCTCCAGAGTTCCACCAGAGTTGACTCAGGCTCCGGGCTGTCAGAAGCATTGTGTGCCCACTCTCACAGATTCGGGAGAGGAGAGAGGGAAGACAGGGACCCTCGGCCGGGTCCGCTACAAGCCCACACATGGAGAGCAGAAGACGCTGTATTCCTCCTCCTCATCCTAGAATCCGCTCGCCCAGGACGGCCTTTCTTCTCTGCTTCTCATCGCAGAGCACGTCCACACACATCCCGACGGCTTGGCAAGGAGAGAGACTCCCGGGTCCCCCAAGCCACATACCACTTAACAATGCACACCTGTGGACAACACACCCTCCTCTCTTAGGGATGGCTGGCGATTTGCCTTGCAGCTTTGCATGAAGCCGGGGTCCTTTCTCCCGGGGTATGGATATCGTTGTTGACATTCTGTTTCTCTCACTGTCTCTCTCCCTCTCTCTCTCTCTCTCCCTCAAGTCCTCTGTGTCTTCGTCTCTATCCCTTGTATGTATCTGTCCCTCTCTTTCTGCTCCCGTCTTGGAGTTTGTTTGTGTGTGTGTGCCTGTTTGGGCATTTTGATCGTTCTTTCCTGGGCTTCTCTTCGCATCCTCTGGGAATGTGCTTCTTGTTTCTCCCTGGGGCTCTTGTGTTTCCCTGGGCAGGCGTGGGTTCCCTGAAGGCTGTGGTGGTCCTTGCAGCCCGTGGGCCAGGAAGTGTTCTTTCGTGCTGGCTGGCTGGCAACTACCTGGCTGCCAGCCTTCCTTCCCAACCCAGTGGAATGAAAGTTGAGTGCCCCCACACGGGGGTCCCATGGACATTTGTTGCTTGGGTGATGTGCAGGAGTGTCACGTGGGAGCCCTCTTGCGGTACGGAGGATCAGGCCATCTCAGGGAACGGTGCCAAACCAGGGTTCAGGTCGCAGGAGACCAGTGCCTGGAGCCCAGGGTGCAGAGAGTTTTGGGAGCCGCCGCTTGTGGATCACAGCACCCTAGGGAGCTAAGTGCAGGAAAGAGTGCCGTCCCAAGTCCTGTGTTTACTGCGTTCCAGGCACCCTTCCTCTTTGCTGTCTGCCTTAAGCTTCCTTCTCCTCCTGTCCTGCCTCCCCAGCCTCCCTCCCACCCCCTCCATCCCTACCTCTATAGGAAGTCCGTAGAGTCTTGCCCCCTCCTTCTTTTCCATCTCTCCTCCGCCTCTCCCATCTTCTGCTCACGGAGCAGGACTTGATGGGGGTGCGTGCCCACTTGGCACCTTGACCTCCACTTTATCGCCACGGGCTGCCAGGTGGCTGGAGCTAGCAGGAGGATATCTCCATGGTCAGGGAGGGGTTTCTGGTCAACGCAGGTGCCAGGGCCCCTCCAGCTCCCCCTTTCCCCTCAGGATCATCCGCTCCTTTCCTCTCAGCTCAGGATCGTCTACCCAGAAGGAAAAGTGCCCTGCCAATCCTTCCCTTTCCACAGGGTCGGAACCTCTCTCCAGGACACAGGAGAGCAGGATGACGTGCAAACCTCGGCCAATCAGTCAGGTGGGAGGGGGAAGTGTGGCAAGGGTGTTGCCATCCAATTGCCAGGAAGAATTCAGGGCAATGGCGGGTGGGCAGCAACCCAGGTAACCAATGTGAGTTGAGCTTTGAGAGAAAGAGAGAGAGAGAGAGAGAGAGAGAGAGAGAGAGAGAGAGAGAGCTGCAGGCGGATGGAGGGGTCATTTTGGAAGTGGGCAAGAGGTTGGTTCACGGCAGCTGTGTTTCGGGGTGGGTGGGGCAGGAAAATCACCGAAGGATCGGGACTGGGGGCACTGCAGGTCGGGGAAAGGAAGGGTGAGGGCGGGGAGGATTTCAGGGGCATTTGTGCGTGCAGCAGGAACGCGGCACGGGGAGGGGTATTTTGAACGGTCCCCCGCTGGCAGCTCAGTGCGGGACAGCTGTTCAGTGTGAGAGTGGTGGGGGCGGGGCGGAAGTGCCAGCTCTTTCCGTGAATTCCTTGGGTGGGCTCTCTGCAGGAGCGTCCTGCAAGCCCGTGTGGTGTCCCAGGAAGGTGTCCCCACCAGTTGGCAGGTGGGAGCGAGCACCCTCCTGGGCTAGGTGCCCAGCCCTTGGGCGAGGCTGGATGCAGGCATGTTGGGGATGGCCCGCTCTGGGAGGCGGCAGCGGAAGCGTGCCAGGCGCGATGCCTTCCAAGGAAGGGTTGCGACTGCTGGGGCTTTCCCGGCTAAGCAGGTCTCTGCGCTGAGGTCAGTCACATTGTGTGTTTGATCCTCTTGTAGTCGCGGAGGGCTTTGGCCATGAGCGGAGCCGCCTTCTTGGAGGTGGGTTTGCTGCGGCCCAGCAGGGCGGCCCTCGAGCTTTGGGGTCCGCAAGAGGCTGGTGTGGACTCGCCGGCCCGCAGCTGGTCCAGTTGCTTCTGGAGCCGCTGCAGCTGCTGCTGGAGCTGTAGGAGCTGTTGCCGGAAGCGCTTTTCCCGCTCTTCCCGCTTCTCCCGCCGGTGGCGGCGGGGGTGCTGGGGATGGGGGTGCTGGACTTCACGGCGCGCCATCGCCCCTCCGGGGACGCCCCCTGCCGCGGGGACATCTCCAGCCGGGGCTTCCACTCGCTGGCGCTTTGCCTCGCCGGCGCTCCCGGGCGTGCATTCTATCTCCACGTCCTTGGGGCCACAGGCCTGGGGGCTGAGGAGCATCCTCCCCACCCCACGATGCCCTCCAGCGAAGCACAGGCGAAGTCCCTGCATTTTCTCACCGTCCACTGCTGCGAGGAGGCGCTGAGAGGCTGCTATCAGCAAGTTCTGCTTGTGGGCTCGCCTGTCCTTACGCATGGCTGCTCACTCCAAGTGGTGCCCGCTGCCACGAGACTCAGAGGCTGCCTGCCAGGTGCGCCGGGTCCCGCTCACATCCGCTGTCCCAGGACGAATGGGGCCCAGGTGGCGCTCCAGCGGCTCACTGCCCCGCCCACACGGCTGCCCTCACTGCTGATTGGCTGGGGCATACCGACCGTCCTTTCATTGGCCAGCACTGCCTGCCTATCCGGGATGCCAGACTCCTCTGCTCTGGCCTTCTGGGGGCGAGGGGGATGGGAGAAGGGCGGTGAGCCATAGCGGAGGGGTGTGTGTGGGCGCGGAAGGACTGGGTCTCCAGAGTTCCACCAGAGTTGACTCAGGCTCCGGGCTGTCAGAAGCATTGTGTGCCCACTCTCACAGATTCGGGAGAGGAGAGAGGGAAGACAGGGACCCTCGGCCGGGTCCGCTACAAGCCCACACATGGAGAGCAGAAGACGCTGTATTCCTCCTCCTCATCCTAGAATCCGCTCGCCCAGGACGGCCTTTCTTCTCTGCTTCTCATCGCAGAGCACGTCCACACACATCCCGACGGCTTGGCAAGGAGAGAGACTCCCGGGTCCCCCAAGCCACATACCACTTAACAATGCACACCTGTGGACAACACACCCTCCTCTCTTAGGGATGGCTGGCGATTTGCCTTGCAGCTTTGCATGAAGCCGGGGTCCTTTCTCCCGGGGTATGGATATCGTTGTTGACATTCTGTTTCTCTCACTGTCTCTCTCCCTCTCTCTCTCTCTCTCCCTCAAGTCCTCTGTGTCTTCGTCTCTATCCCTTGTATGTATCTGTCCCTCTCTTTCTGCTCCCGTCTTGGAGTTTGTTTGTGTGTGTGTGCCTGTTTGGGCATTTTGATCGTTCTTTCCTGGGCTTCTCTTCGCATCCTCTGGGAATGTGCTTCTTGTTTCTCCCTGGGGCTCTTGTGTTTCCCTGGGCAGGCGTGGGTTCCCTGAAGGCTGTGGTGGTCCTTGCAGCCCGTGGGCCAGGAAGTGTTCTTTCGTGCTGGCTGGCTGGCAACTACCTGGCTGCCAGCCTTCCTTCCCAACCCAGTGGAATGAAAGTTGAGTGCCCCCACACGGGGGTCCCATGGACATTTGTTGCTTGGGTGATGTGCAGGAGTGTCACGTGGGAGCCCTCTTGCGGTACGGAGGATCAGGCCATCTCAGGGAACGGTGCCAAACCAGGGTTCAGGTCGCAGGAGACCAGTGCCTGGAGCCCAGGGTGCAGAGAGTTTTGGGAGCCGCCGCTTGTGGATCACAGCACCCTAGGGAGCTAAGTGCAGGAAAGAGTGCCGTCCCAAGTCCTGTGTTTACTGCGTTCCAGGCACCCTTCCTCTTTGCTGTCTGCCTTAAGCTTCCTTCTCCTCCTGTCCTGCCTCCCCAGCCTCCCTCCCACCCCCTCCATCCCTACCTCTATAGGAAGTCCGTAGAGTCTTGCCCCCTCCTTCTTTTCCATCTCTCCTCCGCCTCTCCCATCTTCTGCTCACGGAGCAGGACTTGATGGGGGTGCGTGCCCACTTGGCACCTTGACCTCCACTTTATCGCCACGGGCTGCCAGGTGGCTGGAGCTAGCAGGAGGATATCTCCATGGTCAGGGAGGGGTTTCTGGTCAACGCAGGTGCCAGGGCCCCTCCAGCTCCCCCTTTCCCCTCAGGATCATCCGCTCCTTTCCTCTCAGCTCAGGATCGTCTACCCAGAAGGAAAAGTGCCCTGCCAATCCTTCCCTTTCCACAGGGTCGGAACCTCTCTCCAGGACACAGGAGAGCAGGATGACGTGCAAACCTCGGCCAATCAGTCAGGTGGGAGGGGAAGTGTGGCAAGGGTGTTGCCATCCAATTGCCAGGAAGAATTCAGGGCAATGGCGGGTGGGCAGCAACCCAGGTAACCAATGTGAGTTGAGCTTTGAGAGAAGAGAGAGAGAGAGAGAGAGAGAGAGAGAGAGAGAGAGAGAGCGACTGCAGGCGGATAGAGGGGTCATTTTGGAAGTGGGCAAGAGGTTGGTTCACGGCAGCTGTGTTTCGGGGTGGGTGGGGCAGGAAAATCACCGAAGGTCGGGACTGGGGGCACTGCAGGTCGGGGAAAGGAAGGGGTGAGGGCGGGGAGGATTTCAGGGGCATTTGTGCGTGCAGCAGGAAAGCGGCACGGGGAGGGGTATTTTGAACGGTCCCCCGCTGGCAGCTCAGTGCGGGACAGCTGTTCATGTGAGAGTGTGTGGGGGCGGGGCGGAAGTGTCCAGCCTCTTTCTTCCGTGAATTCCTTGGGTGGGCTCTCTGCAGGAGCGTCCTGCAAGCCCGTGTGTGTCCCAGGAAGGTGTCCCCACCAGTGGCAGGTGGGAGCGAGCACCCTCCTGGGCTAGGTGCCCAGCCCTTGGGCGAGGCTGGATGCAGGCATGTGGGGATGGCCCGCTCTGGTAGGCGGCAGCGGAAGCGTGCCAGGCGCGATGCTTCCAAGGAAGGTTGCGACTGCTGGGGCTTTTCCCGGCCTAAGCAGGTCTCTGCGCTGAGGTCAGTCACATGTGTGCTTATCCTCTTGTAGTCGAGGAGGGTCTTGGCCATGAGCGGAGCTCGCCTTCTTGGAGGTGGGTTAGCTGCGGCCCAGCAGGGCGGCCCTCGAGCTTTGGGGTCCGCAAGAGGCTGGTGTGGACTCGCCGGCCCGCAGCTGGTCCAGTTGCTTCTGGAGCCGCTGCAGCTGCTGCTGGAGCTGTAGGAGCTGTTGCCGGAAGCGCATTTCCCGCTCTTCCCGCTTCTCCCGCCGGTGGCGGCGGGGGTGCTGGTGTGGACTGCGCGGGGACGCGGCGCACGGCTCACGCCCCTCTGCCAGGTNGGAGCTGTTGCCGGAAGCGCTTTTTCCCGCTCTTCCCGCTTCTCCCGCCGGTGGCGGCTGCTGGGGATGGGGGTGCTGGACTTCACGCGCGCCCACGCCCTCCCCCTCCCCCCCCTGCCGGGGACATCTCCAGCCGGGCTTCCACTCGCTGGCGCTTTGCCTCGCCGGCGCTCCCGGGCGTGCATTCTATCTCCACGTCCTTGGGGCCACAGGCCTGGGGGCTGAGGAGCATCCTCCCCACCCCACGATGCCCTCCAGCGAAGCACAGGCGAAGTCCCTGCATTTTCTCACCGTCCACTGCTGCGAGGAGGCGCTGAGAGGCTGCTATCAGCAAGTTCTGCTTGTGGGCTCGCCTGTCCTTACGCATGGCTGCTCACTCCAAGTGGTGCCCGCTGCCACGAGACTCAGAGGCTGCCTGCCAGGTGCGCCGGGTCCCGCTCACATCCGCTGTCCCAGGACGAATGGGGCCCAGGTGGCGCTCCAGCGGCTCACTGCCCCGCCCACACGGCTGCCCTCACTGCTGATTGGCTGGGGCATACCGACCGTCCTTTCATTGGCCAGCACTGCCTGCCTATCCGGGATGCCAGACTCCTCTGCTCTGGCCTTCTGGGGGCGAGGGGGATGGGAGAAGGGCGGTGAGCCATAGCGGAGGGGTGTGTGTGGGCGCGGAAGGACTGGGTCTCCAGAGTTCCACCAGAGTTGACTCAGGCTCCGGGCTGTCAGAAGCATTGTGTGCCCACTCTCACAGATTCGGGAGAGGAGAGAGGGAAGACAGGGACCCTCGGCCGGGTCCGCTACAAGCCCACACATGGAGAGCAGAAGACGCTGTATTCCTCCTCCTCATCCTAGAATCCGCTCGCCCAGGACGGCCTTTCTTCTCTGCTTCTCATCGCAGAGCACGTCCACACACATCCCGACGGCTTGGCAAGGAGAGAGACTCCCGGGTCCCCCAAGCCACATACCACTTAACAATGCACACCTGTGGACAACACACCCTCCTCTCTTAGGGATGGCTGGCGATTTGCCTTGCAGCTTTGCATGAAGCCGGGGTCCTTTCTCCCGGGGTATGGATATCGTTGTTGACATTCTGTTTCTCTCACTGTCTCTCTCCCTCTCTCTCTCTCTCTCCCTCAAGTCCTCTGTGTCTTCGTCTCTATCCCTTGTATGTATCTGTCCCTCTCTTTCTGCTCCCGTCTTGGAGTTTGTTTGTGTGTGTGTGCCTGTTTGGGCATTTTGATCGTTCTTTCCTGGGCTTCTCTTCGCATCCTCTGGGAATGTGCTTCTTGTTTCTCCCTGGGGCTCTTGTGTTTCCCTGGGCAGGCGTGGGTTCCCTGAAGGCTGTGGTGGTCCTTGCAGCCCGTGGGCCAGGAAGTGTTCTTTCGTGCTGGCTGGCTGGCAACTACCTGGCTGCCAGCCTTCCTTCCCAACCCAGTGGAATGAAAGTTGAGTGCCCCCACACGGGGGTCCCATGGACATTTGTTGCTTGGGTGATGTGCAGGAGTGTCACGTGGGAGCCCTCTTGCGGTACGGAGGATCAGGCCATCTCAGGGAACGGTGCCAAACCAGGGTTCAGGTCGCAGGAGACCAGTGCCTGGAGCCCAGGGTGCAGAGAGTTTTGGGAGCCGCCGCTTGTGGATCACAGCACCCTAGGGAGCTAAGTGCAGGAAAGAGTGCCGTCCCAAGTCCTGTGTTTACTGCGTTCCAGGCACCCTTCCTCTTTGCTGTCTGCCTTAAGCTTCCTTCTCCTCCTGTCCTGCCTCCCCAGCCTCCCTCCCACCCCCTCCATCCCTACCTCTATAGGAAGTCCGTAGAGTCTTGCCCCCTCCTTCTTTTCCATCTCTCCTCCGCCTCTCCCATCTTCTGCTCACGGAGCAGGACTTGATGGGGGTGCGTGCCCACTTGGCACCTTGACCTCCACTTTATCGCCACGGGCTGCCAGGTGGCTGGAGCTAGCAGGAGGATATCTCCATGGTCAGGGAGGGGTTTCTGGTCAACGCAGGTGCCAGGGCCCCTCCAGCTCCCCCTTTCCCCTCAGGATCATCCGCTCCTTTCCTCTCAGCTCAGGATCGTCTACCCAGAAGGAAAAGTGCCCTGCCAATCCTTCCCTTTCCACAGGGTCGGAACCTCTCTCCAGGACACAGGAGAGCAGGATGACGTGCAAACCTCGGCCAATCAGTCAGGTGGGAGGGGGAAGTGTGGCAAGGGTGTTGCCATCCAATTGCCAGGAAGAATTCAGGGCAATGGCGGGTGGGCAGCAACCCAGGTAACCAATGTGAGTTGAGCTTTGAGAGAAAGAGAGAGAGAGAGAGAGAGAGAGAGAGAGAGAGAGAGCGCTGCAGGCGGATGGAGGGGTCATTTTGGAAGTGGGCAAGAGGTTGGTTCACGGCAGCTGTGTTTCGGGGTGGGTGGGGCAGGAAAATCACCGAAGGATCGGGACTGGGGGCACTGCAGGTCGGGGAAAGGAAGGGTGAGGGCGGGGAGGATTTCAGGGGCATTTGTGCGTGCAGCAGGAAAGCGGCACGGGGAGGGGTATTTTGAACGGTCCCCCGCTGGCAGCTCAGTGCGGGACAGCTGTTCAGTGTGAGAGTGGTGGGGGCGGGGCGGAAGTGCCAGCTCTTTCCGTGAATTCCTTGGGTGGGCTCTCTGCAGGAGCGTCCTGCAAGCCCGTGTGGTGTCCCAGGAAGGTGTCCCCACCAGTTGGCAGGTGGGAGCGAGCACCCTCCTGGGCTAGGTGCCCAGCCCTTGGGCGAGGCTGGATGCAGGCATGTTGGGGATGGCCCGCTCTGGGAGGCGGCAGCGGAAGCGTGCCAGGCGCGATGCCTTCCAAGGAAGGGTTGCGACTGCTGGGGCTTTCCCGGCTAAGCAGGTCTCTGCGCTGAGGTCAGTCACATTGTGTGTTTGATCCTCTTGTAGTCGCGGAGGGCTTTGGCCATGAGCGGAGCCGCCTTCTTGGAGGTGGGTTTGCTGCGGCCCAGCAGGGCGGCCCTCGAGCTTTGGGGTCCGCAAGAGGCTGGTGTGGACTCGCCGGCCCGCAGCTGGTCCAGTTGCTTCTGGAGCCGCTGCAGCTGCTGCTGGAGCTGTAGGAGCTGTTGCCGGAAGCGCTTTTCCCGCTCTTCCCGCTTCTCCCGCCGGTGGCGGCGGGGGTGCTGGGGATGGGGGTGCTGGACTTCACGGCGCGCCATCGCCCCTCCGGGGACGCCCCCTGCCGCGGGGACATCTCCAGCCGGGGCTTCCACTCGCTGGCGCTTTGCCTCGCCGGCGCTCCCGGGCGTGCATTCTATCTCCACGTCCTTGGGGCCACAGGCCTGGGGGCTGAGGAGCATCCTCCCCACCCCACGATGCCCTCCAGCGAAGCACAGGCGAAGTCCCTGCATTTTCTCACCGTCCACTGCTGCGAGGAGGCGCTGAGAGGCTGCTATCAGCAAGTTCTGCTTGTGGGCTCGCCTGTCCTTACGCATGGCTGCTCACTCCAAGTGGTGCCCGCTGCCACGAGACTCAGAGGCTGCCTGCCAGGTGCGCCGGGTCCCGCTCACATCCGCTGTCCCAGGACGAATGGGGCCCAGGTGGCGCTCCAGCGGCTCACTGCCCCGCCCACACGGCTGCCCTCACTGCTGATTGGCTGGGGCATACCGACCGTCCTTTCATTGGCCAGCACTGCCTGCCTATCCGGGATGCCAGACTCCTCTGCTCTGGCCTTCTGGGGGCGAGGGGGATGGGAGAAGGGCGGTGAGCCATAGCGGAGGGGTGTGTGTGGGCGCGGAAGGACTGGGTCTCCAGAGTTCCACCAGAGTTGACTCAGGCTCCGGGCTGTCAGAAGCATTGTGTGCCCACTCTCACAGATTCGGGAGAGGAGAGAGGGAAGACAGGGACCCTCGGCCGGGTCCGCTACAAGCCCACACATGGAGAGCAGAAGACGCTGTATTCCTCCTCCTCATCCTAGAATCCGCTCGCCCAGGACGGCCTTTCTTCTCTGCTTCTCATCGCAGAGCACGTCCACACACATCCCGACGGCTTGGCAAGGAGAGAGACTCCCGGGTCCCCCAAGCCACATACCACTTAACAATGCACACCTGTGGACAACACACCCTCCTCTCTTAGGGATGGCTGGCGATTTGCCTTGCAGCTTTGCATGAAGCCGGGGTCCTTTCTCCCGGGGTATGGATATCGTTGTTGACATTCTGTTTCTCTCACTGTCTCTCTCCCTCTCTCTCTCTCTCTCCCTCAAGTCCTCTGTGTCTTCGTCTCTATCCCTTGTATGTATCTGTCCCTCTCTTTCTGCTCCCGTCTTGGAGTTTGTTTGTGTGTGTGTGCCTGTTTGGGCATTTTGATCGTTCTTTCCTGGGCTTCTCTTCGCATCCTCTGGGAATGTGCTTCTTGTTTCTCCCTGGGGCTCTTGTGTTTCCCTGGGCAGGCGTGGGTTCCCTGAAGGCTGTGGTGGTCCTTGCAGCCCGTGGGCCAGGAAGTGTTCTTTCGTGCTGGCTGGCTGGCAACTACCTGGCTGCCAGCCTTCCTTCCCAACCCAGTGGAATGAAAGTTGAGTGCCCCCACACGGGGGTCCCATGGACATTTGTTGCTTGGGTGATGTGCAGGAGTGTCACGTGGGAGCCCTCTTGCGGTACGGAGGATCAGGCCATCTCAGGGAACGGTGCCAAACCAGGGTTCAGGTCGCAGGAGACCAGTGCCTGGAGCCCAGGGTGCAGAGAGTTTTGGGAGCCGCCGCTTGTGGATCACAGCACCCTAGGGAGCTAAGTGCAGGAAAGAGTGCCGTCCCAAGTCCTGTGTTTACTGCGTTCCAGGCACCCTTCCTCTTTGCTGTCTGCCTTAAGCTTCCTTCTCCTCCTGTCCTGCCTCCCCAGCCTCCCTCCCACCCCCTCCATCCCTACCTCTATAGGAAGTCCGTAGAGTCTTGCCCCCTCCTTCTTTTCCATCTCTCCTCCGCCTCTCCCATCTTCTGCTCACGGAGCAGGACTTGATGGGGGTGCGTGCCCACTTGGCACCTTGACCTCCACTTTATCGCCACGGGCTGCCAGGTGGCTGGAGCTAGCAGGAGGATATCTCCATGGTCAGGGAGGGGTTTCTGGTCAACGCAGGTGCCAGGGCCCCTCCAGCTCCCCCTTTCCCCTCAGGATCATCCGCTCCTTTCCTCTCAGCTCAGGATCGTCTACCCAGAAGGAAAAGTGCCCTGCCAATCCTTCCCTTTCCACAGGGTCGGAACCTCTCTCCAGGACACAGGAGAGCAGGATGACGTGCAAACCTCGGCCAATCAGTCAGGTGGGAGGGGGAAGTGTGGCAAGGGTGTTGCCATCCAATTGCCAGGAAGAATTCAGGGCAATGGCGGGTGGGCAGCAACCCAGGTAACCAATGTGAGTTGAGCTTTGAGAGAAAGAGAGAGAGAGAGAGAGAGAGAGAGAGAGAGAGAGAGCGCTGCAGGCGGATGGAGGGGTCATTTTGGAAGTGGGCAAGAGGTTGGTTCACGGCAGCTGTGTTTCGGGGTGGGTGGGGCAGGAAAATCACCGAAGGATCGGGACTGGGGGCACTGCAGGTCGGGGAAAGGAAGGGTGAGGGCGGGGAGGATTTCAGGGGCATTTGTGCGTGCAGCAGGAACGCGGCACGGGGAGGGGTATTTTGAACGGTCCCCCGCTGGCAGCTCAGTGCGGGACAGCTGTTCAGTGTGAGAGTGGTGGGGGCGGGGCGGAAGTGCCAGCTCTTTCCGTGAATTCCTTGGGTGGGCTCTCTGCAGGAGCGTCCTGCAAGCCCGTGTGGTGTCCCAGGAAGGTGTCCCCACCAGTTGGCAGGTGGGAGCGAGCACCCTCCTGGGCTAGGTGCCCAGCCCTTGGGCGAGGCTGGATGCAGGCATGTTGGGGATGGCCCGCTCTGGGAGGCGGCAGCGGAAGCGTGCCAGGCGCGATGCCTTCCAAGGAAGGGTTGCGACTGCTGGGGCTTTCCCGGCTAAGCAGGTCTCTGCGCTGAGGTCAGTCACATTGTGTGTTTGATCCTCTTGTAGTCGCGGAGGGCTTTGGCCATGAGCGGAGCCGCCTTCTTGGAGGTGGGTTTGCTGCGGCCCAGCAGGGCGGCCCTCGAGCTTTGGGGTCCGCAAGAGGCTGGTGTGGACTCGCCGGCCCGCAGCTGGTCCAGTTGCTTCTGGAGCCGCTGCAGCTGCTGCTGGAGCTGTAGGAGCTGTTGCCGGAAGCGCTTTTCCCGCTCTTCCCGCTTCTCCCGCCGGTGGCGGCGGGGGTGCTGGGGATGGGGGTGCTGGACTTCACGGCGCGCCATCGCCCCTCCGGGGACGCCCCCTGCCGCGGGGACATCTCCAGCCGGGGCTTCCACTCGCTGGCGCTTTGCCTCGCCGGCGCTCCCGGGCGTGCATTCTATCTCCACGTCCTTGGGGCCACAGGCCTGGGGGCTGAGGAGCATCCTCCCCACCCCACGATGCCCTCCAGCGAAGCACAGGCGAAGTCCCTGCATTTTCTCACCGTCCACTGCTGCGAGGAGGCGCTGAGAGGCTGCTATCAGCAAGTTCTGCTTGTGGGCTCGCCTGTCCTTACGCATGGCTGCTCACTCCAAGTGGTGCCCGCTGCCACGAGACTCAGAGGCTGCCTGCCAGGTGCGCCGGGTCCCGCTCACATCCGCTGTCCCAGGACGAATGGGGCCCAGGTGGCGCTCCAGCGGCTCACTGCCCCGCCCACACGGCTGCCCTCACTGCTGATTGGCTGGGGCATACCGACCGTCCTTTCATTGGCCAGCACTGCCTGCCTATCCGGGATGCCAGACTCCTCTGCTCTGGCCTTCTGGGGGCGAGGGGGATGGGAGAAGGGCGGTGAGCCATAGCGGAGGGGTGTGTGTGGGCGCGGAAGGACTGGGTCTCCAGAGTTCCACCAGAGTTGACTCAGGCTCCGGGCTGTCAGAAGCATTGTGTGCCCACTCTCACAGATTCGGGAGAGGAGAGAGGGAAGACAGGGACCCTCGGCCGGGTCCGCTACAAGCCCACACATGGAGAGCAGAAGACGCTGTATTCCTCCTCCTCATCCTAGAATCCGCTCGCCCAGGACGGCCTTTCTTCTCTGCTTCTCATCGCAGAGCACGTCCACACACATCCCGACGGCTTGGCAAGGAGAGAGACTCCCGGGTCCCCCAAGCCACATACCACTTAACAATGCACACCTGTGGACAACACACCCTCCTCTCTTAGGGATGGCTGGCGATTTGCCTTGCAGCTTTGCATGAAGCCGGGGTCCTTTCTCCCGGGGTATGGATATCGTTGTTGACATTCTGTTTCTCTCACTGTCTCTCTCCCTCTCTCTCTCTCTCTCCCTCAAGTCCTCTGTGTCTTCGTCTCTATCCCTTGTATGTATCTGTCCCTCTCTTTCTGCTCCCGTCTTGGAGTTTGTTTGTGTGTGTGTGCCTGTTTGGGCATTTTGATCGTTCTTTCCTGGGCTTCTCTTCGCATCCTCTGGGAATGTGCTTCTTGTTTCTCCCTGGGGCTCTTGTGTTTCCCTGGGCAGGCGTGGGTTCCCTGAAGGCTGTGGTGGTCCTTGCAGCCCGTGGGCCAGGAAGTGTTCTTTCGTGCTGGCTGGCTGGCAACTACCTGGCTGCCAGCCTTCCTTCCCAACCCAGTGGAATGAAAGTTGAGTGCCCCCACACGGGGGTCCCATGGACATTTGTTGCTTGGGTGATGTGCAGGAGTGTCACGTGGGAGCCCTCTTGCGGTACGGAGGATCAGGCCATCTCAGGGAACGGTGCCAAACCAGGGTTCAGGTCGCAGGAGACCAGTGCCTGGAGCCCAGGGTGCAGAGAGTTTTGGGAGCCGCCGCTTGTGGATCACAGCACCCTAGGGAGCTAAGTGCAGGAAAGAGTGCCGTCCCAAGTCCTGTGTTTACTGCGTTCCAGGCACCCTTCCTCTTTGCTGTCTGCCTTAAGCTTCCTTCTCCTCCTGTCCTGCCTCCCCAGCCTCCCTCCCACCCCCTCCATCCCTACCTCTATAGGAAGTCCGTAGAGTCTTGCCCCCTCCTTCTTTTCCATCTCTCCTCCGCCTCTCCCATCTTCTGCTCACGGAGCAGGACTTGATGGGGGTGCGTGCCCACTTGGCACCTTGACCTCCACTTTATCGCCACGGGCTGCCAGGTGGCTGGAGCTAGCAGGAGGATATCTCCATGGTCAGGGAGGGGTTTCTGGTCAACGCAGGTGCCAGGGCCCCTCCAGCTCCCCCTTTCCCCTCAGGATCATCCGCTCCTTTCCTCTCAGCTCAGGATCGTCTACCCAGAAGGAAAAGTGCCCTGCCAATCCTTCCCTTTCCACAGGGTCGGAACCTCTCTCCAGGACACAGGAGAGCAGGATGACGTGCAAACCTCGGCCAATCAGTCAGGTGGGAGGGGGAAGTGTGGCAAGGGTGTTGCCATCCAATTGCCAGGAAGAATTCAGGGCAATGGCGGGTGGGCAGCAACCCAGGTAACCAATGTGAGTTGAGCTTTGAGAGAAAGAGAGAGAGAGAGAGAGAGAGAGAGAGAGAGAGAGAGAGAGCGCTGCAGGCGGATGGAGGGGTCATTTTGGAAGTGGGCAAGAGGTTGGTTCACGGCAGCTGTGTTTCGGGGTGGGTGGGGCAGGAAAATCACCGAAGGATCGGGACTGGGGGCACTGCAGGTCGGGGAAAGGAAGGGTGAGGGCGGGGAGGATTTCAGGGGCATTTGTGCGTGCAGCAGGAAAGCGGCACGGGGAGGGGTATTTTGAACGGTCCCCCGCTGGCAGCTCAGTGCGGGACAGCTGTTCAGTGTGAGAGTGGTGGGGGCGGGGCGGAAGTGCCAGCTCTTTCCGTGAATTCCTTGGGTGGGCTCTCTGCAGGAGCGTCCTGCAAGCCCGTGTGGTGTCCCAGGAAGGTGTCCCCACCAGTTGGCAGGTGGGAGCGAGCACCCTCCTGGGCTAGGTGCCCAGCCCTTGGGCGAGGCTGGATGCAGGCATGTTGGGGATGGCCCGCTCTGGGAGGCGGCAGCGGAAGCGTGCCAGGCGCGATGCCTTCCAAGGAAGGGTTGCGACTGCTGGGGCTTTCCCGGCTAAGCAGGTCTCTGCGCTGAGGTCAGTCACATTGTGTGTTTGATCCTCTTGTAGTCGCGGAGGGCTTTGGCCATGAGCGGAGCCGCCTTCTTGGAGGTGGGTTTGCTGCGGCCCAGCAGGGCGGCCCTCGAGCTTTGGGGTCCGCAAGAGGCTGGTGTGGACTCGCCGGCCCGCAGCTGGTCCAGTTGCTTCTGGAGCCGCTGCAGCTGCTGCTGGAGCTGTAGGAGCTGTTGCCGGAAGCGCTTTTCCCGCTCTTCCCGCTTCTCCCGCCGGTGGCGGCGGGGGTGCTGGGGATGGGGGTGCTGGACTTCACGGCGCGCCATCGCCCCTCCGGGGACGCCCCCTGCCGCGGGGACATCTCCAGCCGGGGCTTCCACTCGCTGGCGCTTTGCCTCGCCGGCGCTCCCGGGCGTGCATTCTATCTCCACGTCCTTGGGGCCACAGGCCTGGGGGCTGAGGAGCATCCTCCCCACCCCACGATGCCCTCCAGCGAAGCACAGGCGAAGTCCCTGCATTTTCTCACCGTCCACTGCTGCGAGGAGGCGCTGAGAGGCTGCTATCAGCAAGTTCTGCTTGTGGGCTCGCCTGTCCTTACGCATGGCTGCTCACTCCAAGTGGTGCCCGCTGCCACGAGACTCAGAGGCTGCCTGCCAGGTGCGCCGGGTCCCGCTCACATCCGCTGTCCCAGGACGAATGGGGCCCAGGTGGCGCTCCAGCGGCTCACTGCCCCGCCCACACGGCTGCCCTCACTGCTGATTGGCTGGGGCATACCGACCGTCCTTTCATTGGCCAGCACTGCCTGCCTATCCGGGATGCCAGACTCCTCTGCTCTGGCCTTCTGGGGGCGAGGGGGATGGGAGAAGGGCGGTGAGCCATAGCGGAGGGGTGTGTGTGGGCGCGGAAGGACTGGGTCTCCAGAGTTCCACCAGAGTTGACTCAGGCTCCGGGCTGTCAGAAGCATTGTGTGCCCACTCTCACAGATTCGGGAGAGGAGAGAGGGAAGACAGGGACCCTCGGCCGGGTCCGCTACAAGCCCACACATGGAGAGCAGAAGACGCTGTATTCCTCCTCCTCATCCTAGAATCCGCTCGCCCAGGACGGCCTTTCTTCTCTGCTTCTCATCGCAGAGCACGTCCACACACATCCCGACGGCTTGGCAAGGAGAGAGACTCCCGGGTCCCCCAAGCCACATACCACTTAACAATGCACACCTGTGGACAACACACCCTCCTCTCTTAGGGATGGCTGGCGATTTGCCTTGCAGCTTTGCATGAAGCCGGGGTCCTTTCTCCCGGGGTATGGATATCGTTGTTGACATTCTGTTTCTCTCACTGTCTCTCTCCCTCTCTCTCTCTCTCTCCCTCAAGTCCTCTGTGTCTTCGTCTCTATCCCTTGTATGTATCTGTCCCTCTCTTTCTGCTCCCGTCTTGGAGTTTGTTTGTGTGTGTGTGCCTGTTTGGGCATTTTGATCGTTCTTTCCTGGGCTTCTCTTCGCATCCTCTGGGAATGTGCTTCTTGTTTCTCCCTGGGGCTCTTGTGTTTCCCTGGGCAGGCGTGGGTTCCCTGAAGGCTGTGGTGGTCCTTGCAGCCCGTGGGCCAGGAAGTGTTCTTTCGTGCTGGCTGGCTGGCAACTACCTGGCTGCCAGCCTTCCTTCCCAACCCAGTGGAATGAAAGTTGAGTGCCCCCACACGGGGGTCCCATGGACATTTGTTGCTTGGGTGATGTGCAGGAGTGTCACGTGGGAGCCCTCTTGCGGTACGGAGGATCAGGCCATCTCAGGGAACGGTGCCAAACCAGGGTTCAGGTCGCAGGAGACCAGTGCCTGGAGCCCAGGGTGCAGAGAGTTTTGGGAGCCGCCGCTTGTGGATCACAGCACCCTAGGGAGCTAAGTGCAGGAAAGAGTGCCGTCCCAAGTCCTGTGTTTACTGCGTTCCAGGCACCCTTCCTCTTTGCTGTCTGCCTTAAGCTTCCTTCTCCTCCTGTCCTGCCTCCCCAGCCTCCCTCCCACCCCCTCCATCCCTACCTCTATAGGAAGTCCGTAGAGTCTTGCCCCCTCCTTCTTTTCCATCTCTCCTCCGCCTCTCCCATCTTCTGCTCACGGAGCAGGACTTGATGGGGGTGCGTGCCCACTTGGCACCTTGACCTCCACTTTATCGCCACGGGCTGCCAGGTGGCTGGAGCTAGCAGGAGGATATCTCCATGGTCAGGGAGGGGTTTCTGGTCAACGCAGGTGCCAGGGCCCCTCCAGCTCCCCCTTTCCCCTCAGGATCATCCGCTCCTTTCCTCTCAGCTCAGGATCGTCTACCCAGAAGGAAAAGTGCCCTGCCAATCCTTCCCTTTCCACAGGGTCGGAACCTCTCTCCAGGACACAGGAGAGCAGGATGACGTGCAAACCTCGGCCAATCAGTCAGGTGGGAGGGGGAAGTGTGGCAAGGGTGTTGCCATCCAATTGCCAGGAAGAATTCAGGGCAATGGCGGGTGGGCAGCAACCCAGGTAACCAATGTGAGTTGAGCTTTGAGAGAAAGAGAGAGAGAGAGAGAGAGAGAGAGAGAGAGAGAGAGAGCTGCAGGCGGATGGAGGGGTCATTTTGGAAGTGGGCAAGAGGTTGGTTCACGGCAGCTGTGTTTCGGGGTGGGTGGGGCAGGAAAATCACCGAAGGATCGGGACTGGGGGCACTGCAGGTCGGGGAAAGGAAGGGTGAGGGCGGGGAGGATTTCAGGGGCATTTGTGCGTGCAGCAGGAAAGCGGCACGGGGAGGGGTATTTTGAACGGTCCCCCGCTGGCAGCTCAGTGCGGGACAGCTGTTCAGTGTGAGAGTGGTGGGGGCGGGGCGGAAGTGCCAGCTCTTTCCGTGAATTCCTTGGGTGGGCTCTCTGCAGGAGCGTCCTGCAAGCCCGTGTGGTGTCCCAGGAAGGTGTCCCCACCAGTTGGCAGGTGGGAGCGAGCACCCTCCTGGGCTAGGTGCCCAGCCCTTGGGCGAGGCTGGATGCAGGCATGTTGGGGATGGCCCGCTCTGGGAGGCGGCAGCGGAAGCGTGCCAGGCGCGATGCCTTCCAAGGAAGGGTTGCGACTGCTGGGGCTTTCCCGGCTAAGCAGGTCTCTGCGCTGAGGTCAGTCACATTGTGTGTTTGATCCTCTTGTAGTCGCGGAGGGCTTTGGCCATGAGCGGAGCCGCCTTCTTGGAGGTGGGTTTGCTGCGGCCCAGCAGGGCGGCCCTCGAGCTTTGGGGTCCGCAAGAGGCTGGTGTGGACTCGCCGGCCCGCAGCTGGTCCAGTTGCTTCTGGAGCCGCTGCAGCTGCTGCTGGAGCTGTAGGAGCTGTTGCCGGAAGCGCTTTTCCCGCTCTTCCCGCTTCTCCCGCCGGTGGCGGCGGGGGTGCTGGGGATGGGGGTGCTGGACTTCACGGCGCGCCATCGCCCCTCCGGGGACGCCCCCTGCCGCGGGGACATCTCCAGCCGGGGCTTCCACTCGCTGGCGCTTTGCCTCGCCGGCGCTCCCGGGCGTGCATTCTATCTCCACGTCCTTGGGGCCACAGGCCTGGGGGCTGAGGAGCATCCTCCCCACCCCACGATGCCCTCCAGCGAAGCACAGGCGAAGTCCCTGCATTTTCTCACCGTCCACTGCTGCGAGGAGGCGCTGAGAGGCTGCTATCAGCAAGTTCTGCTTGTGGGCTCGCCTGTCCTTACGCATGGCTGCTCACTCCAAGTGGTGCCCGCTGCCACGAGACTCAGAGGCTGCCTGCCAGGTGCGCCGGGTCCCGCTCACATCCGCTGTCCCAGGACGAATGGGGCCCAGGTGGCGCTCCAGCGGCTCACTGCCCCGCCCACACGGCTGCCCTCACTGCTGATTGGCTGGGGCATACCGACCGTCCTTTCATTGGCCAGCACTGCCTGCCTATCCGGGATGCCAGACTCCTCTGCTCTGGCCTTCTGGGGGCGAGGGGGATGGGAGAAGGGCGGTGAGCCATAGCGGAGGGGTGTGTGTGGGCGCGGAAGGACTGGGTCTCCAGAGTTCCACCAGAGTTGACTCAGGCTCCGGGCTGTCAGAAGCATTGTGTGCCCACTCTCACAGATTCGGGAGAGGAGAGAGGGAAGACAGGGACCCTCGGCCGGGTCCGCTACAAGCCCACACATGGAGAGCAGAAGACGCTGTATTCCTCCTCCTCATCCTAGAATCCGCTCGCCCAGGACGGCCTTTCTTCTCTGCTTCTCATCGCAGAGCACGTCCACACACATCCCGACGGCTTGGCAAGGAGAGAGACTCCCGGGTCCCCCAAGCCACATACCACTTAACAATGCACACCTGTGGACAACACACCCTCCTCTCTTAGGGATGGCTGGCGATTTGCCTTGCAGCTTTGCATGAAGCCGGGGTCCTTTCTCCCGGGGTATGGATATCGTTGTTGACATTCTGTTTCTCTCACTGTCTCTCTCCCTCTCTCTCTCTCTCTCCCTCAAGTCCTCTGTGTCTTCGTCTCTATCCCTTGTATGTATCTGTCCCTCTCTTTCTGCTCCCGTCTTGGAGTTTGTTTGTGTGTGTGTGCCTGTTTGGGCATTTTGATCGTTCTTTCCTGGGCTTCTCTTCGCATCCTCTGGGAATGTGCTTCTTGTTTCTCCCTGGGGCTCTTGTGTTTCCCTGGGCAGGCGTGGGTTCCCTGAAGGCTGTGGTGGTCCTTGCAGCCCGTGGGCCAGGAAGTGTTCTTTCGTGCTGGCTGGCTGGCAACTACCTGGCTGCCAGCCTTCCTTCCCAACCCAGTGGAATGAAAGTTGAGTGCCCCCACACGGGGGTCCCATGGACATTTGTTGCTTGGGTGATGTGCAGGAGTGTCACGTGGGAGCCCTCTTGCGGTACGGAGGATCAGGCCATCTCAGGGAACGGTGCCAAACCAGGGTTCAGGTCGCAGGAGACCAGTGCCTGGAGCCCAGGGTGCAGAGAGTTTTGGGAGCCGCCGCTTGTGGATCACAGCACCCTAGGGAGCTAAGTGCAGGAAAGAGTGCCGTCCCAAGTCCTGTGTTTACTGCGTTCCAGGCACCCTTCCTCTTTGCTGTCTGCCTTAAGCTTCCTTCTCCTCCTGTCCTGCCTCCCCAGCCTCCCTCCCACCCCCTCCATCCCTACCTCTATAGGAAGTCCGTAGAGTCTTGCCCCCTCCTTCTTTTCCATCTCTCCTCCGCCTCTCCCATCTTCTGCTCACGGAGCAGGACTTGATGGGGGTGCGTGCCCACTTGGCACCTTGACCTCCACTTTATCGCCACGGGCTGCCAGGTGGCTGGAGCTAGCAGGAGGATATCTCCATGGTCAGGGAGGGGTTTCTGGTCAACGCAGGTGCCAGGGCCCCTCCAGCTCCCCCTTTCCCCTCAGGATCATCCGCTCCTTTCCTCTCAGCTCAGGATCGTCTACCCAGAAGGAAAAGTGCCCTGCCAATCCTTCCCTTTCCACAGGGTCGGAACCTCTCTCCAGGACACAGGAGAGCAGGATGACGTGCAAACCTCGGCCAATCAGTCAGGTGGGAGGGGGAAGTGTGGCAAGGGTGTTGCCATCCAATTGCCAGGAAGAATTCAGGGCAATGGCGGGTGGGCAGCAACCCAGGTAACCAATGTGAGTTGCGCTTTGAGAGAAAGAGAGAGAGAGAGAGAGAGAGAGAGAGAGAGAGAGAGAGCTGCAGGCGGATGGAGGGGTCATTTTGGAAGTGGGCAAGAGGTTGGTTCACGGCAGCTGTGTTTCGGGGTGGGTGGGGCAGGAAAATCACCGAAGGATCGGGACTGGGGGCACTGCAGGTCGGGGAAAGGAAGGGTGAGGGCGGGGAGGATTTCAGGGGCATTTGTGCGTGCAGCAGGAACGCGGCACGGGGAGGGGTATTTTGAACGGTCCCCCGCTGGCAGCTCAGTGCGGGACAGCTGTTCAGTGTGAGAGTGGTGGGGGCGGGGCGGAAGTGCCAGCTCTTTCCGTGAATTCCTTGGGTGGGCTCTCTGCAGGAGCGTCCTGCAAGCCCGTGTGGTGTCCCAGGAAGGTGTCCCCACCAGTTGGCAGGTGGGAGCGAGCACCCTCCTGGGCTAGGTGCCCAGCCCTTGGGCGAGGCTGGATGCAGGCATGTTGGGGATGGCCCGCTCTGGGAGGCGGCAGCGGAAGCGTGCCAGGCGCGATGCCTTCCAAGGAAGGGTTGCGACTGCTGGGGCTTTCCCGGCTAAGCAGGTCTCTGCGCTGAGGTCAGTCACATTGTGTGTTTGATCCTCTTGTAGTCGCGGAGGGCTTTGGCCATGAGCGGAGCCGCCTTCTTGGAGGTGGGTTTGCTGCGGCCCAGCAGGGCGGCCCTCGAGCTTTGGGGTCCGCAAGAGGCTGGTGTGGACTCGCCGGCCCGCAGCTGGTCCAGTTGCTTCTGGAGCCGCTGCAGCTGCTGCTGGAGCTGTAGGAGCTGTTGCCGGAAGCGCTTTTCCCGCTCTTCCCGCTTCTCCCGCCGGTGGCGGCGGGGGTGCTGGGGATGGGGGTGCTGGACTTCACGGCGCGCCATCGCCCCTCCGGGGACGCCCCCTGCCGCGGGGACATCTCCAGCCGGGGCTTCCACTCGCTGGCGCTTTGCCTCGCCGGCGCTCCCGGGCGTGCATTCTATCTCCACGTCCTTGGGGCCACAGGCCTGGGGGCTGAGGAGCATCCTCCCCACCCCACGATGCCCTCCAGCGAAGCACAGGCGAAGTCCCTGCATTTTCTCACCGTCCACTGCTGCGAGGAGGCGCTGAGAGGCTGCTATCAGCAAGTTCTGCTTGTGGGCTCGCCTGTCCTTACGCATGGCTGCTCACTCCAAGTGGTGCCCGCTGCCACGAGACTCAGAGGCTGCCTGCCAGGTGCGCCGGGTCCCGCTCACATCCGCTGTCCCAGGACGAATGGGGCCCAGGTGGCGCTCCAGCGGCTCACTGCCCCGCCCACACGGCTGCCCTCACTGCTGATTGGCTGGGGCATACCGACCGTCCTTTCATTGGCCAGCACTGCCTGCCTATCCGGGATGCCAGACTCCTCTGCTCTGGCCTTCTGGGGGCGAGGGGGATGGGAGAAGGGCGGTGAGCCATAGCGGAGGGGTGTGTGTGGGCGCGGAAGGACTGGGTCTCCAGAGTTCCACCAGAGTTGACTCAGGCTCCGGGCTGTCAGAAGCATTGTGTGCCCACTCTCACAGATTCGGGAGAGGAGAGAGGGAAGACAGGGACCCTCGGCCGGGTCCGCTACAAGCCCACACATGGAGAGCAGAAGACGCTGTATTCCTCCTCCTCATCCTAGAATCCGCTCGCCCAGGACGGCCTTTCTTCTCTGCTTCTCATCGCAGAGCACGTCCACACACATCCCGACGGCTTGGCAAGGAGAGAGACTCCCGGGTCCCCCAAGCCACATACCACTTAACAATGCACACCTGTGGACAACACACCCTCCTCTCTTAGGGATGGCTGGCGATTTGCCTTGCAGCTTTGCATGAAGCCGGGGTCCTTTCTCCCGGGGTATGGATATCGTTGTTGACATTCTGTTTCTCTCACTGTCTCTCTCCCTCTCTCTCTCTCTCTCCCTCAAGTCCTCTGTGTCTTCGTCTCTATCCCTTGTATGTATCTGTCCCTCTCTTTCTGCTCCCGTCTTGGAGTTTGTTTGTGTGTGTGTGCCTGTTTGGGCATTTTGATCGTTCTTTCCTGGGCTTCTCTTCGCATCCTCTGGGAATGTGCTTCTTGTTTCTCCCTGGGGCTCTTGTGTTTCCCTGGGCAGGCGTGGGTTCCCTGAAGGCTGTGGTGGTCCTTGCAGCCCGTGGGCCAGGAAGTGTTCTTTCGTGCTGGCTGGCTGGCAACTACCTGGCTGCCAGCCTTCCTTCCCAACCCAGTGGAATGAAAGTTGAGTGCCCCCACACGGGGGTCCCATGGACATTTGTTGCTTGGGTGATGTGCAGGAGTGTCACGTGGGAGCCCTCTTGCGGTACGGAGGATCAGGCCATCTCAGGGAACGGTGCCAAACCAGGGTTCAGGTCGCAGGAGACCAGTGCCTGGAGCCCAGGGTGCAGAGAGTTTTGGGAGCCGCCGCTTGTGGATCACAGCACCCTAGGGAGCTAAGTGCAGGAAAGAGTGCCGTCCCAAGTCCTGTGTTTACTGCGTTCCAGGCACCCTTCCTCTTTGCTGTCTGCCTTAAGCTTCCTTCTCCTCCTGTCCTGCCTCCCCAGCCTCCCTCCCACCCCCTCCATCCCTACCTCTATAGGAAGTCCGTAGAGTCTTGCCCCCTCCTTCTTTTCCATCTCTCCTCCGCCTCTCCCATCTTCTGCTCACGGAGCAGGACTTGATGGGGGTGCGTGCCCACTTGGCACCTTGACCTCCACTTTATCGCCACGGGCTGCCAGGTGGCTGGAGCTAGCAGGAGGATATCTCCATGGTCAGGGAGGGGTTTCTGGTCAACGCAGGTGCCAGGGCCCCTCCAGCTCCCCCTTTCCCCTCAGGATCATCCGCTCCTTTCCTCTCAGCTCAGGATCGTCTACCCAGAAGGAAAAGTGCCCTGCCAATCCTTCCCTTTCCACAGGGTCGGAACCTCTCTCCAGGACACAGGAGAGCAGGATGACGTGCAAACCTCGGCCAATCAGTCAGGTGGGAGGGGGAAGTGTGGCAAGGGTGTTGCCATCCAATTGCCAGGAAGAATTCAGGGCAATGGCGGGTGGGCAGCAACCCAGGTAACCAATGTGAGTTGCGCTTTGAGAGAAGAGAGAGAGAGAGAGAGAGAGAGAGAGAGAGAGAGAGCGCTGCAGGCGGATGGAGGGGTCATTTTGGAAGTGGGCAAGAGGTTGGTTCACGGCAGCTGTGTTTCGGGGTGGGTGGGGCAGGAAAATCACCGAAGGATCGGGACTGGGGGCACTGCAGGTCGGGGAAAGGAAGGGTGAGGGCGGGGAGGATTTCAGGGGCATTTGTGCGTGCAGCAGGAAAGCGGCACGGGGAGGGGTATTTTGAACGGTCCCCCGCTGGCAGCTCAGTGCGGGACAGCTGTTCAGTGTGAGAGTGGTGGGGGCGGGGCGGAAGTGCCAGCTCTTTCCGTGAATTCCTTGGGTGGGCTCTCTGCAGGAGCGTCCTGCAAGCCCGTGTGGTGTCCCAGGAAGGTGTCCCCACCAGTTGGCAGGTGGGAGCGAGCACCCTCCTGGGCTAGGTGCCCAGCCCTTGGGCGAGGCTGGATGCAGGCATGTTGGGGATGGCCCGCTCTGGGAGGCGGCAGCGGAAGCGTGCCAGGCGCGATGCCTTCCAAGGAAGGGTTGCGACTGCTGGGGCTTTCCCGGCTAAGCAGGTCTCTGCGCTGAGGTCAGTCACATTGTGTGTTTGATCCTCTTGTAGTCGCGGAGGGCTTTGGCCATGAGCGGAGCCGCCTTCTTGGAGGTGGGTTTGCTGCGGCCCAGCAGGGCGGCCCTCGAGCTTTGGGGTCCGCAAGAGGCTGGTGTGGACTCGCCGGCCCGCAGCTGGTCCAGTTGCTTCTGGAGCCGCTGCAGCTGCTGCTGGAGCTGTAGGAGCTGTTGCCGGAAGCGCTTTTCCCGCTCTTCCCGCTTCTCCCGCCGGTGGCGGCGGGGGTGCTGGGGATGGGGGTGCTGGACTTCACGGCGCGCCATCGCCCCTCCGGGGACGCCCCCTGCCGCGGGGACATCTCCAGCCGGGGCTTCCACTCGCTGGCGCTTTGCCTCGCCGGCGCTCCCGGGCGTGCATTCTATCTCCACGTCCTTGGGGCCACAGGCCTGGGGGCTGAGGAGCATCCTCCCCACCCCACGATGCCCTCCAGCGAAGCACAGGCGAAGTCCCTGCATTTTCTCACCGTCCACTGCTGCGAGGAGGCGCTGAGAGGCTGCTATCAGCAAGTTCTGCTTGTGGGCTCGCCTGTCCTTACGCATGGCTGCTCACTCCAAGTGGTGCCCGCTGCCACGAGACTCAGAGGCTGCCTGCCAGGTGCGCCGGGTCCCGCTCACATCCGCTGTCCCAGGACGAATGGGGCCCAGGTGGCGCTCCAGCGGCTCACTGCCCCGCCCACACGGCTGCCCTCACTGCTGATTGGCTGGGGCATACCGACCGTCCTTTCATTGGCCAGCACTGCCTGCCTATCCGGGATGCCAGACTCCTCTGCTCTGGCCTTCTGGGGGCGAGGGGGATGGGAGAAGGGCGGTGAGCCATAGCGGAGGGGTGTGTGTGGGCGCGGAAGGACTGGGTCTCCAGAGTTCCACCAGAGTTGACTCAGGCTCCGGGCTGTCAGAAGCATTGTGTGCCCACTCTCACAGATTCGGGAGAGGAGAGAGGGAAGACAGGGACCCTCGGCCGGGTCCGCTACAAGCCCACACATGGAGAGCAGAAGACGCTGTATTCCTCCTCCTCATCCTAGAATCCGCTCGCCCAGGACGGCCTTTCTTCTCTGCTTCTCATCGCAGAGCACGTCCACACACATCCCGACGGCTTGGCAAGGAGAGAGACTCCCGGGTCCCCCAAGCCACATACCACTTAACAATGCACACCTGTGGACAACACACCCTCCTCTCTTAGGGATGGCTGGCGATTTGCCTTGCAGCTTTGCATGAAGCCGGGGTCCTTTCTCCCGGGGTATGGATATCGTTGTTGACATTCTGTTTCTCTCACTGTCTCTCTCCCTCTCTCTCTCTCTCTCCCTCAAGTCCTCTGTGTCTTCGTCTCTATCCCTTGTATGTATCTGTCCCTCTCTTTCTGCTCCCGTCTTGGAGTTTGTTTGTGTGTGTGTGCCTGTTTGGGCATTTTGATCGTTCTTTCCTGGGCTTCTCTTCGCATCCTCTGGGAATGTGCTTCTTGTTTCTCCCTGGGGCTCTTGTGTTTCCCTGGGCAGGCGTGGGTTCCCTGAAGGCTGTGGTGGTCCTTGCAGCCCGTGGGCCAGGAAGTGTTCTTTCGTGCTGGCTGGCTGGCAACTACCTGGCTGCCAGCCTTCCTTCCCAACCCAGTGGAATGAAAGTTGAGTGCCCCCACACGGGGGTCCCATGGACATTTGTTGCTTGGGTGATGTGCAGGAGTGTCACGTGGGAGCCCTCTTGCGGTACGGAGGATCAGGCCATCTCAGGGAACGGTGCCAAACCAGGGTTCAGGTCGCAGGAGACCAGTGCCTGGAGCCCAGGGTGCAGAGAGTTTTGGGAGCCGCCGCTTGTGGATCACAGCACCCTAGGGAGCTAAGTGCAGGAAAGAGTGCCGTCCCAAGTCCTGTGTTTACTGCGTTCCAGGCACCCTTCCTCTTTGCTGTCTGCCTTAAGCTTCCTTCTCCTCCTGTCCTGCCTCCCCAGCCTCCCTCCCACCCCCTCCATCCCTACCTCTATAGGAAGTCCGTAGAGTCTTGCCCCCTCCTTCTTTTCCATCTCTCCTCCGCCTCTCCCATCTTCTGCTCACGGAGCAGGACTTGATGGGGGTGCGTGCCCACTTGGCACCTTGACCTCCACTTTATCGCCACGGGCTGCCAGGTGGCTGGAGCTAGCAGGAGGATATCTCCATGGTCAGGGAGGGGTTTCTGGTCAACGCAGGTGCCAGGGCCCCTCCAGCTCCCCCTTTCCCCTCAGGATCATCCGCTCCTTTCCTCTCAGCTCAGGATCGTCTACCCAGAAGGAAAAGTGCCCTGCCAATCCTTCCCTTTCCACAGGGTCGGAACCTCTCTCCAGGACACAGGAGAGCAGGATGACGTGCAAACCTCGGCCAATCAGTCAGGTGGGAGGGGGAAGTGTGGCAAGGGTGTTGCCATCCAATTGCCAGGAAGAATTCAGGGCAATGGCGGGTGGGCAGCAACCCAGGTAACCAATGTGAGTTGAGCTTTGAGAGAAAGAGAGAGAGAGAGAGAGAGAGAGAGAGAGAGAGAGAGAGCGCTGCAGGCGGATGGAGGGGTCATTTTGGAAGTGGGCAAGAGGTTGGTTCACGGCAGCTGTGTTTCGGGGTGGGTGGGGCAGGAAAATCACCGAAGGATCGGGACTGGGGGCACTGCAGGTCGGGGAAAGGAAGGGTGAGGGCGGGGAGGATTTCAGGGGCATTTGTGCGTGCAGCAGGAAAGCGGCACGGGGAGGGGTATTTTGAACGGTCCCCCGCTGGCAGCTCAGTGCGGGACAGCTGTTCAGTGTGAGAGTGGTGGGGGCGGGGCGGAAGTGCCAGCTCTTTCCGTGAATTCCTTGGGTGGGCTCTCTGCAGGAGCGTCCTGCAAGCCCGTGTGGTGTCCCAGGAAGGTGTCCCCACCAGTTGGCAGGTGGGAGCGAGCACCCTCCTGGGCTAGGTGCCCAGCCCTTGGGCGAGGCTGGATGCAGGCATGTTGGGGATGGCCCGCTCTGGGAGGCGGCAGCGGAAGCGTGCCAGGCGCGATGCCTTCCAAGGAAGGGTTGCGACTGCTGGGGCTTTCCCGGCTAAGCAGGTCTCTGCGCTGAGGTCAGTCACATTGTGTGTTTGATCCTCTTGTAGTCGCGGAGGGCTTTGGCCATGAGCGGAGCCGCCTTCTTGGAGGTGGGTTTGCTGCGGCCCAGCAGGGCGGCCCTCGAGCTTTGGGGTCCGCAAGAGGCTGGTGTGGACTCGCCGGCCCGCAGCTGGTCCAGTTGCTTCTGGAGCCGCTGCAGCTGCTGCTGGAGCTGTAGGAGCTGTTGCCGGAAGCGCTTTTCCCGCTCTTCCCGCTTCTCCCGCCGGTGGCGGCGGGGGTGCTGGGGATGGGGGTGCTGGACTTCACGGCGCGCCATCGCCCCTCCGGGGACGCCCCCTGCCGCGGGGACATCTCCAGCCGGGGCTTCCACTCGCTGGCGCTTTGCCTCGCCGGCGCTCCCGGGCGTGCATTCTATCTCCACGTCCTTGGGGCCACAGGCCTGGGGGCTGAGGAGCATCCTCCCCACCCCACGATGCCCTCCAGCGAAGCACAGGCGAAGTCCCTGCATTTTCTCACCGTCCACTGCTGCGAGGAGGCGCTGAGAGGCTGCTATCAGCAAGTTCTGCTTGTGGGCTCGCCTGTCCTTACGCATGGCTGCTCACTCCAAGTGGTGCCCGCTGCCACGAGACTCAGAGGCTGCCTGCCAGGTGCGCCGGGTCCCGCTCACATCCGCTGTCCCAGGACGAATGGGGCCCAGGTGGCGCTCCAGCGGCTCACTGCCCCGCCCACACGGCTGCCCTCACTGCTGATTGGCTGGGGCATACCGACCGTCCTTTCATTGGCCAGCACTGCCTGCCTATCCGGGATGCCAGACTCCTCTGCTCTGGCCTTCTGGGGGCGAGGGGGATGGGAGAAGGGCGGTGAGCCATAGCGGAGGGGTGTGTGTGGGCGCGGAAGGACTGGGTCTCCAGAGTTCCACCAGAGTTGACTCAGGCTCCGGGCTGTCAGAAGCATTGTGTGCCCACTCTCACAGATTCGGGAGAGGAGAGAGGGAAGACAGGGACCCTCGGCCGGGTCCGCTACAAGCCCACACATGGAGAGCAGAAGACGCTGTATTCCTCCTCCTCATCCTAGAATCCGCTCGCCCAGGACGGCCTTTCTTCTCTGCTTCTCATCGCAGAGCACGTCCACACACATCCCGACGGCTTGGCAAGGAGAGAGACTCCCGGGTCCCCCAAGCCACATACCACTTAACAATGCACACCTGTGGACAACACACCCTCCTCTCTTAGGGATGGCTGGCGATTTGCCTTGCAGCTTTGCATGAAGCCGGGGTCCTTTCTCCCGGGGTATGGATATCGTTGTTGACATTCTGTTTCTCTCACTGTCTCTCTCCCTCTCTCTCTCTCTCTCCCTCAAGTCCTCTGTGTCTTCGTCTCTATCCCTTGTATGTATCTGTCCCTCTCTTTCTGCTCCCGTCTTGGAGTTTGTTTGTGTGTGTGTGCCTGTTTGGGCATTTTGATCGTTCTTTCCTGGGCTTCTCTTCGCATCCTCTGGGAATGTGCTTCTTGTTTCTCCCTGGGGCTCTTGTGTTTCCCTGGGCAGGCGTGGGTTCCCTGAAGGCTGTGGTGGTCCTTGCAGCCCGTGGGCCAGGAAGTGTTCTTTCGTGCTGGCTGGCTGGCAACTACCTGGCTGCCAGCCTTCCTTCCCAACCCAGTGGAATGAAAGTTGAGTGCCCCCACACGGGGGTCCCATGGACATTTGTTGCTTGGGTGATGTGCAGGAGTGTCACGTGGGAGCCCTCTTGCGGTACGGAGGATCAGGCCATCTCAGGGAACGGTGCCAAACCAGGGTTCAGGTCGCAGGAGACCAGTGCCTGGAGCCCAGGGTGCAGAGAGTTTTGGGAGCCGCCGCTTGTGGATCACAGCACCCTAGGGAGCTAAGTGCAGGAAAGAGTGCCGTCCCAAGTCCTGTGTTTACTGCGTTCCAGGCACCCTTCCTCTTTGCTGTCTGCCTTAAGCTTCCTTCTCCTCCTGTCCTGCCTCCCCAGCCTCCCTCCCACCCCCTCCATCCCTACCTCTATAGGAAGTCCGTAGAGTCTTGCCCCCTCCTTCTTTTCCATCTCTCCTCCGCCTCTCCCATCTTCTGCTCACGGAGCAGGACTTGATGGGGGTGCGTGCCCACTTGGCACCTTGACCTCCACTTTATCGCCACGGGCTGCCAGGTGGCTGGAGCTAGCAGGAGGATATCTCCATGGTCAGGGAGGGGTTTCTGGTCAACGCAGGTGCCAGGGCCCCTCCAGCTCCCCCTTTCCCCTCAGGATCATCCGCTCCTTTCCTCTCAGCTCAGGATCGTCTACCCAGAAGGAAAAGTGCCCTGCCAATCCTTCCCTTTCCACAGGGTCGGAACCTCTCTCCAGGACACAGGAGAGCAGGATGACGTGCAAACCTCGGCCAATCAGTCAGGTGGGAGGGGGAAGTGTGGCAAGGGTGTTGCCATCCAATTGCCAGGAAGAATTCAGGGCAATGGCGGGTGGGCAGCAACCCAGGTAACCAATGTGAGTTGAGCTTTGAGAGAAAGAGAGAGAGAGAGAGAGAGAGAGAGAGAGAGAGAGAGAGCTGCAGGCGGATGGAGGGGTCATTTTGGAAGTGGGCAAGAGGTTGGTTCACGGCAGCTGTGTTTCGGGGTGGGTGGGGCAGGAAAATCACCGAAGGATCGGGACTGGGGGCACTGCAGGTCGGGGAAAGGAAGGGTGAGGGCGGGGAGGATTTCAGGGGCATTTGTGCGTGCAGCAGGAAAGCGGCACGGGGAGGGGTATTTTGAACGGTCCCCCGCTGGCAGCTCAGTGCGGGACAGCTGTTCAGTGTGAGAGTGGTGGGGGCGGGGCGGAAGTGCCAGCTCTTTCCGTGAATTCCTTGGGTGGGCTCTCTGCAGGAGCGTCCTGCAAGCCCGTGTGGTGTCCCAGGAAGGTGTCCCCACCAGTTGGCAGGTGGGAGCGAGCACCCTCCTGGGCTAGGTGCCCAGCCCTTGGGCGAGGCTGGATGCAGGCATGTTGGGGATGGCCCGCTCTGGGAGGCGGCAGCGGAAGCGTGCCAGGCGCGATGCCTTCCAAGGAAGGGTTGCGACTGCTGGGGCTTTCCCGGCTAAGCAGGTCTCTGCGCTGAGGTCAGTCACATTGTGTGTTTGATCCTCTTGTAGTCGCGGAGGGCTTTGGCCATGAGCGGAGCCGCCTTCTTGGAGGTGGGTTTGCTGCGGCCCAGCAGGGCGGCCCTCGAGCTTTGGGGTCCGCAAGAGGCTGGTGTGGACTCGCCGGCCCGCAGCTGGTCCAGTTGCTTCTGGAGCCGCTGCAGCTGCTGCTGGAGCTGTAGGAGCTGTTGCCGGAAGCGCTTTTCCCGCTCTTCCCGCTTCTCCCGCCGGTGGCGGCGGGGGTGCTGGGGATGGGGGTGCTGGACTTCACGGCGCGCCATCGCCCCTCCGGGGACGCCCCCTGCCGCGGGGACATCTCCAGCCGGGGCTTCCACTCGCTGGCGCTTTGCCTCGCCGGCGCTCCCGGGCGTGCATTCTATCTCCACGTCCTTGGGGCCACAGGCCTGGGGGCTGAGGAGCATCCTCCCCACCCCACGATGCCCTCCAGCGAAGCACAGGCGAAGTCCCTGCATTTTCTCACCGTCCACTGCTGCGAGGAGGCGCTGAGAGGCTGCTATCAGCAAGTTCTGCTTGTGGGCTCGCCTGTCCTTACGCATGGCTGCTCACTCCAAGTGGTGCCCGCTGCCACGAGACTCAGAGGCTGCCTGCCAGGTGCGCCGGGTCCCGCTCACATCCGCTGTCCCAGGACGAATGGGGCCCAGGTGGCGCTCCAGCGGCTCACTGCCCCGCCCACACGGCTGCCCTCACTGCTGATTGGCTGGGGCATACCGACCGTCCTTTCATTGGCCAGCACTGCCTGCCTATCCGGGATGCCAGACTCCTCTGCTCTGGCCTTCTGGGGGCGAGGGGGATGGGAGAAGGGCGGTGAGCCATAGCGGAGGGGTGTGTGTGGGCGCGGAAGGACTGGGTCTCCAGAGTTCCACCAGAGTTGACTCAGGCTCCGGGCTGTCAGAAGCATTGTGTGCCCACTCTCACAGATTCGGGAGAGGAGAGAGGGAAGACAGGGACCCTCGGCCGGGTCCGCTACAAGCCCACACATGGAGAGCAGAAGACGCTGTATTCCTCCTCCTCATCCTAGAATCCGCTCGCCCAGGACGGCCTTTCTTCTCTGCTTCTCATCGCAGAGCACGTCCACACACATCCCGACGGCTTGGCAAGGAGAGAGACTCCCGGGTCCCCCAAGCCACATACCACTTAACAATGCACACCTGTGGACAACACACCCTCCTCTCTTAGGGATGGCTGGCGATTTGCCTTGCAGCTTTGCATGAAGCCGGGGTCCTTTCTCCCGGGGTATGGATATCGTTGTTGACATTCTGTTTCTCTCACTGTCTCTCTCCCTCTCTCTCTCTCTCTCCCTCAAGTCCTCTGTGTCTTCGTCTCTATCCCTTGTATGTATCTGTCCCTCTCTTTCTGCTCCCGTCTTGGAGTTTGTTTGTGTGTGTGTGCCTGTTTGGGCATTTTGATCGTTCTTTCCTGGGCTTCTCTTCGCATCCTCTGGGAATGTGCTTCTTGTTTCTCCCTGGGGCTCTTGTGTTTCCCTGGGCAGGCGTGGGTTCCCTGAAGGCTGTGGTGGTCCTTGCAGCCCGTGGGCCAGGAAGTGTTCTTTCGTGCTGGCTGGCTGGCAACTACCTGGCTGCCAGCCTTCCTTCCCAACCCAGTGGAATGAAAGTTGAGTGCCCCCACACGGGGGTCCCATGGACATTTGTTGCTTGGGTGATGTGCAGGAGTGTCACGTGGAGCCCTCTTGCGGTACGGAGGATCAGGCCATCTCAGGGAACGGTGCCAAACCAGGGTTCAGGTCGCAGGAGACCAGTGCCTGGAGCCCAGGGTGCAGAGAGTTTTGGGAGCCGCCGCTTGTGGATCACAGCACCCTAGGGAGCTAAGTGCAGGAAAGAGTGCCGTCCCAAGTCCTGTGTTTACTGCGTTCCAGGCACCCTTCCTCTTTGCTGTCTGCCTTAAGCTTCCTTCTCCTCCTGTCCTGCCTCCCCAGCCTCCCTCCCACCCCCTCCATCCCTACCTCTATAGGAAGTCCGTAGAGTCTTGCCCCCTCCTTCTTTTCCATCTCTCCTCCGCCTCTCCCATCTTCTGCTCACGGAGCAGGACTTGATGGGGGTGCGTGCCCACTTGGCACCTTGACCTCCACTTTATCGCCACGGGCTGCCAGGTGGCTGGAGCTAGCAGGAGGATATCTCCATGGTCAGGGAGGGGTTTCTGGTCAACGCAGGTGCCAGGGCCCCTCCAGCTCCCCCTTTCCCCTCAGGATCATCCGCTCCTTTCCTCTCAGCTCAGGATCGTCTACCCAGAAGGAAAAGTGCCCTGCCAATCCTTCCCTTTCCACAGGGTCGGAACCTCTCTCCAGGACACAGGAGAGCAGGATGACGTGCAAACCTCGGCCAATCAGTCAGGTGGGAGGGGGAAGTGTGGCAAGGGTGTTGCCATCCAATTGCCAGGAAGAATTCAGGGCAATGGCGGGTGGGCAGCAACCCAGGTAACCAATGTGAGTTGCGCTTTGAGAGAAAGAGAGAGAGAGAGAGAGAGAGAGAGAGAGAGAGAGAGAGAGAGCTGCAGGCGGATGGAGGGGTCATTTTGGAAGTGGGCAAGAGGTTGGTTCACGGCAGCTGTGTTTCGGGGTGGGTGGGGCAGGAAAATCACCGAAGGATCGGGACTGGGGGCACTGCAGGTCGGGGAAAGGAAGGGTGAGGGCGGGGAGGATTTCAGGGGCATTTGTGCGTGCAGCAGGAAAGCGGCACGGGGAGGGGTATTTTGAACGGTCCCCCGCTGGCAGCTCAGTGCGGGACAGCTGTTCAGTGTGAGAGTGGTGGGGGCGGGGCGGAAGTGCCAGCTCTTTCCGTGAATTCCTTGGGTGGGCTCTCTGCAGGAGCGTCCTGCAAGCCCGTGTGGTGTCCCAGGAAGGTGTCCCCACCAGTTGGCAGGTGGGAGCGAGCACCCTCCTGGGCTAGGTGCCCAGCCCTTGGGCGAGGCTGGATGCAGGCATGTTGGGGATGGCCCGCTCTGGGAGGCGGCAGCGGAAGCGTGCCAGGCGCGATGCCTTCCAAGGAAGGGTTGCGACTGCTGGGGCTTTCCCGGCTAAGCAGGTCTCTGCGCTGAGGTCAGTCACATTGTGTGTTTGATCCTCTTGTAGTCGCGGAGGGCTTTGGCCATGAGCGGAGCCGCCTTCTTGGAGGTGGGTTTGCTGCGGCCCAGCAGGGCGGCCCTCGAGCTTTGGGGTCCGCAAGAGGCTGGTGTGGACTCGCCGGCCCGCAGCTGGTCCAGTTGCTTCTGGAGCCGCTGCAGCTGCTGCTGGAGCTGTAGGAGCTGTTGCCGGAAGCGCTTTTCCCGCTCTTCCCGCTTCTCCCGCCGGTGGCGGCGGGGGTGCTGGGGATGGGGGTGCTGGACTTCACGGCGCGCCATCGCCCCTCCGGGGACGCCCCCTGCCGCGGGGACATCTCCAGCCGGGGCTTCCACTCGCTGGCGCTTTGCCTCGCCGGCGCTCCCGGGCGTGCATTCTATCTCCACGTCCTTGGGGCCACAGGCCTGGGGGCTGAGGAGCATCCTCCCCACCCCACGATGCCCTCCAGCGAAGCACAGGCGAAGTCCCTGCATTTTCTCACCGTCCACTGCTGCGAGGAGGCGCTGAGAGGCTGCTATCAGCAAGTTCTGCTTGTGGGCTCGCCTGTCCTTACGCATGGCTGCTCACTCCAAGTGGTGCCCGCTGCCACGAGACTCAGAGGCTGCCTGCCAGGTGCGCCGGGTCCCGCTCACATCCGCTGTCCCAGGACGAATGGGGCCCAGGTGGCGCTCCAGCGGCTCACTGCCCCGCCCACACGGCTGCCCTCACTGCTGATTGGCTGGGGCATACCGACCGTCCTTTCATTGGCCAGCACTGCCTGCCTATCCGGGATGCCAGACTCCTCTGCTCTGGCCTTCTGGGGGCGAGGGGGATGGGAGAAGGGCGGTGAGCCATAGCGGAGGGGTGTGTGTGGGCGCGGAAGGACTGGGTCTCCAGAGTTCCACCAGAGTTGACTCAGGCTCCGGGCTGTCAGAAGCATTGTGTGCCCACTCTCACAGATTCGGGAGAGGAGAGAGGGAAGACAGGGACCCTCGGCCGGGTCCGCTACAAGCCCACACATGGAGAGCAGAAGACGCTGTATTCCTCCTCCTCATCCTAGAATCCGCTCGCCCAGGACGGCCTTTCTTCTCTGCTTCTCATCGCAGAGCACGTCCACACACATCCCGACGGCTTGGCAAGGAGAGAGACTCCCGGGTCCCCCAAGCCACATACCACTTAACAATGCACACCTGTGGACAACACACCCTCCTCTCTTAGGGATGGCTGGCGATTTGCCTTGCAGCTTTGCATGAAGCCGGGGTCCTTTCTCCCGGGGTATGGATATCGTTGTTGACATTCTGTTTCTCTCACTGTCTCTCTCCCTCTCTCTCTCTCTCTCCCTCAAGTCCTCTGTGTCTTCGTCTCTATCCCTTGTATGTATCTGTCCCTCTCTTTCTGCTCCCGTCTTGGAGTTTGTTTGTGTGTGTGTGCCTGTTTGGGCATTTTGATCGTTCTTTCCTGGGCTTCTCTTCGCATCCTCTGGGAATGTGCTTCTTGTTTCTCCCTGGGGCTCTTGTGTTTCCCTGGGCAGGCGTGGGTTCCCTGAAGGCTGTGGTGGTCCTTGCAGCCCGTGGGCCAGGAAGTGTTCTTTCGTGCTGGCTGGCTGGCAACTACCTGGCTGCCAGCCTTCCTTCCCAACCCAGTGGAATGAAAGTTGAGTGCCCCCACACGGGGGTCCCATGGACATTTGTTGCTTGGGTGATGTGCAGGAGTGTCACGTGGGAGCCCTCTTGCGGTACGGAGGATCAGGCCATCTCAGGGAACGGTGCCAAACCAGGGTTCAGGTCGCAGGAGACCAGTGCCTGGAGCCCAGGGTGCAGAGAGTTTTGGGAGCCGCCGCTTGTGGATCACAGCACCCTAGGGAGCTAAGTGCAGGAAAGAGTGCCGTCCCAAGTCCTGTGTTTACTGCGTTCCAGGCACCCTTCCTCTTTGCTGTCTGCCTTAAGCTTCCTTCTCCTCCTGTCCTGCCTCCCCAGCCTCCCTCCCACCCCCTCCATCCCTACCTCTATAGGAAGTCCGTAGAGTCTTGCCCCCTCCTTCTTTTCCATCTCTCCTCCGCCTCTCCCATCTTCTGCTCACGGAGCAGGACTTGATGGGGGTGCGTGCCCACTTGGCACCTTGACCTCCACTTTATCGCCACGGGCTGCCAGGTGGCTGGAGCTAGCAGGAGGATATCTCCATGGTCAGGGAGGGGTTTCTGGTCAACGCAGGTGCCAGGGCCCCTCCAGCTCCCCCTTTCCCCTCAGGATCATCCGCTCCTTTCCTCTCAGCTCAGGATCGTCTACCCAGAAGGAAAAGTGCCCTGCCAATCCTTCCCTTTCCACAGGGTCGGAACCTCTCTCCAGGACACAGGAGAGCAGGATGACGTGCAAACCTCGGCCAATCAGTCAGGTGGGAGGGGGAAGTGTGGCAAGGGTGTTGCCATCCAATTGCCAGGAAGAATTCAGGGCAATGGCGGGTGGGCAGCAACCCAGGTAACCAATGTGAGTTGAGCTTTGAGAGAAAGAGAGAGAGAGAGAGAGAGAGAGAGAGAGAGAGAGAGAGCACTGCAGGCGGATGGAGGGGTCATTTTGGAAGTGGGCAAGAGGTTGGTTCACGGCAGCTGTGTTTCGGGGTGGGTGGGGCAGGAAAATCACCGAAGGATCGGGACTGGGGGCACTGCAGGTCGGGGAAAGGAAGGGTGAGGGCGGGGAGGATTTCAGGGGCATTTGTGCGTGCAGCAGGAAAGCGGCACGGGGAGGGGTATTTTGAACGGTCCCCCGCTGGCAGCTCAGTGCGGGACAGCTGTTCAGTGTGAGAGTGGTGGGGGCGGGGCGGAAGTGCCAGCTCTTTCCGTGAATTCCTTGGGTGGGCTCTCTGCAGGAGCGTCCTGCAAGCCCGTGTGGTGTCCCAGGAAGGTGTCCCCACCAGTTGGCAGGTGGGAGCGAGCACCCTCCTGGGCTAGGTGCCCAGCCCTTGGGCGAGGCTGGATGCAGGCATGTTGGGGATGGCCCGCTCTGGGAGGCGGCAGCGGAAGCGTGCCAGGCGCGATGCCTTCCAAGGAAGGGTTGCGACTGCTGGGGCTTTCCCGGCTAAGCAGGTCTCTGCGCTGAGGTCAGTCACATTGTGTGTTTGATCCTCTTGTAGTCGCGGAGGGCTTTGGCCATGAGCGGAGCCGCCTTCTTGGAGGTGGGTTTGCTGCGGCCCAGCAGGGCGGCCCTCGAGCTTTGGGGTCCGCAAGAGGCTGGTGTGGACTCGCCGGCCCGCAGCTGGTCCAGTTGCTTCTGGAGCCGCTGCAGCTGCTGCTGGAGCTGTAGGAGCTGTTGCCGGAAGCGCTTTTCCCGCTCTTCCCGCTTCTCCCGCCGGTGGCGGCGGGGGTGCTGGGGATGGGGGTGCTGGACTTCACGGCGCGCCATCGCCCCTCCGGGGACGCCCCCTGCCGCGGGGACATCTCCAGCCGGGGCTTCCACTCGCTGGCGCTTTGCCTCGCCGGCGCTCCCGGGCGTGCATTCTATCTCCACGTCCTTGGGGCCACAGGCCTGGGGGCTGAGGAGCATCCTCCCCACCCCACGATGCCCTCCAGCGAAGCACAGGCGAAGTCCCTGCATTTTCTCACCGTCCACTGCTGCGAGGAGGCGCTGAGAGGCTGCTATCAGCAAGTTCTGCTTGTGGGCTCGCCTGTCCTTACGCATGGCTGCTCACTCCAAGTGGTGCCCGCTGCCACGAGACTCAGAGGCTGCCTGCCAGGTGCGCCGGGTCCCGCTCACATCCGCTGTCCCAGGACGAATGGGGCCCAGGTGGCGCTCCAGCGGCTCACTGCCCCGCCCACACGGCTGCCCTCACTGCTGATTGGCTGGGGCATACCGACCGTCCTTTCATTGGCCAGCACTGCCTGCCTATCCGGGATGCCAGACTCCTCTGCTCTGGCCTTCTGGGGGCGAGGGGGATGGGAGAAGGGCGGTGAGCCATAGCGGAGGGGTGTGTGTGGGCGCGGAAGGACTGGGTCTCCAGAGTTCCACCAGAGTTGACTCAGGCTCCGGGCTGTCAGAAGCATTGTGTGCCCACTCTCACAGATTCGGGAGAGGAGAGAGGGAAGACAGGGACCCTCGGCCGGGTCCGCTACAAGCCCACACATGGAGAGCAGAAGACGCTGTATTCCTCCTCCTCATCCTAGAATCCGCTCGCCCAGGACGGCCTTTCTTCTCTGCTTCTCATCGCAGAGCACGTCCACACACATCCCGACGGCTTGGCAAGGAGAGAGACTCCCGGGTCCCCCAAGCCACATACCACTTAACAATGCACACCTGTGGACAACACACCCTCCTCTCTTAGGGATGGCTGGCGATTTGCCTTGCAGCTTTGCATGAAGCCGGGGTCCTTTCTCCCGGGGTATGGATATCGTTGTTGACATTCTGTTTCTCTCACTGTCTCTCTCCCTCTCTCTCTCTCTCTCCCTCAAGTCCTCTGTGTCTTCGTCTCTATCCCTTGTATGTATCTGTCCCTCTCTTTCTGCTCCCGTCTTGGAGTTTGTTTGTGTGTGTGTGCCTGTTTGGGCATTTTGATCGTTCTTTCCTGGGCTTCTCTTCGCATCCTCTGGGAATGTGCTTCTTGTTTCTCCCTGGGGCTCTTGTGTTTCCCTGGGCAGGCGTGGGTTCCCTGAAGGCTGTGGTGGTCCTTGCAGCCCGTGGGCCAGGAAGTGTTCTTTCGTGCTGGCTGGCTGGCAACTACCTGGCTGCCAGCCTTCCTTCCCAACCCAGTGGAATGAAAGTTGAGTGCCCCCACACGGGGGTCCCATGGACATTTGTTGCTTGGGTGATGTGCAGGAGTGTCACGTGGGAGCCCTCTTGCGGTACGGAGGATCAGGCCATCTCAGGGAACGGTGCCAAACCAGGGTTCAGGTCGCAGGAGACCAGTGCCTGGAGCCCAGGGTGCAGAGAGTTTTGGGAGCCGCCGCTTGTGGATCACAGCACCCTAGGGAGCTAAGTGCAGGAAAGAGTGCCGTCCCAAGTCCTGTGTTTACTGCGTTCCAGGCACCCTTCCTCTTTGCTGTCTGCCTTAAGCTTCCTTCTCCTCCTGTCCTGCCTCCCCAGCCTCCCTCCCACCCCCTCCATCCCTACCTCTATAGGAAGTCCGTAGAGTCTTGCCCCCTCCTTCTTTTCCATCTCTCCTCCGCCTCTCCCATCTTCTGCTCACGGAGCAGGACTTGATGGGGGTGCGTGCCCACTTGGCACCTTGACCTCCACTTTATCGCCACGGGCTGCCAGGTGGCTGGAGCTAGCAGGAGGATATCTCCATGGTCAGGGAGGGGTTTCTGGTCAACGCAGGTGCCAGGGCCCCTCCAGCTCCCCCTTTCCCCTCAGGATCATCCGCTCCTTTCCTCTCAGCTCAGGATCGTCTACCCAGAAGGAAAAGTGCCCTGCCAATCCTTCCCTTTCCACAGGGTCGGAACCTCTCTCCAGGACACAGGAGAGCAGGATGACGTGCAAACCTCGGCCAATCAGTCAGGTGGGAGGGGGAAGTGTGGCAAGGGTGTTGCCATCCAATTGCCAGGAAGAATTCAGGGCAATGGCGGGTGGGCAGCAACCCAGGTAACCAATGTGAGTTGAGCTTTGAGAGAAGAGAGAGAGAGAGAGAGAGAGAGAGAGAGAGAGAGAGAGAGCGCTGCAGGCGGATGGAGGGGTCATTTTGGAAGTGGGCAAGAGGTTGGTTCACGGCAGCTGTGTTTCGGGGTGGGTGGGGCAGGAAAATCACCGAAGGATCGGGACTGGGGGCACTGCAGGTCGGGGAAAGGAAGGGTGAGGGCGGGGAGGATTTCAGGGGCATTTGTGCGTGCAGCAGGAAAGCGGCACGGGGAGGGGTATTTTGAACGGTCCCCCGCTGGCAGCTCAGTGCGGGACAGCTGTTCAGTGTGAGAGTGGTGGGGGCGGGGCGGAAGTGCCAGCTCTTTCCGTGAATTCCTTGGGTGGGCTCTCTGCAGGAGCGTCCTGCAAGCCCGTGTGGTGTCCCAGGAAGGTGTCCCCACCAGTTGGCAGGTGGGAGCGAGCACCCTCCTGGGCTAGGTGCCCAGCCCTTGGGCGAGGCTGGATGCAGGCATGTTGGGGATGGCCCGCTCTGGGAGGCGGCAGCGGAAGCGTGCCAGGCGCGATGCCTTCCAAGGAAGGGTTGCGACTGCTGGGGCTTTCCCGGCTAAGCAGGTCTCTGCGCTGAGGTCAGTCACATTGTGTGTTTGATCCTCTTGTAGTCGCGGAGGGCTTTGGCCATGAGCGGAGCCGCCTTCTTGGAGGTGGGTTTGCTGCGGCCCAGCAGGGCGGCCCTCGAGCTTTGGGGTCCGCAAGAGGCTGGTGTGGACTCGCCGGCCCGCAGCTGGTCCAGTTGCTTCTGGAGCCGCTGCAGCTGCTGCTGGAGCTGTAGGAGCTGTTGCCGGAAGCGCTTTTCCCGCTCTTCCCGCTTCTCCCGCCGGTGGCGGCGGGGGTGCTGGGGATGGGGGTGCTGGACTTCACGGCGCGCCATCGCCCCCCCCGGGACGCCCCTTGCCGCGGGCGTGAATTCTATCTCCACGTCCTTGGGGCCACAGGCCTGGGCGCTGAGGAGCATCCTCCCCACCCCAGGATGCCCCTCAGCGAAGCACAGGCGAAGTCCCTGCATTTTCTCACCGTCCACTGCTGCGAGGAGGCGCTGAGAGGCTGCTATCAGCAAGTTCTGCTTGTGGGCTCGCCTGTCCTTACGCATGGCTGCTCACTCCAAGTGGTGCCCGCTGCCACGAGACTCAGAGGCTGCCTGCCAGGTGCGCCGGGTCCCGCTCACATCCGCTGTCCCAGGACGAATGGGGCCCAGGTGGCGCTCCAGCGGCTCACTGCCCCGCCCACACGGCTGCCCTCACTGCTGATTGGCTGGGGCATACCGACCGTCCTTTCATTGGCCAGCACTGCCTGCCTATCCGGGATGCCAGACTCCTCTGCTCTGGCCTTCTGGGGGCGAGGGGGATGGGAGAAGGGCGGTGAGCCATAGCGGAGGGGTGTGTGTGGGCGCGGAAGGACTGGGTCTCCAGAGTTCCACCAGAGTTGACTCAGGCTCCGGGCTGTCAGAAGCATTGTGTGCCCACTCTCACAGATTCGGGAGAGGAGAGAGGGAAGACAGGGACCCTCGGCCGGGTCCGCTACAAGCCCACACATGGAGAGCAGAAGACGCTGTATTCCTCCTCCTCATCCTAGAATCCGCTCGCCCAGGACGGCCTTTCTTCTCTGCTTCTCATCGCAGAGCACGTCCACACACATCCCGACGGCTTGGCAAGGAGAGAGACTCCCGGGTCCCCCAAGCCACATACCACTTAACAATGCACACCTGTGGACAACACACCCTCCTCTCTTAGGGATGGCTGGCGATTTGCCTTGCAGCTTTGCATGAAGCCGGGGTCCTTTCTCCCGGGGTATGGATATCGTTGTTGACATTCTGTTTCTCTCACTGTCTCTCTCCCCCTCTCTCTCTCTCTCCCTCAAGTCCTATGTGTCTTCGTCTATATACCTTGTTATGTATCCGAGTCCCTTTCTTTCTGCTACCCGTCTTGGAGATTTGTTTGTGTGTGTGTGCCTGTTTGCGGCATTTTGATCGTTCTTTACCTGGGATTTCTCTTCGCCATACCTCCTGGAATGTGCATTCTTGTTTCTCCTGAGGATATTGTGTTTCCTGGCAGGAGTGGGATTACATGAAGGCTGTGGTGGTCCTTGCAGCCCGTGGGCCAGGAAGTGTTCTTTCGTGCTGGCTGGCTGGCAACTACCTGGCTGCCAGCCTTCCTTCCCAACCCAGTGGAATGAAAGTTGAGTGCCCCCACAACGGGGGTCCCATGGAATTTTTGCTTGGGTGATGTGCAGGAGTGTCACGTGGGAGCCCTCTTGCGGTACGGAGGATCAGGCCATCTCAGGGAACGGTGCCAAACCAGGGTTCAGGTCGCAGGAGACCAGTGCCTGGAGCCCAGGGTGCAGAGAGTTTTGGGAGCCGCCGCTTGTGGATCACAGCACCCTAGGGAGCTAAGTGCAGGAAAGAGTGCCGTCCCAAGTCCGGTGTTTACTGCGTTCAGGCACCTTCCTCTTTGCTGTCTGCCTGAAGCTTCCTTCTCCTCCTGTCCTGCCTCCCAGCCTCCCTCCCACCCCTCCATCCCTACCTCTATAGGAAGTCCGTAGAGTCTTGCCCCTCCTTCTTTTCCATCTCTCCTCCGCCTCTCCCATCTTCTGCTCACGGTAGCAGGACTTGATGGGGGTGCGTGCCACTGGACACCTTGACCTCCACTTTATCGCCACGGGCTGCCAGGTGGCTGGAGCTAGCAGGAGGATATCTCCATGGTCAGGGAGGGGTTTCTGATCAACGCAGGTGTCCAGGGCCCCTCCAGCTCCCCCTTTACCCTCAGGATCATACCGATCCTTTCCTTCTCAGCTCAGGATCGTCTACGCAAAGGAAAGTGCCCTGCCAATGCCTTCCCTTTTCCACAGGTCGGAACCTCTCTCCAGGACACAGAGCGCAGGATGACGTTGCATACCTCGGCCAATCAGTCAGGTGGGAGGGGGAAGTGTGGCAAGGGTGTTGCCATCCAATTGCCAGGAAGAATTCAGGGCAATGGCGGGTGGGCAGCAACCCAGGTAACCAATGTGAGTTGAGCTTTGAGAGAAAGAGAAGAGAGAGAGAGAGAGAGGAGAGAGAGAGAGAGGTGCAGGCGGATGGAGGGGTCTTTTGGAATGGGCAAGAGGTTGGTTCAAACGGCAGCTGTGTTTCGGTGGGTGGGGCAGGAAAATCACCGAAGGGATCGGGGACGGGGGCACGCAGGTCGGGGAAAGGAAGGGTGAGGGTCCGAGTGATTTCCCGGGGCAATTTGTGCGTGCCGCAGGAACAGCGGCACGGGGAGGAGTATTTTGAAAAGGTCCCCCGCTGGCAGCTCAGTGGCGGGACAAGCTGTTCAGTGTGAGAGAGGGTGGTGGGGTCGGGGCGGAAGTGGTCAGCTCTTTACCGTGAATCTACTTGGGTGGCGCTCTCTGCAGGAGCTCCTGCAGAGCCCCTTGCGTGTCCCTAGGAAGTGTGTCTCCCATGGCAGGTTGAGCGGTGACGAGCGCCTTCATGGGCCTAAGGTGCACAGCCTTGGGCGAGGCGAATGAAGGCAGTTGGGGATGGCCCGCTCTGGAGAGCGGAAGCGGAAGCTATGCCGGCCGCGATCCTTCAACAAGGAAGGGTTTGCGCTGCTGGGGCTTTCGGCTATAGAGGTTCTAGAGGCTGAGGTCAGTCACATTGGTGTTGTCCCTTGTATCGGCGGAGGGCTTTTGGACATGAGCGGCGAGCCGCTTCCTTGGACGGTGGCGTTTGCTGGGCCCGAGCAGGGTGGCATCTACGAGCGTTGGGGTCTCGCAAGGAGTCTGCTGTGGATCGCCGGCCCGCAAGCTGGCGTCGCAGTTGCTTCTGGAGCCGCTGCAGCTATGTGGACTGCTAGGGTACTGTTGGAGCCTGTTGCGAAGCGTCTTTTCCCCTCTTCCCTGCTTCTCCCGCGTGTGGCGTCGGGGTTGCTGGGGGTATGAGTTGTGTGGACTTCATGCTGGCGCCTCCTAGCACCCTCCGGGGACGACCTCAGCCTGAGGGACATCTCACAGCCGGGTTCCACTTCGCATGTGCGGCTTTGCCTCGCCGGCGCTCCGGGCCGTGCATTCTAACTCCAACGTCCTTGGGGCCACAGGCCTGTGGGCTGAGGGAGAAATCCTCCCACACCCAGGATCCCTGCAGAAGCACAGGCGAAAAGTCCCTGCAATTTTCTCACCGTCCACTGCTTGCGAGGAGGGCTGAGAGGCTTGCTATGCAGCAAGTTTGCTGCGGGGGCTTCGCCTGTCCTTACGCATGGTGTCACTCCAAGTGGTGCCCGCTGCGCCACGAGAACCTCAGAGGCTGGCTCCAGGGGGCGCGGGTCCGCTCACATCCGCTGTCCCAGGACGAAGGGGCCCGGGTGGCGCTTCCAGAGGCTCACTGCCCGCCGCCCACACGGCTAGCCCTCACCGCTGATTGGCTGGGGCATAACCGATCCACCGTCCTTTTCATTGGCCAGCACTGGCTCCTATCCGGGATGCCAGACTCCTCCTGCTCTGGCTTCTCTGGAGGCGAGGGGGATGGTAGAAGGCGGTGTGAGCCATAGCGGAGGGTGTTTGGGAGGGAAGGAACTGGGTCTCCAGAGTTCCCCAGAGTTGAACTCAGGCCTCCGGGCTTCAGAAGCATTGTGTGCCCACTTCACAGATGCGGGAGAGGAGAGAGGAAGACAGGGACGCTCGGCCCGGGGTCCGTACAAGCCCACACTGAGGCAGAAGACGCGTATTCCCCTCTCATCCTAGCAATCCGCTCGCCCCGGACGGCCTCTTCTTCGCTCGTTCTCATCGACAGAGCAGTCCACACACATCCGACGGCTTGGCAAGAGAGAGACTACTCCCGGGTCCCCAAGCCCATACACTTAACAATGCACACCTGGTCGGACAACACACCCTCCTCTATAGGGAGGCTGGCGATTGCCTTTGCAGTTTGCATGAAGCCGGGGTCCTTTCGCCCGGGGTATGGAATCTTGTTGACATTCTGTTTCTCTCACTGGCCTCTCTCCCTCTCTCTGCTCTCTCTCCTCCCAGTCCCTCTCTGTGTCTTCGTCTCAATCCCTTGTATGTATCTGTCCCTCTCTTTCTGCTCCCGTCTGGAGTTTGTTTGTGTGTGTGTGCCTGTTGGGCCATTTTGAATCGTTCTTTCTGGGCTTCTCTTCGCATCCTCTGGGAATGTTCTTTTTGTTTCTTCCCCTGGGGCTCTTGTGTTTTCCCTGGCAGGCGTGGTTCCTTGAAGGCTGTGGTGGTCGCTTGCAGCCCGTGGGCCAGGAGGTGTTCTTCGTTGTCGTGCTGGTGGCTGGCAACTACCGGGGCTGCCAGCCTTCCTTCCCAACCCAGTGGAATGAAAGTTGAGTGACCCACACGGGGGGTCCACTGGACATTTGTTGCTGGTGATGTGCAGAGTGTCACGTGGGAAGCCCTCTGCGGTGGAGGATCAGGCCATCTTAGGGAACGGTGCCAACCAGGGTTCAGGTCGCAGGAGACCAGTGCCTGGAGCCCAGGGGTGACAGAGGAGTTTTGGGAGCGCCGCGTGTGGATCACAGCACCCTAGGGAGCTAAGTGGCAGGAAAGAGTGCCGTCCCAAGTCTGGTGTTTACTGCGTTCCAGGCACCCTCCCTCTTTGACTGTCTGCCTTAAGCTTCCTTCTCTCCTCTGTCCTGCGTCCCCAGCCCTCCCTCCGCACCCCCTCACCCTACCCTAGAGAGTCCGTAGAGTCTTGCCCCCTCCCTTCTTTCCATCTCTCCCCGCCTCTCCCATCTTCTGCCACGGAGCAGGACTTGATGGGGTGGCGATGCCCATTGGCACCTTGAACCTCACACTTTATCGCACAGGTGCTGCCAGGTGGCCTGGAGCGTAAGCAGGAGGATATCTCCATGGCAGGAGGGGTTTCTGGTCAACGCAGGTGCCAGGCCCTCCAGCTCCCCCTTTACCCCCAGGATCAATCCGCTCCTTTCCTCTCAGTCACAGGATCGATCTACCCAGAAGGAAAAGTGCCCTGCCCAATTCCGTTCCCTTTCCACAGGGTCGGAACCTCTCTCCAGGACACAGGAGAGCAGGATGACGTGCAAACCTCGGCCAATCATTCAGGTGGGAGGGGTGATGTGGCAAGGTGTGTGCCATCCAATGGCCAGGAAGAATTCAGGGCAATGGCGGGTGGCAGCAACCCAGGTAACCAATGTGATGGACTTTGAGCGAAGAGAGAGAGAGAGAGAGAGAGGAGAGAGAGAGAGGAACGAGTGGCGTCAGGCAGGATGGAGGGGTCATTTTGGAAGGGGTCAAGATGTTTGGTTCACGGCAGCTTGTGTTTCGGGGTGGTGGGGAGGAAAAAATCACCGAAGGATCGGGACTGGGGGGCACTGGCAGGTCGGGGAAGGAAGGGTGAGGGCGGGGGAGGATTTCAGGGGCATTTGTGCGTGCAGCAGGAAAGCGGCACGGAGGGTATTTTTGAAAGGTCCCCGCTGGCAGCTCAGTGCGGGACAGCTGTTCAGTGTGAGAGTGGTGGGGGCGGGCGGAAGTGCCAGCTCTTTCCGTGAATTCCTTGGGTGGGCCTCTCTGCAGGAGCGTCCTGCAAGCCACGTGGGTGCCCCAGGAAGGTGTCCCCACCAGTTGGCAGGTGGGAGCGAGCACCCTTCCTGGCTAGGTGCCCAGCCCTTGGGCGAGGCTGGAGCAGGCATGTTGGGGATGGCCCCGCTCTGGGAGGCGGCAGCGGAAGCGTGCCGCGCGATGCCTTTCCAAGGAAGGGTTTGCGACTGATGGGGCTTTCCAGCAAGCAGTTCTCGGCTGAGGTCAGTCACATTGTGTGTTGATCCTCTTGTAGTCGCGAGGGCTTTGGCCATGAGCGGAGCCGCCTTCTTGGAGGGTGGTTTGCCTGCGGCCGCAGCAGGGCGGCCCTCGAGCTTTGGGGTCCACAAGAGGTGTGGTGTGGACTCGCCCGCCGCGCAGCTGGTCCAGTTGCTTCTGGAGCCGCTGCAGCTGCTGCTGGAGCGTAGGAGCTGTTGCCGGAAGCGCTTTTCCCGCTCTTTCCTGCTCCCCCGTGGTGCGGCGGGGTGTGCTGGGGATTGGGGTGTGCTGGACTTCACGGCGCGCCATGCCCCGCCGGGGACGCCCCCTGCCAGCGGGGACATCCGCCAGCCGGGGCTTCCACGCTGGCTCTTGGCCTCGCCGGCGCTCCCGGCGGTGCATTTCTATCTCCACGTCCTTGGGGCCACAGGCCTGGGGGCGGAGGAGCATCCTCCCCACCCCAGGATGCCTCCAGCGAAGCACAGGCGAAGTCCCGGCATTTTTCCTCACCGTCCACTGCTGCGAGGAGGCGCTGGAGAGGCTGCTATCAGCAAGTTTGCTTGTGGGCCTCGCCTGTCCTTACGCATGATGCTCACTCCAAGTGGTGCCCGCTGCCACGAGACTCAGAGGCTGCCTGCCAGTCGCCGGGTCCGCTCACATCCGCTGTCCAGGACGAATGGGGCCCAGGTGGGCGCTCCAGCGGCTCACTGCCCCGCCCACAGGCTGCCCTCCTCCTGCTGATTGGCTGGGGCATAACCGACGTCCTTTCATTGGCCAGCACTGCCTGCCTATCCCGGGATGCCAGACTCCTCTGCTCTGGCCTTTCTGGGGGCGAGGGGGAGGGAGAAGGCGGTGAGCCATAGCGGAGGGGTGTGTGTGGGCGCGGAGGACTGGGTTCTCCAGAGTTCCACCAGAGTTGACTCAGGCTCCGGGCTGTCAGAAGCTTGTGTGGCCCACCTCACAGATTCGGGAGAGAGAGAGGGAAGACAGGGACCTCGGCCGGGTCCGCTACAAGCCCACACATGGAGGAGCAGAAGACGCTGTATTCCTCCGCCTCCTCATCCTAGATCCGCTCGCCCAGGACGGCCTTTCTCTCTGCTCTCATCGCAGAGCACGTCCACACACATCCCGACGGCTTGGCAAGGAGAGAGACTTCCCGGGTCCCCAAGCCACATAACCACTTAACAATGCACACATGTGGACAACACAACCCTCCTCTTAGGGATGGCTGGCGATTTGCCTGCAGCTTTGCAGTGAAGCCGGGGTCCTTTCTCCCGGGGTATGGATATCGTTGTTGACATTCTGTTTCTCCTCACTGTCTCTCCCTCTCTCTCTCTCCTCTCCCCTCAAGTCCCGCTGTGTCTTCGTCTCTATCCCTTGTATGTATCTGTCCCTCTCTTTCTGCTCCCGTCTTGGAGTTTGTTTGTGTGTGTGTGCCTGTTTGGGCATTTTGATCGTTCTTTCCTGGGCTTTCTCTTCGAATCCTCTGGGAATGTGGCTTCTTGTTTCTCCCTGGGCTCTTGTGTTTCCCTGGGCAGGCGTGGTTCCTCTGAAGGCTGTGGGGGTCCTTAGCAGCCCGTGGGCCAGGAAGTGTTTCTTTTCGTGCTGGCTGGCTGGCAACTACCACCTGGCTGCCAGCCTTCCTCCAACCCATGGAATGAAAGTTGAGTGCCCCCACACGGGGGTCCATGGACATTTGTTGCTTGGGTGATGTGCAGGAGTGTCACGTGGGAGCCCTCTTGCGGTAAGGGAGGATCAGGCCATCTCAGGGAACGGTGCCAAACCAGGGTTCAGGTCGCAGGGACCAGTGCCTGGAGCCCAGGGTGCAGAGAGTTTTGGGAGCCGCCGCTTGTGGATCACAGCACCTAGGGAGCTAAGTGCAGGAAAGAGTGCCGTCCCAAGTCCTGTGTTACTACTGCGTTCCAGGCACCCTTCCTCTTTGCTGTCTGCCTTAGCTTCCTTCTCCTCCTGTCCTGCCTCCCCAGCTTCCCTCCCACCCCCTCCATCCCACCTCATAGGAAAGTCCGTAGAGTCTTGCCCCTCTTCTTTTCCATCTCTCCTCCGCCTCTCCCATCTTCTGCTCACGGAGCAGGACTTGATGGGGGGCGGCCCACTTGGCACACTTGACCTCCACTTTATCGCCACGGGCTGCCAGGTGGCTGGAAGCTAGCAGAGGATATCTCCATGGTCAGGGAGGGGTTTCTGGTCAACGCAGGTGCCAGGGCCTCTCCAGCTCCCCCTTTCCCCTCAGGATCATCGTCCTTTCCTCTCAGCTCAGGATCGTCTACCCAGAAGGAAAAGTGCCCTGCCAATGCTTCCCTTTCCACAGGGTCGGAACCTCTCTCCAGGACACAGGAGAGCAGGATGACGTGCAAACTCGGCCAATCAGTCAGGTGGGAGGGGGAAGTGTGGCAAGGGTGTGTGCCATCCATTTGCAGGAAGAATTCAGGGCAAATGGCGGGGGGCAGCAACCCTGGTAACCAAGTGAGTTGAGCTTTGAGAGAAAGAGGAGAGAGAGAGAGAGAGAGAGAGAGAAGAGAGAGAAGAAGCTAGGCGGTGAGGGGTCATTTTGGAAGTGGGAAGAGGTTGGTTCACGGCAGCTGTGTTTTGGGGTGGGTGGGGCAGGAAAATCACCGAAGGACGGGACTGGGGGCATGCAGTCGGGGAAAGGAAGGGTGAGGGCGGGAGGATTTTTCAGGGCATTTGTGCTGCAGCAGGAAGCGGACACGGGAGGGAGAATATTTTGAAGGTCCCCGTGGCAGCTCAGTGCGGGACACTGTTCATGTGTGAGAGTGGTGGGGGCGGGGCAGGAAGTGCCAGCTCTTCGTGAATTCCTTGGGGGGCTCTCTGCAGGAGCGTCCTGCAAGCCCGTGCGGTGTCCCAGGAAGGTGTCCCCACCAGTTGGCAGGTGGGAGCGAGCACCCTCCTGCGGCTAGGTGCCCAGCCCTTGGGCGAGGCTGGATGCAGGCATGTTGGGGATGGCCCGCTCTGGGAGGCGCAGGGAAGCGTGCCAGGCGCGATGCCTTCCAGGAAGGGTTGCGACTGCTGGGGCTTTTCCCGGCCAAGCAGGTCTCTGCGCTGAGGTCAGTCACATTGTTGTGTTGATCCGTTGTAGTCGCGGAGGGGCTTTGGCCATGAGCGGAAGCCGCCTTCTTGGAGGTGGGTTTGGCTGGGCCAGCAGGGGGCCTCGAGCTTTGGGGTCCGCAAGAGGCTGGTGTGGACTCGCCGGCCCGCAGCTGGTCCAGTTGCTTCTGGAGCCGCTGCAGCTGCTTCTGGAGCTGTAGGAGCTGTTGCGGAAGCGCTTTTCCCGCTCTTCCCGCTTCTCCCCGCGGTGGCGGCGGGGGGCTGGGGGGGGGGTGCTGATTCACGGCGCGCCATCGCCCCTCCGGGGACGCCCCCGCCGGGGGACATCTCCAGCCGGGGCTTCCACTCGCTGGCGCTTGTGCCTCGCCGGCGCTCCCGGGCGGTGCATTCTTCTCCACGTCCTTGGGGCCACAGGCCTGGGGGCTGAGGAGCATCCTCCCCACCCCAGGATGCCCTCCAGCGAAGCACAGGCAAGTCCCTGCATTTTCTCACCGTCCCACTGCTGCGAGGAGGCGCTGAGAGGCTGCTATCAGCAAGTTCTGCTTGTGGGCTCGCCTGTCCTTACGCATGGTGCTACTCCAAGTGGTGCCGCCGCGGCCAAGACTCAGAGGCGTGCCCCAGGTGCGCCGGGTCCCGCTCACATCCGCTGTCCCAGGACGAATGGGGCCCAGGTGGCGCTCCAGCGGCTACTGCCCGCCGACACGGTGCCCTCACTGCTGATTGGCTGGGGCATACCGACCGTCCTTTCATTGGCCAGCACTGCTGCCTATCGGGATGTAATACTCCTGCTGGCCTGGCCTTCTGGGGGCGAGGGGATGGGAGAAGGGCGGTGAGCCATAGCGGAGGGGTGTGTGTGGGCGCGGAAGGACTGGGTCTCCAGAGTTCCACCAGAGTTGACTCAGGCTCCGGGCTGTCAGAAGCATTGTGTGCCCACTCTCACAGATTCGGGAGAGGAGAGAGGGAAGACAGGGACCGCTACAAGCCCACACATGGAGAGCAGAAGACGCTGTATTCCTCCTCCTCATCCTAGAATCCGCTCGCCCAGGACGGCTTTCTTCTCTGCTTCTCACGCAGAGCACGTCCACACAATCCCGACGGCTTGGCAAGGAGAGAGACTCCCGGGTCCCCCAAGCCACATACCACTTAACAATGCACACTGTGGACAACACACCCTCCTCTCTTAGGGATGGCTGGCGATTTGCCTTGCAGCTTTGCATGAAGCCGGGGTCCTTTCTCCCGGGTATGGTACGTTGTTGACATTCGTTTCTCTCACTGTCTTCTCCTCTCTCTCTCTCTCCCTCAAGCCCTGTGTCTTCGTCTGCTATCCCTTGTATGTATCTGTCCCTCTCTTTCTGCTCCCGTCTTGGAGTTTGTTTGTGTGTGTGTGCCTGTTTGGGCATTTGATCGTTCTTTCCTGGGCTTCTCTTCGCATCCTCTGGGAATGTGCTTCTTGTTTCTCCCTGGGGCTCTTGTGTTTCCCTGGGAGGGTGGGTTCCCTGAAGGCTGTGGTGGTCCTGCAGCCCGTGGGCCAGAGTGTTCTTCTTCGTGCTGGCTGGCTGGCAACTACCTGGCTGCCAGCCTTCCTTCCCAACCCAGTGGAATGAAAGTTGAGTGCCCCCACACGGGGGTCCCATGGACATTGTTGCTTGGGTGATGTGCAGGAGTGTCACGTGGGAGCCCTCTTGCGGTACGGAGGATCAGGCCATCTCAGGGAACGGTGCCAAACCAGGGTTCAGGTCGCAGGAAACCAGTGCCTGGAGCCCAGGGTGCAGAGAGTTTTGGAGCCGCCTTGTGGATCACAAGCACCTAGGGAGCTAAGTGCAGGAAAGAGTGCCGTCCCAAGTCCTGTGTTTACTGCGTTCCAGGCAACCTTCCTCTTTGCTGTCTGCCTTAAGCTTCCTTCTCCTCCTGTCCTGCCTCCCCAGCCTCCCTCCCACCCCCCCCATCCCTACCTCTATAGGAAGTCCGTAGAGTCTTGCCCCCTCCTTCTTTTCCATCTCTCCGGGTTCACCTGTGCTGCTTTGTTCAGGTATTTAGACCAGCAAGTTGAAGGTCCAAACCACGGAAGACAAAAACCTTACACCTGATTATCACACACAAAAAACTCTTTTAAAAATGACACTCGAAATCCTTAAAATTTTTACCTACAAACTAATTAATTAATGAAAAATTAAAAAAAAAACTAATCCCAACTTAACCCAACCCTGGCCCCTGACTTACACCTTAACCCTCTTCTCAGCCCCTGTCCCCCACTCTCCCAGCACTAACTCTGACGCCAGCCCTCCAGCCACATCCACCCTAACCCTACCCATGTCCATGGGCAGCAGACACTTGCCGAGCTCTCGCTGAAGTTGACGCTACGGGTCCACAGTGCAGCCGAGAAGGGCGCAAGTCTCAGGTTCCCGGCCGCTGCTGAACGGAGGCTGGGACGACGTTCCTGTCAGAGCCGCGAGCTGTGCACCTCCTGGTGAGACCCTCATGGGACACCTCTCCCCGTTCAGAACCCCGAGGGTGCGGCTGAGGCCAGAGTCAAGCCACAATGAGCGCTAACCGGTAAGCAGCCCACCTCAGCTAGAGGCCTTGCAGACGGTGTCAGGGGCTCCAGCCCCTGCTCTGACTAGAGGACAAGCTAACCCTAAATCCTCAGGATCGAGAACCTTCTCAAGAATCCTATCTCCCCGCCCCCTCTCACAGCCACGTGCTCTAGCCCCGCCCAGCCCCCACTCGCAGCCACCAGAGTTTTAGCCCCGCCCCGCCCCAACCCCAAACACAGCCACAGGTGCTCTAGTCTCATCCCACTCCACATACAGCCACAGGTGCTCTAGCCCCGCCCTGCCCCACACACAGCCACAGGTGCTCTAGCCCCATCCCACTCCACACACAGCCACAGGTGCTCTAGCCCCGCCCTGTGAGCTCTGAGTTGCCTCCTGGGATTGGTAGTTTTTCTGTAATCTAATCTCGGGAGAACACAAAGAGGAAAGGCTCCAGGGACTACTGCCCGACGCTCCTTCCTGGAGCCAAGTGGGTGGACTTTGAGCTGCAGTTGCTATGCGGCCATCCCGAGGGTCTCAGGCTGCAGCTGGAAGTATGGTGCCCCCCTCCACTTTCCCTCCTGGAGATTTCTGGCAAGTCAGGCCTTCCTGTCAGGATTTTTGAGGTTTGAGTCACTACATCTTCAGTCAACTTTATTCATCTCACAAACATTTATGATGCCTTTAAAAGCACTGTGTTGCATTTTGCCAGACTGACAAACTAGAGTCAAGTTCAAGCTGTTCTGACTACTCACAATAGCAAGTCATGGAATCAACCTAAAAGCCCCACAGTTCAGAATGGAAATGAAAATGTGGTACAGATACACAATGGAACACTACGAGGCTATCAAGAAATTAATGAAATTGCTAGTAAATAATGGAGTTGGAAGAAGCAATACTAAAGAAAGTATTCCTTATAGGACCAGCCAAATCTTTCTCCATACAAAGGCTCAGAGAACCTTGTGGAAAAGGGGGCAGTAAGCTTGTAAGAGCCTAAAAAGAGGGGAAGGGCCACCGCTAGACAAGACATTCCACTCAAGGCAGGGCTGCTGCATCCAGCAGATCACTGCAATGGGACTGGTCCTTATCCGACCTGCGCAATGATGGACACTTCAACATATCCCCATAAACTAGCAAGGATTTGGGGAGAAATAATTTCAAGCAGTAGGAACCCTTCGGATAGGGCTAGACAGATTCAGTATCCCTATCAGTGGGTCTGCCCAAGGCAGGGCCACTCAGTCTGCCACAGAAACCTGAACCCCCACCAGAGGAGATGATCCAGAGGGAACCCTGGGAATCACAGAAGAAGGTGCATAGGAGGGTGAAAGGAGTGGATTCAGTGACGAAGGCAGGGGAGGGAGGAAAGGAGGGAATGAGGAAGAAAGGGTGAGAGGGAAAGGAAATGAGAAGGGAAAGAGAGGAGCTGGGATTATTACTCACTGTGCTTCTAAAGCCAGGTAAAACAAATAAATAAAATAAAATGTAGTAAAAAAGCATGATAGCAGATATCATTTTTAAATGCTAACAGATACATCATGCACAACAAAAACGAGGTGGGGAGAAATAGAAAAGCAAAATTACTCTAAGAAGATCTTAATAAAAGCCATAAATAATAAAATCAATTCCAAAACCAGGCATACGATACTGCCTGATGATCTGTTGGTCAGTCAGAGCAGCCCCCCCAAAGCCTTAAAAGAATATAGGCATTCTCTTGCTCTTGGTTACCCTTTAGAACCTCTTGTAGGAGACAAGAACTGCCTTGTAGGAGACACCACATATGAGGACCACAGGACATGAGGAAAACAAGCAGCTTTGGATCGTGAAACTTTCTCCTTGCAATCCAGCCTTCAGGAATCCAGAATGTAGGACACAGACCATGGGTGCCCAGCAGCACTCGCTTGCTTGCCTGCCAGCTCTGCTACTGTGGGCTGCCCCATGTCCTCTGATCAAAACACGACACCTTGCACTCTGTTTGGAAGTCCCCTGGAGACTGCCAAGCTGCAGTGCCCACGAAGATGCTGTTCACACAATTCATGCTGGAGCCCCACATAGACCCTGTTCTCCCTTTTCCACCCATTCTGCCCTCTGCCCTGGAGGAAGGACAGCCACCACTCCCAGCACAAGACTCCCCCGTCTTGGACCTCCTTAAACAGGTGCTGCAGGCCTGCATCTCCAGCAGCCGCATGCCTGCTACAACGCAGGTGCACAGGGTGAGCGGCTACCACTGCCTGAGTGGCCCTTCACCTGGACATGCGTGAAGAAAAAGCAGGGCTGCATTTGGCAGCAGCGTGGAAGCTTGCCTCCTTCACTGTCAGCAGGAGGGCATCATCTGGACATGGACCTTGATTAGCACATGCAAGCTGGGGGCACGCAGAGGCTCACACAGGCCTGGAGAACCAAAGCAAGGAGAGTGGTAGGAGCCTACAAAGAAAGACAAACGCGGCCTCCACACTCATTTCTCTAGGCCCAGCTTCCTTGTTGCACTCAGGTGAACCAACGAGATACAGCTCCCAGTGATCTGAAGTTGCGGTGCCTTCAGCACCTCGAGGCTGCAGGGCTTCCAAAGGGTGGGGGAGGAGAGAAAAAGGCAGGAGTCTGGAAGGCCTTGAGGATGGCCACCTTTCACAGAACGGAGTTTTGCCTCTCTCTCCACCATGGGGTATCTGATATAGGGTGACACTGCCTCTCACACGCAAAGAACTCCTGGGGGGAGAAAGAGATTCCAGGAGCACCTGAGCACTGGATGTGTCATGCAGACAACCAAATGCTCTGCCAGGTGCTCCCAGACTCTGATCCCCGAATAGGGTTTCTGCTCAGCAGACATTTCATGAAGCACAAACACAACCAGATAAAACTCATGGCCTCAAGGGGAAGGAGAGCTGGGCAGCACCTGGACTCACAATGATTGTGACCCACTCTTCCATTGCCAAGCTGCACTCTGTTCAAAGCAGAGGAAGAGATGGTTGTGCCTGAATTGTGAAACCAATACCAACTCTTAACTGCTTCTGTGCCCCCCTCAGACTCTTAACTCTTGGGACTGTGCATACAAAGTTCCCTCTGCCACACCACTTCTGGCCCTCAGCCATCTCAGCTGCTCATCCATACACCATATTCTTTAACCCAGCACTTCATCCATGCATGATGACTGTACCAGCGTCAGGCATATTTCCATTATCTGCCACCATCTCTAGAGCACTGGGGCTGATGATCAGGATTCACACACTGAATCTCTCACCCCTTAGCTGCAAGAAAACATGCATTTTTGCCAAAAGGCCTTTCCACAATGTCTGGAAGCTGCCTTCATTTGTGTCAATGCTTTCAAAGGATTCTCTCTCTCTCTCTCTCTCTCTCTCTCTCTCTCTCTCTCTCTGGGTCTGTATTCTGACTTGACTCCTGTCTACCTCTTCCTTCTCTGACTCTCATCTCCCTTGTCTCTGTGAGCCTCCTCCTCCCTCTTTATAAATCTGCTCCCCTTCCCTCACTTACATTCTGGGTGGTCTTTATGGCTTTTCTTCTGTGTTTTGCTGCAAGCCTTGCCACTGTCATAGAGTGTCTGTGAGGATTTCCCTCCCATTAGTTTCATTCACTGCTTGCTGTTACAGAGGTGAAATGTAAAGCCAATGACCACAGCCACCACTATACAGCTTGAGGAAATTTGGAGTTTCTGGGTGCTCCTCTTGGGAGACCATGACCTTGGGCTGAAGCTTGTCAGACCTCCTGTCAATCTTCTGGAAATGTATACACATTTGTCATGCTTGCTTTGGACTGCAAGAAGTAGGATGCCAGACAGCTACCAGCCTCCTTTTCCCAAGACTGTTTTCTCGGTCACCAGAAGCTGGGAGATGGGACTCCAGTGCGTCATTACTCCCCTCAGCTTTCAAGCCTGCTACTCTTCTGGAGAGGTTCCCCAAACTCCTACATCCTTCCTTGGGGGAGGGTTTGGAAAGGGAATAAATGGTGGTCTCAAGCTGTGATTGTCTCTTTCTTGGGTGCTGGGAGCACTCCCTTGAAGGGAAGTGGCTGTGTAGGGATCCTTAAAAGGCCCCTTTCCTGATTGTGCCTGTTCTGTCTTTGAACATCGAGATGCACGATGTGGACCTATTGAAGAGGAAGCCAACATGGTATGAGGGTCTGTGTAAAGGCAATCCTGAGGCAGGAAGGTAATCCTGAGACAGCCCACTAATAAGGAGCCATCGAAAGCAGCTTTCACAGCAAAAACCCTATTCGGGGATCAGAGTCTGGGAGCACTGGCAGAGCATTTGGATTGTCGGCGTGACACATCAGTGTAGTTTCAGAACCAAAGACTAGCTATGGTAGTGAAACCTTTGTTAAACACAGCTGTAGTTAACACTTGTCTCTCTCTTTGTACTTCTCCAAGGCATTGCCCTAAAACACTAAAACTTGTTATGAAGACCTCTGGTCTGAAAACAGTCTTACTTGTCAGGCTTTTGCACAGATACTTGAGTTACTTCCAGAAGCAGTCATGTGCACAGACTTTGCAGCTTTGTTCCTAATTGTGTGTCTCTTTCCACATCCCTATAATGTTCTGCTAATATAAAGGACTCTAGATCTGGGTCCAAATCTTCCCTCCAAAGTCAAATAAGGCATTCCAGCCCTATTTGTAATCCCAGCACTGAGGAGAATGAGGCAGGAGGAAACATGGCACGGTTGAGAGAAACCTGGACTGCTGATTGAGTTAAAGACTGACCTGGGAAACTTAGAAGGACATTGTCTTTAAAAAGTCCTGGAAAAATCCCAGGATGGACCAGATTTAATTTTATTTGAGAGACTGTGGAAAGACAGAAAGAAAGTCAGAAAGGAGGAAAGAAACAAAGGCATGATCATACATGTATGTTGTGGGGAGAACTTTTATCACAATTTGCAGACATCACTTCTATGAGTTAGGATTCTAGGTTAACTTCAGTTCAACATGTTTTTGAGCAAGCTATTTCACCAGACACCAAGGAACAGTTTAATGGTAGAAAGTGTATCTCCAGGGTCCAGGGTCCTGGCTTCTATTCCAAATCACAATATGCCTGTAGAACCTCAGAATAGCTGCTCATAACTCTTGTGACAGATTTTTTTGATGTCATATGGAATTTATCTCACTGTATAGAAAAGGATGCCAGGTCAAGTAGGCAGCACTTAGGGTGGTGAGAGGCAAGACACAATAGAGCTCCACAAGTCTGCACCAGGGTCTATGTGAATGAGGTATCTCTTGCTAAATGTTCATAGTATCTCAGGATAGACGAGGGAAGAAGGGAGGACAGGCTGTGAGGGAGGACAGGACATCCACCTGGAAGAGTTAGTGGTTGAAAGGTGGGAGATCATAGTAGTGAGGACAGTTTTCTAAGGAAGGGCATGACCCCCTGAGAAAGAATGTGAACTAAGATGAGTGTGTAAGGATCTAAGGGTCTGAGGTAGAAGGTGAGTACCCGAGTGAGCAGGTAAGTGGTGAGTGAGAGTGCTTATGAACTGCTATCTTACCCACCCTTCCAATACTTGGCAGACTATAAAGTAGGTTGCAACTTAGAAAACATTGTTAAACTTCATGGAGCTTTTAAAAAGTTAGCCTGTGTCCATACGGTTCGATGAAAATGCTCTCAGTTCTCCCCAACCAGAGACTGTGGCTTCTTTCTGATTTGGTGTGATAAAGAAGAAGTTTTCCCACCATGTTTGCCCATGATGCTGTCATGGACTACTTGTCCCATGTTTCTGCTGACTTTCAGCTATGCTGCGTAGTTCCAGTGGTCTCACCTTAACAACTGGACATGTTTCATCGGCCATCATAACCCTCGCCTCAGCTTTAAAGTATCATTGTTTAAAGTTACTCTTTGTGTGGGTAGCTTCTCTTTTTCCAGGACGTCCATGTGATGTGCACACTTGTTTGGAATCCATCTTCAGTTGTTTTACCTACTGACCCGTAAGCAATTTCATGCAGCCACAATGTGAAAGTCTTGAAATTCAATGTCCCACTGCTGGATGACCTGAAGAGAACACTCTATTAATCCGGATGAGAACTGAACCTCTAATCCTCCAAGAGTAAAGTCCATGTTGGTAATTTTACCTACAATTGGCGACAAATGCATCAAAACAGCTGTAAGGGAACAAGGGGTTAATTTTTCTCTGGCAATTTACTGGATACAATTCTTACTTAGCTCCATCCTGGACGAGAGAGCATGTACTAACACCAGGGCTGATGGAAACTGGCCACATCCATCAACCAATAATGACTGAGGGAAGGACGAATCCCTTAATGCAGAGCAGCATGTTGGCAGTCTGTACGAAGCAGGCTCCAACTCTCTCAGACCATCTCTGCTGTCTTTTAATTCAGGCTAATCCCACTCACCATAGGCTGCGCTTCCGCATCATAGACACAGCTCCTGCAGGTTTGCTCTGGGCTTAAACTCAACCAATTATTCTCTACAACTGTGCCCTCAACTGCCAAGGTTGGCACCTTGCCTACTATGCAGTCCCACACCCCAACCCTCTGTTTAAGAAGAATTTAGGAGATGAATTCCCCACTGCATGATAAGCTGGGACCAGAGGTCAGCACAAGATCCTTTTGTTTGGTCCTCATTATAGAATAGTATCAATGAGAGGTAGAGACGCAAAAGCGCATTGGGTTTGCAGAACCTGGAGCGAACTAATGAGGAAAAGCCACATTTCCAGGCCTTGGCTAAACCTATAAATACTCCCTGAATCTCTCAAGCCATCTTTGCGTTCTCTCACTCCTCATAGTGCCAAAGCCAGGAGTCTTGTAAGTTGTTTTCCAGCTGTCTTCATAGCCAATGTCACTCACAGACTCCATTCTGTGAGTTCATTCCGCCCTCTTACCCATTGTGGAATCATGCCCATGAGTTAAGTTCTGTTCTCCTCAATAACTCTGACTACTACTCTGCTAATTCCAACTGGTTAATCTCCAATTCTCAATACACATGAACCAAAATAAGAAAACCTCCCCCACAACAACCTAACTATGAGAATGGGGAAAATGGACTAACAAAACAGTGGTTGGGCATGTCCACCAATTCCTAGCATGTGGGAGGCCTGAGGGAGGAGAAGTGCCATAGAGACCATCCCAGTCTGGGTTACAAAGGGGAAACTGTCCTTGGAACAAAATGAACAAAACAAACCCCAAAAATCTTGGGGCCCATCTATATTATGACCAGAATACAGTATATAGCATGAGCACCAGTCCTCTAAGCGCCGATCCCAACATACATACACCGAGATAGAGAGAAAGACAGACATAGACGAGAGCAGGAGATGATAGAGAAGAAAATAACCCCCATTAATAAACTCTGAAGTGGGTGCTCAAGCCATGTCTAAGCAACTAAAGTCCACAGAAACCAAGGAAGACACCAGCTAGTGCTCTGAAGTAAGATGATCATCAGACATAAATATATGCAGAGGGTGTCTTCAAATAGTTATAAATCAGAGAAACCAGACATTTGTGATAGAAGAGAGTTCAAAAAATCCTGCGGGTGTCAATCTTAAAGTGTTGGTCATGTCTGAAAGAAGGTGAGGCAGTGATAAACAATAGACACACAAAGCACAGATTCTGAAGGTGTAGATAAATGGTGTGAACCAGAGGCATTCCACCTAGCTCTTAGGTAGAAGAGAAAGCCGCCTGAGTCCTTAATGCAAGAAACCCTTTAGTCATCATCGCAAGAGCAGATTCAAGAAAGTTCCTAGGAAGTTTATCACAGGGATGGAATTTAAAGGAGCTGTATTAGTCAAGGTTTCTAAGATGCAGAATCAACACTATCTTTAGTGTCTCCCTGTCCAAGAATTTGCATTCTTAAGGGTGGGAGCCACCTTTGAGGATCTGCCCTCAGGTAGGGCCTCTTCCTCATATCCAAATAAAGTAGCAGTTTTTTTGATTCACTATGGAGCTAATAATTGGGTTTCCACAAAGTTCTCCATTGTGGCGATCTCTTCCAGTTCAGCTCTTCGAAATTTCCCACTGCGTTTTCTTAACAGGACTCACACTTTAACTCTTTCTGCTGGATGGCTTGCCTTTTTTTGTAACTCTGAACAAGCTTGCTGTTCTTTGCAAGTGTCGTTCTGCCTACACAATTGCATTTACGTCAGAGCAAGCGTCTCAGGAATGAGACAAAGCTCTAAACTACTCTGCCACACATGCTCCATTTGCCCAATTCATTCATTCCAAACACAGTCTGTTGTTCACTCTCTGGACCATCACAAGCTGGCTATCTACTGCCCTGTTTCTCTAACAGGTTTACTCTCTTCCAAGCTCTCACAAGAATGACTTTTTTTGGCCCATCGACAAGAGCAAGACTTTTCCCAACACAAAGTTCCAAATTCCATAACAAAACGTTCCAAAGCCACACGTAGCACACAATAAAGAATTGCCACAACACTGCTTGATACCAGCTTCTCTCAACTTCACAAAAAACAACTCTTCACAAATTGCTCTCACTTCACAGCAGTTCATCGTTGTGTACCAAGATGATCTAATCACGAGCAATGACCCCACTAATGTGATCAATATGCTGTACTAGTTATCTTTCTAATAGTTTCTATCGAGAGACAACCTGAAATCCAGCACGTAAAGGAGAAATGTAGGGTTATTCAGTTTTATGGTTCCAGAGGGGAGATACAGTCTTTTGTAGGTGGAAGTGACTTGATTGGGGCCAGAAGTTAAGGCAAGGCAAGTCATAGTTCCTCTATGGAGGGCTGAGTAGCTATAACTGCACTATGCTACCGCAATCAGACTATCCAGAAGCAAGGTGGGAACAATCATCCAAGGCTCACCCCGGCGTGACGGCCTTTCTTCATCAAGGCTCCACACTCCTAAAGGTGCCATGACTTTCCAAAAACATGAGTCTGTGGGGGACACAGTTTCAGTTCAGCCATTACAGCCACCTTGGCACAAGGCAGCTAGGAGTGGGAATCATCAGAGGCAGACAGGATGGCCTGAGAGGACTGGTAATTGTCATGACTCTATCCTTTCTGCTGATCAGGAGCCCCTCCTGTTCACAGCCACAGGGAACCTGTGTAGGGATGCCAAGGCCAAGGGACTACCCCGGAGATGGAACTACGAACCCCCCCTGAAATAGTCAGGTCGGCAGATGTAGAACTCTCTCTAATGCCAGAGAAATGACACCCTGTTGATTTTCGCATTTTCCTTCGAGCTCACCTGACTCTTAGACCCGGCTCCAAACGCAGTTGTAGACAAGCAGGTATTTTCTTGCATTTTCCTACATTATTGTTCTTACAGAGACCATGAGGCAGGTTAAACGTAACTGTAATCAAAGGAATAACAGACTGCTAAGACGCAGACACTGACCACAGTTTATAATGTAGTATAACTTGGAGACAATATGTCTGGTCCAAATCTCACTCCTGTTCACTCGGTTTTCTTAAAATTTCAAACATAGATGTCCCAATTTCAGTGACTAATACTGAGGGGACATTCCTGCCAGCTCCAAAGATCCCCCACCATGATTCCCTATTCCACATTCCTCACCTGCATCAATTATAGTTCATATTTATTTTTTCTAATCAGACAATCTCATAGGTAACTGCTATCTCTCTCCCTCTCACTCCCGCTCCCTCCCCTGTGATCATCCCATGCCTCTCCCCGCCCCTTCCTCCCCCCCTTTGCTTTCAATCCCCCCTCTCTCCCTCCATCCAGGTGCCTACCCTTCCTCCTCCCAGCCCCTGGGGAACCCATGAACCCTCAATCCCGCTGAAACCCTCCGCCAAGTGAGAGTTGCGAACGCAGGGCAGAGACCAGATCCACTTCTTGGCTGTCCACGACATGGAAGACTCATGAGTTTTTAAAATCCTTGCATCTAAGGAGCCTACTGCCTGACCTTGTCGCCTGTGACTGGGCTAGACTTTGGGGGGATCAGTGGCATGATCAGCCATTGTGCAGGTCAGGCAAAGCCATCCTGACTGCGTACAATGTAACTCTGGAGTACTTGCATATTGTTGATCCTCCTCAGCTTTAGAGCTTTACAATCCTTCGACCCCCTCTTCTGCAAGGTTTCCCTGGGCTTTATGATGGGGAGAGATTTTGCTGGTCTGGTTCTGAGTGAATTATGTAAGGTCTTTGGTATTCTGAATTATGGTTTGTTTTTAGTTTTACTTTTCTTGCACTGCCCTTGGCTGCATCCCAATTGGTATCGAAGGTCATCTCCTAACCAAAGATAAAAGTCTGTTTAAATGAAGATCTTAATATAAGAGGAAACTCAAGGTAGATGGGAGAATAGGAGTAGGACACAGCAGTGTGGGAGTGGTTCTAATTTACATTACCCTGGTGGCTAGGGATGTTGAATGCTTTTTAGGTTATTTGGCAGACATTTGAATTTTGCGTTGTAAAAAGCTTCCTTTTAGTTTCAAAGTTCATTTTTTAATTGAACCATGTGATTTCTTGGTGTTTATTTTTCTTAGCTCTTTGTATATGGTATATAACAATTCCCTACCAGATATGTGACTCATACAGACCTCCTCCCATTCCATGACTTTTCATTTTGCATTATTCACAGTAATATTGCAGAACAGAAACTTTTCAGGTCTGTGAGATCCTATTTGTAGAATTCTGGCCTTATTTCCTAAACACATAGAGTTCTAGTAAAAAAACAAACAAACAAAAACTCTTTTCCTAAACCAATGATTTCCAGTAGACTGCCTATTTTTTCTTCTGTTTTCACTGTTTCTTTTTAACTTATTCTGATTTATTTATTTATTTTTCTTTCTTTTTTTATTAAAAATTTAATTATACATTTAAAAATTTTTTATCAGTTTCCTCCCTCCCCCCTCCTCCCCCGAACCTCCTTCCTCCCCTTCTCTCCCTCCCCATCCCCCAGTGCCTCCCCCCCAATTCCCAGAGAGTCCTTTATTGTGTACGCCTAACTCTCCACTGGGTCCTCCTCTCCGATGACATATAAGACCCAGTGGCATTTCCATAAGCCCTTTCTCTTGTTCCCCTTAAGCATAGAATCACTACTATGGCTGTCAATCCCTAGCCTCCAGGGGTCTCGGTGCCCTTAACAGATGCTAGACTTTATGAGGGCAACAGTGCACTGGACATTGCGCAGGGCATGCAAAGTCCCATTATGATTGCTTTGGCCCCAACTATTGTTGAGAATCTTGCAAATCGTTGCTCCTCCCATCCTTTTGCTCTTACAATCTTATCGCCCCCTCTTCCGCAAATGTCCCTGAGCTCCAGGATGGGGAGAGATTAGGCTGGCCTAGTTCTATGTGATTGATATAGAGTCTCTGAAGTTCTGGATTGTGGTTTGTTGATTTTCTTTTGCAGTTTTGCTGCTCCTCCAATGCCCTTCACTCCATTCTGCTGGGCACTGTATGTCACCCCCTGGCCAGAGACAAAAAGCTGTTAAACTGGAGTCTTGTTATAATAGTACATTCAAGGGTAGATGTAATAAGAGTAGGAAACCTCAGTGAGGGAGGGGTCCATCACCCATTTGCAAAATGATTACTTTTTATCTGCTAGACTATATGCCCTCCCCTTCTGGTGAGATCAGGAAAGAACGTCTGTGAACTTAACCAGGTTTCTCATTACTTACTTGCAGACCTTGATGGAGGCCTATTTTCTCTGCTGTAACATGGTCCCCTCTCTCCTTGTTTCTGGTGTGGCCCTCCTACCCCATCTCTCTTGCTCCCTCTCCATCCCTCGCCATCCCCCAGTGCCTCCCCCCAATTCCCAGAGACTTCTTTATTGTGTATGCCTAACTCTCCTCTGGGTTCTTCTCTCCGATGACATACAAGGACCCAGTGGCATTTCCCTGAACCCTTTCTCGTGTTCCCCTTAAGGATAGGAACACTACTGTGGCTGTCAATCCCTTGCCTCCAAGGATCTTGGTGCCTTTAGCTGATGCTAGACTTTGTGAGGTCAATAGTGTGTTGGACATTGCGCAGGGCATGCAAAGTCCTATTATGATTGCTTCGGCCCTAAATAGTGTGGAGAATCTTGCAAATCATTGCTCCTCCCATCCTTTTGCTCTTACAATCTTACTGCCTCCTCTTCCGAAAATGCCCATGAGCTTCAGGATGGGGGGAGATTAGGCTGGCCTAGTTCTATGTGATTGATATAGAGTCTCTGAAGTTCTGGATTGTGGTTTGTTGATTTTCTTTTTCAGTTTTGCTGCTCCTGCAATGCCCTTCACTCTATCCTGATGGGCTCTGTATGCCACCCCCTGGTCAGAGACAAAAAGCTGTTAAACTGGAGTCTTGTTATAATAGCACATTCAAGGGTAGATGTAATAAAAGTAGGAAACCTCGGTGAGGGAGGGGTCAGTCACCCATTTGCAAAATGATTACTTTTTATCTGCTAGACAATATGCCCTCCCCTTCTGGTGAGATCATACCCCTCAGTTGTACATGATCAGGAAGGACGTCTGTGAACTTAACCAGGTGTCACATTATTAACTTGCATTTCTTGATGGAGGCCTATTTTTCTCTGCTGTAACATTGTCCCCTCTCTCTTGTCTCTGGTGTGGCCCTCCAACCCCATCCCTCCTGTTCATAATCCTTGCATTACTGTATTACATAGGTTTACCTTGAGGGTCTCAATGTGAGCTGGGTGAGTTTGGTACTAGGAGCCACCTATTAGGGAGTACATATGGCGCTTAATTTTCTGGGTTTGGGATACTTCACTTAATAGAATTGTTCTAATGACAATCCATTTCCCAGCAAATTCCAGTAATTCCATCATTTTTGATGGCTGAGTGTCTCTATTGTATAGATATACCACATTTTCCTTATCCACTCATCAACTGTTGGACATTTGGGTTGATTCCATGACTTGCTATTGTAAAGAGTGCTGCTATGAACATGGTCGTGCTTGTGCTATCGAGGTGAACCTCTGCTGCATGGGGGGTAATTCCCAAAAGTGGGATAGCAGGGTCATATGGCATTTCAATCTTTAATTTCTTTAAGAATCTCCAGACGGCTCGCCAGAGTGGCTGTATGAGCCTGCATTCCCACCAGCAATGTAGGAGAGTTCCCCTCTCTCCACATCCTCTCCAGCATTTGGTGTTGTTTGTATTGTGGATTTTTGCCATCCTGACCAGGGTGAGATGATATCTCAGGGAAGTTTTGATTTGCATTGCCCTGATGGCTAAGGAAGTGGAGCATTTTTAAGATATTGTTAGACATTTAATGTTATCTCTGGTAAAATTTCTTTTAAGTTCCAGGGCCCATTTTTTAATTGGGCCATTGTTTTCCTTGGAGTTTAGTTTTCTAAGTTCTTTGTGCACTCTGGACAGTAGAGCTCTATCAGATATGTGGTTAGTGAAGACTTTCTCCCATTCTGTGGGTTGCCTTTGAGCTCATGTTAAAATCTCTTTATCTGAACAGAAGCTCTTTAATTTCACAAGATCCCATTTGTTGAGTGTTGGTAGCAGTGACTGTGCTATTGGATTTCTGTTTAGGAACTGTTGGCCTAGCCCAATCAGGCCGAGGGAATTCCCTACCTTTTCAGTTAGGGTTTTTTTCGTCTCCGGCCTAATATTGAGGTCCCTGATCCATTTGGAATTAAGTCTTGTGCATGGTGACAAGTATGGGTCCAGCTCTAATCTTCTGCATGTGGAGATCCAGTTTTGCCAGCACCATTTGTTGAAGACGCTGTTCTTTTTCCATTGGATTCTTTGGGCCTCTTTGTCAAAGATCAAATGGCTGTATTTTTGTGGGCTTAAATCTGGGTCTTCAACCCTTATCCATTGATCTGTGTGTCTATTTGGAGCAAGTACCAGGCTGTTTTTACAACTATGGATTTGTAGTATAGACTAAGGTTTGGAATGGTAATACCTCCAGCAGTGTTTTTGTTACTCAGGATTGTCTTTGCTATCCTGGGTCTTTTCTGCCTCCATATGAATTTTGAGATTATTTGGTCAACTTCATTGAAGAATTGCTTTGGGATTTTAATTGGTATAGCATTGAATTTGTATATTGCCTTTGGTAGGATGGTCATTTTTACAATGTTGTTTCTGCCAATCCAGGAACATGGGAGGTCTTTCCACCTTCTGAAGTCTTCTGCAATTTCTTTTTTTAGGGTTTTAAAGTTTTCATTGTAAAGGTCTTGTACCTCCTTGGTTAGGTTTATACCAAGGTATTTCATTTTTTCAGGGGCTATAGTAAATGGGATTGTTTCTCTCAAGGCTTTTTCACTACTTTCATTCTGGGCATATAGGAAGGCCTCTGATTTTTGCACATTTATTTTGTATCCTGCCACCCTGCTGAACTTCTCAGTTCCAGGAGCTTCCTGGTGGAGCTTTTGGGATTCCTCAGGTATAAGATCATGTCATCTGCAAATAGGGATAGCTTGACTTCTTCCTTGCCGATTTGAATCCCTCTTATGTCCCTTTCTGGTCTTATGGCTTCAGCTAACACTTCAAGTACAATATTGAATAGAAGTGGTGAGAGTGGACAGCTTTGTCTAGTTCCTGATCGAAGTGGGAATGCTTCCAATTGTTCCCCATTGAGCATAATCCTTGCTGTGGGCTTGTTGTATACAGCTTTTATTATATTGATAAAGGTTCCTTCCATTCCTACAGTCTCTAGCGCTTTGATCACAAAAGGCTGTTGGATCTTGTCAAAGGCTTTTTCTGTATCTATCGAGAGTATCATGTGGTCTTGGACTTTGGACTGGTTTACATGATGAATTACAGTTATTGATTTTCGTATGTTGAACCAACCTTGTGTGCCAGGGATGAAGCCTACTTGGTCCCTGTGAATGTTGAAGTCCCCAAGAATTATCGTTTGGGGGTTGATTTCTTGCTTTAGGCGCTGTAGGGTTTTCTTAATGAATGTGGAGGGGCCCGTATTGGGTGCATAAATGTTCAGTATTGTGAAGTCTTCCTGGTGAATTATACCTGTGACTAAAATGTAGTATCCATATGTGTCTCTTATGATTTCTTCTTGGTTTGAAGTCAACTTTGTCTGAAAGCATAATTGCTACCCCTGCCTGAAAGCATAATTGCTACCCCTGCCTGTTTCCTGGTTCCATTAGCTTGCAAGATTTTGGACCAGCCTTTCATTCTTAGGATGTGCCTATCTTTTGTAGAGAGATGAGTTTTCCTGAAGGCAGCAGATTGTTGGGATTGTGGTTTTTAATCCAAGTTTGTAATCTGTGTCTCTTAATCGGTGAGTTAATACCATTTAATGTTATGATGGAGAAATTATTTTTAATTCTGGACATTTTTTATGTTTAGTAGATTTGTTAAGCATGTTGTTTGATATTTATGTTTTGGTGGTATTATACTTCCCGTCTGTCCTCCTGGGTACACTTGTTCTTTCTTCAAGCTTGAGTATCATTTCTAGCATTTTTTGAAGGCCTGGTTTGGTAGACATGTATCCCTTGAAGTTGTCTTTGTGCTGGAAAACTTTTCTTTCTCCCTCAATCATGACAGATAGTTTTGCCGGGTATATCAGTCTGGGTTGGCATTTTTGCTCATTTAATACTTGAAGTATGTCTCTCCAAGGTCTTCTTGCTTTTACTGTTTCCATTGAGTAGTCATTTGTTATTCTAATAGGTTTACCTTTAAAAGTCACTTCCTTTTTTTCTCTTGAATCTCTCAGCAACTTTTCTTTTTCTTAAATGTGGAGTGTTTTGACTATTATTTGCCATGGCGATTTTCTATTTTGGTCATAACTGTTTGGAGTGCGAAATGCCTCTTGTATTTGTATAGGCTTCTCATTCTTTAGTTGTGGGAAGTTTTCCTTTATGATGATTTGAAATATTTCCTCAGGTATGGTATTTTGGGATTCTTGTTCTGGTATTCCATGAATGCGCATGTTAGGTTTCTTCAGGGTTTCCCATATTTCTTGAATGTTCCTCTCCAGTATCTTTTTGGCTTTAACAATCTCTTCCATTGAGCTGGTTAATTCTCCCACTTTGTCCGCTTTGTTAGTTCTGCTGATAAGACTCTCTCTTGATTTTTGGGTTCAAGATAACTTGTCTTATGCCGGTTGTGGTAGCGCGCACCGGTAGGATTTGCTGAAGGAGGCAGAGGCAGGAGGATCAAGATAACTTGTCTTTTAGTTCAATTTTAAACTCTGCCTGAGACTGTTTTAACTGCTCTATACCTATTTTTGTTTCCTGAACTGTTTTTCTCAACTCCTCCAAGTTCCTGTGTGTTCTTGTTCAAAGTGATTGATACGGTTGTTAACTCTTCTCGGATTTCCTCTTTCATAGTATTAATCATGGTAATATCATACTCTGAAAGTCGTTATGTTGGGTCTGGCTTTCATGGCTATTTTCTGTGGATTTGTTCTGGTCAGAATCACTCATTATGGGATTGATTCTTTCGGTTGGAGATTGGTCTTCTTGGGTTTTGTTTCTCGTGGATCTGCACTTGACTTGTACATTGTTGTTTTATTTTTTTGGACCTTTCAGTTTCTGTGTGTTTTTCACTGAATCGACGTAGTTGGTATTGTTACACTTGCCAATTATTACTAGTGCTTGCCTTGGATTGGGTATGTTTGTGTATTGTTATTGTTATATCCTAGATGAGGCTACTAGGCTGTTAGTACGTCAGTTAAGTCAGGTTATGTTACCAGGGGGTGAGTATTAGTTTGGTAGTGCACTTTTATGATTTAGTATCTTGGTGAAATGTGGGGGTGAGTGGTGTACTCCCTGGAGTTGTATGTTTTGGGGTGGCTGTATGAGAAAGTTGATCTACAGCATTGATACTTTAAAGGATCAGTAAGGTGAAAAGAAAAAGTTTACTTATCTTTGGGCTGGATGAGAAGAATCTCGCCCACGTGATATAGTGATTGTAGTGGAGTCCAGATGTATGGCCTGTGTTCCCTTTGTTCTTTAGAATTTTGCTTGAGTTTCCTTTGGACTCTATTGAATTCTGAGTAGCAGTGTGTCTTCCGTGGACCACGTGCGTAGGTCCCTGATGGGCCAGAGAGGCAGAGGGTCTGATGTTGATGGCAGAATTCTTCACCTGTGACCTGGGGGGGTGGAGGCACGCGGGGGAGGGAGGGTGTGAGGGGCTGGGGTCCAGGGCGAGGCCCCGGGGGCTATGCTGGAGGCCGCACGGGTGCTGCTGGCCGGTCGGCTCTGGGGTGGGGGTCTGGGCTGGGCGGGGCTCTCTCGCTCACTCACCTGGGAAGGTCTGTGTGGAGGGGGAGGCGCCCCGGGGCAAAACCCGTGGCCGCGCGGCTCCGGGATGGGGGTGTTTTCACTGTTTCTGGTCTAACAATGATGTCTTTCGTTGATTTGGACCTAATTTCTATGTAGGGTGAGAGATACAGCTCCAGTTTTATTGTCCTACATGTAGAGATCCAATTTTTCTAGAACCACTTGTTTAAGTTGCTGTTTTTTCAATTATCTTAAAAAATGCTCCACTTCCTTCGCCATCAGGGAAATGCAAATCAAAACTTCCCTGAGATATCATCTCACCCCGGTCAGGATGGCAAAAATCCACAATACAAACAACCACAAATGCTGGAGAGGATGTGGAGAGAGGGGAACTCTCCTACATTGTTGGTGGGAATGCAGGCTCATACAGCCACTCTGGCGAGCCGTCTGGAGATTCTTAAAGAAATTAAAGATTGAAATGCCATATGACCCTGCTATCCCACTTTTGGGAATAACCCCCCATGCAGCAGAGGTTCGCCTCGATAGCACAAGCTCGACCATGTTCATAGCAGCACTGTTTACAATAGCAAAGTCATGGAATCAACCTAAATGTCCAACAGTTGACGAGTGGATAAGGAAAAGGTGGTACATCTATACAATGGAGTACTACTCAGCCATCAAAAATGATGAATTACTGGAATTTGCTGGGAAATGGATGTCATTAGAAACAATTATATTAAGTGAAGTATCCCAAACCCAGAAAATTAAGCGCCGTATGTACTCCCTAATAGGTGGCTCCTAGTACCAAACTCACCCAGCCCACATTGAGACACTCAAAAGTAAACCTATGTAACACAGTAATTGCAAGGATTATGAACAAGAGAGATGGGTTAGGAGGGTCACACCAGAAACAGGAGAGAGGAGACCATGTTACAGCAGAGAAAATAGGCCTCCATCAAGGTCTGCAAGTAAGTAATGAGAAACCTGGTTAAGTTCACAGACGTTCTTTCCTGATCTCACCAGAAGGGGAGGGCATATAGTCTAGCAGATAAAAAGTAATCATTTTACAAATGGGTGATGACCCCTCCCTCAGTGAGGTTTCCTACTCTTATTACATCTACCCTTGAATGTGGCCATTACAACAAAGACTCCAGTTTAACAGCTTTTTGTCTCTGGCCAGGGGGTGACATACAGTGCCCAGCAGAATGGAGTGAAGGGAATTGCAGGAGCAGCAAAACTGCAAAAGAAAATCACAAACCACAATCCAGAACTTCAGAGACTCTATATCAATCACATAGAACTAGGACAGCCTAATCTCTCCCCATCCTGGAGCTCAGGGACATTTGCGGAAGAGGGGGGTGATAAGATTGTAAGAGCAAAAGGATGGGAGGAGCAACGATTTGCAAGATTCTCAACAATAGTTGGGGCCAAAGCAATCATAATGGGACTTTGCATGCCCTGCGCAATGTCCAGCGCACTGTTGCCCTCATAAAGTCTAGCATCTGTTAAGGGCACCGAGACCCCTGGAGGCAAGGGATTGACAGCCATAGTAGTGATTCTATGCTTAAGGGGAACAAGAGAAAGGGCTTATGGAAATGCCACTGGGTCCTTATATGTCATCGGAGAGGAAGACCCAGTGGAGAGATAGGCGTACACAATAAAGGACTCTCTGGGAATTGGGGGGGAGGCACTGGGGGAAGGGGAGGGGGAGGAGGGGGGAGGGAGGGAACTGGTAAAAAATTTTAAAATGTATAATTAAATTTTTAATAAAAAAATGTATTAAAAAAAAAGTTGCTGTTTTTTTTTCCAGTGTGTGTTTTTAGCATCCTTATCAAGTAACAGATGATGGTAGCTGCATTGGCATATCTGGGACCTCAACTCTAATCCACTGTTCTGTGTCTGGTTTTGTGCCAATACTATGCTCTTTTTATTGATATGGCTCTATGGTACATTTTGAAGGTGGGTATTGTTATACCTTCAGAGCCTTTTTATTAATCAAGAAGACTTTCATATTTGTGCTTCCACATGAATTTTAAGTTTTTTTTCAATATCTGTGAAGAATTCCATTGGAATCGTGATTGGAGTTACATTGATTCTGTATATTGATTGCCTTGGTAGCATGATCATTTCACCATGTTTATTCTTCTCATTCATGAGCTTGGGAGGCCTTTATGTCATCTGATATCTTCTTGAACTTATGAAGCTCCAGTTCTGTAACTTGAAGTACTTTCTCCTTTCTTGGGCCCTTGAAACGGTGCAATTGTAGGTCTATGCCACAATTACTGGGATTGAGGTAACATTTGATTCAAGATACACAGTCTCTTTTCAGTTGCACTTTAATTGGGTACTCAAGGAGGACATCCAGAAAGAGAAGGCAGTGGTGTGGACTGTTACAGTATAGGTCTTTTTGGCTGTGCATAATATAATGCCATCTTGAGCCTTACATCAGCAAGAACATATGAACCAAGATGATGAACTGTTGCCCAAGTTACACAATGACACAATGACTCCTGGGGAGAGAGAGTAAGAGACCCCGAGACTGCAGGAAAACAGGTTTAGAGTGGTGTGAAAATCCTGTGCCTGGACATTCAAGGGCAATTACAGAAGTTCAGAGACTGTGAGATAGACCAGCAAAGACACAAACACAGAAGCACATGCAGCCCCTCTAATGGATGGAACTCAGAATTGGCACTGGCTGTGTTGGCTCAGGAAACAACTTTGGTGACTGGAATTCTTTAGATTTTCAGGAGCAGAGAGGTCAACTGTCATGGCCCCAAGTGGCAAAATTCCCTTCACTTCATCTGGCCATCTCATGGTGCCATGGAGCGGGGGGAACCAGGTGTACAGTGCCCCCCCCCACAAAGTATTAAAGCTCAGCAAGTGCTCCTGCACACAGTCTCTAGAGCCCAATGCTCCCATGGTACACAATCTCCCTCACCCAGAACATGTGTATGATTGCTGTGAAGCAGTGAAAGAGCCTAGACACCACCACAGCCTGACCAGGCCAAAAGAGCTTTAACAGAAGGATTAGTGGGTCCCCTTCAGTTTCTTGGCCAGAAGGGCAACAGTGCAGGTCACTGGAACACTGGAAAAGAGCACAGGATACTACTCATGGGGATTGAGCCTCTTGGGATTTAGAATGGAGCCTAACGTTAGTGAGATTATCACAGAACCAGGCTGTGACATACTAGAACTGAGGTAGGAGAACCTCAAATAGTGAAGAAAACCTTTCTTCGATATATACCTGCTGATATGTCATCCAGGCAACACCAAGGACCCACACACATGGTAATAGAGGTAACTTTGATGAAATTCAGGGGATCACTCATACAAAATATATTAAAGTAGGCACCAGACAGGTTGAGAAGATCTCCAGTGGCAAAGAAAGGGAGATATGATTGGGTAATAAAGCATGAAAAGTGACATAAACTCACTGTGTTCATTCAAAAGAACTGGTAAATGAATTAAGAAAATAACAAAATAGTAATAAAAAAAGGTATGTAGTTGGAGAGGCATTAGATAAAAACACAGAGTTCGAGGGCAGTGTACAACCAGGAGTCGAGAATTGTGTGGAATTGTTGATAAGGGGATTTCAATGTCCATTCTATTTACAGAAATCTGATTATACACTCCAAGGCAGACCTACAGAGAGTGCTGGGGATTGACTCTAAGCCACATGCAGTGGTGGACTGACTGCCTGTCATCCAAAATCAACACAGAATCTTGCCCAAAGCTAGAGTGGACAATTCACAGTAACTACACAGTGAAATATGGGAAGACTCGGCCACTACTGGCCACTTCTTGGTTACACATGGCTTTCCTCACCTGCTCAGATGGCACCAGACTTGAGATTTTTAGGACAACCTACACATGTGCTATGGGTCTGTCTCCCTGCAGCTGCATGTCACAGCATTACAGAGGTCTCAAGATGGAAAAATCACACTGCTCACCTCAGATTGATAAGAAGTAGATTATTCTAGAGATATATATGACTGATCATGACCAAAGAATACAGATTTAGGTTATACCTACTCTCATTTTCCCAGTCTTCAGAGTTTTTGCAATCACAAAACAAAATGAAAGAGAAATCAAGGCATTCCTGATACTGAGTGAAAATACATGGCAGGAACCTACAGGTAAGTGAAGACACAATCACAATTTAGTCCTACTTGAGAGTTCATTTCTATATTTTCAGCAATAGAGAGGATGAGGCAGAAGGACTAGGAGCTCCAGACTGTAGCAGTTTCGGGGGGCCATGAGACCCTTGGGGACAGGGATAAGCTGGCATGGAGTCAAAGACACAGGCTCTGGAAGTCAGGCGAAAAGCAAAGCAGGCTAGCAGGCTTGCAGGCTCATTTATTGTAAATATCCGGCTGCTTACATAGCCCACCCAACATCTCATAAGTCCCAGCGTGAGCTTTTGCTGAGTTGTTCTGTCTGGGTTGGTCCTCTCAACCAGGTGGTTTGACATCAGCACCAGGCACGGCAACAGGTTCTAACTTGGGGAAGTTGCATTTGGTTGCATGTGGCCCATACAGACAATACAGGCCTTCCCGATCCATTCCTCCTACACCAGGCAAATATGGGCTACAAAGTAGATGCCAGTTTCAGTACATGAGAACTTGGAAAAAAACTAAAACATACAAAATATAGCTAGCAATGACATCAAACCAAAAGAGCAACTTAGCCAAAATTACTTGAAGACAAGGTCATTCTTGTGGAAGGACTTATCGGCAACTGAACATGTAAACTGTACACAGGACTACTTCATCTTAATAATTAAATACAGAAAGGTTTCTTATTTACACATAGGGAAATGCAAGTATTTTAATATTTTATCCTGAAAGAGAAAGATAGAGAACTGACATGTACTTCTCAAGAAGCAGTTTTATAGGTACACACATATATACACTGGAAGAATATTCAGCTGTCAAGAAAAATTAAATGATTAAATTTGCTGACAAATGGATGGAACTGGAAATACACCAAATCAGGTATATCAGACATTAAAAATAAATGTCATATGTTCTCTCTTATATGCAGATGCTAGCACTAATCTCCAGAATTATTTTCTTAATTTGGAATTTCTATAATTTTAACAACAGGAAAATTTGAAAAAAGTCCATTATGTGGAGGTCAAGGGATAGAAATAGGCTAAAACCTTAGAGGATAAGATATAAAAGATCACATGTGGTAAGTTGGATAGAAGAACGGGGAAGAGGGAAATAAGGGCCTACTGTACAGGAATGGCTGGGGATTATCATATAACACTAAAGTTGTAAGATTTAAGCAGCCAGACACTTCCTATATTGTAAGCTTCTTTTCTTTTTTTTTTTTTATTTTCCACTCATACAAACTTAACAGGTACACCGGTCCCCTCCCTCCCTCCAACCTTCCACCGCCCTATGCCCCCTCCCCTCCCTCCTCCCTCCCCATCCCCCAATGCCTCCCCCTCCCATCCCTGGAGCATCCTTTAATGTGAATGCCAGACTCTCCTCTGGGTCCTCCTCTCCAATGAGGTCCAAGGACCCAGTGGCATGTCCCAGAACCCTTTCCTGTGTTCCCCTTAAGCATAGGAACACTACTGTGGCTGTCAATCCCTTGCCTCCAAGGATCTTAGTGCCTTTATGTAAGCTTATTTTCAAAGAAACTTCTTTTAAAAACAGAGAAGGACCAGGCATGTTACTACACAGGAGAGCACAGAGAGGAAGACAGAGTATTATGGAAAATATCATGTGATACTCTTACCAGAAGTTTAGATAATTAAAATTCTCATGAGGGAACACATAACTGGTACTGTAAAACTTATTTTAAAAAACCTATAGTATGAGAGGATATAGGCCCTAGGTGGGTACAAATGGAGTAGAATAAGTTATAAGAATTTTATATCGGACTGCCTTGTAATCATTTATCATTATAACCATAGATTAGAGGTTGCAATGTAAGTTCATTACAGAAAACAGCAATGGGGTAAACTGCAGAAAATAAGTGACTATGGATAGTGAGGCCCTAAACAGAACACTGAAACCTGCCCTTACCTCAAGGCTTAGGGAACATTATAGAGGAGAGTGTGCTAGGAACATAACACATCAAGTGGGAAGTGCATCCAGCCCTTATCTTCTGGACATAATAGTGTTGTGGCATACAGATTGGTCTGTTGCATCATCTCCATTTCTGTTGTTAGAACATAGCATTGCTAAGCTAAAAAAAGTCAAGATATGCTATTATACATTTACACAAATGTGCCTTATTTATGGCAAAAATTCCTTTAGAAATGCTACATGATTTCATAGAAAGATTTGAGTACAGTAATTAGATAATACATGTATTTGAAATGAAAGGGTCTAAAATGACATTTTTTCACAATAATTTTTATGGATATGGAATGCTTCATACAATGTTTCCAATTTTCATCTAACAAAAGGAAAAAGTGTCATTGGTCTTTGATATTGTGATACAGCTGTGAACAAAAGGAAGACCCTCACTTAACTCAGGCTCAATCCCTACTGAAGCTGAGATAGGAAATCTTTAATCTGGCCTTTAAAAAGGGAAGGTAGAAGGAAATGTGGGGATAAAGATCATGACTATTACCAAAACTGCCTTTAGCAAACGTGTGATGTTCCCATGGAACCAACTTATTATCTGAAAATGTAGGTTATACCTTAAAGTGCCTTTCCATGTTTTTTCAAATTTATATAACCACCTTTGAGACTTTTCTGTGTTTTGGGATGTGTACCCCAAAAGTGTAGGCCCACTGGGATAAAGAATAAAAGACTTTCTATTCAGCTAAATTGAGGTATGGAGTTTCATTACTGGCTGGCACCTCACGATATTTGGGGGCTCATCTGGGAATGCTAGGATGGAACCCCAAACACGGGTGAGAGGTTTCCTTCTCAGCCAGGGCAGATGGCAGGTGAACAGGGATACTCACACCTGCTGGCAGGAGCCTACGCCCCAGAATCTGGAAGAAGTACCAGCTCCCACTGGCAAAGTCAGCACCCCTTCATGGATTAGGTCAGTGAGATGCCTCCAAGACACCTGTTGGTGAAAACTTCTGCTTCTGAGCCTTGCAGCACTGGTGGTTGCAGGAACCAGTGAAAGTGTGCAGCCCCGAAAGTATTCCAGGGTTCCCTTTTCCTGGAGCTGGGGGAGACCTTCAGTGTCCTGGACCAGAGTTCAGAGATGGAAGGAGACAGGACCCTAGAAGGCCATCTGCATGATGAGTAGACAGTGAGAGACCAATTGCAAGCTTGATCACCCTAAAAGAGACCTTTTCCTAAGTCCTTTGATGGTATTCTGAGGGGTCGAAGTAGGTCTCTATCAGGGAGCTTTGAAGATCCTCTACAACAGAAAGAAAGGAATTTAAAATGGGCATGTGTGACATTTGAATGGTTGTTGAGTGAGATGTATATGCCTGGTTCTGAATACTTATCAGTGCTTGAAACATCATGGCAGCCAGGCAGCTCTACAGTCTGATTTGGTCATATGGTGAATGACATGGTCTCATGGCCATGTGGTTGTGGGCCCTACAGTCTGATTTGGGTGAATATCATGGTCTCATAGCCTTGTACTTACCTGAACTGACTGGGGCTTAATGTACACTTCCATGTAATTAAGCTTAGCATCACTCTCCCATCTCCTGGAAAGGGCCTAGCAAGGAGAGATCAACCATGTGGTGTAACATGTGGTCCTACTGCTGAGACTTCCCTAAGTCTGTGAGGAGGCTGGCCAAGCAGGCAATTTAATGTGGGGTAGGCTGATCCTCCTCAACACACCATCCTCTTTGTGCACCACACACAGGGTTATACATATGTAAAATCCCTTTGAGAGAGCCCTTCCCACTGAGACAGAAAAGACTAAAGAAGTAGTCACAGTTTTAGCCAGAGAGGTTATTTCATGCTTAGAGTTCCAGTTAGCACTGAGTTAGATAATGGAACCAGATAATGGGCCTGCATTTCTCAGAAAAGTCATTAAACAAGTTCCCAAAGAGGTTGGGATATTTTGGGACCTGCAACACATTGATCTTGGGATGGTCAAGTAAGGGAAGTATGAGGGACTTAGTTTTTAAGTTGGAGCTCAAAGAAAGGGCACACATTTAATGTTCAAAGATGAGAGAAAAAAAGAGAAAATTTGTTAAAGGTTAAAGTGGGGAAACCTGAAAAATTTAAAAAGTAAGTAAAATCACTTGGGATTCAATGTGAGTTGGACAACTGAAAAATAAAAGGTAGCATGGGAGGTCTTTCCAACTTCTGATGTCTTCTGTAATTTCTTTCTTTAGGGTTTTAAAGTTTCCATTGTAAAAGTCTCTCACTTTCTTGTTTAGGTTTATACCAAGGTATTTCATTTCTTTAGAAGCTATAGTAAATAGGATTGGTTCTCTTAGGGCTTTTTCACTTCTTTCATCTTTGGCGTATAGGAAGGCCACTGATTTTTGCACTTTATTTTGTAACCTGCCACTCTGCTGAACTTATGTATTAGGTCTAGGAGTTTCCTGGTGCCGTTTTTAGGATCACTTAGGTATACGAACATGTCATCTGCAAATAGAGATAACTTGACTTCTTCCTTGCTGATTTGAATCCCTTTTATCTCCCGTTCTTGTTTTATGGATCCAGCTAAGACTTCAAGTACAATATTTAATAGAAGTGGTGACAATGGACAGCCTTGTCTAGTTCCTGATTGAAGTGGGAATGCTTCCAGTTTTACCCCATTCAGTATGATCCTTGCTGTTGGCTTGTTGTATACAACTTTTATTATGGTAATAAAGGTTCCTTCCATTCCAACTGTGTCAAGGGTTTTGATAATAAAAGGATGTTGGATCTTGTCAAAATCTTTTTCTGCATCTATCGAAAATATCATGTGGTCTTAGACTTTGCATTGGTTTATATGGTGAATTACATTTATTGATTTGTATATGTTGAACCAACCTTGTATGACTGGGATAAAGCTTACTTGATCACAGCAGAATCAACATCATAAAAATGACCATTCTACCAAAAGCAATATACAGATTCAATGCTATACCAATCAAAATCCCCAAGCAATTCTTTAAAGAAACTGACCGAAGTTCATATGGAAGCACAAAAGACCCAGGACAGCAAAAACAATCCTGAGTAACAAAAACACTGCTGGAGGTATTACCATACCAAACTTTAATCTATAGTACAAATCCATAGTAATAAAAACAGCCTGGTACTGGCTCCAAAATAGACATGTAGATCAATGGATAAGGGTTGAAGACCCAGATATAAGTCCACAAAACTACAGCCATTTGATCTTTGACAAAACAATTCAATGGAAAAAGAACAGCATCTTCAACAAATGGTGCTGGCAAAACTGGATCTCCACATGCAGATTAAAACTGGACCCGTACTTGTCATCATGCACAAAAATTAATTCCAAATGGATCAAGGACCTCAATATTAGGCCGGAGACTATAAAAACCCTAACTGAAAAGGTAGGGAATTCCCTCGGGCTGATTGGGTTAGGCCAACAGTTCCTAAACAGAAATCCAATAGCACAGTCACTAGAACCAACACTCAACAAATGGGATCTTGTGAAATTAAAGAGCTTCTGCTCAGATAAAGAGATTGTAAACCGAGCAAAAAGGCAACCCGCAGAATGAGACAAAATCTTCACTAACCACATATCTGATACAGCTGTATTATCCAGAGTGCACAAAGAACTTAGAAAACTAAACACCAAGGAGATAAATAGCCCAATTTAAAAATGGGCCTGGGAACTCAAAAGAAACTTTTCCAGGGATGATATTGAAATGTCTAACAAATACCTTAAAAAATGCTCCACATCGTTAGCCATCAGGGAAATGAAAATCAAAACTTACCTGAGATATCATCACACTCCAGTCAGGATGGCAAAAATCCACAATATAAACAACACCAAATGCTGGAGAGAAGGAAACTCTCCTACATTGCTGGTGGGAACGCAGTCTTATACAACCACTCTGGCAATAAATCTAGCAATTTTTTAAAAAGTTAAAGATTGAAATGCCATATGACTCTGCTATGCCACTTCTGGGAATAATCCCCCATAAAGCAAAATTTCACTACAATGACACAAGCACAACCATGTTCATAGCAGCACTATTTACAATAGTAAAGTCATGGAATCAACCCAAATGCCTAACAGTTGACAAGTAGATAAGGAAAATGTAGTACATTTATATAATGGAATACTATTCAGCCATCAAAAAACATGAATTAATGAAATTTGCCGGGAAATGGAGAGAATTAGAAAAAGTTATATTTAGTGAGCTATCCCAGACACAGAAAATTAGACACCATATCTATTCCCTAATAGGTGGATCCTGGTACCAAACCCACTTAATGACATATTCAAAGATAAATCTCTGTAATACCTACAGCAATTGCAAAGATTATAAACAGGAGGGAGGGGAAGGAGGGTTCCTAGAAATAAGGAGAGAGGGGATCATGCTTCAGTAGAGAAAATAGGTCACCATCAAGTACTGCAAGTAAGTAGTGAGACATCTGGTGAAGTTCACTCTCATTTTCCTTCCTAGTCACTTGTGATTGAGGGAGTTTGATCTCACTAATCAGGGAGGGTATAGACTGGCAGATAGATGGTAACCATCCTGCAAATGAGACACTGACACCCCCCCTGCTACACACACACTGCGGTCTCCTACTTTTATTCCATCTACCTTTGAATCTCCTTTTATAGTAAGATTTCATTTTTTTAGCCTTTTATCTTTGGTTAGGAGGTGACCTCCAGTACCAATCAGGATGGAGCCAAGGGTGGTGCAGGAACAGCAAAACTGAAAACAACAACAAACTATAATTCAGAATGCCAGAGAGCCTAAAGATGGGAAGGACCAATGATATGCAAGATATTCCACACAAGTTAGGGCTGAAGTAGCCATAATTGGATTTTGCATGACCTGCACAATGACTGACATGTCAACGACTCCCCAAACTCTAGCATGGATCACAGGCACTAGGATCTTTAGAGGCAAGGGATTAACAGTCATAATAGTGTTCCCATACTAAAGGGGAGCCCAAGAAAGGACTTTGGGCAATGCCACTGAGTCCTTACAGCTCACTAGAGTGGAGGACTCAGAGGGAAGTTTGGCATTTACACAAAAGGATGCTCCTGGGAATGGGAGGAGGTAAGGGGGAAGCACTGGGAGAAGGGGAGGGAGGGGGGTGAAAGGAAGGGGAAAGGGGGCAAAGGGTGGAGGAAGGGAGGGGACCAGGTACCTATTAAGCTTGTATGATTGGGGAACAATAAATATAAATAAAAAAAGAAAAATAAAAAATAGAAGCTCATTCTAAAATCTCAACATTTAAGGTGCATTGCATATCATTCTAAATAGTCTCTGGCTGTGTGGGACATGTAAAATGTGATCCCAAGACACCCCATGAAAACAGTTGATAACCAAAGATAAAATAAACATTGCCTTTATCATCTAGTTACCTCCTGATATAAAGACAAAATTACCAGAGTTAAAAGGATTTAATGAATATGTCTCAGTTGCTACAAATTGCCCAGAAGACTTATAATAACCTGATCCCCACTGGAGAAAGACAGAATAAAAAAACAACAAGGTTAATGATGACAGATTTAAAGAGATCTAAAATGGGTAAGACTATGTGGCAGGGAAGACAAGGAGATAAGGACAAAGAAATGAGAGAGGGAAAAAATGCTTTTTCTCTCTGCTTCCAATCATCCAGCTCATCTTTGTTTTTAAATGGACGGACACTAAAGGGGGTTATATGGCAACTTACCTGGATTAGGATGCCCCAGGGATTTAATCGCTCATGGACTTTAATGAGGCTCTAAATGCAGATCTCTTGGAATTTCAACAAGAGCACCCTGAATATGTGGATGATCTTCTTACTGCAACTAAAACTGAAGACTGCTGCAGTCACAAAAGGACTCCTACGGAGACTTCAGACAATGGTATACATGAGTGTCAGCAAAGTAGCCCAGCTCTGTGAGTCTACAGTCAACTACCTGAAGCATCTCCTGCAAGGAGGTAAGCACACCTATTGAATCGGGATGAGGCATGAGATATGGCCAAAGTTGTCACAACTCAAGCTTTAGGGTCACAGAAGATACTGATGTCATACCTGTGCAAGAAATTTAACCCTGTGGCATGTGAATGGCTAGCATACATCCAAACAGTAGCACAACTGCTCTACTGGAGAAAGAGGCAGATAAAGTAACTCATAACCCTAACACTTGCCTTGAGATGGGGAAAAGGTGATTCCCCCAGGGCACAAGGGAAAGAGGTGGCAGATCAGGCAGCATGACCAGCTGTCCAAGAATCAGTGGGGCCACTGCAGACCTTAGTGACTGTTCCAGAAGTGGGCTTGCTAACAGACCTAGTCTACACAGCTGACAAGGAAGACTTGGCACAAAGAGAAGAAGAATCAAAGAATGAGGAATGATGGACACATGGAAGGCTGATAATCTCTCTGGTTTTAGGGTGAGGAATGATAAATCAGCTCCATAAAGCTCCTCACCAAGGGTCCACAAGAAATGAGTCAGTTTCTTTGACCCAGATATTACATTTGAACAATAGTCAGATCTGACATCCAAATATGTTATATGTACACAACTAAACTGGAACAGAAGTGAGAGAGCCCCAGAAGGGATGTGGGCCCATGACATGCTGCCTGGAGAATGTTGGTGAAATCAACTGTATTTTTGGCCATAGATACTTTTTGGCATTTATGAACAGATTCTTGGTATGGGTAAAATCATTCCCCACCTAGGTCATTGTGATAGTTAATCTTTGGTGTCAACTTGACCACACCTGGCATTAACTAAGATCATCTGTGAGACCACCTGAAGAGATTATCTAGATTAATACATTTATAATACAAAGACCAGCCCTAGATCTAATCAGAACCTCCCAGTAAGAAACCGGATAAAAGGAGCCATAGAACAAAGGACTTTGAAGAGAGACCGTCTGCTTCTTAAACTCTCCAGGATGTCTGCAGTGACTTAGCTGCCTCCAGTTTCAGCCACAGCCATGTCACCTCCAACATGAAAGACTGTTACTCCCCTCTGGAACTGTAAGCTGAATAAATCTCCCTTAAATTTCGTGACTTAGAATGCTCTCTCACAGCAAGTGAGAATAACTAATATAGTCAGAAAAATCTTCTATTAGTAACACTACAACAAGTAGAACTGCCCCTTTTTCTGTGATCTGATAAAGGCTCAGCCCTCACGGCTAGGATCTTTCAAATCGTGACAAAAGCATTAAATATAAATTGGAGATTATATTGTGCTTATCTCCAAAGAGTTCAGGAGAGGGAGAATGAATTGTACCCTGAAGGAAACCTAAATTATTTCTTGAAACAGGTGAGAGTTGGGCCAACCTCTTTCTCTTTGCTCTTCCAAGTACCAGGTATATATTTGAGACGCCCTGACAATCTCAAAAATAAGAGACATCTCACAGGCTAAAACAGCTAATCATTCCCTCCTAAAGTTACTACAGCAGACACAGAGAGCCTGCACACCGTATGCAGGCCAGAATTTTGGCCCAACTCTGAACTGATGCATAAGCTCCAGCTCAGTGACACTGTCTAGATGTAACAGTTACTCTTAACTATTGCTGTGAGAGAACACCCAAAGTCAAGAAACTTAAGGGAGAAAGGGAGGTTTATTCGGCTTACAGTTCCAGAGGGGAGGCAGTTTGTCATAATGGAGGCGGCATGGCTGGCTGACCAAAGCTGGAGGAGGTTAAGTCACTGCAGACATCTTGGAAGCTAAGAGCTGCAGACTGCTTGCTGCAAAGGCAGACTTCTCCTGGAGGTAGGGTGGGACTAATCCACCTCAAGGCCCACCCCTTGTGACTGCCTTCTCTAGCAAGACTCCACCGTTTAAGGTGACGTGACCTTGTCAAACACATGAGACTGTGAAGGACATATTTCAAACCATGACACTGGGTCAGGAAAATCCGTTCAGAGTACTTAAAGCACGGATGCAAGGACCCACTTTACTGATCTGGCACAAACAGCTTGGTCTGCTTAGCCTTATTAATGGAGACATTAGCTTTAGATGCTAAATCAAAAGTTTTCTATAATACTTATTTGTAAGTGTCCCATATTTTAAACCATGGTGATGATCCTGACCTTGGTTGTAAATTGATGATGTAACCTGCTTGAGAACTGTTATGTGCCCATATTTGGTATGGTACAAAGTAGGTTGTTGTGTTTTAGAAAACAATGGTAAACTTCACAGGATTTTTCAGGAACTACCCCACATACATACACTTTTCTTTTGTTTGTATAATGAATTCTCCACATTCTCTGCACCCAAATAGAGTTATCCTGCAATATGTAATTAAAAGTACCAGTGGAATTCCAGTTTTGATTACTTGCTAAATTCAGTACAGAGGTGCTACAGCCACTCTTCTTTGGTGTGGACAATTAATCTTACTTTTTTAAACAATTTATCTTACAGTAACTGAGGGACTACAGTCCAGGATGGCAGGAATCACATATCAGAAGGCAGTCAGGAGATACATAATGCTCACAAACATCAGAAGGAAAAATAAAAATAACTTAGCTACAGGAATAAAGGCAAGGCTAACAAGACCAAAGGCCCGATCCTGTAATGTGCCTTCCTCTATTATGGCACAACCTCTTAAAGAGGCAACAACCTTCCCAAACTGTAACCTTAGTCAAGTACTGAAAAACTATCACTGTGGGAAGCAACTCATATTCAGACCATGACTAGAGGCTATGTATCATTCTGAACTACGATTTGCCATGAGATATGTTGGGCCCTCCCAGGAATTACTCCAGGGTGTAAATGAGCACATGGGACCTAAGATGGTGCTGGGAGGAAGTGAGCAGGGAGTAACCAAGCACATGGGGCCTAAGATGGCATTGGGAGCTAGTGTGCTGGGCATAACCCTGTTTGCATCACAGGGAACTGATTGGTTCATAAGAGTTCCATAAGGCTGACCTTAGCCCGTGAGGCCTGTGTACTGTGCTGACCTTTAATATGATTGGCTGCCTGTTTCGTGCCTTGCAGTCTCTTGTCTTTATAAACCCCTGCACCGCTCACGATAAACTGAGTTCTTGCTTCGACTTTACTCCCTATAGCATCTGAATGGCCTTGGAGGGCTGGGAACAGGCGGACAGTGCACTCACCCCTCTCCATCCAGTCAGCCAAGAGCTGGTGACACCAGTCTGAACCCCACATCATCTGGCACCCAAACATGGGGCAGTGAAGGAGCTAATTGGTCGTCTCGGGGTAAATGAGACCCTTACTATGAGTAACGCAATCAGTTCAAGTAATGACCCAGTGCTGAAAGCACTGCAATTCATGTTAAAAAGTCGGGGGTTGGAAATCTTTGACTCGGCAGCTGAAAAAATGTGGCAAATGATTTTGCAATTGGCACCTTGGGTCCCCATTTCTAATCTGTTCTCTTGGACCATGTGGGCACTGGTGGATAATTTAGCAAAGGAAAGGGAGAAGCACTTTGAGGTATCGCCCCCTCTGTGCTTTTACCCAACTATCTCTGCTCTAAAAGTTTCCTTCCACCCAGAAGCCATTCAGCCGCTGCTCAAGATCACTATCTCAGCCTCTCCTGAGGAAAAACTGGTAATGGGGAAAGGGAGATTGTGCTGAGGACTCAGCCCCACCTGAAGAAAAAGCAGAGTGGGAGAAATTTGATAAAGAAAGGGCTGAGACACATAGAGTAGAGGTTAGGAACAAAGTCGCAATCATTTCTGAGCCAGAGAAAGGGCAGAAATTGGCTTCCTCCCTCATATATCCTGATCTGTCACTCCTCCAGGAGCCAAAAAGGGTTATGTCGCCTCCGTATGCTAGCCTCCAGAGTCCCAAACAGGAGTCCCTTTCTCCGAGGGACCTCCTCCTCCTCCTTCACCTCCTCATGAGCCTGTTTAACACAGGCTTTATCCCTGAGGGGAATGGACCTGAAAATTGTTATCTATGGGAATCAAAAGAGCTTAAGGAACTCAAAAAAGTGGTTTCTGAGGACGGTCCAAATTCACCCTGGACTGATACACTCCTCCAGTATCTGGCATATCAGCCCTGCATGGCCAGGGATTGCTATAATTTGGCCAAGGCAGTTTTGCCAGGTCCTCATTTCATTAAGTGGATTGCACTCTTCAGGGAGGAATGTAGGGTGCAGTCAGGACAGAATCAGGCCATTAATCCTGTGGTTCCTATCACCTTCAGGATGTTTACAGGGCTAATGATCAATATGCCACAGGGCAGCAATAGGCTGTCATTCCAGCACCTGAGAACAGGTCCTTCTGGTGGGTCTAAATGCCTGGAGGAAATTAGATGAGGGGCCAACTGAGTCACCCATTGGGTGCATAAGACAGAGGCCAAATGATACCCTCCCTGAATTTATTTCAAGGGTAAAACAGGAAATTAAGAAAAAACTTCCCCCAGGCTCCCTGAGAGAGCAATTTCTAAAAGTCCTGGTTTGAGAAGGGATGAATGGAGACCATAAAGCTGCATGTATAAGTCTCACAGAGAGATCCCTGAGCTCTTGGATCATAGTCTCTTAAGATGTTGGAACTCAGAAGCACCAGACCCAAGCTCTGGCAATTGCATTACAAGCCCAGACAGAGACTCTGACTACCTCCCTCGTGCAGGTGCTACATGCTGTAGCTCTGCCCAAGAGGTGGGGGGAAGGGGGGCAGAGGGGGAACAAAACAAGGGAGTATGTTTTCAATGTGGGAAATTGGGTCATTTTCAGTGGGAGTGCCAACAAGGGAATCAAGGGTCATCGAGAGGAGGAGGAAGGAGCAAGCCTCCCTCCCAACCCTGCCCCAGGTATAGGAAGGGATTCCATTTGAGGAAGGACAGCCATTCTAAATTCAATCTTGAAGGCAGACTTTTAAACTAGAGGTGGGGCTGTTCCCAGCCCCGTCAAAGAATAGGGGAGACAATTTACCCAGGAGACCAGAGAACAAACCTCAGCCAAGGCATCGGCCGCCGGCTCCCTGTGCACCTTCTCGGCGCCTGGAGCCAGAGGCGAGTAATCCTGGGCAGCCTGCCGCAGAGCCATGGCCGGGTGGGAGAAGCTGCAGGGATAGCTGGCATGCCCAGTGCTTGGCAGGATCCAGGCTGTGCCCCTGTGCTGCACTCTCGGGAGGTTTGGGAAAAATTCGGTGAGGAGAAAACCCAGATGCACAGGGCTGAGATTGAAAGTGAAATAATAATCTCGCCTGAGGCACTAGGGAGAGATAAGGATCCTGAGCGCTGCGCCAAGCCACCCGAGAGCCGAGGGCACGGGCTCCAGCAACTGGTGCGCTGGCGCTTCCGTGCTCTGCGTGCTCCGAGAGCCAAGGAACGATGCAAGCAAGTGGCTGCCGAGCGCACCTGGGGCGGCCAGGACCTGCCCTTTTTATCCGGATTTAAGTCTGCTCAAGGCAGAGGGATTTCCTATGTGCATTTTATGTTTCAAAATAACTGCTGTGGCTACTTCAAATTTTATTGCATGCTTATGATCACATTTTGGTTTTTGACTCTGCTCATTATTTGGCATGCCCAATTTAAATGCACATGCACACTTAAAAATGAATCTTTTTGATAACATTAAAAGGCCTGAGTACATACTGACTAAATATCTCATTTCATCTTGATTTTTATGAAGCTTCACAAAAGGTGGTATTGTGTTTTTACCTAGGATCTGATAACATCACTTTTGTAATTCCTTTAAAAGTTTGTTTTCCCGTGTGTAATACCAACATATCTAACAGCTAGAAAGAAAAACTGATTTCTGAGAAATTCATTGGAATTTCTTCATTCTCCTGGTATGTATGAGCTCCCTTCCTTAGGGACAAGTCTGATTTCTAATTCCAGGTGTACCCCTGTGTTCTGCTACAATCTTGTTAACTTAATTCAGATAAAATGATTTTTAAGATGAGGTCTACTGCCTTCTTTAAAGGACATTTCTTACAGGACAACTAATATGAAAACAGAAGGAAACCATCAAGTTGGAAAAAAAATATAGAGGAAATACATAGGGTACTTGGAGGTGCAAGAGGTTTAAAAAAGGTTTATGGGATAAAAAAAATCTTACTTAAGAAATTAAAATGTGTACAAGAGGTTTATGAGTTGGTTACCTAAAAAAAGTTAAAGTAGGCTAAAAAGGATTATGGGATGTTATATTTATAAAAAGATTAAAAATTAGAGATGGTGATTAAAAGAAAATATTATGCAGTATGCTTCTTCCATGCTATAGAAGAAAACACATTGAGCCTCAAAAATTAGAGATTAAGAATTAAACTTCATGTATTCAAATGTATTTCAATTGTCTGTTTTGATTAAGCAGGAATTTGATTACTCATAAAATTCCAACTTCTCAAAGGCAGGTAACCTATCACTTAATTTGGAAAAAGGAAAAAAGAAAAAAGAAAAGGAACCAAGAAGCAAGGATAGAATACCAATAGGCACGCCCAAGCAGACAACCCAGGACCCCTTCCGAAAAGGGAGAGATGGAAAGATGCTTTGAACATGACCAGACTGGGCACTTTGAGATGGTTGCAAGCACACAAAGCTTCCACATGGCCTATGTCCTGACCATGGGACTGTCCACTGGAGAAAGGACTGCCCTCTGAATCCAAGGGCCCAGGGTCAAGTCCTCTGTTGGGGACCAATAAAATGGCCTGAAGCTCATAGCTTCCCTCTGTTGGGAAAAGGAGTTTGCCTCTGATAACCAGTGAAAACCCAAAATGCCAGGTTGAGCATCTCATGAGAACCTTGGGTTTAACATGCAAATGGGATGCCTCTTTGTTTCTATGTTGATAGACAAGGGAGCAAAAAATTCTAGTGCTCAACTTCCTTCCAAGGCTTTTGTCAATCTTTGATTTTACTAAAATGTTAATGATCAGGGAAATAGGTTCATCAGTCACTCACAAAGTAACCACTGAGATTCCTTATATGCTTAATGATATTGCTTTTAGATATTCCTTTGTTTAATGAAACAAAATAGGCAGTTCACATTGTTTTAAACAGGTTTTAAAATGTCATCATAGAGATTCACAGCTGCCAGAGAAAAAAGATATTCAGTATGTAGATTAGTTCTTGGTTTTTACACCAGACAAAGGCAATGACTATTCCAGGTGAGGTAACAAGTTTTCTTTACTAACTCCTGCCTGTACCCACAGTAAGATTAGTGAGCTTATTTGGTTTATCCCGTGTGCCTTCCCAGTTACAATGGTTTAATCCTTGTGTAGATCTTAAAAATTTAACCTGTGCTTTGTCTCTTTTAGACAGACCTTGAAGTAATATAGCCATCTGTCAAAGACCTTTAGACCATCCCAGCACTTCATAGATGAGGACATCAGACTTCTCTCACTTTCATCATCCCAACTCAGCAGGAAGTAGCCAAAGAGCAGTCGACGCCTCTCATCCCTTGAGCAGTCTGAGTCCTCAAACAGGTTAAGGGGTAAAGTAGGCAGGTTTAGAACAGCCATATTGGGATGAGTCTCTCAAGGTCTTTGAGACCTCCCCCTCTGCTGGATGACCCCATACTCAACCAAATTAAAGGCCCAATTATAAAAACAAAAACGGGGAGTAAGGCCACACCAACAGTTAGGGTTAGCATTATTTACCATCAACATCTTAAATTTTCAAAAGGGACAACTTGAATCAAGATTCCAAAAACACTGGGAAAGCCTATCCACCAAACCTTTTGTCAAGGTGCATTGGAAGGACCCCCTAACTGGGCACTGGAGGGGACCTGATCCCTTGATTACTATGGGGAGAGTATTTGGATGTGTCTTCCCAATTGGAGAGTCTTCCCCAATATGGATTCCGGCAAGGAATCTCAAATTCTATCCACAAGAGGATCCTCACAAAGGAGACCCAAAAGAATTATCCCCAGACTAACAAACTAAACCAAGAGGTAAAAATCAAGATGGCCTGATTGATACCTTGCGTAAACTGAGGTGGAGTCAATTTGGGTTTGACCTAACATCTAGAAAAAATTGTTCTTTTAATAATTATATCACCTAAGTGTTTCCTCAGCACATCTCTCAGCAGCGCTGCATCAACGAGACCAGCCTACAGACGTTTATGGCCCTTGAACATCCATGCCATGGCCCCCCTACAGAGATGCGATTTAAGCTTGGAGGCTTGTAAGGCCTCTAACATACAATGGCACAGAATAAACATTCTTATTCCAAAAGGAAGGAATGGGGGCATATCCAGGAAAGATTGGTTCATAACAAGACCAAAAACCAGCAGGACAAACTCCAAATCTTGTAACCCTAAGTCCAACAGGTGAGCCTCTTGACGAAATCATCTCAGTTCCAAAGGGCTTTTGTTCCACTCCTCCAATGCAGCTGCCCATAGAATACGTTGGTCTCTCGAGGAGCTGACTCCTCCCAGGGTATACAGCTCTCCTTGGCAGGTGTCCCACGTGGTGTCTGGAATCTCTAACATCTTTACTTCTCAATGGCAAACCAGGCTTTAACTACACAGCACAAAGTGCCCTTCTTGGGCCTCTAAACTGCAGGCTTCTTGCCTCATGATGCCTGGATTCTGCCAATTTTTGAAATCTTGGAGGAGGACTCTGTGATCTCCTCTCTCTTGCATCACTGATCCCTCTAAAACCAGAACTCCGTGAATGACTTTGGCAAGACTGGCCCCCTTGAATCACAGCTGATTCTGCTTCTCTATGTTGACCATCTCTTTCACTCCTGGGCAGTTGCTTGGTAAGAGAAACCAACTCTTGCTTTGGAACTCCACCCTTTAGCTCCAGTCTTCTGAAACGATTTGCATTCTTATAAGTGGGAGCCTTCCCTGAGGATCTTGCCCTCAAGCTAGGGCCTCTCCTATTATTCAAATTAAGAGCAGGCTTTGATTTACAAATGGAGCTAATCTCTTCAACAGCCATTTTATTCTCTGCTTCTTCCTGGTTCAACTCTTTAAGTTTGCCATTGTAATTTTCATCATTGAATCTTACAGTTTTTGCTTCTTCCTGCCTGATTCTTTGCTCTTTTTCATAACTCTGAAGACAACTAAAAAGTAGCCATATCACATTGTCAAGATTACATTGCTTTGAAATTTCCTCTGCCAAGCACTCCAGCTTAATTTCAGGCAAACTTTCAGGACGAGGGCAATACTTCACTAAACTCTCAGCCAACACATGGCTCCACGTGTCACTCATCCAGTTGTGTTGGGCCCACCCAGGATTTGCCTCAGGGCATGGCCCAGCACATGGGACTAAAGATGGCGCTGAGGGCAAGGGTCTTGGGCGTAACCTGATCACTTCACAGAGAGCCCTAATTGCCTTTCAGGTATCTACCTGCCCCCTGTGCTGAGTGACATTGAACTTGACCATTAGCACCTATAGGATGTCTTGACCTTGTGATGCAATTGGATGCCTGTTTCGTGCCTTGGTGGCCTTTGTCTATAAAAAGTTCCTTTTCTCCCCCTAATAAACTGAGATCTGCTTCTGCCAATCTCCCCGTCCTGTGCCGAGTCTCTGGGGGTAGAGGCAGAGGTGGGGACCCCTAGAACCTGCTTTCATCATAGTCAGTAGCTGTGTGTTTGAGTGAGTGAATGAGTGCGTGAGTGGGAACTGGTTTCCCCAAGTAGCAAACACGAAGGGACACTTCTGAAATCAGACGGAGCTAAGCAGGCTTCGGGGTAAGTGAAAACTTGGGAAATATGGGGAATTCAATGTGCAGACTGGATCCAGTGCCATCAGCACTCAAGTCCATATTAAGGAGTCGTGGGTTTGACATTTCTGATCCAGGCATTGCCAGAGTGTGGAAATTGACTCGAGTTGGCTCCATGGGCCTGGGCCACCAACATATTTTCATGGGACATGTGGAATAAAATAGAAGGTCTAGCCAGAGAGCGAGAAAATAATCATAATATACCACTTTCTGTGGAATTTTATTCCACAATTTCTGCACCCAAGATGGCTTTCCTTCCCAATCCAATTCAGCCTGCACCGAAGCAAACGGTACAGGTAGAGAGGGAGGCGCCAGAGCCATTCTGGAGCCAACAAACTATTCCGGGCGCCCTGCAGGGGGCTCTGCCGACAAGCCATGTGGGCCCAGGGTACAGGGGAACAGAGAAGCTGCTACGTATGGGGATGCCGAGTAGCATGGGACCACAGAGCTGGGGCTAGGCGGACAAAGCTGTGGGCCCCTTGAGCTGGGGCTGGGCGGACATTCTGCCGGACCATGGCAGGGTGCAGGAAACCATGGGGATGGTGGACATGCCTGGTGCTTAGACAATGATAACCCATCACTATGCGTACACGGAAAACGTTACACAGAGTTGTGGGCTGCGACAGGGGCATGCCATACCGGTACCGAAGCTGCTACCAGTGGTGGTGGAGAGACTGCACGCGGCTGCAGCAGGGCAACACATGGGGATGTGGAACCATGTGGCTGGGGAGCCGTACATGGCTGCAACGAGGCTGCACACAGCTGGGGGGCAGAGGTTCGAAGAAGCGGACCAGAGTGTGGGCCGGCATGCGGGGACAAGCCGATGCCTGAGGGAGCGGAGCTTCCCATTTGGGAGGGCCAGATGCTTGCCCAAGGCGAGGAAGGGCAGCGCCTACTTTGAGAGCCCAAAAAGGATGTGGGAAAGTCATGAGAGAAAGTGCCCTGCTCTCTTTATCAAAGGGAAGAGGTTAGGAGCACTCCGAGAACAGGGAGTGGTCCCCTGTATCCGGATTTAACTCTGCTAGGGAGAGAAAGGGATGGAGAAGGATTAGGAGACCTACCTGAATACCCCATAACAAAAATCCATCCTGACTCCGCGTGTGGGCACACTGGGCCCCACCAGGCCAGAGCAGGGAACCCAGGCTGGAGCCCACGTATGCTGAGGCGTATCAAGTACAAGCCTATCCTATTAACTTAAGTCCAGGGGGCAATCACCCTGCAGTGTGGTATCCTTGGGAAGCAAAAGATTTAAAAGAATTAAAGCGGGCCGTGCTAGAGGATGGTCCAAATTCTCCTTGGATTGAGGCCCTCCTTCAAGATTTAGCTCACCAACCCTGTACCACTAAGGACTGGATGGATATGGCCAAAGCGGTGTTCCCCAGTCCCACATTCATAAAGTGGGCAGCGCTATTTAAGAAAGAATGTGGGGTCCAGCAGGCGGCCATGGAAGCCCCATACCAAGACCAAGTCCGCTTGATAGGTTTAATGGCATGGAAAAAGCTAGATGAAGGTCCTTCTAAAACGCCTCTAGCAGGCATTATAAAAAAACCAGATGAGACCCTCCCTGAGTTCATTGACCGGGTGGAAAAAAGCCTCCGTAGTAAACTTCCTCCCGGTCCCCTAAGGGAACAATTTGCTAAATTGCTGGTATGGGAAGGAATGAATGGGGACCACAAAATAGCATGCGCAGGTCTTAAGGAGAGATCCATGGGCACCTGGATTATTGCTTCACAGGATGTGGGGACTCAAAAACACCAGTCAGACACTCGCTGTGGCCCTGGAAACACAGACAAAGGCACTGACCGACACCGAGCCTGCAGGGCCAAGAGGGGAGGGGAAACAATGGAGTTTGTTTTCATTGTGGCCAGGTGGGGCATTTCAAGAGGGAGTGTCCCCAGGGCTAGGAAGGGAAGCCGAGGGAGTTAGGAGGGGCTAAGCCCCCTACAACTCCATGCCCTAGGTGCTGCAGAAGGCTTCATTGGAGGAGAGACTGTAGATCAAAATTCGATCTGGAGAACAAGTCAGATTTTTTGTTGAAAAAAATCACCAATATTTAAGGGCCCAATTACAAAATCAAAAAGGGGAGTAAGCCCGCACCAACAGCTGGGGTTGGCATTATTTACCATCAACATCTTAAATTTTCAAAAAGGACAACTTGAATAGAGATTCCAAAAACACTGGGGAAGCCTATCCACCAAACCTTCTGTTAAGGTGCATTGGAAGGACCCACTAACTGGGCAATGGAGGGGACCTGATCCCTTGATCACTATGGGAAGAGGATTTGGATGTGTCTTCCCAATTGGGGAATCTTCCCCGATTTGGATTCTGGCAAGGAATCTTAAATTCTATCCACAGGAGGATCCTCATGAAGGATCCTCATGAAGGAGACCCAAAAGAATCATCCCCAGACTAACAAGCCAAACCAAGGGACAAAAAGCCCTTGGGGCAGCTTTCTTTGCTTTTCTCTTTCAGAAACTATCCACAATGTGCTCAAGGAAGATGTTAACTGTGATCCTTATAGGCCTGATTGATACCTTGCTGGATGGAGTCAATCTAGGTTTGACCCAAATTCTAGAAAATTTGTTCTTTTATTTTTAAAAAAATTTATTATTATTATTTATTCAACTGTGCACATGTGTGCGTGTGTGTGTGCGTATGTGTGTGTGTGTGTAGAACCACGGACGAATTTGTGAACCACCATGGACCGCCTCCACCTCCTTCTGCCCCGGGATTCACAGGCTCCGCCCTACCAGGACCAGAAGCGCAGGCCGCCCCCGCTTCCGCCTGGCGTCTATACGTGGGATCTGGGATCCAAACTCAGGACCTTCTGCCTACAAGGCAGAGGCTTATACCCTTAGCCACCTCTCCAGCCCCGAAAATTTGTTCTTTTAATAACTATATCGCTTAAGTGTTTTTTCAGCACATCTCTCAGCAGCGCTCCAACATCGAGACCACCTACAGGTATCTATGGCCTTTGAACATCCCTGCCACGCCCCCTAAAAGTCACCTGCTGCCATGCCTGGTACTGATGCCAACCTATCTACTCTGCCATATGCATGACTCCTGACCAATGGAAAAATCTCTCAGGTCTAGCTAACTTGTCAAGTGCAGTACACGTCCAATGTGCAATACAGGCCTTTAAATATGGCTCAAACCCCCAAGTTTGGTAAAACCAACCTCATATAGAGGACTGGTAGCCAGAGATGGGCAAGTGGAAACCCGGCCGTGGATCAACCTAAGACAGGACTTGTAGTATTATACCTGGAGACTACAAGATCCCATGACAGGTCAGACCATGGTGGGAGGTTTTTCACGCTTAAGACAGGTACAGTCACTCAAGACCATCTGGTAGCCTCCTGGACTGTCTCTTACTAAAACAAAAGGGGGAGATGTTGGTCCCACCTAGGATTTGCCCCAGGGCATGGCCGAGCACATGGGACTAAAGATGGCGCTGAGGGCAAGGGTCTTGGGTGTAACCTGATCACTTCACAGAGAGCCCTAATTGCCTTTCAGGTATCTACCTGCCCCCTGTGCTGAGTGACATTGAACTTGACCATTAGCACCTATAGGATATCTTGACCTTGTGATGCAATTGGATGCCTGTTTCGCGCCTTGGTGGCCTTTGTCTATAAAAAGTTCCTTTTCTCCCCCCAATAAACTGAGATCTGCTTCTGACAGTCTCCCCGCCCTGTGCCGAGTCTCTGGGGGTAGAGGCAGAGGTGGGGACCGCTGGAACCTGCTTTCATCACAGCAGCTTTGTGTTTGAGTGAGTGAATGAGTGCGTGAGTGGGAACTGGTTCCCACACAGTTGCAAACAGTCTCTGTTCCCCTCTGGACCATCACAAGCTGGGCTTCCACTGTCTGCATCTCATAGAATTGCTCTCCTCTGAGCTCTCACAAGAAAGGTCCCTTTGGCCCAACTGCCAAGACACAAAGACTTTCCCAGCACAAAGTCCCAAAGTTCTCCGTATTTCTCCCAACAAATAGTTCCAAAGGCACACTAGCCACATCACAGCATTGGCCATACTGCTGGGTACCAACTTCTCTCAACTTCACAAACAACTTCACATTGTGGTACCAGCTGTTCTTAATCTCACAGTAATACCCCACTCCCGGTACCAATTTCTGTAAAAGTTACTCTTAACTATTGCTGTGAGAGAGCATCCAAAGTCAAGAAACTTAAGGGAGAAAGGGAGGTTTATTCAGCTTACAGTTCCAGAGGAAAGGTACAGTCTCTCAAAGCAGAGGTGGCATGGCTGGCTGGCCAAAGCTGGAGGAGGCTAAGTCACTGCAGACATCTTGGAAGCTGAGAGCTGCAAGACTGCTTGCAGCAAAGGCTGACTTCTTCTGGAGGTAGGGTGGGACTAATCCACCTCAAGGCCCACCCCTTGTGACTGCCTTCCTCCAGCAAGGCTCAACCTCTCAAGGTGCCATGACCTTGCCAAACACAAGACTGTGGGGGACACATTTCAAACCATGACACCAAGCTATCTGCTGCCATGCCTGGTGCTGATGCCAACTCACCTGACAGAGAAGACCAACCGGAACAGACAACAGCGAAAGCTCACGCTGGGACTTATGGGACATTAGACATACGTATAATTAATTGTAAAATACAGTCTCTACTAAAACAAAAAGGGGGAGTTGTTGGGCCCACCCAGGAATTACCCCAGGGCATAAACAAGCACACGGGACCTAAGATGGCGCTGGGAGGAAGTAAGCAGGGAATAACCAAGCACATGGGATCTAAGATGGCGCTGGGAGCTAGTGTGCTGGGCATAACCCTGATTGCATCACAGGGAACCTGATTGGTTCCTAAGAGTTCCATAATGCTGACCTTTAATATATTTGGCTGCCTGTTTTGCACCTTGCAGTCTCTTGTCTTTATGAACCCCTGCACTACCCACAATAAACTGAGTTCTTGCTTCAACTTGACTCCCTGTCGCATCTGAATGTCCTTGGAGAGCTGGGAATGGGCAGACAGCGAGTTCACCCCTCTCCATCCAATCAGCCGAGAGCTGGTGACACGAGTCTTAACCCCACATCATATCCTGTCCAATCAAAAGTATTTATGAAACAAGGGTCTTGATTCCAAAAATTCCTGCCACCTGGAGTGATAAAGGGGAATTTTAAAAGCTGGAGGGATCAGCCTCTACTCTGCCCAATCCCTCTGGACTATCTGCTGCTCAGGCTTTCTTGGGTCTGCATCACTCTAGTTGTGGGGAACAAGAAAACAGTGTCTAGTTTTATAGCCCTTTGGCCACTCTGTATCTCCAACTGACTGGAAATAAGGAAAAGACCGAGTAAACACATTTATTTAAGAATAACCCTGTGGAGATAAACTCTCTGGTCTCCAGTGGAAGAACCATAGTCCCATCTGACACAAACTGATACAAAGGATAAGAGAAAGGAAGCTGAAATAGCCTATAAGTTTATCTTTTCAGGCCTGCCACCAAGTGGTTGTGTGAAATTGTTCAGAATGTTAAGATAGGATTCTACAGGAATGTTGGGTGAACAAAAGGAAACTCTAGTGACTTATCTCACAGTTAGGCAGGCAGATTGTGTGGCTGACAGGCTTGGATGTACCTGTGGTAGAATGCATCCTTAAGAAGGCCTACGGAAGTAGATAAGGCAGGAAAGTAGCAAGTGTGAGAAAGGTCACAGTAAAAAGAACAAAGAGTGTAAACAACAACAAAGTTCAAAAACCAAGTGTTATAAAGTGTTTTTTTTTTTCTTTTCATGATAAAGACTGCTTTATTGGTGGCAGTTAGAACAGTCAATAAATATTGTTAATCATCAGATTACTGGTCCAGATAGAACTGAATGAATACTGAACCAAGGATGACTCAGGTCAATTCTGCTTCTTGGGAAAGGCAGCCAAAACAAAAAATACAAGACTTACTCTTTTCAGGCAAATACCAGAAGCATGGTGGCCCTGTACAGCGGGGAATTGGATACCCCACCCTTCAGATGCCCTGGAACTTTATTATCCTCATGAAACAACTGTTGTTTCTCCAGAACTTTACTTTCAAAATGCCTGCATGAGGCTGTGCTGTTGGTCCTCCCAGCAATCTGGCAGACAGCCAGCAGATTGTGCAGCATCTTGGCTTGGTTGCTGCCTGCCAAACACGACAAGAACGAAACCTACCACTGATGAAATGATTTCACGATATAGGTATCCAATCATCTACCTACCTCTATTTTATAGCCTGATTTGTTAAATAACATCTTCTTAAAATATTCTTAGTCCCTTGCCATTACTTTCTCACTAGGGACTTTTAAAAGCCCTCATGTCATATGAGCATGGGTTGTGATGGCAGGGTTTCTTTAGTTCACAAGGCAGTCTTAAACACATGTGATGCAAATAAGTGTGTGTGTATGCACGTGTGTATGTGTGTAATGTCTTAAGATTCTGAGGTCTTCAAGAAGCTTACTGTGAGTCAGGTCATAAATTCCTAGGAACACTAGGTATACAAGCTACTACTAGTGTTGCTGGGAGACAATACTCAGTCAAGCAACTTAAGGGATGAAGGAAGACCTATCCTGCTTATGGTTCCAGGGGGAGATAGCCTTTCATGGCAGAAGCAGCATGGCTCATGGCAGAAGCTGGAGACAGGCTGTCCCAACCTTCTGGGAGGATGAGAGCAGCAAGACTTCCACCTCAAGAGCAGAGCTCTCCTGGAAGCAGGGTGGAGCTAATCTCAAGGTCCAACCCCTGTGACTGCCATCTTTCAGCAAGTCTTCAGCAAGACACATAAATCTGTGGGGGACATATTTCAAAACATTTCAACAGAGAAAGATGGACTAAGGACAACAAAGAATTCAATAATCAAAAGGGTTATTTTTGTTTGAAGTGGTAGATCCTATGTTGCCAAGTTACCCCAAGTCTCAAATGAATTTGTTCCAAGACACACATGGACCAAAAGTTCATGAGAATGTACCTTACTAACTTATTTGCTAGTGTTTTACCCATAGGGGTTCCATTGTACTTGGAGGCCTGACTTCTGCTTCAAAGATTTTCCATATTCATTAGTCTGAAATGGCTTCCTAACTTTTGTGAACTTTAAAATCTGAACATTGTAAAAAAGCCCTATGACCTTACATTGCATATTACTCGCCTTCATGAATGCTATGATGTATGATGTTAAAGAAAAGTAGTCTACATACACACACACGCATTCACGCACAACTGAATAAATAATAAAAATTAAAAGTTTTTCCTACACAACTGAATCCAAATGTGATTTTTATTCAGCGCACCATGTCAGTAAAATTTAAGCAACACTTGTTACAGATGTGTCAGAAGTGATAATATTTAATAAGAGCTAGCTATGAAATTAATTTCTTATCTGAAATACTTATATACTCTGATGCACAATGCAGACTATTTTAAGCTTCCATACATTTTACTTTGTAGGTATTCTCATCTATACTTTCACGGGCAAATGAGTAACCTAAAAAAAGTACATATTAATCTTTTACATTTACTGGGCTTTATCTACCAATCCATAAAATGGAGTGACTTCTAAATTACACATGAAATCATCTTCACATTATGTATAAGTCCATTGACCTGTACTTTTCATACATAGTACAAAAGTTTCTTTCATCCTGTGTCATCATAAAGCTTCCCCTTCATGAATTAGGTAATGCCATGGGAATTCCACAAAGCCATGTGGCTTACTATTCAAAAGCTTTAACGAGCAGTAGTGACTGCCCTCAACAACAAAAACGTATCATTCTTCTCGTAGGATTTAGCATGAGTTTTAACCGAAATAAATACATATCCAAGAATTTTCACCCATGTGACTTCCCTGAGTTGTGATATGTAAAACAAAGTCTGACAAGACTAAATGCCTTCACACATCTTGAGCATTAAGCTTTCCCACTTCCTCTACAGTCATAGGGTTCTCAATTCCACAAACTCAGTGATGCACATGGAGGTGTTTCAAGAAAGCTAGCTTTACAATATTCTGTACATTAATAATGCTTTTCAACTGTATGAATTGTGATGCTGAGTAAAATTTTATTTACAGGAGTAAGATATCCCACATTTGGCACACTTAAAGGGCTTCTCACCAACATGACATTAGATATTCAGTTTGGTACAACTTGTGGGGAAAGCTTTTCCACTAAGTATGATTGCTGTACCATATGGCTTTTCATCTGTATGAATTCTTCGATGTACAGTGAAATGTGCCTTCCCTGAGAAAGCTTTTCCACATTCTGTACATTCATATGGCTTCTCACCTGTATAAGTTCTCTGATGTAGTGAGTTCAGACCTTGTTGAGAAAGCTTTCCCACATTCTTTACGTTCATATGGCTTTTCGCCTGTGTGAATTCTTTGATGTACAGTGAGATGTGCCGTCCATAAGAAAGCTTTTCCACATTCTTTACTCATGTGCATTCTCACCTGTGTGAGTTCTCCGATGTTCACTGAGTAGAGATCTTAAAAAAGCTTTCCCACATTCTGTACATTCATACGGCTTCTCACCCATGTGAGTTCTGATGTTTAGTGAATTCAGATCTTGTTGAGAAAGCTTTCCCACATTCTGAACATTCATATGGCTTCTCACCTGTATGAATTCTTCGATGTACAGTGAGATGTGTTCTCCGTGAAAAAGCTTTCCCACATTCTGTACATTCATATGGCTTCTCACCCGTGTGAGTTCTGATGTTTAGTGAATTCAGATCTTGTTGAGAAAGCTTTCCCACATTCTATATATTCATATGGCTTCTCACCTGTATGAGTTCTCTGATGCACAGTGAGTTCAGCCCATGTTGAGAAAGCTTTCCCACATTCTATACATTCATATGGCTTCTCACCTGTGTGCATTCTCTGATGTTTAGTGAGTTTAGACCTTGTTGAGAAAGCTTTTCCACATTCTGTACATTCATATGGCTTCTCACCTGTATGAGTTCTCTGATGTCCAGTGAGTTCAGACCGTGTTGAGAAAGCTTTCCCACATTCTTTACATTCATATGGTTTCTCACCCGTGTGAGTTCTCTGATGTACAGTGAGTTCAAACCTTCTTGAAAAAGCTTTTCCACATTCTGTACATTCATATGGCTTCTCACCTGTATGAGTTCTCTGATGTACAGTGAGTTCAGACCTTGTTGAGAAAGCTTTCCCACATTCTGTACATTCATACGGCTTTTCACCTGTGTGAATTCCTTGATGTACAGTGAGATGTGCCTTCCATAAAAAAGCTTTTCCACATTCTTTACACTCGTGTGGATTCTCACCTGTGCGAGTTCTCCGATGTTCACTGAGTAGAGATCTTCTTAAAAAAGCTTTCCCACATTCTGTACATTCATATGGCTTCTCACCTGTGTGAGTTCTATGATGCACAGTGAGGCCAGACCTTTTTGAGAAAGCTTTCCCACATTCTGTACGTTCATATGGCTTCTCACCTGTGTGAGTTCTCTGATGTACAGTGAGTACTGACTTCAATGAGAAAGCTTTCCCACATTCTGTACACCCATATGGCTTCTCACCCTTATGAATTCTTCGATGTACAGTGAGATGTGCCCTCTGTGAGAAAGCTTTCCCACATTCCTTACATTCATATGGCTTCTCACCTGTATGAGTTCTGAGATGTCGAGTGAGATTTGAATTCCATGAGAAATATTTCCCACATTCTGTAGATTGATATGACTTTTCACTTGCATGAATTTTCTGATGTTTGACATGTGCTGTAGCATCATAGGATTTGGATCTTATGTGGAGTTTGTGTTGTACCTTTAGTTTTGCCTGGAGATAAATCATAACAGCTTTATGAGACTTTTACTAATGAAATATTTCTTAAGATTGGACGATTAATTCTTTCCAATATGAACCATTTCTTTTATTTGTTTGACGCATTTAACTACTTCAGTCGGTTGATTAAGTGGCATGTGACTGACTTGCTACATTAAATGATGTATGTAGTGAATATACTTAATATAAATAAGATCTATGAATAGTGAATAACAAATTCATTAGAGAGCTCTTAAAAGAACTCTTTAGTATCAAAGGTTTTCATGTATCAATATACATACCTGTGTAAGAAAATGATATACAGACAGAGTTCCAATATTAGTGGGCAGCCCAAGAATGGGCCCCAGGCTATGCCACCAAGTCCTGAACCCCCCACTAGGGTAGATGGCAAAGGAGGAGGTTTGCCACCCACATGAACAGATGCTCTGAGGGATGAGAGGAAGGAAGTGGGAGGTGATAGGAGAGGGGGAGGAGAAGGGCGAAGGAGTACAGTAGGAGATGTCAGGGAGGGGAAGGGGGAAGGAGAGGAGGGGGGCACCTATTGAGCTTGTATGACTAGGCAAAAAATGTATAATAAAAAGATATACAGGATCAAATATATTAAAATTCATGAAATTTTTTATTACATTTAATGAGAACAAATATGGGTTATTTGTCAGTTGAACTGAAATTCAAGAGGTTGTCCTCCAACTAGGATCTTATGAGCATTAAAACAGTGAAATGATACTTGGTATATTTTCATGCAGGCTTGCACACATACACATTTATACAGGTATATGGAAGATCAGAGGATGAGTGTCTTCTTAAAATAAAACACTCCCAATTTTTTTAAGAATATCTTATTGATCAAATCACTGCTGACCTAGAATAATCTTCGTAGCCAGAAACAGCATGACTTTTCCTGTGTTCTTCATTTTGTAAGCATTGTAAGAATGCCACCACACCACATAGTGCAGCTTGGAATGCAAATCTGTCTTTATATTTTCACAGTAGCCTCTTTAAAAGTGAAGTATTTGGTAATATTTTCCTCACTTCATATTTATTTTAAAAATATGAATACAGTTCTCATGAAATTTTTTACTGACTTCAGCAAACCCTGCAGGTGATGGCTTCCTTGGTTGGATGATTTCCCACAAATATTTTCCAAGATGTTCCTGCCTGGGGTCAACTCTGGCAGACACTTTATCATCAACTTAAGAACAAAAATATTCTCATCAATATTCAATTTATAGTCCTCTTGCCATTAAAACGTACTATCTTTATACTTATGGAAGTATGTAATTCTGACTTATGGGAAATGTACATATTTTCCATATTTCTGAACATAATAAATTACTGACTTATATTACTAATTACTTAATTACTACTACATATTTCTTTGATCCTTTAATCACATCACTGTTGAAGCATATGAAAATATTATTGTAGAACTGTTCACCTGGAAGATTCTAAAAACTAATTGTTGCCAGTCATTTCTGGTTGTTCCATAATTTATTTCAATAATGACAAATACTATGTGAAGTAGGAGGGATTTGTCAGCTAGCACCAACTCCCATGCAAGCATGGTCAAGTATACACACTACTAACGGGAACAGAGGCAAAAAAAAATCCTGCACCAATGTGTTTACATTTGTTATTTCATCCTGAGAAAGTCTCAGCATTAAAAGATGTTTGAAGATGGCCTTAAATACATAACATGCTTCATCAAATGGTCAGAAAAGCAAATGACAAAGAACATCTATAAAGGGAAAGGATTTCTGGCAAACTAAGAAAACAATACTCAACAAAACCCCAAGGAGAAATCAAAAAGGGAAGGGATTCTACAAAACAGGCTATTCAGAAACAGGAAATGCCAAGCTTTGGATCCACAAGAAAAGCTGTATTCACTTTGTGCTGAGACAAAACCTGATAAAAGGAGCTCGACATCATCAATAACTGATTTGTTGCAGAATTTTCTCACTCAGAATGTACACACTGACCTGGCAGTCTCCATACTGAGTATTTTGCAGGTATACAAGGCAAAAATCCATGTTCAAGTTTGAAGATCAAGTCAGGTTTGGTCGTGTTGTGTCCTGTAAGTAGAAAACAATACATACATAAAATCAGTGTTAAGTCAGATATACACTGATGAAAGACCACAGTTCCAAGTCATAAACTGTGCTGTTCATGGGAAACTATTTATGGGGAACTTTGGTTAGAGTGGGTTCACTGTCAGATTTTTCAATGACTACTACGTCATGTAGTACTGAATTACACAATAAATAATAGAAACTGAGGATTCAAAGAAAAGTTTAAATATCAGTGCAATAGTAACAAAGCCTCAGTGAAAACTTGAGAATCTAAAAAGGGAAAAAATGCATTCAATTATGGTAAACGGTCTGAGATCCACAGTTCAACTGACAATATGTAGGGGAAAGTATTAAAATAACCCAGGAAGGCAAAACCTTAAGAAAGATTACAGATGGACCATTTTATACACATATATTACAACTCAAAAACAAACGCAAGACTTATCATTGTTCCACAAGAAAACAAAGTGCTTCATACTAGTAAGTGAAGGATATTTACATCACGGGAGTGACATTTCAGATCCCGAAAACATGAAAGAACCCTAAGAAACTTCACCAGATAATCATTCTCTTTCATATTACAATGAAATTGTCAAAGCTCCAAATTAAGAAACACATAAATATTTAACAGGAACATTGCATACAGTTCTTTTTATACCATACAGTATGAAAGACAGCCAAGTTTTTGGCTGTCACCATACACTACAGCATCACAATGATTTCAATGTTCAACATGTAAGTGTTCATCCCAATCCACATCAGCACATAAAATCAAAACAGCACCTAAAAAAAAAAAAAAAAACTAGCAATCAGGACCACGAGACACACCCCAGACACACAACAATCACGATAGATAAATTAAACGTATAAACTTCCCTATCAACATAATAAAACCAAAATCCAATACCAACACATACATCTAATGAAAAATAAAAAATCTTAGGTCAGCTATACAGCTGATAGGCAAAAACCCTATCCCAGATTTTCTTCTGTTGATGGTATAAATACATGACCAACATAACTTAGGGCAGAAAGAAGTTTTTGTTCTAATTCATGATTTGTCTAATGTCATGATTTTGGTTAGAAATGTGCCCCCCACAATCTCATGCATTTGGGAAAGTCACCTTTGAGAGGAGGAGCCTTATTGGAGGAAGACGGTCTCAGCAGGTGAGCCTTGAGATGGATTAGTCTCACATTACTCCTGAAAACCTCTGCTGTTGCCGCAAACACTCTGGTAGCTCTCAGTCTCCAAAATGTTTGCAGTGACTTAGCCCACCTCCAACTTTGGCCACCAGCTATGCCACCTCTGCCATGAAAGACAATATCTCTTTTCTGGAACTGTAAGCTGAATAACTCTCCCTTTCTCCCTTAAATTGTTTGACTTGGGTGTTCTCTCATAGCAACACGTAAGATTAACTGTTACAGAAACTGGTACCAAGTAATGAGGCATTACTGTGAGATTAAGAGCACCTGGCACCACAATGTGTTTTGAAGTTGAGAGAAATTGTATCAGAGAAGTGGGGGGTGGGTCTTGCTGTGAGAGACTAAGAGAATCTGGTACTTAAAAAGTGAAATTATTTCTGAAGCTGAGAGAAGCTGGTACCTAGCAGGATGGCCAATGTTGTGATGTGGTTAGTGTGTCTTAGGAACTGTATGTTGGGAGAAAGGAGGACAACTTTGAGACTTTGTCTGGGAAAGTCTTTGCATCTTGGCGATGGGGGCAAATGGGCCTTTCACATGAGAGCTCCAAAGACAGCAACACTGTGAGAGACACAGGCAGTGAAAACCCAGCTTGTGATGGTCCAGAGGAAAACAAAGACTGTGTTTGCAACTGAATGAGTGACAAATGAAACCAAGTGTTGGTGGAGAGTTTAATGAAGTTTTACCCTCCTGAAAGCTTGCCTGAAATGCTTGCCAGAGGAAATTTCAAAGGAATGTATTCTTGACAATGTGATATGCTTGCTTTTTAGTTCTTTTCAGATATATGAAAATGATGAGAAATCAAGCAGAAACAAAAACAGTAAGGTCTGATGAGGAAAAAATGCAATGGCAAACAGAGTTAAATGAGGGAGAAGAAGAGAAGAAAATGACAGCTGTTGAAAAGATTAGTAGTCCCATTAGCAAATCAAAGCCAGCTCTTAATTTGACTCAGAGGACAAGCTCTACCTTGAAGGCAAGATTCCCATAAGAAGGCAAATTCTTTTGGAAGGAATGAGCTAAAGGGTGGAGATCCAAAGCAAGGGTCGGTTTCTCCCCTAAAGCAATGCTCAAAAGAGGGAAAGAGAGATTTTTCTTACACTCAGCACAGAGAAGTTGGATCAACTGTGATTCCAGGGGGCAGTCTTGGCAAAGTTGTCCACCTAGTTCTGGTTTTACAGGCATCAAAGATGTAAAGAGGGAGGAGGTTGTGGATTCCTCCTCCAAGATTTCGGAAAGTGGCAGAATCCAGGCAGCATGGGGCAGAAAGCCTGCAGTTGAGAAGCCCAAGAAGAGCAGTTTGTGCTGTAGAGTTAAAGCCTGGTTTGCCGCTAAAAAGTGAAGATGTTAGAGATGCCAGAGAACATGGGACATCTGCCAAAGAGAGCTGTATACCCTGGGAGGAGCCAGCCTGAGAGCGATGTGCTCCACGGGCAGCTGCATTGGAGGGATGCAACCAAAACCCTTTAGAAATGCGACAATTTCAATGAGAGGTTCATCTGTTGGACTTGTAGCTGCATGGTTTGGAGTTTGTCCTGCTGGTACTTGGTCTTGTTATAAACCAACCTTTCCTGGATATACCCTTGTTGCAGTTCACCTGCATGGTTGATAAATGACTATCAAAATGGCTTAAGGAAGCAAGGGGTTTATTTTTGCTTGTGATTACTGGTTACAGTTCAGAGTCCAGCTTAATGGGAGAGTATGCACCAACACCACGGCTGAGGGAACTGGCTACACCATCTCTATGTAATGGCTAAGAGAGGGATGATCCTTACTTGCCATGCCAGCATGTCTGGCCAAGTGTACAGAAGGATGCGAACTTCCTCAATTAACTCTCTGTACTTTATTCACCTGTTCAGGGCTTAGTCCCACTCACCATAGGCTGGGTCTGCCCCATCAACTAGACAATCTTCTTCAGGTTTGCTCTGGGCTTAACCAACAATTCTCTACAAATGTGCCCAGAGCTCAAAGCCTCAAATGTCTTATGATGACATTCCACCCCCAAAACATAGCACTTTTAAACTGTAACCTTCAATCCTTGTCCGCACAGATGTTAAATTTAATCTTAAAATATAATTTCATAGACAAATTTAAAATATCCTCTCATTAAAACTTCAGTTCAACATTTGGAAAATTCAAAGTTTCTTAACCTTAAAAAGGTATTAATCAGAATAAGTTAAGTACTTTAAGACAAAATATTAAAACAGAAGGCTCTTGAACAATAAGAAAACATTAAAAAGACCAAAATCCAGCAAATCAAATACTGTATCCTTTACTTCAATGTCCATCTGTTACTTATCACATAGTGAAGGTGGCTCAAAGATTCTAGGCATTCTCAGTCCCTGTTTGCAGCTTCAAGTTGTAAAAGCAGAGTTCCTCTGAACCAGGCTAAATCTCTACCCACAGTCATCCTCACTAGCAGTCCCACGGTTCTGGCATATCAAACACTACTCTGGGTGCTTCTGCAGCTATATGCTTCACCTTTCCTTGCAGGAACTCCATGCCTGCCACTTGGTGCCAAACTTTTGCTGCTTCCCATGAAGTCCTCAAATAGTTCACCAAAACCAGGACCACCTGGGGGACACTGCTAGATCCCCAAGTGAGGTTGAAACGTAGCTTGATCCACTCAAGCCATAGCTGTACCAAGTTTTGTGTGCTGATGCTACAAAAGCCTCTTTTTTGGCAGCCAAACTTCTAAAGGGCAAAAAAGGGCTTTAACTTGGGCTTTTGGCCCTGAATGAATCTGGGTTTTCAAACCAAAAACTCGCCATATGGTGGTATTCACGTTTTCCACCATCCCAGTGCAAGTCACTAGGTTTTCCTTCATCAATGCTCATTTTTCCAACAACAGTACCTATTCGGCTGCCTGACCTTTCCTCATGCAAATCTTCAACGCTGCCAACACAGCTCTCCTCTATCAAGCAAACCAATCCATCGTCTTTAAATTCAGCTTTACTGAAGTCCTTGTTCCCTTCCTCACAAACAGGGCCCAAACAATCCTAGAACTCTCTCAGCACTACAGTTTTCCAAATGACCCAACAAACTCTGCAGAATGGTATTTGTAATCCACAAAGTCAAAATCTTTATAAACATTTCAAATCTTGTCCAGCAAAACCGATCAAAAGCCACAAAATCCACATAGTCAGATTATCAGCAACACCCCACTTCCAGGGTACCAAATACTGTTGCAGCTCCCCTAAGTGGTTGCTGATAAATGACCATCAAACAGCTTAAGGGAACAAGGTGTTTATTCTCTGACATTTTCCAGTTACAGTTCTCAGTCCAGCTTGACGGGCAAGCATGCAGCAACACCACAGCTGAGGGAACACCATCTCTATGTAATGGCTGAGAGAGGGACAATCCCTACTTGCCAGATCAGCATGTCTGGCCAAGTGTACATAAGGATGCCAACTTCCTCAACTAGCTCTCTGTATTTAATTCACCTGTTCAAGGCCTAGTCCCATCCACCATGGGCTGGATCTACCCCATCAACTAGACAATCTCCTTCAGGTTTGCTCTGGGCTTACCTCAACCACCAAGCCCAGAGCTCAAAGCTTCAACTGTCAAGTTGACACCTGTGCCTAACTATGACAGCCCCCATTCCTCCCTGTTGGAATGGGAATGCTTATTCTGTATTGTTGTATGTTGTCTTTTGATTTTACAGGAGGCTTGGGACTTGGACATTTGCACTTTATTGGGACTACTGATGTAGTCTATGAAGACTTTTAAAGATGGACTGAATATGGTTTGCATAATGAGATGGCAATGAACCTGTGGGGGCCAGGGTTGGAGTGTCATGGTTTGAAATGTTCCCCCCCCCAGTCTCATGTGTTTGGAAGGTCATGGCACCTCTAGGAGATGGAGCCTTCCTGGAGGAAGGCAGTCATAAGGGGTGGGACTTTAAATGGATAGTCCCAGAACACCTCCTGGAGAGATCTACTTTTACAGCAGGAATATGGGAGCCCTCAGCCTCCAAGATGTCTGCAGTGATATAGTCTGCCTGCCTCCAGTTTTGGCTTGCCAGCCACACCACCTCTACCATGAGAGACTGTAGCCATCTTCTGGAACTGTGATCTGAATAAATCTTTCTCCCTTTGTTTGACTTGAGGTGGAATCTCATAGCACAGAAAACACAGAGAAGAGTAAACAATGCTATGATTATATCTCATCGACATGGCAGGAAAGCTCATGCTAACATCGGGTCAAGAGAACTAGCTATGCGATATCCACACCAGAACATAGACAAGGGCAATCTTTATTGTTAAGACTGTGTGCATGTGAAGGTACTGAACCAGCTCTCTCCATTTAATTCACCTTCCCCTGGACATCATTCCAAACACCATAGCATTGGTCTTCACGCATCAATTCCATCATCTCCCACAAAAGCCTACTCGTGACTGACTTTAACTACTATTAGAGATGTGCACAAAAGGCTCACATTTCAATAAGCAAATTGTCACCTATAAGTAACTACTACAGGCATTTACACAAGACTTGTGAGCTAAGTTTGTATGGGAATCACACAAAGGTAGGAGGAGGCAACTCAGTCTACAAGGTTGAATTCTGACCACCACACATATCATGGCATACATCCAAACACATAACAATAAAATATAAAAAGATAAAATGTACCATATATACAAAACCATTAATACATTTAAAAAATATGCTTACCCATACTGTTTAGAGGATGGAGAAAACAAAGAACTGCGTATGTCTGAGGTCTGACACTGAACTCTACAGATACAGATGGTAAGAAAAAAGACGACGATGTGGAAAAGAGGAAGGGGAGCATTAAAGTGAACTTTTGTGTACAGAAAATGACTTTACATAATAAAAACACCCCCAAAACAAGAAAAATGGATGGAAATCACGTACAAAATAGTTCAAAAAGAGCACAACTATTTCCTAGGGTTCTTGAGGTAACTGAACACGTGCTGAACCTCGTCACCAATTCTGATCTCCTGAGTTAGGTCCTCTGATTCACGTGGTGGAGGAAATCACTCCCCAAGCTGTTCTGTGACCTCCAAACATGCCAGAAATCTTCAGAACATACATACATAAACACATATACACAAAACATAAACAAACACACACACACACGCCAAGTAACAAAAAAACCCACAATACATTGCCATTCAGAACTGGCAGAGAAAGTATTCTCTACCATTACTCATTAGTTCCTCTGAAGATCTGTATGGAGGGTCCTAAAAATATTAAAAATTGATATAATATATGACCCAGATATACCACTGCTGGGAATATTGCCAAAGAATGCTATTTCTTACTGCAGAGACCCCCACATATCCATGTTCATGGCAGCTCTACTCACAACAGCAAAGTAAATGGAATCAAATTCCATGTGCAACAGTAGATGAATGGATAATGCAGTACACAGACACAATGAAATATTACTCAGCTGTCAAAAAGGATGAATTAATGAAACTTGCTAGTAAATGGATGGAGTTGGAAGATAGTATAGTGAGTGAAGAATCCCAGAAAGCAGTGTAGTGAGTGAGGCATCCCAGAAGACAGTGTAGTGGGTGAGGCATCCCAGAAGACAGTGTAGTGAATGAGGCATCCCCGAAGACAGTGTAATAAGTGAGACATCCCAGAAGACAGTGTAGTGAGTGAGGCATCCCAGAAGCAGATAAGTGAATCCTAGCATTGAACTTGCAGAATGATATACTGAGATAAACTTTTACAAGAAGTTTTTATAAACTTTTATAAATTTCTGTAAGAAAACCCCAAAAGAATGTAAACAAAATATAGGCAAATAAGTAGATAAAGCAATTGTTGAAGAGAAATCTTAAAACAGATGTAAGAAGTAGGACAAACCTCAGGAAAGTGTAATGGCATGAAGAGAAGAAACAAGGTCCATGTCTGGGGGGAAAAAAAAAACATTAACAGTGTTATCCAACTCTAACTGATGAAGGTACAACTCTGGTAACCCATGGGAGAATATGTGAATGGGTCATAAAGTCCTGCTTCCTTATGGCCAGGAAACACACACCGAATACTGTAAACCTATTCAAACAACAGTGGAAGGTGAGAAAACAGACAGGAACAGATACTTTAAGGTTAACTATAACTGCTTGATAGTAAACTATCATCTTATTTCTTATTGTGCCCATACATAAGAAAAGCTCTTCCCACCCAAACAAGATGCACCCTACTGCAATGCAAGATTAATGAGACAGGAAATCACGACTGGCCAGAGTATTGGTGCTACGGTTGCATTTTGGTGTCAACTTGACAGCTGCAGACAGTTTGGGGTGCAGCTGTGGAGGGTTAATGGTTGGAATGGCCCCTGAACAAGTCTGCAGGTACGTGACTGATTACTGTGGAAAACCCAGCCCATAGTGGGTGGTACTTTCCAGTGGTAGACCAGATAATAGAAAGTACAAGGAGGAGGGACTTGCTCTTCCCTTATGCTGTGTCGATTTGCTGTGGAGTCCACTCTGAGAGTCCACTCTGAGAGCGTCCTTCCCTTTTAGAGCATTGTGGCATTCTTTGCCGCTGCTGCCGCTGCCACTGCCTCTGTTCTTGGATAACTCGGAGCTTTATCTTTTCCACCATGTTGTTGCTGTTCCTGCTGCCTTTGGAGCCTGGTCTCTAGGCCTTGCTGCTGTTTGTTGTTGATCGCTGATGTCAAAGCCCAGCTGTTCTTCACTGACCTTGGAGTCCAGCATCTTTGACCCTCCAGAGAAGTAAAGGCTTGAGACCTTCTTGGGATCTTCTGGCTTTGTGGAACATTGTGGTCAAGAGCGAGGTGGCTGCAGGCAGCTCTCTGAAGGACACTATGTTTCATTGTGTTATTTTAATAAGCTTATTTATATATATATATTACACTCTGTAGATTGTTTCTTCATAGAACCCTGGCTAATATAATTGGTGACCCTGGAAAGATCAGCCCCAACAAGACAATCAAAGTCTCTCCCCATCACTAGTTCAGGGAACTCAAGACGGCAAGGTATTCTGCTGGCCAAGGCACTGGATCCTTCCAAGCACAGGCAACCTAAAGGGAGCCCTAAGATTCACATTTTCTGAGGGACAAGAAGGAGCTCCACAGTCACAGCTTCCATGAGTCTCACTCAGTAGAGGGAGGATTATAGTGAACAGTTGCCTTTGAGTCCTCCCTGCTCCTGTAAGAAACTTTCACTGGTAACACTGCAAGCAAGCAGAATAAATGACTGAATTTTTAACTTGGAATTCAGCCTGAATCTCCTTTGGCCTATACTTGAATCCATACCAAGAGAATTGATGTATGGGCTGAATTTCCACAGGAAAATTGTTAATCAAGAATGTCCAGTGGGCCAGTGACACAACTCAGTGATAAAAATCTCCTGATCACAAATCTAGTCACTTGATCTTGGGAGCAGATATGACAAAAGGAGAGAATTTGTTGGGAAATAAGATTTACACTTGGAATGTATTCCTGGATTCCATTCAGCAAGCAAACTCATGAACACAAACATCTTGCAAACAAGAAAAATCTCCCTCCTGAGCAAACTCAGAGGAAAATAGGTCCTGCACACAGGACAGAGGTTCAGGATGCCTATCTGGGACTGTAAGCACCTTTACGACAGGTGTGGACCTTGCTTATATACAAGGCTTATTGCCCCAGGGGAGTCTTTCTCTACTTTTTGATTCATTCTTCCTGTTTTTAGTAAAATAAAAAGGGCTGTTAATTAACAGTAGGCGCTTTTAGTTTTCCGCACTGTTGGTCATTCCACTTTGCCTTCAGTTCCAAGTTCTTGTTCCTCGCGACATAGATCACCGGCAAGAATTGACTTCCAAATGCTGTCCTTTGATTCCCCACATGAAAATCATGGCATGACGTATCTCATGTCTATGTCTCTCTTGGTGTGTGTGATGTGCATGCATTTATGTGTGTACTCCTTGAATTAAGAAAAGGAAAGTAGGAGGAGGATAAAAGACCTCCAAATTACAGAAAGATCTCAGGGTCCAGAACAGGGAACAGAAGGCACCAAAACAATTTTAAGGACCTCCTTCTGCTACATAGTGAGGTCAAGTGCAGCCTACAGTACCTCCTGAAACACTGTCTCGGGAAAGTTAATGTGAACGAGTATTACAAAGGATCCACACACAAAAAATGACACACATATACCACTGAGACCATGGAGAGCTTACGTGACATAAATAAGTGAATAAACCACTGATAATCTTCAGATGTAAAGAAAAGCACTGACTGAAAAATCTCAGGAAAAAATATTCTAATTGTTAAAGCTACAGAAATCAAATGTGCAAATCTGAAATATTTATACTGCCAACCTTTGAAGCACATTGAGGTTACACTAACCAAAACAGCAATGTAAAGGCAGATGCTAAAGTCTTCCTCCAGAGTCCACAGAGAAGACAGCAGACAGAGCCAAGGAAACATGGGTGGTCACAGAGCACCTGCCCTAGAAGGAACGCTGAGACATCAGCCCTTCCTCTTTGGTTCCTGAGGACAATGAGGTGAACAGCTCTGGAACACCATGTGCTCCTACCATGGCAGAGCAAACAAAAGTAGCAAACTGACCATTGACTGCAACCTAAAAAACTGTGCAACGACAAAATGAATGTTTCTTCCTACAGTGGTGCTTCTTTCATGTTTTTGGTCAGAATGATGGGCAGCTAGCTGACTAACACACACAGTCAATTAGTTTTTAACAAAGGTCTTAGTGGAGAGCAACCAGCCCAGCTCCCAAAGCCCCAAGATGTGACCCGAAGCCACGTAACCAGCTAGCCCAGCTCCCATTACCCTGGAATGCAATTGCGCTTCAAGTGACCAGCAAACATGCCAGAAACCACAAAGAGGGGACCAGCAGACCAACACCACACAGCCAAGGACCCCAAAGAGCTTATCATTCAAAAGAAGAGCATCTTCCCATATCGACCCCATAATGATGGATTTCAACCAGAGTAACTTGTGTATTAGCCATGAAAGCAACAACCAAGGTAATGATTTTCAAAGACCGATTATTAATATAATCAAAATAACTGACCAAAACAATGACAGCGGAAAACTGAGAAGAGTGAAACAACTGCATAGGCAAGTATGAACAGGAAAACAAAAGGCACCTGGATGAGATGGAAAACGCAGGTGAAGAAACAAAACAAAGCATAGAGCAGTTGAAAAAAATCTCATGCAGATTAAACTTGAAATTAAAAACAGGAGAACTACCATCCAACCCTCAACAGAAAGTCTCAACACCACCCCGGAGCCCCACGCGTCCCGGCGGCGAGCACCCAGGCCACTCCGGCCTGGCCCACGCCCCCGCCCGGACGACCCCAGCCCCCTCCCCATCGCCCCGCCCCCGCCCAAGGTGAGTGAGTGAGAGAGAGAGAGAGAGAGAGAGAGAGAGCCCAGCCCCCAACCAACCCGGAGCCCCACGCGTCCCAGCGGCGAGTACCCAGGCTGACTCCGGCTTGGCCCGTGCCCCGACCTGGACTTGCCGCTCGCATCCTGCGGCCCCGTGCGCCTCGCCACCCCCCCCCAAGTCCCAGGTGAAGAATTCTGCCATTGAGCCAGCCAGCGAGAGCCCAGCCCCGACCCCCAGCCCGGAGCCACCCGGCCAGCAGCACCGCGTGGCTGCCGGCTTAGCCCCCAGGGCCCTGCCCCGGACCCCAACCCCTCGCACCTTTCCGCCCCCGCGCGCCTCCGCCCCCATCCCCCAGGTCGCAGGTGAAGAATTCTGCCATCAACATCAGACCCTTTGCCTCTCTGGCCCACCGGGGACCTACGCACGTGGTCCACGGAAGACACAGTGCTACACAGAATTCAATAGAGCCCAAAGGAAACTCAAACAAAATTCTAAGGAACAAAGGGAACACAGACCATACATCTCGACTCCACTACAATCATATCATTGGGGCGAGATTCTTCTCATCCAGCCCAAAGATAAGTAAACTTTTTCTTTTCACCTTACTGATCCTTTAAAGTATCAATGCTGTAGATCAACTTTCTCATACAGCCATCCCATAACATACAACTCCAGGGAGTACACCACTCACCCCCACATTTCACCAAGACACTAAATCGTAAAAGTGCACTACCAAACTAATATTCACCCCCTGGTAACATAACCTGACTTAACTGACGTACTAACAACCTAGTAGCCTCATCTAGGATATAACGGTAACAATACACAAACATACCCAATCCAAGGCAAGCACTAGTAATAATTGGCAAGTGTAACAATACCAACTACATCGATTCAGTGAAAAACACAGAAATTGAAAGGTCCTAAAAACCAAAACAACAATGTACAAGTGAAAGTGCAGATCCACGAGAAACAAAACCCAAGAAGACCAATCTCCAACCGAATCAATCCCATAATGAGGGATTCCGACCAGAACAAATCCACAGAAAATAGCCATGAAAGGCAGACCCAACATAACGACTTTCAGAGTATGATCATTACCATGATTAATACTATGAAAGAGGAAATCCGAGAAGAGTTAAACAACCGTATCAACCACTTTGAACAGGAACACAACAGGCACTTGGAGGAGTTGAGAAAAACAGTTCAGGAAACAAAAATAGGTATAGAGCAGTTAAAACAGTCTCAGGCAGAGTTTAAAATTGAACTAAAAGACAAGTTATCTTGAACCAAAACTCAACAGAGAGTCTTATCAGCAGAACTAACAAAGCGGAAAACAGAATTTCAGATCTTGAAGACAAAGTGGGAAATTAACCAGCTCAATGGAAGAGATTGATAAAGCCAAAAAGATACTGGAGAGGAACATTCAGGAGATTTGGGACACCCTGAAGAAGCCTAACATGCGCAATCATGGAATACCAGAACAAGAATCCCAAAATACCACACCCGAGGAAATATTTCAACTCATCATAAATGAAAACTTCCCACAACTAAAGAATGAGAGGCCTATCCAAATACAAGAGGCATTTCGCACTCCAAACAGATATGACCAAAATAGAAAATCGCCACGGCAGATAATAGTCAAAACACTCCACATTCAAGAAAAAGAAAAGGTGCTGAGAGCTTCAAGAGAAAAAAAGCAAGTCACTTTTAAAGATAAACCTATTAGAATAACGAATGACTACTCAATGGAAACAGTAAAAGCAAGAAGACCTTGGAGAGACATACTTCAAGTTTTAAATGAGCAAAAATGTCAACCCAGACTGATATACCCGGAAAAACTATCTGTCATGATTGAGGGAGAAAGAAAAGTTTTCCAGCACAAAGACAACTTCAAGGGATACATGTCTACCAAACCAGACCTTCAAAAAATGCTAGAAATGATACTCAAGCTTGAAGAAAAGAACAAACGTATCCAGGAGGACAGAAGGGAAGTATAATACCACCAAAACATAAATATCAAACAATATGCTTACAAAATCTACTAAACATAAAAAATGTCCAATTTTAAAAATAATTTCTATATTATAACATTAAATGTCAATGGTATTAACTCACCGATTAAGAGACACAGATTACAAACTTGGATTAAAAACCACAATCCAACAATTTGCTGCCTTCAGGAAACTCATCTCACTACAAAAGATAGGCACATCCTAAGAATGAAAGGCTGGTCCAAAATCTTGCAAGCTAATGGAACCAGGAAACAGGATGGGGTAGCAATTATGCTTTCAAACAAAGTGAACTTCAAACCAATGAAAATCAAGAGACACAGATGGATACTACATTTTAGTCACAGGTACAATTCACTAGGAAGACTTCACAATACTGAACATTTATGCACCTAATACGGGCCCCTCCACATTCATTAAGAAAACCCTACAGCGCCTAGAGCAAGATATCAACCCTCAAACGATAATTCCTGGGGACTTCAACACTGCCCTCTCAACATGGCAAAAGCTTAACAGAGACACTTTGGAACTTAATCAAACCCTGAAAGAAATGGACCTTACAGATCTGTATCGAACTTTTCACCCACGCACAAAAGAATACACATTTTTCTCAGCAGCACACGGAACTTTTTCCAAAATAGATCACATATTGGGCCACAAAATGAATCTACACATATACAAAAAAGTTGAAATTCTAACCTGTGCCCTATAATACCACCACGGCCTAAAGCTGGACATCCACAACACAACAAACTAGAGAAAATACACTAACTCCTGGAAACTTAACAATATGATGCTGAATGAGAACTGGATTCAGGAAGAAATTAAAAAGGAAATTCTAGATTTCATGAGAGTGAACGATAATGAAAATACAACTTGCCAAAATTTCTGGGACACAATGAAAGCTGTCCTAAGAGGTAAGTTCATAGCTCTTAATGCCTACATCAAAAAATGGAAACATTAGAAATAACTAACTTAACGATGCAGCTTAAGGCTTTAGAGAAACTTGAGAAATCTGATCCCAAAAGTAGTAGAAGAGAGGAGATTAGCAAAATAAGGGGAAAAATATCTGAAATCGAGACTAAGAAAACGATAGAAAAAAATCAACCAGTCAAAAAGCTGATTCTTTGAAAAAAATCAATAAGATTGATACACCCCTAGCTAAATTAACCAAAAGCAAGAGAGAGAAAACCCAAATTAACAAAATTAGTAATGAACATGGAGTTATCACTACTGATACCCAAGGAATCCAGAGAATTATAACATCATATTTCAAAAATGTATACTCAGTGAAGTGTGACAACACAAAAGAGATGGATGAATTTCTAAGTAAACACAACCTACCTAAACTGAGTCAGGAAGTTGTGAATTATTTAAATAGTCCTATAACATATAAGGAAATTGAAGAAGTAATCTCGAATCTTCCCACCAAAAAATGTCGTGGACCAGATGGATTCAGCACAGAATTCTACCAGACATTTAAGGAGTTGTTAACACCAATACTTCTTAAACTGTTCCATCAAATAGCAAAGGAAGGAACACTACCAAATTCCTTCTATGAAGCTAATATCGTTTTAATCCCAAAACCTAATAAAGACTGACTTAAAAAAGAAAACTAAAGGCCGATCTCTCTGATGAACACAGATGCAAAGATTCTCAACAAAGTCTTAGCAAATCGGATTCAAAAACATATCAAAAAGATCATTCACACGGATAAAAGTAGGCTTCATCCCCAGCACACAAGGTTGGTTCAACATACGAAAATCAATGAATGTAATTCATCATGTAAACTAGTCCAAAGTCCAAGACCACATGATACTCTCGATAGATGCAGAAAAAGCCTTTGACAAAATCCAACAGCCTTTTATGATCCAAACGCTAGAGACAGTAGGAATGGAAGGAACCTTTATCAATATAATAAAAGCTGTATACAACAAGCCCACAGCAAGGATTATGCTCAATGGGGAACAACTGGAAGCATTCCCGCTTCAATCAGGAACTAGACAAGGCTGTCCACTCTCACCATTTCTATTCAATATTGTACTTGAAGTCTTAGCTGAAGCCATAAGACAAGAAAGGGACATAAGAGGGATTCAAATCGGCAAGGAAGAAGTCAAGCTATCCGTATTTGCAGATGACATGATCTTATACCTGAGGGATCCCAAAAGCTCCACCAGGAAGCTCCTGGAACTGAGAAGTTCAGCAGGGTGGCAGGATACAAAATAAATGTGCAAAAATCAGAGGCCTTCCTATATGCCCAGAATGGAAGAAGTGAAAAAGCCTTGAGAGAAACAATCCCATTTACTATAGCCCCTAAAAAAATGAAATACCTTGGTATAAACCTAACCAAGGAGGTAAAAGACCTTTACGATGAAAACTTTAAAACCCTCAAGAAAGAAATTGCAGAAGACACCAGAAGTTGGAAAGACCTCCCATGTTCCTGGATTGGTAGAATCAACATTGTAAAAATGACCATCCTACCAAAGGCAATATACAAATTCAATGCTATACCAATTAAAATCTCAAAGCAATTCTTTAAAGAAGTTGACCAAATAATCTCAAAATTCATATGTAGGCAGAAAAGACCCAGGATAGCAAAGACAATCCTGAGTAACAAAAACACTGCTGGAGGTATTACCATTCCAAACCTTAGTCTATACTACAAATCCATAGTTATATAAACAGCCTGGTACTGGCTCCAAAATAGACACACAGATCAATGGACAAGGGTTGAAGACCCAGATATAAGCCCACAAAAATACAGCCATTTGATCTTTGACAAAGGGGCCCAAAGAATGCAATGGAAAAAGAACAGCATCTTCAACAAATTGTGCTGGCAAAACTGGATCTCCACATGCAGAAGATTAAAGCTGGACCCGTACTTGTCACCATGTACAAGACTTAATTCCAAATGGATCAAGGACCTTGATATCAGGCCAGAGACTATAAAAACCATAGTTGGAAGGTTAGGGAACTCCCTCGAGCTGATTGGGCTAGGCCAACATTTCCTAAACAGACATCCAATGGCATAGTCACTGCTACCAACTCTCAACAGTTGGGATCTTGTGAAATTAAAGAGCTTCTGTTCAGATAAAGAGATTGTAACACGAGCTCAAAGGCAACCCACAGAATGGGAGAAAGTCTTCACTAACCACATACCTGATAGAACTCTACTGTCCAGAGTGCACAAAGAACTTAGAAAATTAAACACCAAGGAAACCAATGGCCCAATTAAAAAATGGGCCCTGGAACTTAAAAGAAATTTTACCAGGGATGACATTAAAATGTCTAACAAATATCTTAAAAAATGCTCCACTTCCTTAGCCATCAGGGAAATGCAAATCAAAACTTCCCTGAGATATAATCTCACCCTGGTCAGGATGGCAAAATCCACAATACAAACAACAACAAATGCTGGAGAGGATGTGGAGAGAGGGGAACTCTCCTACATTGCTGGTGGGAATGCAGGCTCATACAGCCACTCTGGCGAGCCGTCTGGAGATTCTTAACAATATAAAGATTGAAATGCCATATGACCCTGCTATTCCACTTTTGGGTATTACCCCCCCATGCAGCAGGGGTTCACCTCGATAACAGAAGCATGACCATGTTCACAGCAGCACTGTTTACAATAGCAAAGTCATGGAATCAACCTAAATGTCCAACAGTTGACGAGTGGATAAGGAAAAAGTGGTATATCTATACAATGGAGACTCAGCCATCAAAAATGATGAATTACTGGAATTTGCTGGGAAATGGATGTCATTAGAAACAATTATATTAAGTGAAGTATCCCAAACCCAGAAAATTAAGCGCCATATGTACTCCCTAATAGGTGGCTCCTAGTACCAAACTCACCCAGCTCACATTGAGACCCTCAAAGGTAAACCTATGTAATACAGTAATTGCAAGGATTATGAACAGGAGGGATGGGGTTGGAGGGCCACACCAGACACAAGGAGAGAGGGGACCATGTTACAGCAGAGAAAATAGGCTTCGGAGGAATGCAAGTAAGTAATGTTACACCTGGTTAAGTTCACAGACGTTCCTTCCTGATCATGTACAACTGAGGGGGTATGATCTCACCAGAAGGGGAGGGCATATAGTCTGGCGGATGAAACGTGATCATTTTGCAGATGGGTGACTGACCTCTTTTTCACTGAGGTTTCCTGCTTTTATTACATCTACCCTTGAATGTGCTATTATAACAAGACTCCAGTTTAACAGCTTTTTGTCTGTGACCAGGGGGTGACATACAGTGCCCATCAGGATGGAGTGAAGGGCATTGTAGGAGCAGCAAAACTGGAAAAGAAAATCAACAAACCACAATCCAGAACTTCAGAGACTCTACATCAACCACATAGAACTAGGCCAGCCTAATCTCCCCCCATCCTGAAGCTCAGGGACATTTGCGGAAGAGGGGGCGGTAAGACTGTAAGAGCAAAAGGATGGGAGGAGCAATGATTTGCAAGATTCTCCACACTAGTTAAGGCCGAAGCACTCATAATAGGACTTTGCATGCCCTGCGCAATGTCCAACACACTATTGACCTCACAAAGTCTAGCATCGGCTAAAGGCACCAAGATCCTTGGAGGCAAGGGATTGACAGCCACAGTAGTGTTCCTATGCTTAAGGGGAACAAGAGAAAGGGTTCAGGGAAATGCCACTGGGTCCTTGTACGTCATCGGAGAGGAGAACCCAGAGGAGAGTTAGGCATACACAATAAAGGAGTCTCTGGGAATGGGGGTGGGAGGCACTGGGGGATGGCGAGTGAGGGAGGGGGAGCAGGGGCTTCGGGGGGAGGAGGAGGAGGGAGGGAACTGGTCTACCTATTAAGTTTGTATGAGCAGAAATAATAAAAAATGTATTAAAAAAAAAAAAGAAAGTCTCAACACCAGCACTAACGAAGCAGAAAACCTAGTATCAGAACGAGAAGACAAGATGGCATTACAAATTTCCTCAAAGATTGAAAAACTTTAAAAAAAATACTCAAGAGGAATATTCATGAGCTACTACTGGACACCTTGCAGAAGCCAAACCTGCGCATTCATGGAATTAAAATAAAAAAAAAACTCACACCAAGAGTTTTTTCACACTATCATCATTGAAAGTTTTCCACATCTAAGGAAAGAGATCCCCACCCAAGTAGAGGATGCGCATCACACAATGAGGTATGACCAGACTAGAAACTCACCATAGCGAATGATAGTCAGAACACTACAGATACAAGGCAAAGAGAATGTGTTAAGAGCTTTGAAAGAGAAAATACAAGTTGCATTAAAAGGTAAGCCTATTAGAATAACAGATGACCTTTAGATGGAAACAGTAAAGGCCAGAACAGTTTGGAGAGATGCATTTCAAGTCATGAATGAGCACAAATGCCAAACCAGGCTAATATGTCCATCAAAACTATCAGTCATAATTGGGGGTGAAAGAAAAATTTTCCACTCTAAGGATAAGGTGAAGGCCTACATAACCACCAAACCAGATCTAACGAAGAATCTAGAAAAGATATAAAAGGACAAAGGACAAACACACCCAAGAGGACAGAAGGAAAAAACAACACCAATACAACTACTAAGCAAAGAAATACACATAGAAAAACTACAAAACCCAGAACATGATGGGAATCAACAAACATTTCTCAGTTATAACCCCTAAACGTCATTGGAAATAACTCTCCAATCAAGAGACACAGACTACAAACATGGATTAAAAACCATAACCTTTAAATCTGCTGCTTTCAGGAAAGATACGTCACCAGGGAAGATAGACACCTTCTCAGAACAAAAGGCTGGCCAAAGGCACTCCAAGCTAACGCAGCAAGCAATTCTAGTATCTGACACAACAGACTTCAAACGAAAAGAAATCGTAAGAGACAGGGAATACTACTTCACAATTTTCAATATGTGTATGTGCCCAATGTAGGCTCACCCACATTCATTAAACAAATACTATAACGTCTAAAACAACAAATCAACCCAAACATAATAATAGGAGGAGACTTCAACACCCCACACTCACCATTGGATAGATGAACAGGCCAAAAACTGAACAGAAACACAATGGAGCTTTATCAAATGATAACACGAATGGATCTGACTGACCTGTACTGAACCTTCCATCCTCACACCAAGGAAAACACATTCCTTTCAGCAGCCCATGGAACTTTCTGCACAATAACCCACATATTGAGTCACAAAGCAAGCCTCCACATACACAGGAAAGTAGACATTATATCTTGTGCTTTATCAGGCCACCATGGAATGAAGCTAGACATCCATGACAAAGTGAATGACAGAAAATACACCAATTCGCAGAATTTAAATACCATGATACTGAACAAGAAAATGGGTTCAGGCAGACGTCAAAATGGAAATTCAAAAATTCCTAGGAAGTGTATAATGAAAACACAACAAAAAATCTCCAGAACAGGATGAAGACTGTACTAAGAGGAAAGTTTATAGCACTCAATGGCTATAGAAAAAAAAGTGGAAACATTACAAGTAAATAACTTAATGATGCAACTTTAAAGCTTTAGAGAAAGAATAATCTATTCACAAAACAACTAAACCAGGAAAAAATAGTAAAATCAGGGAAGAAATATCTGAAATGGAGATAAGGAAAACAACACAAAGAATTGACCAAAGAGCTGGCTCTTGAAAAAAACAAACAAACAAACAAACAAATATTGGCAAACCACTAGCCAAATTTGCCAAAACCAAAAGAGGGAAAATCCAAATTAATAAAATTAGAGATGAAAATGGAGTTATTACAACAGATATCAAGGAAATCAGAGAATCATAAGGTTTTATTTTGAAAAGCTATACGTCACAAATTTTTTTTAATCAGAAAGAAATGGGTGAATTTCTAAGTACACACAACTTAGAAAAATTGAATCAGAAGGGACTGAATTATTAAATGGGCCTAAATCAAGTGACAATATTAAGGAATTATAAATCTGCCCACCAAAAAAAGCCCAGGATTGAATGGTTTCAGCACAGAATTCTACCACATATTTAAAGAACACCACCACTATTCCTTAAACTTTCCATAAAACAGCAAAGGAAGGCACACTTCTAAACTCTTTCTATGAAGTTAATATTACATTGATCCCAAAACCAAATAAAGATACAACAACAACAACGACAAAAACTAAAGACCTATCTCATTAACGAACACTGGCGCAAACAAAGATTCTCAACAAAATTAGCAAACCAGACTCAGGAACACATCAAAAAAGATCACTCACCATGATTAAGTAGGATTTACTTTAGGGACACAACGTTGGTTCAATATACACAAATCAATAAATGTAATCTATCTTATAAACAAAACCAAGGGCCAAAACCACATGATTCTCTTATAGCCGCCAAAAAAAAAAAAAAAAACCTTCTGAGAAGATCCAACATCCGTTTATAATAAAAGCCCCAGAGACAGTAGGAACGGAAGGAACTTATATTAACATATATACAACAAGCCTAGCGCAAGGATCATCCTAAAAGCAAGGCTATCCACTCTCACCACTTCTATTCAACACTGTACTTGAATTCTTAGCTATAACCTTAAGACAAGAGAAGAGATAAAAAAGGATACAGATAAGAAAAGAAGTCAATATATCCCTATTTGCATATGACATGACTCTGTACCCGAGAGACTTCAAAAACTCCATCAGGAAACTCCTGGAAATAATACATAAATTTAGTGGAGTGGCAGGTTACAAAACTAATGTTCAAAAATCAGTGGCTTTCTTATACACCAAGGATGAAAAAAGTGAGAAAGTCCTAAGAGAAACAACTTTATTTACCAAACCATAGCCCCTAAAAAAAAAAAAAATTAAACGCCTTGATAGAAATCTAACCAAGGATATAAGAAATCTGTGAGATGAAAACTTTTAAAACCCTAAAGAAAGAAATTTCTGAAGACACCAAAAGGTGGAAAGAGCTCCCAGGCTCCTGCATTGGTGCAATTAATTAACATCATAAAAATGAGCAGCATCCTATCAAAAGCAATACACAGATTCAGTGCAAGGCTAATCAAAACTCCAAGGCATCTAACCATCTCAAAGTTCATATGGAAGCACTAAAAGCCCAGGATAGCAAAAACAATTCTGTGTTTAAAAACTCTGATGGAGGTTTCACCATATCAGACTTTAATTTATACTTCAAATCCATAATAATAAAGACAACATGGTAGCTCCAAAACAGACACGTAGATCACTAGATAAGGGTTGAAGACCCATACATAAGCTCATACACCTACAGACATCTGATTTTTGACAAAGGTGCTTAGAAAAGCCAGCAGAAAAAGTACAGCATGTTCAACAAACAGTGCTGGCAAAACTGAGTATCTACATGCAGAAGATTGAAACTGGATCTTTACTTGTCACCATGCACAAAAATCAACTCCAAATGAATCAAGGACCTTAATATTTGACTGGAGACTATGAAAACCCTAGAAGAAAGAGTAGGGAATCTCCTTGAACTGACTGGCGCAGACCATCATTTTCTAAACAAGACCCCAATTGAACAGGAAATACAACCAAAGTCCAAGTGGGATTTCATGAAATTAAAGAGCTTCTATTCAGCAAAAGATATCGTTAACCAAGCAAAAAGACAACCCACAGAATGGGGAAAAATCTTCACTAACCACACATCTGATAGAAGACTAATATCCACAGAGCACAAAGAACTCAAAAAAATTAAACGCCAGGTCGGTACACAGTCCGGTTAGAAAACAGGCCTTGGAACTTAAAAAGAAACTTTTCCTATGACAAAATAAAAATCAAAACCATCCTGAGATATCATCTCGCCCCAGTCAGAATGGCTAAAATTCAAAACACACACAACAGATGCTGGAGAGGACGAGGAGAGAAGTAAAATGGCACACATTGTTGGTGGAAATAAAGACTTGTGCAACTGCACCGGAAAGGGGGGGTGGTAAGATTTTAAAACCACTGAACAAAACATTCCCATAAAGCAGGGCTGCAACATCCAGGAACTCACTGTAATGGGGCTTGTCCTCATCAGACCTGTACAATGGCTGACAAATCAACATTCCCCATAGGCTAGATTTTTAGATCTGATCTAAAAATGTTAGAAATTGAAATGTCAAACAAAAAAAAAAAAAAAAAAAAAAAGAAATTGAAATGTCATATGACCCTGCTACACCACTCCTGGGAATATTTCCAGAGAATGCTTCATCTTTTAGTAGAGACGTATACAACCATGTTCACTGCAGCACATTCACAGTAACAAAGTCACAGATTCAACCTAAATGTCCAACAGTTGACAAATGGATAATGAAAATGTGGTACATGTACACAATGGAATAGTAGTCACACATCAAAAAAAAATGAATTAATGAAATCTGGTGGTAAATGGATGGAGTTGTAAGAAGTTATACTGAGCGAAGCATCCCAAAGACAGACATCTCATGTTCTCCTTATAAACGGAACCTAGTACTAAGCCCTCATAATGACACACTCTTTATGGGTAATCTTTTTAATACCCATTAAAACTACAAAGCATCATAACTGGGGAGGTAATGGGAAGAATACCCCGAGAGAGCAGAGACAAAGGAACACAACTCAATAGATAAATACGGCCATTGCTAAGAAAAGCCCCTTGGTATTGAGACAACTGATCCTGTGCACTGTCAGTTTCCTCCCCAACCGCTGTGTTCAGACTGGTTTCCAGGTGCTGCGCATGTGTACCCTGTCCTGTGGAGTTGGGGGAGGAGTCGGGGGGAAGAAGTGGGGGTTAGTAAGCGGTGATTGGTTATCTGGAGGCCAATTCCACTTTCTACTGTTGTCCTATTCCTGTTCTTCCCTGCCTTTTATGCCTTTTCTTAAATAAACACCTTTTTTTTTTTAAACAGGTTCTTTGTTTTTTAATGTATGGCTAGAAGAGGACATGACCCTGAAGCCTGGTGCAGTGGAAAAACAGCAAAATAGAAACAACAGCCAACCAGAATGCAGAGTACTGGAGACCCTGAAAAATTCGCATGGAATCAGGACAGCCAAATCTCTCCCATTCCCAAAGTTCAGGAAAACCTGCACAAGGGTGGGTGGTGATGGTAAGATTTTAAGAGCCTAAAGATGGGAAGATCTACCACTGGACAAGACATTCCACTCAAGGCAGAGCTGCTGCATCCAGTAACTCACTGTAATAGGACTTCTTACCAGACCTGCATAATGGCTGACAAATCAACATTCCCTATAGGCTAGTGAGAATCTCAGGAGAAATAATTTCAAGCAGTAGGAACCTTAGGGGCTAAGGCTAGACATGTCAAGGGGAGCGCCTGTGTCAGTGGGTCTGCCCAAGGAATCCAGAGTGAACCCCGGGAATCACAAAAGCAGATGGACAGGAGGGTCTGAGTGAGTGTAGGGAAAAAATAAAATAAAATTTAATAAAAATTAAAAAAGGAATCAGGGGCTGGAGAGATGGCTCAGGGGTTGTGACTCTGTCTCACAAGCAGAAGGTTCTGAGTTCGGATCCCAGGTCCCACATTAAAAAAAAAGAAAAAAAAATTAAAAAAGGAATCAGGCTGAGAAATATGGATATCCGCATGTGGAGGAAAGATATCATATTTGTGACTTTCTGTCCACAGAGAAAAGTCAAGTAAAAAGTGTTTAACTAATATAAACATCTGAGACCCACCTTTGCTGTCTAAAAACCCTAGTAATCTCATTTATTTACCAAGCAGGAAAAGAAGGAGTATTTCTTTTGGCATCCTCTCCTTCCATATTTGTTAAGAAGAAATACTTCTTCCATCTACATTGACCCCAGAAAGTTAAAGAAATTAGTGAAATCTCTCACTCACAGAAAGAAGACTTTGGTATGCTTTCAAACTAATTGCAAAGTAAAGTTGATCTCAAAGCAGAGAATAAAACAGTGATTTCTTATATGTACAAGAAGGTACAGGAAAGGGTTGAAGGGAGGATGTGTAGCATACATCGGGATGCACAGGGAAGTAATGATCAACTTCTTATGTTTTATAGTACAGTACTAAATGCACGGTTGACGACAATGCATTGAACATTAAAAAATAGTTGAAAGAGTCTCAATGCTCCTAATATAAACCAGTAATGCCTGTGCTGACACACTTAATCAAAAAATTACTCATGAAATATGTGCATTTTGTAGCTACTATGTTCTCTACAACTGTATGTTCTTAAACAAATGTGCAAGAAACATGTACCAAGGAGATGTAAAAGTTTGCCATAAGGCTTGGACAGATTGTGTAGTGGAGTGCAGATGGTATACTCAGAAAATTGCATACCACGCAAGAGTGCATACAGGAGGTCATGTGCACTAAAACCATAAAATTTTATCTCTGACTACAGAAGCACATATTTGTAGGCCCAGTGTTCTATGAGACATGAGGTGCTGAAAGACTTCCCCAGAAACTTGAGAGCCAGAAGCAAGCAAGAGACACTACCCAAACAAAGGCAGAAAACTGGGATAACACCTCACACCTGACCTGGAACTTGCAGACACAAAATGTCACCCTTGAGAATGCACACACACACCAGACACACACTAAAAACCAAACAAAGAACATTATTAAAAAATATATATCGGCAGCTGTGAGACCACCTGAAGTGATTATCTGGATCAATCCATTTACCAGCCCTAGATCTGACTGGAACCTTCTAGTAGTGGACCAGATAAAAGGAACCACAGAAGACTGAAGAAGACTCTCCAAGATGTCTGCAGTGACTTAGCTGCCTCCAGCTTCAGCAACCAGCATGTTGTCTCTGCCACGAAAGACTGTTTTTCCCCCTCTGGAACTGTAAGCTGAATAAATCTTCCTTTCTCCTTAAAAAAAAAAAATATATATATGTATATATATAGATCGGATCAATTCTTATACTTACATCAAAAGAAAATAATTGGAACTAAAAGTTACAGGAGACTTAGACTCACCCAAACACATCAGGCTGCTGTAGTTCTCCAGCATCACATCTCTGTAGAGGGTCCTCTGAGCAGCATCCAGGCACTGCCACTCCTCCCAGGTGAAGTCCACAGCTATGTCCTCAAATGATACCAACCCCTGAAATGACACATGTCTCTTTAACCTCGGCTTTGGGCACAGTAATGTTATGTCTTGCCATTGTCACAAAGAAGATAATATTTCATTCGTTCCACAGAAGGAAGAAAAATAAATGGCTTGTAATTTCCCTGTATCAACGTCCCCAGAATTGGGACTATAGGAATCTACCGTCAAATACTGTTCAGGTAGAACTATGCATAAATTAAGGGCTTTAATCACACTAACCAAGGTCTTCTACAACCAGTCTATTCCAGACACTAGTTTTCAGAAAAATAAATTTTAACATGGATTTACGCATAGAAGGAATATACTAACCCAGCCCAATGAGGTTCCTGTGAGCCATAAATTCCCATTAAGATTCTTTTCATGATCAAGACAGTGCCCCATATGCCTAGAATATACAAACACAACAATGTAACCTTCAAGAAAACAAATAACTCAATAAAAGAATGGGAAAAACCAGAAAGTTCAGAATCGAGGAAATCCAAATGCTTAGCTAACAAGTAAAAGTGCTCCCCATCCTTAGTCATCAGAGAAGGCTCACTGAAGAGTCCAGGGCCTAAGGATCGGCTCAATGGATAAAGGTGCCCACAGTGAAATTGGACCTGCCTTTCATTTCTGAACCACAGGACAGCTGGAGAACTGTCTTCGGAAAGCTGTCCTCTGATCACTCTACACACAACATGGGAGACACACCTCTCCACAGCTGCCCTTTTGGCCTGACCAATCTTATACGGGCTCAGTGTCAACAACCAGCATTCTTGTTTATGCGGGATCTCTACATGCTGCACTTACAACATGACATTTCCTGACATTTTTTCCTGTCCTCTGCCTCTTAACATTTTTTCTGTCCACTGTTCTGTGATGATCCCTTGTCCTAAAAGGAAAAGCATCAATAACTCTTTCAAATAAATACAGACATTAAGAAAAATGTTACACGTTCCCTCTATTATGTAGATTGCAACCTGTACATCTCAGATAGCTTAGGATTACTTCCTAAAAACTACAAACCTAGAAGAGGCAGTAGAGGACATTTGCCCAGACGGACAAGGAGAAGAAAGTCCTTGGATTCTCAACTGGGGCTCACACCTAGCTTGAAGCACCTCCTGGATGTTAGTCCACGACTATGCCCTAGCTGCCCATGCCCTCATGCCCTAGGTTTTAGAGGTGCCTCAGGGTGTACATGGACTGAGGAAAGTTAATTGGAGATCTCCATCTAGGCAAACTCCATGAAGCCATCAATCACGCTAGGTCCTCCGTGCCCCTGTAAATAACTTCACCAAGACTCCTGTACAGATTCTGTACACAACAGGTCCATTGGCTTCTGAAGTTAGAGCTTGGAATGATACTATTTTGGTCAGTCACAGAACTCCTATCTGGGTGGAAAGACAGCTGTTTGGTGTCACCAGAAAATGTATTCATACAACACCTTACTATTTTGTCACTGTTTAGAAGGGATATGAGCTGTCATTTCTTGCTTGTGTGCCAGATAACACCCTTCCTTTGATTTCTCATCACCACCATGGCACTGCATGACAGAGACCAGGGCACAGTTTTCCAGATCTCCTCCTGGCCACTGAGGGAAAATGGGGGCACTTCCCAAGAGGGCAGAAAAACAGAGGTCTCAGAGACAGAGGTCACACTGAAACCTGGAGAGCCCAGACCCTACTCTCTGGTTGCACAATGGGAGACCTCACACTTCACAGCCCATGATGAAATGGTTATTCAGGTTCCTTCTACACAGACTAAATGACAGTAAATCACGCCATCCCACATGAATGAGGATATAAAGAAAAGTTCTTTTTTTTTTTTAAGTTTGTTTTAAAGCAAAACTTCTTGTACACAAAATGTATCATATTACCATTTTTGGTTAACCTTGCACATAAAGCAGTACCAGCTCATGAATTATGTGAGCATGATTAATATGTGTGTAATACAGGTTAATTATATATATACCATATATAATATTTATATATATATAATTTTTTAAAAATGAAAGTATCAGGAGAATTTAAAATAAAATCTCCAAATTGATTCCTCTCAGGAGGCAGGCTGACAGCTGAACTGGAAGCAATTATCCAGGACATGACATCCAGTACAAATAATAGAACTTTGATTTTTGTAATTACTGCCAGTATCATGGACAAAACTGCATGCATCCTTCATTCAAATTCCCTACAGTCTGCTATGCACTAGCCCTCTGGTCCTGGGTCCTCGGAACTCCTGTGTGAAGACTCCACAGGCTAGAGACCCCTAGGATCCCTCTGTGGTCTGACCTTGCCATAGCCCTTTAACACCATGTGAGTGGTTAGGGCCAGATGGGCACAACATCAGTCCCCAAAGTAGCATCCAACAATGGAGATATTGGGGGGGGGTCTGCATTTCTTTCAAGTTCAGCACCCACCCTACACTCATAGCAGACCCAGGGCTCCAGAACACAAGCTGGGAGGAACATGCCTGACCCTCTGCCTGAGGGGGGAGCACAAAGCAGGCACAGGAGGGATTCAGCTTGGGGACCCCGTAGTGGAAGCCCTGTGGACGCAGCTTTCCTGCCTGCTTGGGATTCAGCAGACACTCACTGCTTCTGACTTCCTGGACATAAAGAATCCTCCTTATGGTTTTCACACCTAGAGTCACAGGGTGACAGTTAACACCCAATCGCTAAAACTTCCTGACAATTGAAGAACCAGGAAGATGCTCACAAAATACCAGAGAGAAAAGCCCACCCCCTGCAAACTGTCTGTGTGCATCAACGTATAGTCATCACCCTGTGTCTTCCATTGGCCAGGGCTTCAAGTCCTAAGATCAAGACCTTGACAGAGACTGAATACACTGAAACTGCTAGAGGATCAGTATACTTCAACAATAGACACAGGTAAGGATTTGGGGAACAGGCTCTGGTAGCACAGAAAGGAAAACTATCAGTCGACAAAAATGGGGTCTGATGTAAATAAAGAGCTTATGTACAGCAAAATAACCTTTCAGACAGTGAAGAGAGAAAATCTTTGCCAGCTATACATCACACAGAGGAATAGTGTCTAGAATACACAAAGAGCATGGTAATCTACATATAGGGTTGTGTGTGGCATCTCCTCAGTCAAAGTAGTGACACAACAGCCTGTTATGTTCCCTATATAGAGAAGTGAGGGAGCAAACTGAGTCGATCTGCACCTCCTGTCAAAAGTCTAGAGGCAGTGTGTCCTAAAGCTTGCTGGTCTATCTGTGCCTCTTGCTGTGTCTCCTTCTGTCTTTCATCATTTGCAGACATCTATCTTCAAGTATGTCTCTGTGTATCTGGGTTCCCCTTATGCCACAAGGACTTTCTCTTGGTGCGGGACGACAAGGCAAGAGTCAGTGCTTCTGCATGTCTCTGATACCTCCAGACCTGCTCCAGGAGCCAGCTGCAAGAGGACTTGGGGAGACATTTCATGTGATGGTCACTACCCTGGACTCTTCTATTCACTGGGACAAAGAAAGACCCAAAGCCAGCTCTGAAGGAACAAGCTTGTAGTCACAGGTAAAAAGAGAAGGCAAAACACAAGGATCACAGGTTCAAGGACAGCATGAGCTAAATGCTTTTATCTCCAAAGAAAACAGTCAACCTATCAATGGCAGAAAAGATGCCTAACGTGTGGGAACTTCCAAGCTCCATCCTATTACCAGACATACACACACACACACACACACACACACACACACACACACACACAGCATGAATGTATACACACACACATATATATACAAAAATACATGTAATACATACACACACAAATACATATACAAAAACATATAGAACACACACACACACAAACAGGAATGTATACACACACATATATACATACAAAAATACATGTAATACATACACACACAGCTAAATTAGTGCCCTCAGAGAGGGCAAGTGCCTAATACAAGTCACCAAGCTATCAAGTGGGACTCTAAGTCCAGCCAGTCCTAGGAATACCATGAACTGAATGAAAAGCATCATACAAAAGAGGTTGTGACAGCTGAGGGTCACCAGGCAAAGATGGACAAGTGACAGCAGAGACAAACGGGGGTTCTAATGTGACAAGATCTGGACATCCAGATGGCAGTCCCATATTCACAGACAGCAGAGAGGATATAGCATCGCTTTGCACGCACATAGGACCAGAACTTCCCTGACCTATTCAGGAATTCAGCCCAGCTACTCACCATTCCTGGCATCTGGAGCAAAAAGTGTTCTACCCTGATCTTCACACAACGGGTTGTGAGTTAAATCCAAGGACTTCCAAGTTTATATCTGGAAAAGGATAAAGTCATATACATTATGACTTAAAAACTGGTTTCCTTTCTATTTTGTCAGATGGTGCTGTTTAGATGGGATATTCTCTGCATTTGTTCAAATTTCACAGCAAATACTTCCAAGTGCTGAAATCCTTCACTTCAACTCTCAGATGATAAGACACTTTAAGCAGACATCAGAGTGAGTGGATCCTCCCCCTTCCCAAATCTTAACGTTCCCTCTTTCCATCCTGCCTGTCAATACCTGAGTGCTGTCAACTGGCTTAGACCTCCCAGGTCTATACAGCGAGGCAGCATCCACACCACACCCACTTCAGTAATTCAGTCGGGAGGAATGGTGGACTTTAAAGAAGCTGCCTAAGCAAATCCTGGCTCTTGTTTTATCATGGCCCCTTCGCTGGCCAGCAGGGGGCCACTGCCTCATTCTCTCAGATTTCTAAGAGAATCCATCCCAAGGCCCAACCGCTTCTTTGTACACATTCCACCATTAAACTGATTCCTGGGGATGGTGAGACACCTTGGTTGGTAAGGTGCTTGCTCACACACAAAACAACCTACATTTGACCTCTGCCCATCTAGTAGAAGGAAACTGACTTCTGAAAGTTGTTTTCTGAGTTCTCTCATCTTATATATGGGCAAGAGTGCATGAATCTACCTGTCTCTCAAAAGAATTAATAAGAAATATCTGCTTGTCTGTTTTCTTGAAAGGGAACTTTCTTAGAGACTACTTTAAGTTCCCAGGTTGGCCTAGGACCGAGGCAGAAGCCTTGCTTTGCTTCCTCCAGCCTCAGGCTCCTGAATAGTTACCACACACACTTACCGTGCCTAAGGGGATCTGAACTGGGGTCTAGAACTCATTTCCTGTTGCACTTTAACAGAGCAAGGAAGGCAATATGTAAACAGACAAACACACAACATACACATCCCAAAAAATAAGAGAGAGAGGAAAAAAAACAACAGGGAAAAGGGGCAAGGCCTCTGCACATGGTTGCTTCTGAACGCTGACTTGACTGGTAAATCGCCCCTCTGTGTGAAGGATCAGCCAGCAAAAGGACTTTCCCACACTAGGCACTTTCACAACCAGTCTTAGGATGTCGGGAAGCTGCAAAAACAGAGGTGGAAAAAAGAGACTAATGAATTTGGGAGGCTGCGCGGGTGGGATGCCGTGAGGTCAACCTAACCTAGGCTAAAAAGGAAAACCTTGTCTCATATAAAAAGTTAAAAATACCTGGAAATGTGGGTCACGTCATGCCTAAGGACGCCTGCACTCCCCGCCTACCCGAGTCCTGCCGCGCTAACCCTACCCCCCCAACCCCCGCCACTTGCAACTGCAAGCCCCGGACCCCCAGAGCGGCCCGAGCGCAGCCTCACCCCTGGCGCCCCGCAGCTTCTCCTCCAGCGCCCTGCGCCCTCCCGGAAGCCCGCAGGCACCCCGACTCCCACGGGTTGGCTCCAGGCCGGCGCTCCCCACCGCGCATTTTGGGACAGGACGCCCGGGGCCGCAGCCGGCCTCGCCCCGCGCAGCCGAAGGACGAGGAGCACCCGGCGACCGCAAGGCGGAACCCGGGGCGCCGGGACACACGGCTTCCCGCCGGCCGGCCGGACCCGCCACATTCACCGCGTCCTTCCGGCACTGTGGACACCGCGTCCTTCCGGCGCTATGGACGGCCCGCAGCACGCACCGCGTCCTTCCGGGGGCGTGGCCGGCCCGCCGCACGCACCGCGTCCTTCCGGCGGCGAGGACGGCCCGCTGCACGCACCGCGTCCTTCCGGCGCTATGGACGGCCCGTCGCACGCACCGCGTCCTTCCGGCGCTGTGGACAGCCCGCGTCGGCTGTGCTCCCCAGCAGTGCGACCCGGATGGGAGGCTGAGGACCCGGAACCACAGCAAGGAGACAGACACGCACGGGCCAAAGATGGCGGCAGAGGGCGGATTGGACGCAAAAGTCCCATGGGAGGCCTTGGAAGCCCGCCCCTCCTCGCTTCGCTGTCTGTCATCTGATTGGACGTTCCTCCCCACAGGGTCTCCCATTGGACAACGCTGTCCCTCTGAGCCCCAGAACGACAGGACTTGACAAGTACAGGGAATGAGACAAGAGCCGCGATTTCTTGGTGTTTTGAAGTATGACTTTCTCCAGGCAACCTATCTGCTGTGTTCACTTAATGTTGCCCATGAGCTGTATCAGCTACTGAATTAGCTTCAAAGAGATGTTATTCACAAGCACAAATAATAAAAATATTTACTGTAAATTTATTGCCAACCTATTCTTTGGTGGAGCCAACCTGAGTTTTAAAATGAGAAACAACTTTCTAAAACAGGAACATCCAGGACACACAAAATATGAACAAAACTTTTTCATTTAAGTAAGGAGCTACTGTATAATATATTGGGTTTTAGATATATGTCAATGTATATTGTTTTCATTTATTCCTCTCCTTATGCTTCCTTGCCCCTATTCAGCTCAGTCTCCTTCCCAATTAAAAAACAAATAAATACAGCTCTTCTTTCATGTCACATGCATTCCAAGATGTGTAAGCTTTTCTAGTGTGCTTATATGTCAGTGTGTGTCTATGTGTGTGATCACTATGGGAGGAAGAGAAGGGAGTAAGAGAAGGGTGGGAGAGAAGTGGATGGGGAAGGCAGGAGGGCAAAGACATAAACCCAGTTTGTTTGTAAATAAATAAATTAAAAATTTAAAAATAAACACATGGAATTTCAACCATATCAAAGGCAAATAAAACATTTTGTCATTTTTCATCATGCAGAAAACTTAAAAACATGTAACCCATTTGCATACCACTCACTCTCATTCCCTTGATTAGTTGCATATTGCTTTTGATTTGTAACACAGACACAATTAAATTACCACACTTGAATCATCCTCCTATGAATTGAAGTGCTACTGACAGACTGCATCGCTGGTGAATTAAGTTTTTTTTTTTTTTTCTTGAGGCAATGTAACCAAACAAGGAAAGCAATCAAAATATCTTGAATTTTTCTTTAGGTTTCATTAAGAGAGAGGAGGTTAGTTGGAGGAAGCAAGCATGAACTTGAAGGATACACAGCAACTTTCAAATTCAGTTTTCTTCTTCCATCACTGTGTCAAACCCTGAAAGTTTATACCAAGGTGGAGCTGGCAGCTTACAGTCTGAGACAAATCACTCTCATTTGAATTTGTGATATGAGTTTTTCTAGGCAAAGCTGTTTTTTAGTAGCTGGAAATGAACTGCTGCAAGGGAAAATGCCATATAGGACAGAGATAGGCCCAGCTGCTGCATTCAGTAATCTGAAACTGAAGTGTTTTCAATCTTTGATGCACACTGGAATCCCCAGCGGTGGAGAGTGGGAGGAGAGAAGTGATCACTAACCAAACCTACAATCCCAGCACTTGCTTTGTTGGTAGTAGGAGAATCAGAAGCTCAGTGTTCCTGGC